>JARFIW010001382.1:0-717876 GCA_036346225.1 Platerodrilus igneus
CACACACACACACACACACACACACACACACACACACACACACACACACACAAGAAGCTGCAGAATCCGCTCCTGCAATAAAAAAAGGTGCACTTTTATTGTTGGGAATTATCAAAGGCGACTGAAGCCGATAATTGACAAGAAATTGGCGAAATACCAGACTAATTACTTATTAAGAAACTAACAATTTTCAAATGATGTATGATTAGTTGTCCACATACAGGACATGGCTAAATGCCTTGATGTGTCTTTTTTAAAAGTATATACATAGCCCTATGTAGTCTAACAGAAAAATTATTTGTTTAATTCGTAAGTGTGACTACTACGCCCAAGGTCCCGGGTTCGAATCCCGACACGGTCCGCTTGAAAAATGTTAGGCGAGCATTTTTCACAAAAATACACCCTCGTTCGGATGAGAGGTAAATTGGAGGTCCCGTGTGTGAGTGTTGTCACGCACGTTAAAGATCCCTACCTTGCTTGGAACAGCAAGGGTTCGGCAAAATTCCAAATTTTCCAGGTAAAAAAAACTCGCTTCCTGGCCAATGTAGTACCTTCGGGTGGAGCATTGGAAAATCACATGTAATGTTTAATTCGTAAGCATTCACTTTAACAGAATATTACAAAATGTAAAATAAAGACAAAACCATCTCCATATAAAGTTAAATTGAATATCGGCTACCCAATAGGTGGTCTTAATAGGAAACCTATCTAGGAATCGTAGCTATTAGCTAAAGAGGAAACACTTTGCATGTCATTTAACTATATGTTTATAAAGAAAACCTTAAAACATTCTTGGTATATTATGCAACTAGAGCATAAACGTACTAAAAAATACTAAACGTTTTTCCAACCTTGTCAAACGATAAGACACAGAAACATAAGTATTTATGGCATCATACGCATACTTTGGGGGTATGTCTCATTTACATGCTGAATGTATAGTTTCAGACCCTGGTTCAAACTACACGTTAAACATAATATGTCTCATTTACATGCTGAATGTATAGTTTCAGACCCTGGTTCAAACTATGCGTTAAACATAATATGTCTCAAACTGAACATTTTATAGTAAAGTTGCAATAATTTTGGAAATAAGGGCATATAAATAAAAATGACAAGTCACCCTTGTTATGCAGCTCCGGATAAACGATTTTCCAGTGCAAAAAATCGCAGTCTCAAAATATACGTTTTACATACATATATATATATATATATATATAAATTGCTGTGACATGTACAAAAAGCCTCGCCAGTTTCCTGGAATAAAATCACAAAAAATTTTATTTTGAACTTGAGCCTCACTTTTGGGGGCTACGATTTGCTGTGATTCTCTTCAGATAATCGCCTCTTTACTCTTTCCGCCTCGGCTGCTCACCTAGTTAAAACTCTCATCCTCATTCATAAAAAAAACAGACACATTCCTACCACAAACATCAACGTTAACTCTATTTACATCAATATTCATAATACATTAAAATTTCAAAATTAAATTGTAGCATAAGTTTCAGTATCATAAAATTTCTAGATTAAAGTTGTCATCATTTTAATTTGCATCCAGAATTAAAGTCCTTGTAGGATGCCTACTAATTAATTTAACAATATTTGCAGACCTGAGTCTGAATAAAAGGGAGCATCTTCCACCCCTTTACGTTAATTAAACAGGTTTGTTTAATTGAGCTCAAAGACAGACCCAAATTTTCATCATAATAAAGAACATAAATGCTAAATACTCCTTTCTACTTAAACAAGAAAATTTCACCTTAAAATTAAAAATTTGTGGTTTGTACAAGTTCACTACTGTCCATTTTAAGTAAACAAATTATAAAGTTATTCAACACACACCAAAACTTCAAAAATCGAACAACAAAGCATAAGTTACCTAAAGGTTAATGCACTCGTGGCTCCAATGTACATCGTCCTTTGTTAATCACACCATTCCAACTGGGTTATGTTTACGGCTTCTGATTCTGAACGCTTTAAAAATTTTCTACACCACCATTCATCTAAAGTTGTTTCAGTGCTTTTCAGGAACTCATCTATGTATATCTGAATCTTGTTTTGTGGATCCAATCACGTTTACTAATCATTTAATTATTAACACCCCCGAAAATAGCAAAGAAATTCATACTTCTTTCACGCTATACCCAAAACTGCCTACTTTTGTTTATTCATTTATCGTTACAAATTTGGATACTTAGTACAGTAATACTCGCAAATATAACTAGACTTTATTACCTTGTATCTTCTTTTCTAAGTGCACTAACGCATACTAATTTGTATCGTAGCACGTAAATAGCAAACTGTTTTAAAGTATTCAATAATCACCAACAATATAAGAGCAAACTGTTTAAAGTATTCAATCAAAATCGAAAATCTAAGAGAGCGAAACTGTTTAAAGTCCGGGTTTATATAACCGCCTTGCCTGCACATCGCTTTTTTCCCTCAACGGACACTTTCCAGAATTTCGCATTCTCGGTTCCCTTCTCGACAGTCGGGCACGCGATTCTATTAACTTTGCACACGCGCCAGTTGAAAATCTGAGATATTTTCCACACGGCACGCAACCACGTCCGAGAATAACTAATTAATTTTGTATCGAAATCGTTACGTTTACACCTCTCATGTTTGCCTCTTATTTTCAACCAATCGTGACCCTCGTGACGCTACACAAATCACGCCTTTAATTATGCGCATATTCTCCGTCTCTATCTACCCTGTTCTGAGTGGTGCAAATCGATACTCTTTACTATCGGCTGTGTACAATCCACGTGGACTGTTAAATAACCCACTGTATTAGCATTTCCCGTGAATATTAAGCGACGGTTTCTCCAACATTCTCTGTAACCATTTGTTATCTACAAAATTTAAGCAGAACGTGACTTTTAAAAATACGCAGGTGTTCAATCGTAATACTTCTAAATAACACTTCTACGATTTGGGATATTCCACTTATTTTAACCTTCCTATTAGCGATTTGTTTATCAACTTTAGACTTTCCACAGGCTTTTATGTTTATTATACCTTAATAATCGTTCAATTAACTCCAATTAAAATAATAATGAATGGCATTGACTTCTACCCTTTAATTTTTGGTGAATCCTAATTAAATATTAATTATTATTTGTACATTTTGTTTAATACCGGTTACTTGAAACTTGAATTAATTAATATAAATTTTGCACGTAATTTCTATTTGTTTTAATACTTGGAACAATTAAATTACATACAATTTGAGCATTTTAATTTTGCTTCTTTATATAATATATATATATATATATATATATATATATATATTATTGATTATAGGGTTAGAACTCTTTTATCAAATTTTCGCATATATTTAATGCTTTGTCAAGGCGATAACTAAAAGTAATACAACTATAATAAAGACACTGGTAGTAATAAGCGTTACTTACATTAAGATTAATAAAAGTTGCTTCCATAAATAAATTTAAAATAAGTTCCTTTATATAATCTTATAAAATTGAATTGAATAAAAATTTTTTTAAGTATAAATAAAATATTGGCTTGACATAAATAAAATTTTTTGACAGAATGTTAATGAATAGTTGGAAAAGTTGATTTTGCTAAAGAATTAGAATAAAAAAAGAAACGTACTTGTGTAAATAAGCGGTGTTATATATTCACATGTATATCTGAATATCATGTAAATGTATATGAATTAATATACATATATGTATACTCTTACACATGAATACATTTTTAAAGATATATATTCATGTATGTAAACTAATTTTCTATATAGATGTGCAAACATACACACAGACACACATAATATATACATACACGCATATACATGTACCAAAACATATACATACACATACACATAAACACACACATATACATATATATATACATACATATACATACATATACATATACATATACATACACACATACACATATACATACATATACACACGCATACCCATATACACACATACATACATATATACACAAACATACAAACACACATACACACACATATATACATATAAACATACTATATAAATCCAAACAAATATAAAATAAAAAAAAATTAAAGAGAGAGAGAGATATGTAAATGGTAATTAAATATGATTTGTTTTAGATTTAAACTTAAATTTTAAAAGATAAGAGTATATGCAACTAAGATTATCTATATCCTTTTTATTATTTAATGTTTTTGAGTTCATGTAAATGTGACACATTTCCAGAAATGTTCTTTTTGATTTATTCTGTTCAATTTGTAAAATTGTCGGATTATTAAAATCTATTTTATGCTCTTTGTCTAAGACGTGTGTTGTGAGGGCGCAAGCTTTTGGTATATTTTGTATATATATGTATGTATGTGTGTATATGGGTATGCGTGTGTATATGTATGTATATGTGTATGTGTGTATGTATATGTATATGTATATGTATGTATATGTATGTATATATATATATATGTATATGTGTGTGTTTATGTGTATGTGTATGTATATGTTTTGGTACATGTATATGCGTGTATGTATATATTATGTGTGTCTGTGTGTATGTTTGCACATCTATATAGAAAATTAGTTTACATACATGAATATATATCTTTAAAAATGTATTCATGTGTAAGAGTATACATATATGTATATTAATTCATATACATTTACATGATATTCAGATATACATGTGAATATATAACACCGCTTATTTACACAAGTACGTTTCTTTTTTATTCTAATTCTTTAGCAAAATCAACTTTTCCAACTATTCATTAACATTCTGTCAAAAAATTTTATTTATGTCAAGCCAATATTTTATTTATACTTAAAAAAAATTTTATTCAATTCAATTTTATAAGATTATATAAAGGAACTTATTTTAAATTTATTTATGGAAGCAACTTTTATTAATCTCAATGTAAGTAACGCTTATTACTACCAGTGTCTTTATTATAGTTGTATTACTTTTTAGTTATCGCCTTTGACAAAGCATTAAATATATGCGAAAATTTAGGCCATAAAAAAAAGAGTTTTCTTTTACACCAGCAGACCTAATACCCACAAACATAATTATAATCAATTATCAAAAAGGAGGTCGTTAATCCAAAAAAAAGATTAGAAGTATATATATATATATATATATATATATATATATATACATGCTGCTTTGTGAAGTGCACCTCCTCAAGAAATAGTATAACATAAAAATTAGACACCCTAACTAATATTAATCAAATATTAACTACTTTTAAATTGATGTGTAAGTTCTTTTCGTTAATGTTTATACAAAAGACAAAAGAAACAGTAAATCGGACTCTAACACAAACTTTGAATAATTAAATTTTTAATTTAAAGAATGATTATTAGATCGTCGCTCGTGCATTGTGAATGTGTTTTGTAACGTGGTGTTAGTAATTTATTGAATATTCATGAGTAGTAGCATATAAAATGTCTATACTCCACAGCAGCATAAAAGAATTGCGAAAATAGAAACTGTACCTTGAACTAGTTGTCGATAGAAAAATGCGACTGCATTTCTTTATTGGCTGCATGCTGAAACCACCAACTTCACTTATACTAAGAAAGCACTTTTACAACATGTATCTTTGGTAAGAGGATGTTGTATTCAATCTTTTCTTTCAAAGCACGGTCTCTATTTTATATAGACAGAATCATGTATGGGGGTAGGGTATTTGGCTTTCAAAGATATCGCCGAAGAATCATGTGTGCAGAATTCCCAGACAACAGTTGCCGAAATACAAACTGTAACAGCTTGCCAACAAGCAGATAACGCAATTATCAAAGGATTTTTAGACAAAGGAAAACAATGTTATTACTTTGTAGCATCTTAACAACTGCAGGAAACCAGATAAAAGAGAGCTGTGCATTTACATGCACCTTTTAATTAAAATGTAATCACTGCAGTGCTAGGAAATATTGCAACTACTTTGTAACGCAATGTTTCCTAAGCAGCTGTTTGATTTTATAAGCCAAACTTTTTGTATAGAGTAATTACTTGAAAAATTTTTATAAAATAACACTAATTCAAATGGCGGGAAATCGAGCTTGTTGAGAAATTTTAGGGCATTATAAAAATGAATGCAGAAAAAATTGTTTGCAGGGTTTTGAACGTAACAAGTTATATAGTAAAATCTTAACCAAATATTAAAAGTCCAGTATGTTTTATATCTGCTAATTAAAAACTTACTCTAAACACAGGCCCACTTGTATATACGTTCAATTCATATAGTCAATGATACATTTAAGTACTAACCTCCCTTCAGTATAGTTTCAGCATATGATTATTATTTAAATTTTTAATGGTTATCTGAACCTAATTTCAACATTCTTCTTAATCTTCTTTAGGAATTAAACCACTCATAGTTTTTAAAATCTACTTTATTTACGCTTCGATCCATGACCATGTGTTCTAGACAAAGCAAAATCAAGCTGTATTAATTACCATGATTACATCACCTCTAACTTTTTCTAAAAACCGACCTGAATTTTATAACCTTTGCCTATGAGTATATGATGCAAAATAATTCTCTCTTAAATTAGGATCAATAGAAGCCTAAAACTTATATCCTAAGGGAAATAACCTAATCCTATTGGATGACTATACTTATACAGAAACTATTAAAGTGAAATGTGATTATAATTATTTCTAAGTGAATGGCACAAGACAATTTAGGAAATGGATTTGATTGATAGATCAAAGCTGGTAATAAATGCAAAGAGGAAGAGAATTATATGTGGTGAAGAATATTTTAAATGGAATTATGAGGTAGTATTAAAGTTAAGAAAGACTGTTTGTTTGAATTTATATGAAGAAGGGAATGGAGATAAAGAAATAACTGAAATTAAGAAAGAAGTTAATGCAGTAGAAAAAGAAGTAGATATGGTACAGGAAGTAGTAGATGAAGAAGAGTTAAAACGTATTCAGGATCCAGGTGAGGTACAAGATAACATAGGGTTAGCGTTGTTTGAATATTTTGAAAATGGTGAGTTAAAAAATAAATATTTGAATATTTCTACAAGTTATGAAGTTAAAATGGAAATTTTGAGAAAGAAAAGATTAAAGATAAAAAGAATGAAGGTGATAAAAATGGAAATAAGTTTGAGAGAAATTTTGATAAGGGTATCTGTGATAAATTAAGTGCTTATTTTGTAAATCATGTAATTGTTGTAAAAAGAAGCAATGTTTATGAGAATTTAAATTTAAATATAAAAGATATAAATCAACGTAATGATAAAAAGTTTAATCATTTGACTTCAGTCGATAATGTTTTTGCGAGATTTGGTAATGAGGTGTTTTCTAAAATTGATTTATTGAATTCATTTTTAAAGAGAAGGTACAAAGGACTTTTGGCAGATGGCTGCATTTATAATTTGAATACCGACTTCTCCAAGGCCTTTGATACAGTGGATCATGGGTTGTAACTACGTAAACTTGAGATGTAGGGGATACATGGCTCTCCCCTACATTGGCTTACTGATTATCTGAGTAACCTTTTATAGAACTCATGCACCAGTTGTTTTCAACTACGAGCTTACCAATACAATCCTTACCTATTGTGATCGTGTACTAGATTTGCAAATAACTTTTGATAAAGGTTTAAAATTTGATATACATATATCGAATATTATCAATAATATTCTAAATATGCTTGGATTTCTTAAACGTAGTACTATAGATTTTACAGATATTAAAGTTATTAACATGTTATATTGGCTCTTGTTAGATTAATCTTAGAGTATAATTCTACAGCGTGCTCACCTTACTATCATTGTAGTATGGATGTGATTGATAAAGTGCAAAATAAATTTTTGAAATATGTTCGTTACAAGTTGTATATACCTTCAGTTTTTGCAACTGGTGACATACTAAACATAATTGGTCTTACAAGTATGTAAAAACGTCGCTTTAAATGTGACCTATTACTTTTATTTAAAATTATTAATAGAATAATTAATTGTTTGACTATACTTGATACTATTTATCTCCATGTACCTATCAGGCATACAAGATCAAATACCTTTTTATCAAAGTTTCCATAGGACCAATTACATAAGTAATGCTTCTATTTATAGAATGTTAAAACATGCTAATTTATATCACGATCAACTAGATTTTTTTTATGTATCTTTCAGTAGTTTTCTTAAACAGTTCAAAGCTTTAGTAGTAACATAATTCGTCAGTATTATCTAAATATGTAACTTAGTCTACTTACGTGTAGCATTAATATTATATGACAACTTATTATTATTTAGAACGTAAGATATGTATAATATTGTTTCACAAACTTTTTCTACTTTACTCATACTAATATAAATTTTGTTATTTGTTGTACGTTAAAGGGTGGTGATGCCCTTGTAAATAAATAATATAAGCAAAGACAGGTGATACTGGAGATATGAATATTTTTGGTCCAGAACACACTTTCTAAACTCCAAATTTAACTCAAATCAAAATATCCAATCCAGCTAAAATATCCCCATGCTGATTAACATATTTACATATTTCAAAACTTTCACAACTCAAACATAACTATAACTATAAAAACATAAGTTAGAAACTACCTCACCATTTTTTAAATTAAACTAACCCACCTGGTACTTTCAAAAATCCCTTATAATACAAAATATGGTGATATTCACAAATAAATAGACCCATGTGAAGCTAGGCTTGGTTTAAACAAAAATTTCTAGCATATTTCCAAAGGTAGCAATTTATGTTCACCTAAAGTTGTCTGTAAGCAAATCTGGTTCGCTAATTTTTGAATACGGTATTTTAAAGCATGGTTAGAATGATAATTTAAGTACCTATCAGTCAGTAGATTTTTTTGTAAATGTCAAAATACAAAGTATTGATGAGAAGAAAGTACCTAATGTATCTAAAAAAGGAATACTAAAATTAATTTCTTTTTCGAAAGTCAAATTCGTATTGAAATTATTGAAGACATACAAAGTATATTCGATCAAGTGTTCTGGAATGAAACATAAAATGTCATCTAAGTATTTGACTATAAAGGGCATGTCAAAAGGTAGTAAACTTATGATTGACTCTAACAGATAGGCCATCACAATTTGAGCGGTAATGGGAGATAGAAGTGAACCCATAGAAGTGCAAAAAGTCAAAGTCAAAGAGGTTTAAAAATTCACATAGGCAAGGCTTATTGTGATTTGATGCAAATTAAAGTCACTGCACCGACATCTGAGTCAATAATAAAACAAATCGTAGAGAAGAGGAACTCCATCAAAGTACTCAAACGAATCCTAAAAGGAGCAAAACTCTCTGGTGCTTTAAAACTTGCTGCTCTCTTAGACAATTGCATCACGGAGAACGATCGACAATCTTGGAACTCTTTCTTCCATTTTGTCTTCACGTGCCTGTGTGTACCCCAATTCTCCAAGAGGAAATCTTTGGCAAGACTCGTGAAAGAGAATATTAACAGTCCTGGAAACGGCTACATCACTTTGAAATTAAAAACAAACATCAGTGAAGCTTCCAATTGGTTTCATACCGCTGGAACTTTCAAGAAGAAAATAGTTTGGAGTTAATATTACATCAAACTAACTCGTTACAGAGCACAAGTTTATTATATTCAGCAATATATGCCCTTAACATTGACTCATTCAAATTTCTTGAAGATAGTGAGTTAAGGTTCGGGCCTTTGGAGCTGTGTTTTTAAAAAACAACTTCAAACACTTAACAAAATTTAATAACTTAAACAGAAATTACAATGAAATTTAGAATAGCTGGTTCATAATAACTATGATAAAAATAATTAATTGTACTGGTGAGTAGCTTGAACAACGAAGTATGGAGTTCGAAGACTGACTGCCGGGCATTGAGCTCCCGGGCTTTTTATAATAACCTGCCCCTCACACGGCTGTGGGAACTTGCAGATCTCATGTCTGCGTTTCTCTTAATTGTACACTTTATTACAATGTAACAACTTAATTCTAAGTAATTGCGGTATGTTAACCGCCTGTGACCTGCCGCCTGCAGTATCACTGCCCTCACGGATGCAAAGTTGCATGTCCGTTCACATGAACTGTCGATAACCTCTCTGGGTTATCCTTGTATTACAATGTTGCAATGGACTTATACTTTACTTAACAATTTCTAATAATTCCTATTAGATTCAATATATCAATATATATATATATATATATATATATATATATATATATAGGTAATTGGGGGATACATAACTAGTGTAGTAGTATAAAAAGCTTTTAACTGATCTAAACGGTCTTTCCCATGGAGTGTTTCAGGAGGTTGAGATGCTAGTTGAGATTGCGTGTTGTCAGTTCTTTGGAAATATTTCCAATATTTAAACTTTCTAAGTTTTCTCTTTATACCCATTCTGCTTTTACGAAATTAGATCCATTGTCCGAAAACATTTTCCCGAGTTGTCCCTTTTGAGCTACAAAGCATCCAAAAGCCAAATTAATGCGTCGTGGTCCAATTTATATAACAACTCCAGGTGAATTTTGCTCTTATAGTTAGGCACGTTAGTAAAACAATGCACAGTTTTTCACGTTTCCTCATTGCGACAATATCTGTGGGCTTAATCAATCAACTCCGGAAAAAGTGTAATGTATATGGTGCTAAACGTCCTTTCGAAAGATTTTCCATCAGTAAAGGAGTTGGTTTGTCCCTCAATAATTTGCACTTAGGACATTGATTTTGAATCTTCTTTATCAGCTGCCAGAATTTTATGCAGTGAAGTTGGCGGATCTCATTAAAGACCATTTCATTATAAATATGTTTAAACTGAATGTGGTAAAACTTCACTATCGGTTGAATCACATAGTGATCAACAGGAAGAATCATCGGGTGAGTCTTCTTGATCAAGATCATATCATTAACCTGAACATATGGTAACTGTTTTAATATGGCTACAGTTCTGCCACAGACTCTTAGTAGTTCATCAACTAACATCGCTGACAGTTGATAAATACTACTTTCCTTATCAACCATAGGGATGGGATTTTCCCGTCTGGTCTTTAATGTAGAAATTTCAAGCAAGTACTTCTTTGAATAGTACTTGCTTAAAAATAAACCTCTCAGCATCTGAAAGATATTCAGACATAACTGCTTGTGGGTGTATATATTCGTAACCTTGTTCTTAATTTTGAACTTCAATTTTTTTATATAACAGTCAAAATTAGCCACTGCACGTATCA
Source organism: Platerodrilus igneus (assembly GCA_036346225.1). Lineage (NCBI taxonomy): Eukaryota > Metazoa > Arthropoda > Insecta > Coleoptera > Lycidae > Platerodrilus > Platerodrilus igneus. The sequence continues at coordinate 11,181 of JARFIW010001382.1, forward strand.
ATGATGTCCCACTGTTTTGAATAGAAACTGCATGAACATCTTTTGTTTCTTGCTGCATAAAGTACATTTCGGTTATCATCTTCTGGCCATTCATTTTCAGGACGATACAAAACCGACTTAACATATACCATCAGTTTTGACAACATGGTTGAGTCTTGTATTTCTGGCACTCTAAATTGCACACATTGGCCTTTTAATATCCGTGCATCAGTATGTAGCCAATACAGAACCGTCCTTGAATCGGTCTAATAAACCACTCGTACTAGATCAATTAACAGTTTCTTCATTTCAGTTGTACTAATCATCATCATTCATCATTTTGTTTTCGATCTTACTTAAGGTCGGTTTGACGCAGCTCTAACTTCTTTTCTATTCTGTGCTAATCTAAAAAGCTCTACATACCCTTCACAACCTAAATTTCTAATAATTTGACTAATATAGTTTGGTCTAGGTCTTCCTATATCCTTCTATCTTTTTCCTATCCAGCTGGCTCTACATAGATATTAGCAACCTGATGGTTGTTAAAGAACTCTAACATGTTTACATGATTACCATTTATAGGGAAATGAAATATAACCTGGTTATCCGCTTCAAAAAGGAAAAGTGTTAAATTATATGTTATGGTCAGGCTTAAGCAACGAATCGCTGCCAACATGCCAGACCGCTACCTAATTGTGAGTTATGTCATGGTGACGTTTATTAAATTATATGTTATGGTAAGGCTTAAGCAACAAATCGCTACCAACATGCCAGACCGCTACCTAATTGTGAGTTATGTCATGGTGACGTTTATTAAATTATATGTTATGGTAAGGCTTAAGCAACGAAACGCTACCAACATACCAGACCGCTAACTAATTGTGAGTTATGTTCTGGTGACATTTAGTTAACTGATTTTTATTTTTTTTGGTTTTGTTTTCGAACTTACTTAAAGTCGGTTTGACGCCGCTCTAAATTCTTTTCTATTCTGAGCTAGTCTAAAAAGGTCCACATACCCTTCACAACCTAAATCTCTAATAATTTGACTAATATAGCTTTGTCTAGGCCTTCCTACTCTATTTTTATTTGGTAGTCTATAATCTAAGACTTTACTAAATAGTCCCTCATGTCTTAACTGGTGCCCTATCATTCTATCTCTCCTGACTTTCAATTGTTTCCACATACAGGGATCCTCACCTATCCTTCTATAAACTTCCTCGTTTGTTACTCTATCTGTCCAACTAATCTTTAACATTCTCCTATAACACCAAGTTTCAAAAGCTTCTATCTTTTCTTATCTACTTCTTTAATTGTCCAAGTCTCACTACCGTATAGTAGAACGCTCCATACGTACGACTTTAAGAAACTTTTCTATTATCTAAACTAATACTATTAGCTATTAGTAAGTTTTCTTTTTAAAACATTTTTCTAGCTTGAGCTATTCTAGCTACTATATCCCTTCTGCTACGTCCATCCTTTGTAATTATACTACCTAAATAGCAAAATTCATCTACCTCCTCTAACTCGGTATTACCTATTTTTAATTTTGGTTTAGAACTAGGCTGTAACTCACTTGTCATTATCTTTGTCTTTACTGAGTTAATTCTCATACTATAGTTACTCCGTAGTATCTCATCTAAAATATTTAAAACTCTCCTAACTCTTTTCTAGACTCTGCTATAATGGCTATATCATCTGCAAAACGTAACATGTCTATTTTCTGTCCCTGTACACTAATACCTATCTCTTTTCTCTCTCTAGCTAAGTTTAAAGCTTCCTCAATATAAACATTAAAAATCAAGGGAGACAGTATACAACCCTGTCTAACACCATTTCTAATCTTAGCTTCCTTTTCTATTTCATCCAATCTAATTACTACGCTTTGGTTTTTATATAGACTGTAAATAATTTTTCTATCCCTATGAGAGTTTCCTATTTTTTGCAAAACCCTGAACATAACAATCCAATTAACCCTATCAAATGCTTTTTCTAAATCTACAAACGCGAAGTGAGTCTTTTTATTTTTTTGTAACCTTTTTTCGATAATTAGCCTAATCATTAGTATCGGTTCTCTAGTCCCTCTGTCTTTACGAAAACCATATTGGTCTTCGCCTAAATAATTCTCAGTTAAAGCTTCTACTCTATTTTTTATTATTATTGTTAGTATTTTGGAAGCATGAGAAGTTAAACTAACCGTTCTAAAATTCTCACACCTATCAGCTCCTGACTTTTTTGGGATTGGGATAATAAAATTTTTTTCGAAATCTATTGGAACCTCACCTGTACTAATACGTCTACCTAACACTGTGGCAACAGGTTCGAACTTTGGAATTGATATGAGCTTTAAAGATGATACTCTGCTCTTGACCATGAAAACTCAACATTCAATTGTAGATCCCTGCTGTAAACAAATGTAAGCAACAGCTAGCATCAAATAAGTGTAACTGAACAACAACATCTTTCCAGGTCAGAAACAATTTTAATTAGCAATGTGCTATGGTTCAAACTTCGACGTTGTTAAAACCTTTAAACCAAGTTACCCAGTGTTCACAGTGGTCTTTACCAATAAGTTGATCCCATGATACCCTAGAACGTCATACCTCCTGTGACAATACATTCAGGTAAGTAATAAAGTGAATAATGAGTCTCAGGGGTTATATAAGGACATACATATTATTAGCATTTCCCTTTTCGTAGGCATTTGTGTTACATTTAATACATACCGATTGCCTTTGTTAAGTTTTAACGAAAAGGTAAAGTTGTCAGCTCCCAGTAGCCACCACATTCCAAGGACTTTTTCAGTCACATTGTTTTAACCAAGGTCTACCTTTACATTGCTTTCGATGCATTTTTCTCCAAGAGTTTGCATCACATCTGCAAGGTGAGTTCAATTACGTCTCTAGCAGTATCCACGCTTTCCAATAATTTGTCCACGCAGTGGTTTTTAACAATGGCTTCTACGGCACGTGGATGTGTTTCTCTAAGCGGTGTGCATTTGTATTCTTCACAAACTGAGTGCTAGTTGGGGAACATGTTTTATGAAAGGTCGTCCATCACTTTCAACATATATGTTTCAGCCTCACTGGAGTCATTTTCTCGATATAAAACAATTGATGGTATTGGTCTTCCTACTTGATTAGCACTTGCATAAACATTTCCTTAATGTCACTGGTAATTGAAATTTTCCCTTGCATAAATCTGAATAAAATGCTAATTATCAACAAAACTTGATCTGGACCTTTTAGCAAAATGGAATTCAGAGACATGTTTTCAACATGTGCTGCTTCTTCAAATACCATTCTGACCTTTCCGGGTTTGTTTGGAGTTAGAACAGGAACACAGGTAAATACGAGTTACGAGCACACTTAATTTTGGCTTCCTGCAGGTTAAGTTACCGTGCATAACCTTTGATAATGAAAGCCTGAATTTAGTCTTTTACCATCGATGCTACTTTTTGATCATGTTTTGTTCGAGTTTCTAGGTATTGCATTCGTTTGAATGCCATGGGACAATTGTCGGGCTACTATGTTGTCATATTTCTACAGCAAACCGATCTCATATTTGTCTCCAACATGTTTAATCAAACCGTTTCTCAACTCGATAACGTGCTGCTTTTCTTGTGAAGCTACATTGTATGTAGGAGCCTTGACACCTAAACTATCCAAAGAAAGTAATTTTTCATCATTTGGTGCATGATGTCATTCTGATGCACCATCACATAATTATTATGAATATCCATGTTGCACTGGTTAACACTCTGATTCATGACAAACATTGTCCATCCTAGAGCACACCGTGCAGCTATAAATTCTTCGACACCATTTATTCTAGCCACTGTAGCAATGGCGATGGTCCAGTTATTTACACCAATCAGTATCTTAGGCTTTAAGTTTTCATATGATTTTACAAGTGAGACTTTCAAATGTCCATATCTTTTACACAGAAATTCATAATCGAGAGTTTGTGAAGATATACTCAAGGTCTTTACTGTTTATACATTTAGTAACTTAAATTCGTGAGCATTTAAACAACTACTACTCATTGTAAACGAAAGACACATTGAATCAACCTCTCCATGTTGATCATTATTTGTGCATCGAATGCAAACCATTCGGATCAGTAGCATTCAATTTATTTGCTAGGTATTCTTCGATGAAAGTACCAGACAAACCTTCGTCCAGAAGCACTCCAATTTTCTCCTGTTGATGCCCGTTTCTTAACCGCACTACCATATTTATTTATTTATTTATCTACTCAATTCAAACAAGTTTAAAACTTAATTACATGGATAAATCTTAAACTTAAATTAATTTTCAGTGAATATTTCTTTCAGTTAGAATATTTTGAATATTTTTATAAACACTAACTCACAGACATATATACGAACATGCACAAATATGCGTGTGTACATACACATGTACACATCAACGTATGTGTATATACACTCATGCATCTCTTTTCGTGTATGTGAGTGTGCTAATACATTGCTTCTAATTACTTTTATGAATTATTGTTTTAGTGGAATCCATAATATTCAATTAATTTACTCAAACATACTTTATAATTTTATGGTAAATCTAAATCTACTAATACATAGAGTTCGTTCATTAATCGTTGCATTACGTTAAATGGAGAATGCATGGGGTAAGTGACTATTAGTAACCTAAAAAATGTAATTATATAGATATTTTTTCTTGGTATGGTCAATTTAAATTTTGATAATAGATAACTGTCAGAAATTTTGTAGTTCCATAGTTTGTAACAATATTGCATTAGAAAGATGTTACGTCTGGCAGAGATACTTTATATTTCGAATTCTTGTCTTGGTTGCTCTGATGTTACTGTATTAGAATCCGGATATATTCGGTTTTTAAGTATAAATATTGTAGGAATTTATTTTGTATTTGTTCTAATTATTTTATCTGGCATACTAAATTTGGATACCATATGGTGGAGGTATACTCGATCTTTGGTCGCATATTACACTCATATTGGTGATACATTTATATGGTGATAGTTCTTTAAAAGTCGGTAATACAGTTAAAAGCCGATAATACAGTTACCAAAGTTCATAAGATACATCGCGCAAGCGCAATGAATAAAGCGAGTGACGCCTCTAGCGGAGGGCAGCGCGAACCCCTTTTACAGGTTTCGCGTGGCCAACTACCATGACGTCATCATTACCCCAAATTACATTGCGCCATAATCGGAAATATAAAAAAATAAACAATGAAAGATAAAAGCGAATAATTTTAACAAACAGAATACTCACATAAGATATCCGGCTACATCCTGAAGGGATTAAAGATGGTGGTTCCTCCGGAGCTGCTAGCGTGGCATGGACATCAGGGTCGTGGAGTCCAGTTTGCCGAAGGTTGCTGATTACCTACCTATGCAGGGAATGAGGGAAAAAAACAGGTAAGGGTCGACAAACAAAAGATAAGCAAGCAGGATATCTACATAGGTAAAGCTAGCGATACGTTACCAAAAAAACAACCACTTCACTCGACGAACCAAGGCAAAAAGGCCACGTTTTCGAGCGTCACGGAAAAACTTCCCTCACTTTGTCCCCACTCTTTGTCTTTTTCACATCCGCACGAAGTTATTCGTCTACCCCTCTAGGGTCACGTCATCTGCGCAAACTCACTATGACGTATCGGAAGTACGCCTAGTCTATTTAAAATTCCCGCGCACCTGCGTCTTTTGAAATTATGGCGCGAAACTTCCGTACATCAAAACTTAACCTAGAAACAATGTTTAAGTGCCGATTTGGCACGTAACACGCACTAAAGAGAAGTACAAAATTTTTATGGTTTTTATATTTTGAAAATGCTTTGACTGCCCGATTATACATCCCAATATTTTGTAATTTTCACTTGTTATTTTTTAAATATGTGGATTATAATTTAATTTATCTATGTACGTCACTCCGAAGTCTGTTACCCATTGTTAGTATAATACCTAACCTTTGGTATGTTTGAGTGACAGACATTGTGGGTGCAATTGAATACTATCTTGAGGCTTTCGGCTTCATGTCCTTTAGAGGTTATAGTCGTTGGTCTTTTGTATTGCATCAAAGGCTGATGGCTTTCACAATAGCTATCGATATGAGATCTCATACCTACCCTACATTTACACAGCGGCTATAATTTGGCTATTTTCGTATTGTCGATTCTTAAGTATAAGTAATAATAAATGTGTTAGTTCAAAATTTACCATTAATAGAAACCATAACACACAAGGTATTCTTGTAATTATTCCAATAAACAAACATGTTAGATATTTTTGTAAACCTAACTAATAAGCTTGTCGATAAATTATTATGCTAAATGATTGTTGATTGTATTATATAAATGAAGTTTTGAACCTGTATAATGTATTTTAGTAATAATGTTATGCCAAATATTTTATGAAATGAATGAGTATAAATATGTGAAATACCGACCAAACTTATGAGGAACTGCTTTTTAGTCTGCAGTTCAAATGACTAAATATCGCAACGGTATTGTTAACACAGTAGATTAATTAATATTAATTATTATAATTTGCAGTACATTAATTTGTAAAACTTTTCCTAAAGTGCAAACTATTGTATAACTACAGGAAAGTGGAAATTTCTTGCTTTTTGTTAACAATCAGAGTTGTAGTTCTCAACATGCAATGGATAAGTAAATAACAATCAAAGTTAAGCAATAAACATATACTTATTAGCTTATCTAAATTTAGATTAATAGTTATACTGGATGGAAACCTCATTTTTCATAAAAATTACTATTGGGAGTGAAGCTAGAGAATAAAATTAATTAGTTTCATAACCAAGGTGGATATTTCTTACCGTATATTGTAATTACGATAAGGTTCCACTTGTTGCGTTACACTATAAAATTTTAAATAAATAAACTTAAATTACAAACATAGTACCTTGCTTTGTGGTACTTCCTTACGAAGTTGGACAGAATGTATATTATTCTTCCCTATTATTTTCCTTAAAAGGTTCATACTTTTATATATCTCCACTTTAACAATATATTCATAGCTCGATTCATACAAGCATTTTTATCTTTAAAATTTGGTAATTTTGGGCGTTATGGAAAATAAAATAAAATCAGAAGAGAATAGGGGAAATTAATTTAAAACGGATAACTTATTATTGAATCACTCTGTATAATTTTAATTTTATGGAAAATAGTGTTCAAAAACAAGATATGCAGTAAAATCAGTATTTTTATCCAAATCATAAACTTTAAACTATAAATAGAATCGTCTTATCTCTGTTGGATAGATATTAGAACTCAATTCAGGGTTGTAAATTATTTTAAACCACAAAAATGTAAAAAATCGATTACAACCGTCAAACTTCACAGTGGAAGCATGCCCTCTTCTTAAGAAAGCTTTCAGTATTATTAGGTAAATAATAGTAAATTTATTAATATATGCATACCAAATATGAGCTTTTAGAAATTCAAGATGACATAGTTTTAATAGACATAGTTGCAACTACAAAAAAAAACTACAAACATACTTAAATACAAGGTAAAACCCGAGACCCTGGCTCATGGAAATTCACGCATATTTGATTACAGGTTTTAGTTAACCATTTCATATAATAAATTATAATATACGCATTTATATTGTTTCAACCAAAGGAAACACGGATAAAAACTTAACTAAATTACATGACAACACGATCTTCCTACGTTTCATTTCATAAACTCAATAGCAAGATTAATGACAAAAAAAAACCCTGGACTCAGAATATAGAGTGGGGATAATAATGCCAGAATTAGACATCCGAACGAGAATAAATAATCATTTATATATGAATCGGTAATACGAAAGCATCCTAAGATGTGGTGATGCAAAAATGTAATATGGTGGTGACCCGTACGGTCAGGGATCAATCGGTTTCGAATAGTAAATATGTAGGAAGTTGATTGTAACATAGCTGCAAAAAAAAACTAAATAAAGATAGATGTCCTGCAAAGACAACAACAACATAGCATACAATAAAATATGTGAACTTACTCTCACGCAAGCGAGATATTTTCCATGCACCTAAGGGTGGAATTATTGTTGTTGTGACTGTTTCGAGGCAATGGAACTGGGATTGTTTACCCACCCATTAACAAAGAATTTTGGGTTGTGATAGGTCAATCGTGGTTGTTGTTTGAAAAATGAAAAACAGGAATTATAAAAAAAATGGATAGCTGGTGTGGTCTGGTCATTCTAAATCTTCTAATAGGTGAACCAAGTTGTAAGTAATATTTTTGGCTTATTTTTGTTTCTTTATAATTTAAATGAGAGCTGTGGATGTTCGAACATGGTTGGTATTTTATTACATAGGACAGTAATTGAACATTACAGTGATTATTTTTAATTGATTGGTTAATGATTTACCAACGAAAGGAGTGGTGATTAAATTTAAGCATAATGTGATAAGTTTAAAATATTAAGGAATATGCAGGTGTTGATACAAAGGTATTTTAGAATAAACAGTGAAGTGATACAGTTCATTTACATTTCCAATGCTCCACCTGTAGGTACTACATTGGCCAGGAGGCGAGTTTTTGTTTCCTGGAAATTTAGAATTTTGCCGAACCCTTGCCGTTCCAGGCAAGGTAGGGATCTTTAACGTGCGTGACAACACTCACACACGGGACCTCCATTTAACCTCTCATCCGAACAAGGGCGTAATTTTTGTGAAAAATGCTCACCTGCCATTTTTCAAGCAGTCGGCCGTGTCGGGATTTGAACCCGGGACCTTGGGATCCGTAGTCTTACGCTTACTACATTGATCCACGGCGACGCCTCAGTGAAATGATACAGCAAAAGTGGCAAATAGGTTTGGCGATGGCTTAGATTTAAGGTCTTTTTAAGATATTTTTCTTTTAGCAACACCTGGCCAGAATTGAGGTTAAGAAATTGTTTTTTTTAAAAGAAAAATTTGTATTTTTATTGATATTATTTTATGTGAATAGAGTTTAAGTCTAGATTGAATTTTATTTCAAGTTATTTAGTAAACAATTAAAGTCGGCAAATTGTAAAGAATATTAAGGTACCCCATTGACGTAAACTTATTTGGAAGAGACATTTTTTTTACAATTTTATTTTATTATGCCTGAAGCAAGGGATGTGGAAAATCCGTCTTCCATATAGAAATATTATCATAAGGAATTGCAGTGACAGGTGGTGTGGCACCCCTTGATTTTGACAAAAATAGAAAAATCTTTCAGTTAATGTAATGTAAAATTTTTGTATTTAAGTCATTTATTCATTATTTTTGTATTTATTTATTTTTCTCTCAATTATCCATAGGAACCAACTCCCGCACCACTGTAGTTAGCCAATGCACCCCTATATTGCTACAGTGTCCCCTCCTCTTCAAGGCAAACAAAATTAATTATCTTCATGCACATTTTATCTGCAACAAGTTTTCCATTTCTCACAAAATAATCTATCACTTACAACCTTACTTTATTGTGGCCACTCTTTGGTTATTGTTCTTCCCATTTCACCTTTCAATATTCCTCTTGTTAGTCCATCCTTGTATTGTAAATCGCTCATATTTTAGTGACCCATTTGATTTAAATTCAAATTCATTTATCAATTATTCATCACTTTGCACTATCGTTTTTCTACATAAATGTCTTAAGTACATATTGGTTTATGATTGGTGAAATAAGTTAATCTGTTAGCACTTTTAATATCAAAAAGTATTCCAAGATTCGAAAAAAGGGTTTACGGGTGAACAATGGACCTTAACCCAACTAGTTTTAGTTGGAGAGAGAGTAAAATACTGGCAACAAAATATATATAGGTCTTTCAAAATCTCACGACCTGCGCAGAAATCCCAAATATTTCTGACTAAACTAAAGACCAAAATAAAAATATAGTATTGTGGAATGATACTCATGGCTCCAACAGCGTTAACGTTGCTTCAATATAATTTTAAAATCGATGTTACCATATGAATATTTTTTATATATTTTTCATACTAAAAAATATTTGTTCTGTACTACACCACATTACGGGTATTTTATAGTTGATGAAACTATAACCAACAAAAAAGTTGCGAATATTTTAACCTTCATGGGAGCAAAAACTTATGATACTTTAAAAACATATCTATTTCCTACTACTCCAGCATCTAAATCTTATGATGAATTAGTAAAAATTTTAAAAGCAAAATTTGCACCAGCCTCCAGCATCATTGTTGAAAGGTATAAATTTCATAATAGGCAACAGAATTCCGAAGAATCGGTGGAGCAATATATAAAAGAAATAAAATCTCTATCTAAATTGTGCAAATTTGAAAATTTTTTAGATCAAGCATTGAGAGATAGACTTGTGTGTGGGCTTAGTAGCAGTAGTATCCAAACCAGATTGTTAACGGAATCAGAAGCATTAACATTTGACGAGGCTTGCAACAAAGCACTAAGTCAAAAGGCAGCTGATGCTCAAAGTAAATTAGTTCTTGGGCTTCCAGCTATGTCATTATGTAAGTTACAGGAACATACATCCAAAAAGCAACCTTTCAACCAAGCCAAGACAAAAACGTTTAATAATGATGCAGGATATACAAAGCTAAAACCCTGTTTTCGTTGTGGAAGATGGCACAAACCCGAAAATTGTCCAGCTATAAAATTGGAGTGCTTCAAATGTAAAAGAGAGGGCCACACTAGTAGAATGTGCAGAAGCCGTCATGTTAATCAATTGGAGCAAGTTGAACAAGCATTGGAAGATAACACTCAAGAGTACCTTGAATTAGGTTACATTTCATCAATCAACGGATCGGTGGATGAACCTTTGAAGGTTAAAGTTCATATAGAAGGTAAGCCTTTAGTTATGGAAGTTGATAATGTGGCATGCAAATCAGTTGTTCATGTAGCAGATTTTAGAGAACATTTTAACCATTGTCAACTATTCAAGACAAATATTAAATTAAGAGCTGTAACTGGAGACAAAGTTGTTGTATTAGGGCAAATTGAGGTTCATGTGTTATTTAAAAATGAATTAGTGTTACTGCCGTTAATAGTCGTTCAATGCTTAACTAGAGTTGTACCCTTAATGGGAAGAAATTGGTTTAAAGTTTTTAACCCGTTGTGGAAAACACTTTTTTTTAAGTCTTTAGTAGCTAACTCAGATATTTTGATGCCTGTAGTAAATGTAAACGAGAAGCAACCCCAACAAAAATTAGCAAATAGTTTATTAGTACCAGATAGTAACTTAAATGTAAGTCATATCATAGAACACCAGTCTAGCAGTAAAAATCGTAATGTGTCTGAAGTAAAACTAATTTTTTCAAATTTATTTAAAGATGACCCAAAGTCTGCTATAAAAGGGTTTAAAGTAGAATTTAAATTAAAAGAAAACGTGAAACCCACCTTCCTTAGAGCTTATGAGATGCCATATGCTCTAAAACCTAAAGTAGAGGAAGAGTTAAGACAAATGGTGGAAGCAGGAATTATAAGTAAAGTAAACACAAGTAAATGGGCTAGTCCCATTGTGGTAGTGCCAAAAAGGGATAAGGGTTCTTTTAGGTTGTGTGTAGATTTTAAAAAAACTATTAATAGAGTTATTGAAACAGATCATTGTGTTTTGCCTTTACCGGAAGATATATTTTCCGGATTGTCTGGCAATAAATTTTTTACGCTTCTAGATCTGAAAGGGGCCTATCAGCAGCTAGAAGTGAGCGAAAGTGTCAGGGAGTTTTTGACAATTAACACTACTTTGGGTTTCTTTACGTTTAACAGACTAACGTATGACGTCAGTTCAGCACCCGGAATTTTTCAAACAATAATGGAAAATATTCTTGCGGGTTTAGTTAACACAAAATGTTACATCGACGACATTTTAATTTATGGGGCAACAGTTGAAGATTGTCATGCAAATGTTTTAAAGGTTTGTGAATGCCTCACGAAGTTTAATGTTAAAATCAACGGAAAAAAATGTAAATTCTATGATTCGAGTATAGAATTTTTAAGGCATAAAATAGATGAAACGAGAATACATCCTACAGAAGAAAAGGTTGAGTGCATTAAAAATGCAAAACCACCAAATAATTTAACCCAATTAAAGTCTTATTTAGGTCTACTTAATTATTATTCAAAGTTTGTTCCAATGCTTTCTTCAGAATTGGGCCCTTTGTACAAATTGTGTAAGTCGGAAGTACCATATACATGGTCATCAGAATGTCAGAAGGTGTTTGAAAGGAGTAAAGAACGGCTTTTATCGAATAGAGTGCTCACTATATACAACCCTAAATTACCTATTTATGTCATCTGTGACAGTAGTGGGTTTGGAGTGGAGGCTGTTCTAAGTCACAAAATAAATAACGAAGATAGACCAGTTTGTTTTGCATCTGGTACTCTAACAATGGCCGAGCAGAACTATTCAAACATCGAACGGGAGGCTTTGGCTATTATGTTTGCCCTGCGTAAATTCCATAAATATATTTATGGTCGTAAATTTACCCTTGTAAGTGACCATCAGGCTTTACAATACATATTTGGGAAAAATAGAGGGATACCTGTTACTACTGCATCTAGAATTAGGAGATGGGCTCTCACGTTATCTGCCTATGACTATGATATAGAGTACAAGAAAGGTAGTTCTATTTCTAATGCAGAAGCACCTTCACGTTTTCCGTCGAAAAATGGTACAAATGTAACTTGTATTCATTTAATATGTTTAATGAAGCGCTGTTGGATTTTGCCGATGTTGCACGTGCAACCAGAAGTGATGTGGTATTATCAAAAGTCATTGAATTGACTTAAAATCTTTCTTTAAGCACAGAAATGTGTTATCAGTTGAATAAAATTGTTTAATATTAGGCACAAACTTGGTAATACCTGCGACGTTAAGGGATAAAGTCCTTTGTCTATTTCATGAACAGCATACTGGTATAGTGCGAATGAAAATGTTGCGTTCATATTGTTGGTGGCCCGGAATAAATGAAGATATTGAACAGTTTGTCCCGTCCTGTTTCATTTGTCAAGCCACCCAAATTTTTTCTAACCATAGCAATGGTCTAGCCTGGCCTTCAGCACCACATAACTTTTATAGAGTAAATGTTGATTTCTTTCAAAAGAATAATTTCGTGTTTTTAATATTGGTAGATAATAAATTCAAATGGATTGAAAATTGAAAATAATGGAAAAGGGTACTACCGCTAAGGGAATTATAACAACCCTTAGAGATATTTTTTCTGTTTTTAGCTTACCAGTGGAGCTTGTCTCCAATAATGGACCACCTTTTAGTTCAGCTGAGTTTGTATCATTTTGTTTGAGAAATGGCATAAAACCGATTAAATCACCACCTTACCATCCACAATCAAACGGTATAGTAGAAAGAGGTGTACAGACGGTAAAACGGTCACTAGAACGTAACTTATTTACTAGCATGGGTCCAGTATCGTTGCATGACATGAAGATGAAATTAACCAATTTCCTTTTCTCTTATCGAAACACACCTTCAACAGTAAGTGGAATCTCACCAGCTCAATGCATGTTTAAAATTAGACCTAGAACCAGGTATGACTTACTAAAACCCGGTGAAAATAGTCATTTTACAATTCTGAAAAAAGAAACTAAAAATAATAAGTTATATAATGTTAATGATGCAGTATATATCAAGAATGTTCATACTCATGTATGGGACTTAGGGAAAATAGTTAAAGTCATTAGTTATAGTACATATCTAGTAAGTGTAAATAGTGTCATTAGGTTTGTTCACGCTGATTTCATTAGAGCAGCCAAAGTAATGATATCAAAAGTTTTAGAACAGTCCAAAAATGCATTACACAGTGGGGACTGTAGTGAATCTGGTAGTATAATAGAAGGCAACTGCCTAGTTGATAGTAGTAAAGTAATACCTCCGGGGAAGGAGCATAGTCTTGATACTAGTTCTAGTTCCAAAGTCTATAATGCTGGTAAAGAGTTCAATACCAGTGTGAATAATAAGAGTCCTGTTAAAGGTCCTGTTAGCGCTGTTCTTTTTCCCCAATGAGGGATTACAGTCATTATCACGATCAATGACCAAATTTGGCAGGGTCATTAAACCTCCAAGTAAGCTCTCTCTTTAGCAGGGGAGAAGTGTTATGTAAAAGATGTAAAAAGGTAGCTTGGAATTGTTTATCGATGATTGCCATGGTGATTGTTCAGGCAGATGACAAATGGTTTTTTTAATAGATTGATAGCTGTCTGTTGTAATATATAAAATATTTGGTTTAAGAGTGCCTAGCACCTCATAAATGTATATTATGTGTATTACCAATAAATGTGTTAAAATCCAGCTGCATTGAATACTCAAACCGTAAGTACATAACATTAATAATATTTATAAAACAGTCTTTTTCAAGACTACACTTTGTTGTTTATTTTGAAATTGTAAGTAAACGTTTTTAAATTTAATATTTCTTGAGTACATATTTTTTTATTTTAGGTAACTGGCTGCATTTTGCCTTCTTTAACAATTTCCTTAACAGTTGTTAACCCAACACTAGTTGCTTCAGACACTATTTTGCTCAAATTGTTCAGCAAAATCATATCTTGGCCAGCATCTTTCTGCTCTTTCATATAATTGTAAAGATTATATATAATCTCACAGCCTGGGCTATGAACAATTTTTTTAGGATTGCTCATAATGAAGTCGAATCTTACCTAAAATAAAAAATATGTACTCATGAAATATTAAATTTAAAAACGTTTACTTACAATTTCAAAATAAACAACAAAGTGTAGTCTTGAAAAAGACTGTTTTATAAATATTATTAACAAAAGTAAATTAAACAAAATACAGAAAATAGAAATAGATAGGAATCGCAAATATCAAAATTACGTGTCTAGAATATGCAGTATCGACTTGGCGGTAAGTTAAGAACATAGATTAGATAAGATTAATATAGATAAGCCACTTTCATAATAGAAGCATGTGACTTTTTGTTACATTAATAAACATAGATTTAATCAAAATAATAAATATGATTTAGAGCAGAGTAATCTCATAAATATTAATATAACCCGTAACGTGGTGTAGTACAAAACAAATATTTTTTAGTATGAAAAATGTATAAAAAATATTCATATGGTAACATCGATTTTAAAATTATATTGCAGTAACGTTAACGCTGTTGAAGCCACGAGTATCATTCCACAATACTATATTTTCATTTTGGTCTTTAGTTTTGTCAGTAATGTTTGGGATTTCTGCGCAGGTCGCTGAGATTTTGAAAGACCTATTCCTCTTGATGTTTTCTACTACTTAAGGGATAATTCTGTAGTGATTTAATAAAGTGAAGAAACTAGTAAAATTATATTTAATTAAAAACATATGTAACAGAAAAACATATTTTACTTTTACATAACAAAAAAACAACTACTAGAACTGCCATTCTGTTATCTACACCTTTTCAAACTTCAGATTTATTATTTTATTTTCAGAATTTGTTAAATGTAATTTGGTTTGGTCGGTTCAATTTCAGAAATCCTCAATAGAAATTCAGAAAGCATTAAATAAATTTTAGACTATATCAATGTAATTAAGAAATTGCCGAACTTAGTCATTTTTATTTTAGAAAGAGTTAGTTGTATTTAAGATGTGTTAGTTTTATTCAGGAAAGTATCAATTGCATTTCAGATTATTCAATTTTATTTCAGAAAGTGTTATTTAAATTTTAGAATTAATCAATTGTATTTTGAATTAGTCGTGTTTTATTTCAGAAAGCGTTATTTAAATTTTAGAAATTAATCAATTGTATTTCAGAAAATCCTTATTTAGCACATATATCAAATTATTTAAGTAGGCTGAAAGTCTTATATGTCAAACTAAAAACAAATGATGGGTAATTATTATTGTTTACTGCAACAGGTATACTGTATCTTTGTTTTAGTTGTGTGTGTGTGTGTGTTTTTTTTTAATTTGCAAAATTGAGCTCAAAGATGATTGTGGAATTTGTATGAAGTCTTTGCTTAGAAATCCAGTCATACGATTATTTCCTTGCAGGCACTTGTTACGTGAGGAAAGTGCCAATAATCGACAAAATACATTTGAAAACAACGAAAAGCAAATTCAACGATGCCCTTTTTACAGATTATATATTGGTGCTTCAGAATGTATTATGAAAAGGGTTTGAGAGAAACATACTGTTCAAGATTGGGAAAGAATATTCAGATGTGCAAACAGAGAAGAAGATTGGGTAGCATTAAGTATCCAGCTGAACGTTCCGTACAAGACTGCTTATTATTGGGTTCAATCAGGTGAAGAGGCACCATTATTTAAAGGAGCCAAGAACCCAAAACGTCTCACTGAGAAACAAATTGATTTAATTCTTGGTACGATAGAAGACGACTGTGGCATTTACATTAAAGCAGGTTAACAATGAGCCGGTTACAATGAATTCAGAAAAAATAATACTAAGCGAGCCGAATATGTTTAAGCCCTGGATCATTTCATTATACAAGGAAAGCAGATTGTATAGATATATAAAACAAATTTCAACTTACTTTGTAGCCGCAGACAAGGTCATACCAAAGCTGGTGCTCGTGCCATACAAAAACTACTGTCAAGTAAAGGTTGTAATATTCATCTTATTGGTGCAGTTCCTACAGCAGAAGTTATAGCTATGGAGTCCCTGAGAGAATCTTTTACTGCAGAGGCAGCAAATGCATGAGTTCAATCAATACTGCAACAATGGCAGGATATTGGTAATCAGATCAACGAATTAGTTATTGTTGCGACAATGCACCTTGTCACAAACGTTTAGAAACTATTCTTGATGCAACACCAGCATCATTGTTGCGGTTGGCTCCATACTCTCCTATGTTAAATCCACTAGAAACAATATGGTCTAAAGTGAAGGCATTTGTTAAAATTCATATTAGACGTTGTGCAGCCTGGTGTTATTGAACAAAAACTGATTCACTTAGAATAAGTAATGCAGAAATATATTTTCATTTATCACTGTTAGTATATAGTTAAGTGAATTTTTCTGAAATATAACTAATTACTTTTTAAATGCAAGTTACTAAATCTGTAGTTTAATTGATGCTTTCTGAAATAAAAGTTACTTTGTAAAATTCAAGTGATTTTTTTCGAAATATAATTAACTAATAAGAAATTTAATTGATGCTTTTTGAATGTAGTTTGAGTTTTCTAAAATAAAACTGTAAAAGGTGTAAACAGGGAATTGTAGTGTCCTCTAAAGGAACAACTCCAGTTTTACCTGTTTCAAATGAAACATTTATACAATCATCCAACTCGCTGTGTAACAATCCATATATATGTAACCCAAATTTGCTAGTATCGCCGAAAACGACTATTTCTATTTCTTTCCCTTTACCTTAAAAACATTTGTTTCTTGCAAACACTTATAAAAACGAATCGACAATTTCCTTGGCAGTTGTTCATTCCAATTCAACTTCATCTGGAAATGTTGCTATAATATCAATTTTAATCTCAACAAGGGAGCAGCTAAAAGCTCAACTGTGTCAAACACTAACAGCGATTTAACTGTGATCTTTTTGTAAGGTCAACCTCCCTTTCAGCTTTAGATTTACAAAAGCTTATCATATCTCATTTATAGCATATAATAAGAACGAATACTACTTTACAATGATGGCAAACAATTAGATTACCATCTTTCCACCATAGGAAACAAAGCATGTCTCGATCCCATTCAACAACAGTAATCATTAAAAAACTTGTCACTGATAATACGTATCTTCTCTAATTTAAACCTTTGTAATGTTATGGTCAACTTTGCTACCAAATTAAGTCCAGTATATAAATAATCATTTAAAGATACATTTCCTACTGACTCAGTAGATGCATCAAATACTGGCCTTACTCTTGTAGTTATACCTTCCCGTATAATCGGTCATTGAGGTAAGTAACATATATCTAAGTTACTACTATCACATAATTCGTTCACCCTTTCAATAGTTCCTTAGTTCTTCCATTCTGAGAATACAGCATCACATGCATCATACATTCCAATGTGTTTTAATCTGTTCAATTTGCCTTTTAAACAAGATTCAGCTGTTCGATTCGGTGACATTGGGTAACTAGGAATCGTACCACAAGTTTTCTCCTGCTTAAGCGCCTTGCAATTACTTATTATCATTTATTAGACTTTCTAATGTAATAATATAACCATCATAAGACTTAACTTCTGACACTTGTCCACTAAACAAGATGGACATAACTTTTCCATACCCTCTCTTGCAGCCCCAATTCCCTCAAAGTTTGATTGAAACATATCTACAATGAATAGCAGAGTCTAATAATATTTTTACTCTGCGGGTCCATATCTTGGCAATAATGGTTTGTTAAACAACAGACTCATTGGGCGTTTAACCAGCAAATAAGTTGGTAGTCACCTTTGTTTTTTTTTAATACCTTACTAGTGCTATTCCTTTCTATATTTTCTTTACATATTGAACTGCAATGCCTACCCTGATAAATTTTACAACTTACTTTAACTCAGCATTTACTGATTGAGTGATTAGTACCAAGACATGCAAACTAAAGCTGATACTCTATACAATTTCTCTACGTTTTTCCATCGCTACTTAACTTTTACAATCTTTGCTGATAGGTTTGTTTTCCATTTGGCTCAGCCCCTCTTTTTTTCTTGACGCGTTGGTTGTAATATGAACAGCAGCTGTGGCAGTCTCCGCTTTTTTACCTTAAAGTATCAACACTGCATCAAGTTTATTTTTAATAAAATCGACAATAATCCCACGTTCCCATAACTTCAACATTTCTAGAGGAAAATATTCTTCGAATAATGCTACAAGAATTGCTGCACGTTCGCTTGTGATACCTAAAATCTCCAGACTTAATATTTTTGAACTAACCTTATTGTACAATTCGTTGAGAGAAGGTTTGTTCCTAACCAATGTTAAAAGTTTCTTGTAAGTAGAACTGATAATAAGTTCTCCACTACCATAGCAAGTTTGTAGATGTTCTATAGCTTTCTCGTAATTGCTAGATGTATTTGGATACGTGTTTACTAACAATTTAGCTGGACCGCTAGTTCATACGTAAATATTGCAACCTAATTTTCGCTTCTAAATCTTCAGAATCATGAATGGGTTTGAATTGTGTCCACCATGAAAGCCAATTACTTGGGCACAATTCATATTTTTCAAGAGAAATCTCTGACAGCTTAAGTCACACTTGATTACTAATGACGGGCAATGACAAAGTTTTACTGTGACTGCTCTCCCTATATCTTTTGTGACGGCTATTTGCTTCTTTACCAGCATTCTTTTCTTTGAGATTTTCTCTTGAATCTCTAAATTCCTCTTGACTTTATCTTTACAAGCTTCTTCACTTTCATCTTTATTTAGCATAAGGTCAAGGATTTATTTATTGAGATTTTCTAATGTTTTTAACAATTTGTCTATACTTTCAATCTTGGACACCTACACTGCACTATCACTCTCTCTATCCCAACTTCCCAGTGTCCTAGTGACGTTGGAGTACACCAGTCCCTTCTTTCTTTTCAACTTAGTAATCCGTTCCGAATGGACCTGCACCTTGAAAAAGTTCTAGATTGGTAGCAATGACTTGAGTGTCCCAGTGAGCTAAAAAGTTGTAGTAAAAGTTTAACCAAATTAGTGGGGCCTTTAGTGAGGAACCAGACTAAGACAAGTCCCCGAAAAAGGGCAGCAACTCTTTCAGTACTTAGAGTGGCAGGGGTTGGTATGGTATTCTAAGCCACCTACTGCGATGTGGAAGGCAACGTGAAACTACCACATTACTTCCAAAGTTCACAGCGTACTTAAATTGTTATTTAATATGATGGCATCCTCTGGGGCAAAATATTCCAGAGTTAAAATAGTTTCCCATTCGGATCCCCAGGAGGGGACTACTTCGGAGGATGTGATCGGAAAATATAAAGGAAGGCCCGGGAACAATCTGCGAGTCAGAGCATGAAATGTTAGAAGTATAAAGCAAGTAGGTAAACTAGAAAACTTGAAAAATGAAGTTGAGAGGTTAGCAGTAGACATAGTAGAGATTAGCAAAGATTTTTGGAATGGAGACTTTATGGTAATTCATACAGGATCAGTGGTGGGTATAGTTATGCAAATAAATATAGGACACTGTGTAGAAAATTACTTACTACTTACAACATCAAACAAACATTTAATTCCCAACAATACTAAATATGTACCAAACTCTCTATGAGGTATAATGAATCCAAGTTGAATTCATTTTAAAATACTTACATTTATCGTGTTTACAAAAATAAATTGTACCTTACCTTTATTATGTCTTCTTTAAAATAAATAATTGATGCATGTTTAATATGTCATTCTTGCATTATACAGCCCAATCGCCTTCTCAGTTTTATCTTAAAAATATACAATAACATATAACTAATTAGCTAGAAGCATAGATAAAAGGTTCACTAAGTTCTTGCGCCGTGTTTTTATCTACTTGATATTGTACATTTGCCTTTGGTATATTTCTCCGTAGGAAACGGTAAATACATGGACTCAGTAATTTTAAGTCAACAGGAATATCATCTTTTTTCTTGGTTATAAGACTTACAAATACTGCTATCATTATACTAGCAATCATTCCCATTATTCCATAGTAGTAGATTGATATTGTGAATAACCAAAATGGTTTTTCAACAATGCTGAAAAATATGTTACTTTAGAAGTGAAGAAATTTTTTAAATATTATATGGAGTAAACTATTGTACAGAAGCCTACCAATATTGTAAACATTTCTTTTGGTTATCACACAATAATGTGCTTATCGAGATGCGGGTTAAATAAGGTGCATATACGTCACACTTTTAACAAAACATGTCAATAGTATGATACTGTGTCTTATAAATTGAAAACAATAATTCTGTCTTATAAAGACATGTAAAAATTTATATTAGATCTAAATTTTATTTGGTTTTATTAAGAAGCATGCAAACATCGTCCACTGTGTTTTTTCTATTTGTAGTTCAATGGAAAAACTAGATAGAGGATGTCGGCTTATGTAATCAAAAGTGATAGTTTATGGAACTATTAAAAAATATGGAATGCTTACCCATGATTCGTTATGAATTACAAATTATTTGTTTGTAGTTAGCAAAGATTTAATGTTGTATTAATTAGGTAGTTTGTCGTTTGTTTATGTGTTTCTGATTAATAAATTTTGTGAATGCTGTATTATGTTATGTCAGTTAAGGTTGTGGTATGGTAACTTTAATGTATATTTCATAAGCTAATTGGAAACTGCAAATTAGGATGGCGTCGTTATTTTGAATGCATATCTAGTATTCTCTTAAATCTGAACTTTAGACGTATTGCAAGGAGCCCATACGTTTTGGGCTTTTTAGAAAACATGTCATTTGTTTCTCAAACATCCTAGTTTCACTCAGGCTTATTACAAGGAGCTTATTTCTTACTGGCCTATTGAAAACCATGAGTAATGCATATAAATCTAACCAAGAATGTACCAGAACTTACTCACAATCTTATTCTTCTACAGTATTTGCTGTTCTTTCACTGTCTGGTAATAATTCGCATGTTTCAAATTGCATTGGTCTGCCTCTGACCAAAATAATCACATTAGAAGATGTAACAAAGAACGCAACTTCTTTCAGATGAACTTGATTGACAGGTACAAGGGTAATGCATCTAAAAGTTATTTAGATTACAATAGGAAATCTTAAGAATATTATTTGCATAGTTTCTGGTATGTTCTCGAATTAACTAGTACATTTGAAATGTATATAAATTGCCCTCATGAATACTGAAAGTCAGTTCTAATTGAAGCTTTAATAGGAGTTCTGATGGAAGCTTTGACTATAATGCCTGGTCTAATATAAAGCTTTGATAGTCGTGATATAAATTATTGTTCGTATAAATTACCTGTGTGATATAAATTACAGTAGTGATTATATAAATTAATAGTCAGTGCTTGGGTAGTTAATTATAGTGCATGATAGTAAGTAATTAAGAAGATAACATTGTAGTTATAAGGAGATCAAACTTGTACTGTTTGCAATTAGCTAGAAATAAATTGTTGTGAGAGCTTTTAGAATTCCATTTTAGCTACAAATTGTTGAAAAGTCTTTTATAATCAGTTTGAAAATAAATAACTACGGTTTATCTAAATAGAGTTTTTGTTGCAATACATATTGTTTATTTGTATGATGTTAGTATTTTGTATGTTCTAAGTAAAATTACACTGTGACGAAGAAATGAAAGAATACTGCAACAAAAGTACTGATGTTGTGGACTAATGAAATTATAGTACAAGCTATCGGTGATGTTTTAGCTCCAAAACTAGATAGCATTTTGTAAATTTTTCATTTTGTATAATAGAAATAGGTAAAAATGGCAATGTAATTAGGATTTAGTTATTGTAAAACTTCCTGTTGAGGAATACTTTGATTTGTTTATTTAATACCAATGCACTATCGGTGATAGTGAAAGAAATGTAATGTACTTTACTACACAAATTAATTTTAAGTTCCTGCAATTGGACTTTTGTATCGCTTTGTAGAATGTGTCATACAAAAAATCTTTCGCCCCTTCTGCAATCCTTATATAGCCTCATAAACCCCCTCTTTTGTGTCACATATCTTTGCTACATTCTCTGAACTCCGGTAATTGCCACTCAATTCCACAAATTTGTAGATGTACACAACACATAACAAACTTTGAAAACCAAGAATTTTACCACCCCAACGACATTATACTTTGAAAACATGCTAAACTAACCAACCGTCCAATTTTCTGTGAACTGTGTCCCTTTCCTATCGCCTCTCACTAATCATAAGCACGCCTCTTAATGTCCGCATCTATATTATTATTACACTCATACGTTTATAATCACTTTTCCTGTCTTCGTCTTATGGTCCCGCTATTGCCCTGTTGTCTACGTTTAAAACTCTCTTCTTCTGTATGTGCGTCTTGAAAAATTGATATCGTGTGACGTAAAACCTGTTGTATCTGCGCCCCTAACTTAGCCTCTAGAAATATTTGTTTACCGCGCTCCTAAAACTGTTAGTTACTCAAACATCTGCTATATTTTCCATCTGCCTACATTATATTCTAAAGATTCTCCGTGCCTTACATTTTTATCGATTTGTTTATGAAATACCCGTGGGTTGAAATTAACCTTGTGTCTTTCCGTTGAAATGTTTTGTTAACGTCTTTTAGCCTTCACAAGAAATGCTTATCTCCCCAAGTTTTTATTCCTTGAAACCTTGACTTGTTTTGCAGTGTTACACTTTGTAACGTTCTACAAACTGCTTTAGTTTACTATCTTAAATAAATGTCCGCTGCTTAACTTATTGATTTTTACCCTGCAGAGCTTTAATACTGCTAATTTTTGCACGTAATTTTCATCCTTGCTTCAACTTAATGTATGCAAATTATTGATTTGAACTTAAAATATGCCCTTTTATCCCCGTTTAATTAATTTGAAGTGTAATACATAAATTATTGTTTTGAGCTTATATTATATGTCCGCTTTTTATTCCAATTTTATTTAATTAAAGCATAATAAATAAATTATTGTTTTCTGTGTATAGGGTGTTTACATGAATACACATTTGACCTATTTACACTAATATATATATATATATATAAATTTCTAAATTAATAATTGGCAAACATAATTTTTCCTTAGTTTCTGGCTCTACTTCTTCCTCAATTTTGAAAAATTCACGTGGATGTTCATATACATTTACACTGAAGTCTAGTGGTCTGTCGCGTTCTAAAAATCCTGTCCAGGTCTGTTTTCCCTACTTGGTCCTGGTCTAGCCGTCACCTCAGCGTATGTCCTAGGCGTTTCCACTCGTTCCGTGTCTGTATTAGCAGTCCCCCTCATGTCCGGTGAACTATTCCTGCTGGTAGGTTCCGGTCTCGGTGCAGGTCCCCTTCCTAAACTATTACTCCTAACGTATGGTCGTCTCTGTTCCCAATTCTGTCGCTGGTATCCGTAACTATTCCCCCTTCTAGCATAGTTGTCCCGTCTATTGTCAAACCTAACTGTGTTGATCTGTCTTTCCCTATTATCCCGAGGTCGTCCACTACTTACGTCGTCGTACCTCTGCAGGTATTCTAAAAATATTTCTCTGTCCACTATGTTCTGTAGTGCTACGTGTTGTCTTACTTCTACTTCGAAGTGTCGTGATAAATACTTAATAATTTGTCGGTCCGTCAGTGGTGGGTTCAGTTGTTTTGCTATGCTATACTTGCGTATAGCATATTGCTCCCTACTTCCTGAAAATTCTCCCTTAAATTTCCCTGTGATTAAGTCGTCTCGTACCTGGTCTTGTCTGTGGTCACTCCAGTAGTGCTTTAAAAATCTGTCTTCAAACTCCGTGTAGGTGTCTATGTCCTGTCCTACTAAATTGTACCATACTTCCGCGTTGTCTTTCAATAAAGCTTTTATCGTATTCAGTTTAGTCTGTTCGTCAAATAAATTTCCCACTAGATTTCTTACACTATTAATAAAAATTTGTGGATTTACCCTGTTATCGCCATAAAACTTCATGTGCTGGTCCAATGATACTCCACCTGTAGAAAATCTGTGACCATCCCCCGTTAAATTTGACATGTTGTATTTGATACTACTAACTTCGCGTTCTACCCTGCCTAACTGATCCCTACATGAGTCCGTCACTTCAGTCATTTTTACATTAATCTCTTCTTCACAAAAAATGCGTACTTCGGACTTTAAATGTCCCATTTCCTGTCGAAGACCTGCAATATCACGCTCATTTTTTTCAACCCTGTTTTCAACTTCCCCCAGTTTCACGGTAAGACTATCTTTAAATTCTGTAAATTCTTTAGTATTTTTTTCAATTTTCCCGCTTATCTGCTCTAATTTTCGGTTGGACTCCTACCTAGCTCTATTAGATTCATCCCTAGCTCTATTAGCTTCCTCGTTCATCCTCTCTAGCATTCTCATTATCATCTCGTGTCCTTGATCCCCTGATTCCGTCCTCGACTGATCTCTACTGCCTCCAGCTTCTTCCATTTTCGAATTTCTCCCACACAATGCACTATCGTCACTTCCAATTTCCACTCCTTGACTCCTTAACCACTCCTTTCTTTGCATACGTTCTAATCCCTCTCACACACACTCTGAAATACTCTTAAATTAATACACAAACAGAAACTCTCTCTCTCAGATCGCCAGTTTCCTGGAATAAAATCACAAAAAATTTTATTTGGAACTCGAGCCTCACTTTTGGGTCGCCAAAGAATGCTGTGTTTCCCTGTATCATTGTCGAGCCTCACGAATTGGGCGCCAAAGAATGCTGTGATACCTCCAAAATCCGGGTACTCCGCTTTTCAAATCGAGCCCCTACGAATTGGGCATCAAGAATGCTGTGAATCCTACAAAAGCTATTCATTACCTTAACTGTGTTGGTCCATTGACTTTCTTCTGTTAATCGCCTCGGCTGCTCCTCTAGATAGCTTTCATCCTCATACATAAAAAAAACAAACACATTCCTACCACAAACATCAACGTCAACTCTATTTACATCAATATTCACAATACATTAAAATTTCAAAATTACTATTCAGCATAAATTTTAATATCAGAAAATTTCAAAATTAAATTTATTATCATTTTAATGTGCATCCAGAATTAAAGTCCTTGTGGGATGCCTACTAATTACTATAACAATATATGCAGAGTACAAAGGGCATCTACCACCCCTTTGGTTAATTAACCAGGTTCGTCTAATTGAGCTCAAAGACATACCCAAATTTTCATCATAATCCAGAACATCAATACTAAATACCCCTTTCTACTTAAACAAGCAAATTTCACCTTAAAATTAAAATTTTATTGCTAGTACAATTTCACTACTGTCCATTTGAGTAAATCAATTATAAAGTTATTCAACACACAAAAATATCAAAGTTCAAACAAAATAGTATAATTTACCTGAAGGTTACTTGCACTCAGCTTCAATGTACATCGTCCCTTTTGTTAATCACACCATTCCAACTGGGTTATATTTACGGCTTCTGATTCTTAACGCTTTAAAAATTTTCTCCATCACCATTTATTTAAAGTTGTTTCAGGGCTTTTCCGGAACTAATCTGTGTATATCTGAACCTTGTCTTGTGGATCCAGACCCGTTTATGCACCATTTAAGTATTAATACCCCCGAAAAATAGCAAAGAAATTCATGCTTCTTTCACCAATATACGCCAAAACTGCTTACTTGTATCTTTTTTTCTAAGTGCACTAACGTACATTCATTGTAGCACGTAAAGAACAAGCTGTTTTAAATCACATAATATTCGAGCAAACTGTTTAAATTATTTAATATTAAAACCGGAAAACTAAAAAGCACTGTTTAACGCGTTCAATCAAGTCGAAGATCTAAGAGAGCTTTTAACGCATCGAATAGTCAAAAGTCTAAGAGCGCGAAATTCATATTACCACCGGTATATATAGCGGATAGGGCACGTCGCTTTTGTCCTCAAAACAGACAATTCTTAAGAATTTCTCATGCTATGTTCCCATTCCGTCGCTCGCGCGTCGGTTTTTACGAATTTTTCACTCGCCCCAGTTAAATCTCCGAAATTTCAACACGGCACGCCACGTCTGGAAATAGCTAATTGACTTTTATACGAAATCGTTGTTTCTACCTCTGATATTTGCATCCTATTTTCAACCAATTGTGACCCTCGTGACGTTGCTTAAATCACGCCTTTTACTATATGTGTCTCGGTCTTGTGCATATTATCTGTCTCTATCTAACCTGTTCTTATTGATGCAAATTGATATTCTTTATTATCGATTATTTTAGTCCATTGGGTGTGAAATATCCCACCTTTAGCATTTCTCGTAACTATTATGCGATGGTTTCTCCAAGATTCTTTGAAACCATTTGTTATCACATTTGCTACATGACATTTAAACTAGCAGGTGTTCAAACACAACTATTTACTATTTTAAATGGTTTATTAACTCATACCTTCTTCATTTTTATGGATACATTAATATATTATTTGTACACTTTTATACTGGCATTAAAATAGGTTAATTAATATAAATTTTGCATGTAATTTAATTATTCCTAATAAAGAAACAAATGGAAATTACGTGCAAAATTTATATTAATTAACCCTATTTTAAGTACCCGGTATTAAACAAAGTGTACACATAATAATTAATATTTAATTTGTATTCGCTAAAATGAAAGGATAGAAGTCAATTTTAATTGAGTTAATTAAACCATTATTAATAATAAGCATAAAAGTCTGTGAAAATCCAAGATTATAATACCAGAAAATAAAGCTCTGAGAATTAATATTATGTTTGAACACCTGCGTAGTTTAAATGTCATGTACGGCGAAAATTTTGTAGATAACAAATGGTTTCAAAGAATCTTGGAGAAACCATCGCATAATAGTTACGAGAAATGCTAAAGGTGGGATATTTCACACTCACATGGACTAAAATAATCGATAATAAAGAATATCAATTTGCATCAATAAGAACAGGTTAGATAGAGACAGATAATATGCACAAGACCGAGACACATATAGTAAAAGGCGTGATTTAAGCAACGTCACGAGGGTCACAATTGGTTGAAAATAGGATGCAAATATCAGAGGTAGAAACAACGATTTCTGTATAAAAGTCAATTAGCTATTTCCAGACGTGGCGTGCCGTGTTGAAATTTCGGAGATTTAACTGGGGCGAGTGAAAATTGTAAAACCGACGCGCGAGCGACGGAATGGGAACATAGCATGAGAAATTCTTAAGAATTGTCTGTTTTGAGGACAAAAGCGACGTGCCGACTATCCGCTATATATACCGGTGGTAATATGAATTTCGCGCTCTTAGACTTTTGACTATTCGATGCGTTAAAAGCTCTCTTAGATCTTCGACTTGATTGAACGCGTTAAACAGTGCTTTTTAGTTTTCCGGTTTTAATATTAAATAATTTAAACAGTTTGCTCGAATATTATGTGATTTAAAACAGCTTGTTCTTTACGTGCTACAATGAATGTACGTTAGTGCACTTAGAAAAGAAGATACAAGTAAGCAGTTTTGGCGTATATTGGTGAAAGAAGCATGAATTTCTTTGCTATTTTTCGGGGGTATTAATACTTAAATGGTGCATAAACGGGTCTGGATCCACAAGACAAGGTTCAGATATACACAGATTAGTTTCGGAAAAGCCCTGAAACAACTTTAAATAAATGGTGATGGAGAAAATTTTTAAAGCGTTGAGAATCAGAAGCCGTAAATATAACCCAGTTGGAATGGTGTGATTAACAAAAGGGACGATGTACATTGAAGCTACGAGTGCAAGTAACCTTCAGGTAAATTATACTATTTTGTTTGAACTTTGATATTTTTGTGTGTGTTGAATAACTTTATAATTGATTTACTCAAAATGGACAGTAGTGAAATTGTACTAGCAATAAAATTTTAATTTTAAGGTGAAATGTGCTTGTTTAAGTAGAAAGGGGTATTTAGTATTGATGTTCTGGATTATGATGAAAATTTGGGTATGTCTTTGAGCTCAATTAGACGAACCTGGTTAATTAACGTAAAGGGTGGTAGATGCTGCCTTGTACTCTGCATATATTGTTATAGTAAT
Source organism: Platerodrilus igneus (assembly GCA_036346225.1). Taxonomy (NCBI): domain Eukaryota; kingdom Metazoa; phylum Arthropoda; class Insecta; order Coleoptera; family Lycidae; genus Platerodrilus; species Platerodrilus igneus. The sequence goes on from JARFIW010001382.1 coordinate 39,769, forward strand.
TAGTAGGCATCCCACAAGGACTTTAATTCTGGATGCACATTAAATGATAATAAATTTAATTTTGAAATTTTCTGATATTAAAATTTATGCTGAATAGTAATTTGAAATTTTAATGTATTGTGAATATTGATGTAAATAGAGTTGACGTTGATGTTTGTGGTAGGAATGTGTTTGTTTTTTTATGTATGAGGATGAAAGCTATCTAGAGGAGCAGCGAGGCGATTAACAGAAGAAAGTCAATGGACCTAATCACAGTTATAGGTAATGAATAAGCTATTTTGTAGTGATTCACAGCATTCTTGATGCCCAATTTGTAGTGGGCTACGATTCGAAAAGCGGAGTACCCGGATTTTGGAGGTATCACAGTCATTCTTATGGCGCCCAATTCGTGAGGCTCGAACAATGATACAGGAACATATATATATATATATATATATATATATTATATATATATATATATAATATATATATATATATATATAATATATCATATTATCTTATGTTAGCTTTTGTTTCTTAAAGATTGTACAGTTGGGAAATGCAAGACAATATCTATTTTATATATGGTAACATTATATTTATCCAAGAATTTTGATGAAGAATAAGAATTAATAAACACTAAAGGGTTTTCTGTATCTGCCCTTCAAAATTAATTAATATATTTTAGATACAGTGGCGTCTAACTTAAAATCACATTGTCCTTCATTCAGTTAAGAAAATTCATCTCCAACCCACCTCTAACTCTCCCTTGCGGTGAAAGCCAAGTTAGCCGAGGCATACAGTTTTTTTTTTTTTACTTTATATCATTAAAGTGTAAAACTGTAGCAACTGAGACTAAGATCAAAAATTGAGACCAAAACCAGCATGATCCTCTGTCTCAGTCTCATCCATCACTAATTGCATTTGTTGTAATTTGTAAAGTTTTTCATATTAGATATCTTTCTAAATTGCATTTATGATTGACAGCAATTTCACACTTTGTCTGTCCCATCATATTCTACTAAGTTTTTGTGATGGACGTTATTATAAGTAAAAACAGCAAAGTTACATGCATTTGATAGATTATTTATAAAATCTAAATAATGAAGGTCGTTTTAATTCTAATAAAGCCTACCAGTCTGCTCTCTTTGAATTGTATATTCGATTTCTGATAAGAGGTAGATGAAGAAAGTCACTTCTATTAATGTAGTATAAGATAGGCCGATAATCCTATTCCAATAAATTGCTTTCTACCAACCACTTAAAAATGCAGTTAGAGGATTTGAGCAGATCGATATATCTACTGCTGATTTATTTTCAGTAAGAGAATTTATACGAGTGGTACATCTACTGTTCATAATTAAGATATTTTTGCGTTTTATGCATTTAAGAATTAACAACCAAGATGACTGTCAAAGGCAAACCCCAGGCTGATTGGTGTAGGTTAAAATCTTCGATTGGAAAGTCACCCTTAAAATTATCAAAAATGATTCCCAATCATGCACTTAAAAGTTTGAATTTGGAGAAACATGAGACCGATTATATCTGACAGGCTTTTCCATTAGAGAAAGGAATATCTATCCCAATTATTTCCAAATTATGTAATTAAAGGGGATCAGAGATCACGGTAAAAGGGAAGTTTTTCCAGTAATATAATATTTGCTACATGATTACTATTATTTGCAAGAAGGTTTTCTAAGGAACCCTTATTTGAGTAGATGAATCTAGCATCCCATTGAGTTATTTGAAAACTCGCCATTTCTAAGAATTTATCATGGAACGATCTATTAGGCATTTCAAAACTATGTTAAAAATTTTTTGATTTTATTTTCGTGTATAGAACTAAAGTTCAGGGACTGACGTGCATCTACTGTGGCCCCTGAGTTTCCTAGACACACGCCATTACCTGACATAATCTGGAATTGATATAATCTTTTTATGTTGTCTAATCATGTCTGATTGAACATTTAAAGTACTTTATTTTCCTTTTCTTATTTAGAATTATTTTATCCAAATATGATGAAGGTGAAGATTTAATACGTGGTAATCTACAAGATGTGGATAAAATAATATTAATGCAGTTTGTGAGTAGCTTGTTTTCAGTTTATAGAGTGAGTCCTTGAATGGTAAATTTTCTTCTGCTTTATTTTGCTTGATTTGCTTTTGTTCCCCGTAAAATGAATCATTAGATAAATGAATCCTTTTGCAATGTATACAGTTAATATTTTCAGAACTGCAATTGGCTAATACATGATCGTCATCATACCTAGGACATCCAATGTAACTTTTACACAATTTCTCCTCACGGTCAAGTCAAAGTCATTTTGAACATTGTACCACTTTTTGTATAAACGGCTAAACTTCTAGTACACAACCAAATAAAGCCAACAGAGGAAGGAAGCTTTTGACCCTTAAAGGTCAGTAAAACAGATAATGTGGGACAATATTTAAAGAGTTATCGGAGTTAATAACCCATCTGTTCAATCTTTGAACTTGCATTATTTTAAAAACTTTCCCTTTAATAGAACAGACTAAAGATTTTATATCGTCCTCACTAATATTGATATCAACCGAACAAATACCAGGTCGACGTAAAAGAAATGTAGGTATATAAACCTTAACACGCATATCATTCATTCATTCATTAATGGAGGTATGGGATATTCTTTTACGAATCATTACAATATCATTGTTATTAGAAATGTTGTTATGAAAATTAAGATTAAATGCACAATCCGCGATTTGTGCGTGATGATCTAAGAGACTGGGATCAAAGTTTGTCACTGATACAAGCTCCTGAGTATTGGAAACGATGAAGTCAAGAGTTGAAGTACTGATATATCGGCATGTTGAGAAAATTCTCGTTGGTTCGTTACAAGAGAATACATCTGAAAGGAGCTGAAAAGATCTAATAACGTTTTGCATTTCATTGATGATGTATTTGGATTAAGATTAAGATCACCCCAAAGTAATATACATTTAAATTGATTGATACATTTTGACAGAGCCAGTGAAAGTTTAGAAAAGAAAATGTTAGAATCACCATTGCTTGGTCGATATACACAGATTAGGCAAATTGATTTATTGAAGATGATGGAAGATAATTCTAATGTAGCTCCACAGATAGTCTACGCACTGCTAAGTCAGGTTTACATAAATCAAGTATACGGTTTCTAGTCATGATTATAAACCATCCCCGTACAGAAGACTTACGACAAAAAGTGCTGATAACCTGGAAACTTGAAGTGTATAAAGAGTTAATATTGGTCTCTACAAACCAGTGTTCAGTGAGACAGAGAAGATGGAGAAGTTTTGCATAACATTAGTTCAATTAAATAAATTTTCTTGCTTAAGCTTTAGATATTGATGTGTAAAATTCTGCATGTGTTAAGATGGTTATTTAGGAAATCAGGAATAAATTCACCTATGATATCATTTAGATTAATCATTAACTTATTGCCTGGTGGTAAGGCCATGCTTGAAAATTTTGACTACTGCCATGATTCACAACTCGAGGCATGGTGACAGGAGCTTGACATTTGTGTTTATTTCAATATTAGTATTGTAGATCTTAGTAGATGATAATTCAGATAACACTTCTGCCAGTAAGGTATGTCGATAATTGTGTTAGCTATTATTTCACATATTTTACGTTTAACAGTAGCATTAGGGTGATATGCAAAACGATTATAGCAAATGTCATTCAAGAACTCATTAGAGTCTATATATCCATATTTTTTCCAGACCAAGTTATAAATCTTTCTAGTTCATGTTGTAGATAACTTGAATGAGACGGTAGTTGTTGCGGTAATAAGGTATGGTCATAAATATACTATTAGTATATTTGAGTTTAATTAAGGAATCTCTTAAGATGGTAGAAATAAGCGATTTCCTTAAGATAGCATTATTGGCGCCTCCAAATATAAGTACAAAGTTTTTTTTAGTGTAATCTTTTATAAAATTTTTAATGTCATTAACAAATGTAACCAGTCCTGCATTTGGATTAAATATGCATTGAACTTTAACCAAAACATTTAAATTTGCATGATGGGTTAGAAGTTTAGCAATATTTCTGCAGTGATCATCCCCAATTGTTAGAAGTTTAGAATTAGTGTGGTGTTTGTAACTGTCTTTAACCATATTTGCACATTGTAGATTAGATAAAATTTATCATAGATCTGGCTAGTAAAGTGTGTGTTTACATTTACCTGACCAGCTACAGTGATACCAGTTCAATTAATTGTGGCTCTATCTGCAGTCTTATGATTAGCAAGATTGTTGATTACAATTGGTGATGTTTGACCGCTTTTGCTGATCCTAGGAATTGTTAAATTGCAACAAGTAGCTATGCTGTTGGGGTCATTAAGTGTAGCTGCATTCTTAATTAGCAGCAGATGACCAAACATATAATTTCAAATCTGAGAAAGTCTCCTCAAGCATTTTAGTGCAATTCAAGATGTTCATCAGGTAATCGGTTTGAGTGAATTTGCTATCTTCGTCTTGTATTTGATATTGGTTAATGTTTTCCTCTAAGGATTTAATTTTTGTGTTAACTTCTATGATTAGCTTTTTAAGAATAGCTTCATTTGCTACGGCTTCATTCAAGAGAGTGCTACATTTCATTTATTATTTTATCAATATTGTTATCCTTAAATTTGTTGTCAATTAGTGGATAATTAATCTGGATTTATAGATAAGCAATAGTTTCGTTGTCCAGGTCAAAATTAGAAACCCCTTTTTTTGTCATATATATATATATATATATATATATATATATATATATATACTGCATTCATTACAGATAACCTTATAATTGTTTACAAAGGTAAATTCTTTTCTTTTCCTGATTAGGTAGCTTATGTGACAACTTTGATAGCACCTAACACATGAATAATTATTTAATTTCTTCTTGCAACACTTGAAACTGAAAGAGCTCACATCACAACAACCTGCATTATCAGCCATTTTGACATAAATGAGGGAATAAACAACATAATACTATTTATCAATTTTTAGAAGAATGATATCAAGTCAACGACATCTACCAAGAAACTTTCCACGCTGATCACAAGGCAAAACTATTACTGGAAATAAAAACTACAAAAAATTTTCAAAAACGAACTCGAAAATGATTATTTTATCGCAAAAAGTTAAAAAATATGTGATTTTATCCAAGCTTAAAATCTCAAACCTATACAGGCGATATTCATGGATAAGCAAAGCGATAAAAAAGAGAGTTTTATTATTATTATTATTATTATTATTATTATTATTATTATTATTATTATTATTATTCGTCTAAAGCATAGGTTCCTAACCTTTTCTGAACCACCGCCCCCTCTACTGGAAAAAAAACTTCAAACGCCCCCCTCCTCATCATAGTGCATTATAACGAATATTAAAATATTGTTGCATTGTTGCATTAGGTATTCATAGACCTAATGCTGAATTAAATGTTTTAAAGTATATTTTCTCGATAACAATAACATAGACATTTTAGATAGCTAAATAAACTGTCTATTCATGCCAACTAGGTATTTTCAAAGTATTTTAATATATTTATTTTCTAAAAAGGTAAGTACGTCACGAACGCCCCCCTTGATCCTCCTAACGCCCCCCTTTTGCCCCTGTACTCGCTACCGCCCCCTTTGAAAGCTACAGCGCCCACTGGGGGGCAGTACCGCCCCCGTTGGGAACCTATGGTCTAAAGGGTGATACTGAATTTAAAAAAAAGTGTATTGATAATATCACATCAAGATGTGCATGTAAAGTGATAGCAGTGATTCATTGGAAGATTAAAATAATGAATACTTTTGATTTGAGATATCAAATTTCAAATAATACTTTTCATCCATTAAATTAGTAATTAATCAATCATTTGAGTAACTATAAAATTAATCATGCTTAGTAATGCAGTATCCTACTTAATATTATCGATCTTCCGTTTTTCTTTAATTCTGTGCAAATAAAACGATTTGTTGACTAGTTTGTTTGTGAATAAATTGTTATTTCAATCGTCGACAATAATGCGATTGCAAATACAAACTGAAACCAGTAGTGCATTATTACATTGTATGGGGATTAACCGACCAGATCTACATGTCAACCAGAACTGCATGTTCAACTGGTTCTTTGTCGAAGTTGCATCTAAGCTGAACTAGGGTAAGTCCGATCTTCTTTTAAACGTTTTTGACCAAGATATAACCATGTACACCACTTCCGATTACAAAGATTGATTCAATATTTAAAACACCTTACAGGTGATTTTCCAATGCTCCACCCGAAGGTACTATATTGGCCAGGAAGCGAGTTTTTTTTACCTGGAAAATTTGGACTTTTGTCGAGCCCTTGCTGTTCCAAGCAAGGTAGGGATCTTTAACGTGCGTGACAACACTCACACACAGGACCTCCACTTTACCTCTCATCCGAACGAGGGTGTATTTTTGTGAAAAATGCTCGCCTAACATTTTTCAAGTGGACCGTGTCAGGATTCGAGCCCGGGACCATGGGCGTAGTAGTCACACACATACCAACTACGCCACGGAGCCACCTGATATTTAAAATACCACAAATATCTCCAGAAAAGTATCCATTAATATATCTCAAAAATTACAAGTTGGGATCTTGATAAAAATCGTGGATAAAAAAGCAGATCACGAGAAGAGAGGAGTTCATCACCAAACCTGCTTCTACCTACAAGTCACCCTTCTACGAGTGGACTTCCTTCCTATCACTCTCCTTCGTGCTATATCTACTCTGACTAGATCAGTCATTTGTTGAAACTGTGATCGAACTGGACATCTCTCTCGTTGTTCCCGTCCTTAGGTGCTACATTGTTATGGCTGTGGTCATAAGGAGATTTGTTACAGCCAAACGAGCAGGCTAGAAAGAAAAGCATGAGAGTCAGTCAAGACCGACTCTCCTAAATTACACCAATAGAAGAGGAAATGCAAGGAGAAAGAAGGCTATGCTAACACAGTCGAAGATGGGGAGCAATCAAAATGAAATCGATGAACCTATAACCCGACATAAAGTATAGAAATACAAAAATTATAAAATAAGAACCCAAGTCTGATAATCTATGGTGAAATTTAACCAAAGGGTTAAGTCATAAAAAACTCGATCCAAAACGTTGAGTAAAAAAGTTTTTTACAAATTCGAGGCCCTGTATTGAACTTATCAGAACGAAACCGATGAACTTACAGCTCGACAGAAAAGAGAAATACAACGAAAAGAAACAAACAATAATTAAGATATAAGTAATATACAAATAAAAAAAAACATCATATTTACTCACAGACATGTATCTACGATGGCCTTATCTAATCTGCTTACTAATACTATAGTACAGGTTACGAGCTTGTCTCTTACAGGAATCCGTTTAACATAACAAAGCTATGAAAAGTATGTATAATAGCACCACCACCAAATATCTACACAACAATTATATCGGCTTAGCTCAATTATCCATTCGTATAAATCAAGCGCTCAAAGCATACATTCATATAATACTCTAATAGTTACATAATACCAGTAAGCCAACCATAAAGTAAGCTAGCAAAGCAATCGTTTGATACAAATTGAAACTCTTTTACTCTTTACAGCATACAAATAAATAAACCATAACGTAAGCTATCAATGCAGTCGTTTTATAAAGATTGGATCTCTTCTAATATTTATCACAAGCATTTCTTATCGTGCGTGACAAAACTCACACATGGGACCTACATTTTACCTCTCATCCGAAAGGGGGCACATTTTTGTGAAAAGTGTTCGCATAACATTTTTCAAGCGATCCGTGTGGAATTCAAACCCGAACCTTGGTCTTAGTAGTCACACGCGAACAACTAAGCCACAAAATCGCTCATATGACAATATAATCTAAGCAAGGGCCGTTACACTTGCGGTCACATTCCCAATGCTTTATCCAAAGGAACTACATTGGATGGATCATACAACAGCTGGAATGCACGACTTGGTCTTAAGTATCAACTACTGATATACCCAAAATATGACATCGGGGAACCAGGCTAAAGATATTAAACATTTCTATCAGCGAAGCAATGAAAATATTGGTCATGCCAGACACACAGAAAAGTAAAGGAATTGTTTCATTACACAAAATTTTTTCTAACTGCATGTTCGAAATAATGATAATCGTTATAAGTAAATACAACAACCAAACAGGATAACCTGTAGTAAAAAAATAAAACCGTTCAATCCACAATGTTGATACGGTCAAACGAGCGACCCAGAAAGAAAGGGACAAGAGCCAGTCAAAAACGATTCGCCCGAATTACTGCAACATAAGAGAAAACTGAAGGAAAGAGAAGACCGTGCTAACACAGCGGAAGATGGGGGGGGGGTGGGATCAAAATAAACCAATGAACTTACAACCCTACAGTATAGTATAGAAACACAAAAATAAAGAAACAAACAATAATTAAGATATAAGTAACATACAATTAAAAGAAATGCGTTTGCACCAGATCGCGCGACGCGAGTGGAGTAGGAAAAAAGTTGGGACAAGTTTTTCCGTGACTTTATGTAACGTGGCTTTTTTGCCCGAACCTTCGAGTGGAGTGGAGTGGACGTTTAAAGTATCGTATCGTGCCTTTAGCTATATCTATGTAGATTCCCTTGCCTAATTATCTTGTTTGTCGCCCTATACCTGGTTTCCTTGTCCATTCCCTACATAGGTAGGTGACAATTTGCAGCCGTTGGCGAACCGTACTGCACGACCCTGGAGGAACGAGCCCATGACTGCCGGAGCTGGTCCGAACGCTTTGGAAGAGCGTTGGGCGTACCATCTTTAACTACCTAAAAAGGGCCCTTCGTAGCCCTGATGGACTTGAATAGAAGCCAACTTTAACCAAGGGACATATTCATGTGAGTAATTGCTGTATAACCTATTGTCTGAAATTTATATATTTTTCCGATTATTGCGTAATATCATTTGTGCATTGCTGACGTCATTGACAGATGGGCGCGCAAAATCTGTACAAAGGTTAGCGTACCAATCGCCAGTTGCGTCGCTCGCTTTTTATTTCGCGCTTGCGCGATGTCTTTATCGACTTTTTAACTGTATTTATCGACGTTTTTAAACTGTAAGAATTCGGGTTTAAATTGTAAGAATTGGCGCCTTAATGTGTGAGGATATGGTACATACTTCCTTTATAACCATACAATGTATTAACTAATGTTATTTAAAAAGCTTTTTCACTAAAAAATCAATTATCTAATACCTGTTGACCTTGAAAACTTATACTCGCGTTTCGGAACACGCCACATTCCTAGATGTCAAAATCAGTTGCTATGGCAATTAAAGCTGAATACCGCTATTTTGTAATTAAAAATTTAGTTGTGTTATAAAATTTTTTTTTTAAATATAATGTTAGTTTAATTTTCAATGTGGGATGTGTTTGTTCACTTCAGTTGTATTGTGTGATTGGTTTATTTTTGGATTCATATATAAACTTTTAGGAAAAATCAACCACTTAACCCTACTTTTATGCACGTAAGTATACATATAATAAATAAGCATTTAACTAATTTGCATCCCTTAAACACCGTTTATTATGAAAATTATCTATTTATATCAGATTAAAACATAATCTTCCTGTTTTTTTAAAGAAAAACCGTACATAAATTATTTTGTGTGTTTACATTTTCTAAAAAAGTGCCTTAGGCGTTTACCTGTTTGATTAGGATATTCAAACTCGCTTTTAAAGAAACCTTATGTTTACAAACGTTTATTGTAGTAAATTGCCCCTTTAGAATATCTTTTGAAAATGCTAGATTAACAGTTCTTGTTTTATTTGTTAAATAACACATTACCTACGTGTTTTTATAATTTGAAGTGTCTTTTTGTAGTTTATCAATGATATATCCCTTTGTTAAATACTAACCTTGCCCGCATATAGTTTTAAACGTATTTCTTTAGTTTTTTTGTTACTTAGCGTGATAAAATTTGAATATTATTCCTTACGATTGTTTTCATAGAAAGTTTTCACCGTTAAATATCTTTATCGTACCGACCTGAAGTAGCTGTACCATTTTTTACCTTCTGATTTACCTCAGTATTGTATACCTGATATATATTGTCTCAAATATTAATTCAAAATGAATATAAGAGTTCGCAAGACGCTCGTCCTGGTTTAATGGGTAACTTTAAACGTGTATCTTATCCCTTTCAATTAATTTCGCTTGACTTATTAGGACCTCTCCCCCGATCGAAAAAAGGTAATCAATATCTTTTAGTTGTCACCGATTGGTTTTCTAAATTTGTTATGGTGCAACCCTTACGTAAAGCTACATCCGCTGCTATAATTAAATTCCTAGAACAAAATGTCTTTCTTATCTTTGGTGTCCCTCAGATTATTCTTTGTGACAATGGGGCACAATTTATCTCTAAAGATTTTCAGAATTTCGTTAAAAGTTACAAAGTACAAAAAATTTGGTTTAATGCAAAATACCATCCCCAAGTAAACCCTACCGAAAGAGTAAATAGAGTTTTAATTACCGCTATCTCTTCCTATATTGATTCAGACCATACTATATGGGATGAACATATTTTTAAAATTGCTCAAGCTTTGCGTACATCGAAACACGAAGCAACCCAATTCACTCCGTCATTTCTAGTTTTTGGAAGATATACCCCAATCGATGGGAGTTACTATGGTTTAGTGCCTGACGATACTAACGTAATTGAATTTGACGATAAAGTACGCTGGGACAAATACCAACAATCATTACATTCTATCTTTAACGACGTTAGAAAAAATTTGTTAAAAGCTTACGAAAAGAGTAAGGACCACTATAACTTACGTAAACAAAATATTTCCTTCGCCTTAGGCGAACAAGTTTGGAAAAAGAATTATGTCTTATCGGATGCATCTTAGAAATTTTCTTCAAAATTATCCCCTAAATTCATCCTTTGTAAGGTCATTCGTGTCATTAGTCCCCTTATCTACGAACTTCAGGATGCCGAAGGAAAACGTCAAGGCAGGTGGCATATTAAAGACCTTAAGCCATTCTCTGCTGATCCAAATGCTAGTTAAGTTTTTCACGTTCTGTTCCCCTTACGATTTACCTAATATTTTTTTGTTCTCGCCATCAATTACTAACCTTAATTACTCATTCCTTCTCTCATACAGTGTATAATCTCTTACACGTTTAACTTTACTTACCTTAAATTAGCTATCTTTTTCTTTTGGTTGACTTTTCCTTGACCATGCCGTTACTTATATATCACTTCATTCTCTACACCCCCAATATAACTCTGTCGTTTCATTTAATTAATCCTCGAACTTTTCCTACAGCGTATTATTTGGTTTTTAGTATTTTTCTTACATCATTTAATTTTGTGTGGTAATTGTCGTAACTTTGGTTGAAATAACTCATTGAATTTTTATGATTGGTTTTAGCTGATGTTGAGTGGATGATTTTTTTTCTTTGGGCCCACATAGGAGTCGCGACCTATGCCATTGAAAGAAATAGTTCATATTCGCAGTTGCAAAAAGCTAGGATTGTCTATTCCATGTGTTTTTCCTCTGAATTATTACAGTCGCCCACATTATACTATATCATTATTTCTTTCTTTTTCTACGAAATCACCATAACTTATAAACATTTTTTTTCATTGTTTTTTAATGAACTTCGTGGTGAGACGCTATTGCTTCTTATTGATATCTTATTAAATTCTCGGTTGTTTTGGCATATTGGGACAGTGTACCTGTATTTAACTGCTTATAATTGGGCATTTTTGTGTGTTTAGGGTGCTACCGTTTTGAAAAACTACCTTAAAACAGTTTGTTTTTGTGTGAATGTATCTGCAATGATACTTTTAAGTTGTTGTGTCAACTTTTGTCTGATTTTCTTATCGTAGTGGATGCACTCATTAGGAAAATGATCGTACTAGTTCTCTTAAGAGTCTAGTGAATTTTAATGTATGATTCCTTATCTTGTCGGATTAATATCGCAGGTGGTCCTTTAGACTGCGCTGTGTTTTAACAGGGACAACACTCTACCTTCTCTCGGACGCTTGTCCAAAAACTCTACTTTTTCTTATCCCGCTGTCTCCGTTTATGCCTGTAGTGTATTGTTTGTAATAACAATAACCACTGAAGTAGTTATGAAATATATTTATTGTAAAGATATATAACATATACTATAGTTGAGTTTGTAGTAAATATCAAGATGCATGAACACACTATATTTTGCATTCTAACCGCAATGTTCTTAAAACCCTACTGCGCATATATCATACCGGACTTCAAATATACCATGAACACCACATTTTCTCCCCCCTGAAAAGGATTCGGTGCTAATTTCACAAGTCCAGTTTCCTTGGAGCACAAATCACTCGGCGTCCTCTTCACAGCGCTAGGGGTGGTGATTCCACATGTAGACCCTTATCTGGAGTTGTAGCCAAATTTGGTGCAATTGTCATATTGCCAGTCACGTCGCTTAACTGTTCGTTCATTGACACACTTGCCTGCGCACTCTTATTTTCCAATGTAAAAGGTTGACTTGTTGGTTCAGATACCGGTGTTATTTTAACAGTTTCTGGGGGCGACCCTTGTAATTTGTTGTTTAGGTGTCGTCTCCACCAGACTCGTAGGAATATGTATAGTGGGTGTCGTTTGCAGATTTATTGATGGCTGGTATCTTGATTCTAGTTCGATAGGAATTTCCATACCAATTGCTTGAATTTGCGATACATGACGTCGCCATAATTCGTTCTGTACTTGTACGGTATATTGTAATGCACCATCTTGCGAAATAATGTAATCAAAAACCCATTTCTTACTTGGATTATTATAATTCCTTACTGCAACTTTTTGTCCCGGATTAAATATTGGATCTTGAAACATGTGACGTTGTTTCCTGACCTTTTCTGTCATATTTATATGTATATTTGGTTTTAGCATAGACAATGGTGAATGTAATTCCCTTTTCAAGAACATTTCTGCAGGGCTCTCCCTCGTCATAGCGTGTGGGGCACGACGATATGAAAATAAGAATGTTTGCAGATTCCTATGTATATTTCCTTCGTTTGATAGACAACGAAGCGCTTGTTTGAGAGTATATACGTATCGCTCTGCTTGCCCATTTGATGCTGCATTATAGGGCGGTGATGTAATATGTTTAATCCCTTTTGCTTTTAACGTAATTTTGAAAATCAATCCCAACGAAAGTAGATTGGTTATCCGAAACAAGCACATAAGGATATCCATACCTTGCAAATAAAGCTTCTAACGCATCAACGATAGAAAATGCTGTCATTGAAGACATCGGTAAAATTTCAGGCCATTTAGAATGATCATCTATCACCAATAAAAATGTTTTCCCTGCATATTCAGCAAAATCCATATGTAGGCGTTCCCATGGCATCGAAGGATATTCCCAAAAATGTGTTTTAATAAGCGTAGGGTGTGTTTTGTATTTTGCACATTGTGTACAATTTTTACACAAGTGTTCGATATTGGCATTGATACCTGGCCAATAAACATAAGAGCGAGCTAGATTTTTCATTTTAAGCATGCCCAAATGCCCTAAATGTAATTCATCAAGAATCTGCTTGCGAAACTTTTGCGGAATGTATACAGGTAATCCCATTAATATACATCCAGATTGTAAACAATAAGCACCTTCGTTTGTCTTCAACGATTGACCATTTCGTAATTTTTGTAACAGTGGTAGTAATTCGGGATCCTTTGCGGTTGCATCTGCAATATTTTTGACTGAAATTGGTAATGTTTGCATGTGCTTTAATTGGAATATTTCAACTTCATCCTTGAATAAATCTTCCGAAGATAATGGCAATCTAGATAAAGCATCTGCATTTAGATGATTATTAGACGGTCTATATCGTATATCAAATGTAAACTGTTGTAAAAATAAGGCGTAATGAAGTAACCTTGTCGCAGTTAATGTCGGAAGTTTGTTTTTACCAAAGATGGTAAGTAATGGTTTATGGTCGGTGTACAGTACAAACCGTTTACCATATAAGTAATAAAAAAATGTTTGTACTCCCCATTTGATTGCTAAAGCCTCCTTGTGAATTTGTGAATAATTTTTTCACTTTTGCTTGTGTGCGTGAAGCAAAGGCTATAGGCTGTTCTTTGCCATCTGTGTAAACATGCGAAATTATAGCTCCAATTCCAACAGGACTGGCATCCACTGCCAAAATAATAGGTATATCAGGATTATAATGAGCTAGAATTCTGTTCGATGTTATTTCTTGTTTGAAATTTTTTAAACTTTTGTCACACAGGGGAGTCCAATCAAATTTTGCATTTTTCTTTTCTAAATTATAAAGCCGGTTCAGCCACAGTTGCTAGTTGAGGAAAAAAACGTGCATAAAATGTAATCATGCCTAAGAATGCTTTTACTTCCTGAACATTTTTCGGTGGTGGTACTTCCGAAATTGCTTTAACTCTTTCTAACGACTTATGTAAGCCCGCAGCTGTAATTTTGTGTCCTAAATAGTGGACTTCTGGTACGCGAAAACAACATTTAGAGCGGTTTAAGTGTAAACCCGCTTCTAGCAGTTTATGAAACACTTGTTGCATTCTGTGTATAAGTTGTGATTCATCACTACCCGAAATGAGGATGTCATCAAAAAATACACCAACCCCCTCAATTTGTCCTACTACAGATTCAATGTATCGTTGCCAAATTGCAGGAGCAGCATTTATACCATACATCAATCTCTGAGGTTCAAATAGTCCTTTGTGTGTGTTTAATGTCATTTGCTTAGCAGTAGCAGGTGATACCGGTAAACTTAAATAAGCTGTGCGAACATCCAAAGTTGTAAACACTTTGCCATTTGCTAATTTCGCAAATAATTCATCAACGCGTGGTACCGGGTGTTGAGGCACCATAATCTGTGGATTTAATGTTTGTGAATAGTCAGCACAAATACGCACAGATTGATCAGCTTTTACTACAGGTACTATAGGTGTAGCCCTAATGGTGATCTTATGCCTCCGCCGTAATTTGTAAAATTTTTAGGCGTGTATTTAACACATGCATTTGAAATTGTTTTGAAAGTTTTGTAATTTATCACCGAAAGGGCACTTCCCGTATCAATTTCCATTTTGATCATTTTGTCGTTAATTTGCACTGTAACCATGTATGGGTTATTAGAGTTCTGATTATTTAATGAGTACAATGGTAAATCTCCTTCCTCTGTATCCGGAACATTGTCATCAATTATTAATTCATGAATTGCATTTCGAGATTTACATATATCTTTTACATGTCCATTTCGATTACAATTGCTACAATGAAGGTTTGTTTTACGACAATCGGGTGATTTATGTCCATAAATCCCACAACGATAACAACGTGGATTAATAGGTTTAGTAATACCTTTAATATGAGTAGTTTGATTTGAAGTAATAGTAGGTGTATTGTTATTGTTACTATTCTTTTTCTTTATTTTCCTACCCTTCCTTACTGAATTGGATACTTTGTGTACTGTAGTAAAAGATGTATTTAATATAACATTTGTACTTGCAGCTGCTCGCTCAATACTTTCAGAGATTTCCACTACACGAGTGAAATCTGCACCATCTTCTTCGAATATGCGTTGTAACGTTTTCTCACATTGCAGACCACTAACAAACACATCTCTCATTATTTCCTTTAATACAGTAGCACTATAATTACATGGGACTGAGAGTTTACGTAAAGCAGCTATATAATCGAAAATCTTCTCACCCTCTTGTTGTTTACGATTTAGAAATTTATGTCTGCTGAGTATTTCTAAGATTTTAGGTTTCAGCAGTGAGCATAAATAATCTGATATTTCTTTAAACTGAATTTCCGTGAATATCTTAGGATGTAAGAAATCCTTTAGAGCACTAAAAATATGAGCTGGTAATAATGTTACGAATGTAGCACATTTCTTTTCTGAATTGAAGTTGTACACCATTGATAGCGCTTCAAATTTCGATAAAAAATCTTCGAAATCTTCCCCTTCTTTGTACGGTTGCATAGAAGGAGTTCCTGTACTAGCTGATGTAGCAGCAGATGGCAATCCTAAATTGCGTATTGCAGTAGCAAGATCAGCTTGTACTTGTAAACTTTGTTGTACTAGATTCACCAACAGAGTAGAAGTAGCATCTTCCATTTTTACTTAAATTATTGATGAAGTCTAATATAAATAATTGTTAGTTGTTCGTAGTTGAATACAAGGTCGTTGAACTTGAACTTAATAGTTACTGACTGCGCCAGCTGTAGTGTATTGTTTGTAATAACAATAACCACTGAAGTAGTTATGAAATATATTTATTGTAAAGATATATAACATATACTATAGTTGAGTTTGTAGTAAATATCAAGATGCATGAACACGCTATATTTTGCATTCTAACTGCAATGTGCTTAAAACCCTACTGCGCATATATCATACCGGACTTCAAATATACCATGAACACCACAATGCCTTATTCTTCTTTCGGTGGACCTGTTCTTGTCCCGGAACACCCGTCTGCCACATAAGAGTGATGTTCCCTCACTCCGAGCTACTGGCTACATTGGCTGGTTGAGTAGCGCTTTGCTATCCACCTTTTTCTGTCTCTTTTGCTCAATGCGAGCCCTTCCTCTACTTTCTTCTATCTGGAAGTGCCTCTTATGCATTCCAAATAACCTACCTCCTTCTTTTTACCGTTCCTGTTTCTCTGCCTTTTCATTTCCGTTAGTCACCGTGTGGTTGCGCGGGAGTTTTTCACAGACACCTGGACCCCGTCTCTGGGAATCTTTCGTGAGGTCATGCGGTGCCGCTGTTAGCGCATGGGCTCTGGCAGTGAAGGTATGTATGAGTGTGTGAATGTGTGAGTGAATGTGTTTATATATATGTACCGTATATACCGTGTGGGTATCGGGTGATTATATCACCGATATCGATCAACGCCGGGTGCAGGGATGCACCCAAATGTCTTTGCCGGTGCCTCGTGCCGTTTCTTGTAAACGGACCTGCTTCACAGGTTTCTCCTTTTAGAGGGTACGAGACAATCCCTATTTAACGACTCCACGGAGTCACTCTATCTTTACCTTTATCTATTGTCCTTGGTAATGATTAAGTCAATATCTTTGTCTTATTTATTATCTTAGATAATACCCTTAGTTTTAATATCGTTATCTTACCGATTACCTATAATAATAACTTTAGTTTAGTCTCGTTATCTTACAGACTACCGTTAGTAATAACTTTTGTTTAATTTCGCGTTATCTTACCTATTATCTTTAGTAATATCTTTTGTTTAATATCGCGTTACCTTACCTACTATCTCTAATAATAGCTTTAGCTTAATATCGCGTTATCTTACCTAGTATCTCAAATAATAACTAAGCTTGATACCGTTATCTTATCCATTACCTTTGAGGATAACAATTTAAGCTTAATATCGTTATCTTATCTACTATCTTTAACAACAATTTGAGATCTTGTCTTATCTTTTTATCTTCCTAACGTGTGGTATCTATGACCAGACGTGGGAATTATTTTTCTTGAAATTTGAGTGAAAAAGCTAGCCTGATATAGAAATGTAATTTGTTAGGTTAGCCATGTAAGGATTTAGTAGGGTGGTACTTTTGGTAAATTTGTTGATTCACAACTATGTCATGGACAAGTTTTAATGTGTATCGTTAGTAAGCCAAAGTACCAGTAACAAAATTTGCTAGAGTGTATAGTGACTCACTCTATGAACATTTTTAAATTTGGGCACTTCTTGCCAACAAAGAACAGTTTTGATGCAACGCTCATGTGTGTTTGCACGTAAAAACTTTAATGTTAGCTTTAGTTTAGATAGGTTAGGCGACGTGTCGCATTTGTTTTAATTTAAGTAGTGTTTCTTGCTCCCCGACAAATTTGTGCTGTCGATTTTTAGTGTAGTCAAAAACAATGGGGCTACATATTCCGTTTCCTGGTAATTCGGTAGACGTGTTATGGGTCAAAAAACCAGGTGGCGCCTTATATAAACATTTTGTAGGTTTTAAGTTAGGTTTTATATAGGGTAGTTAGGACTTAGATTTTAAGCTGTTACTGTGCTAACAGACTTTTTCTTTTTTTTAGTTTTTTCTTTTGTGGCTTTGTCGCGATTGATAGTGCCATTTGGCGCTTAAACATTGTTTTTAGTTTAATTTTGATGTGCGGAAGTTTCGCGCCATAAATTTAAAAGACTAGGCGCGTATTTCCCTTACTTCACAGTGCGTTTGCGCCAGAGCGCGCGACGCGAGTGGAGTAGGAAAAAAGTGGGGTCAAGTTTTTCCGTGACTTTATGTAACGTGGCTTTTTTGCCCGAACCTTCGAGTAGAGTGGAGTGGACGTTTGAGGTATCGTATCGTGCCTTTAGCTATATCTATGTAGATTCCCTTGCCTAATTATGTAGTTTGTCGCCCTATACCTGGTTTCCTTGTCCATTCCCTACATAGGTAGGTGACAATTTGCAGCCGTTAGCGAACCGTACTGCACGACCCTGGAGGAACGAGCCCATGACTGCCGGAGCTGGTCCGAACGCTTTGGAAGAGCGTTGGGCGTACCATCTTTAACTACCTAAAAAGGGCCCTTCGTAGCCCTGATGGACTTGAATAGAAGCCAACTTTAACCCAGGGACATATTCATGTGAGTAATTGCTGTATAACCTATTGTCTGAAATTTATATATTTTTCCGATTATTGCGTAATATCATTTGTGCATTGCTGACGTCATTGACAGATGGGCGCGCAAAATCTGTACAAAGGTTAGCGTACCAATCGCCGGTGGCGTCGCTCGCTTTTATTTCGCGCTTGCGCGATGTCTTTATCGACTTTTTAACTGTATTTATCGACGTTTTTAAACTGTAAGAATTCGGGTTTAAATTGTAAGAATCAAACAAATTACAATGTGTATAACAACATGTGACAGTTAACCGTCTTTTGCGACCTAACATTTAAGAACCCATTTCAGGCACTTCCTCCGCCAGCAATACGCGGTGTAATGCCCAATCTATAGAGGATCTCCTGAAACAGGGCTGAATGTAAGAACTCCTCTTAAGATGTAATTTTTTTCGCCAATTACAATGTGACGGGGAATCGCATTTAAACTCATGTTAAACAAAGGACGAAGTCCTTTATTGTCCTGTCGCATATACGACCATGGCTCCATATACAGGTGGATATTCGAAATGGTACTCGTATTTGATGAAATGTTGCAAATTGTACATTTTGTACTTTGGTTACAGAACCTTTCATCTATAACCTTTTGTAGCTGAGTAATGTCATTATTTGCAATATTTACAGTAACATACGCACGCAAAAAGATTTTTGTGCGATTACATGTAGACATTCATCACTTCTTTCTTCGACCAAACGATAGTTTATTAATAAGTGTTCCACCAGATAGCATGCTGTACAAGCAGAATTTATGTGTCAATTGTTCAGTAGGTTTTATACAATTTGATGAATCGCGAAAGTGAAGTTCAATAAGAATTTGTCCTCTCTTGGCATACCATCGCGCAAAATGTTACTGATTAATTCAAAAAACTTGAATGATAAATTTACTGTAATAAGTGCTGCGTAAAGTTGACTGTCTGCAAAAGCGGTACAAATCAGATGCACTGCACTATCAAACGTGCAAGTATTGATAAAGGTGTAAAAATTTCCGCATATCCTGATAGGTTTAAGCGAAAGAGCATGCCATTTTTCAGAATGTTTATTATTGATGTTTTTGACTTGTTTGGGTCATTATAATGCAAAATAGTAGGGTCCTTTGTGAGATAGACACTTGTTTTAGTATTTTTATTACGTTTAGTACTTTTTACTCCTTTACCTCTCCAATTTTCTACGGGTTCTTTGAGGTTAGCTTCAGGAGGATCGGCACAGGAGAGGATGGCAGTACAATCGTCTTCACCAATTGACTCACTAGTAGGCATAGCAGAGGTAGCTGTCAGGATGTTTTGTTCAGAAGAGATACGTTTTATAGAAAATTTTTGCAAAGAGTTATTAGAAATTTCGCATTTGTTGAAAAACATTGTTTTATTTCCTGTGTTATAAAGAACGTGAATTTTAACGAATTCATCTAGTCGAACAGTGAGGTTTTTATGACTAATAATTTGATTCTTGACTTCTGTAAATAAACTTTCAGCCGTTGCACTGCCCTCAGTTGGTTTACCATACTTGATAATCGGATTCATTATTACAGTCCAAAAATGAAAGTATATGGCGAATTTAAATAATCGTTCAGATAGTTTTGGCGCAAAATGTAAATTGTCATGATCGCCCTTCATTTTATTTGCTTTATAAAGCAGTTTTGGGAAATAGTTGTAATTTGTGAATAAAATTCAATACCACTGAGTTCTTCATTGCTTTCATCAACCCCATTGCTTTTGCCTAAAAATAGCAAATCATAATCGATGTCTTCCTCATTAGGTACCGTCGCGAATTTGTCGATTATTTCACCAGTAGCTATTCTTGCTATGAGATGTCGTTTTGCCATTTCACACAATGTTGGTGGGCCATTTTCATTTATTCGTTCGGTTTCGCTTAAAGCAACATCAAAAAAATATTCCAGCAACATTTTGCCGTCTTCGTAATTTTCCGAGGAAATTATTAATGCCAAAACAAGCAAATAGAGATTCTTAAACCGTCCCTACATGGACTTGATTTTATTTCTCTCCAAGTTGAAAACGTTTCCATCAGATAATTAAAATTATTCCTGATGTAACAATTAGAGATTGCTAAATTAATTTCAGTCAGTATAGAAGACCAAGTATTTAAATACTCTGGCAAAGTGGAATATTGTGTAAATGAACGTACGCATGCCATCATTAAAGCAAGAGAGAAATCTAGTACTACGATTTTTGGCGAATCAATTCCACTCTTTGTCCATTCGGACAACCAAAACGAAATTGCATTGTGGTCATGGCGTTCACTTAGTGAATGGCCAATGGGAAATTGGCATTTTTTTTCATAGCCCATCACTCCTATCTGATATAGAAAAATTTGATGAGTTTTTCTTCCCGACAGCAAAGTAATAGGTTTCATTACACTTCCAGTAGCATCTATCGTAATCTTTGGAAACTTGCAGTTTTTCGTGTATAATCGATACGTATTTATTTCGCATGATGACCAGTATTGTAAAAAAATCTGTCATAGCCCATCTCATGAAGAATAGTATTATAAGGGAAAAATTCTTTTAACATCGCCAATGCAATTATCAGATCTTTACCTATATGCTCCTCTTCTTTTTTTCTGTGCTTGAGAATACGGAGGGCATTCATAGCTGGAAGATGGCTACGCTTAAATCTCCATATTCCATCAGCACATTTGCTTCGTGCTTTTGGGTGAAACTGGCAGACCAGTTTTCTTTGATCGTTTTATTCAAGTACTCGTTTTTTAGCCCCCAAATAATTGGTTTTCTTCCTTCTTTATAACTTTTGTAATTACCAGTATAAGAGCAATCTAAGGTAGTAGATAAGCTACCTTCATTCTGGATCAAAAAACCGGTTTTATTATGGAATTTAACATTGGAAATTCTAAGATCCAAAAAGACCATTTTTGTCAGATAAAAGGTCATTCACCCCGGGTGATTCACAGTTCACGTGACCTTTGCTTATACGTTTTATATAGGAATTCTGGTGCAGTCCGATCCACAATCTCCCCCCACTTTGCCTCACCCTGCACACTTAAATAGAAACGTGCAATCATTAAAATGCTTTACTACACATTGCACTTACATACATTGATTTTATATACTATAACATACATGTTTTTTATTATATATATATATATATATATATATATATATATATATTATCGGTTTATCTGAATTAACATATATTACACACATATCGTTTGCTTATATCTAAGTTAACATTATTTAGAGTAACATACCTAAATACTACATTAACAAATAACAGTACATTTACAATAGGATTGGAGGTACCAATT
This sequence comes from Platerodrilus igneus, assembly GCA_036346225.1. Lineage (NCBI taxonomy): Eukaryota > Metazoa > Arthropoda > Insecta > Coleoptera > Lycidae > Platerodrilus > Platerodrilus igneus. Next base: position 61,687 of record JARFIW010001382.1, read on the forward strand.
CAATTAACATATAATGTATAGCTCTACATATATTACATATAAATTAACATTTTATTTATATATTTACGCTTATTTACTAAATGAACATATTTACACTTACATACTGCATGATGCATATATTAGAGTAATTTATTATAATTTAAACTGCCTCCTCAATTTCCATGCTATCTATGGAATAATGACCTATGGTTAATGTCTTGTATGATCCTGGTATTAAATATCTTTTATAGTCATATGGACTTAAGGCTATTTTATCTTGAATGATCGTATGAACATGATGGTTTGATGAGTGGATCAAATTTTGTGAAATGAACTTTTCTGTATGTAGTAGAAGGAGAACAGGCATTCTGGTGCCACCTCCACACACCTCCACATCCCTCCATATCCCTCCACACACACCCACACACCTCCACATCCCCACCATATCACTCCATATTCCTCCACGTCACTCCACATTCCTCCAAATCCCTCAACCTTCACATCCCTCCACATTCCTCCATATACTTCCACCTCCCACACATCCCTCCAAGGAAGTTATCCAAAATCGTCTTAGGGTATGACACATAATATCAGTCTAGATTTTTCTGGAGAACCCAAATCTTTAGAAATTTTTTAAATCGAAGCAACCCTCGGAAGAATTGTACTCTTATTTATACCTAATATCAATCTTATTAAAATTTGTATAAAAGTATTGTGCAGATTCTAATTTTAGTTCTTTTGGAATTGTAGAATATGATGTTGCAGATTGTGGTTTTTCGGTCAACTTAATTTGAAACCAGTCAATTTATTTGTATTGCTATTCCCCCAATACACGTACTGAAGAAGGTTCTTATACACTGAACAGCAGCTATTTGTCAGTTTGTTCGATGGCTTACTCCACATTTTAGCAAGTGGTATCAAGCACATTGGCGCCTTTAGGAAGTATAACTTCAGTGGCGTGCCGTGAGATTTTTTAGTGGGGAAGCGCTTCAAGTTGGCACTTATACTACTTAATTCTCTTTTTGAATGTAAGATTTTTAATACTCCTCTTTTTTTAACATAAGTCAATTCCATTTTCCGCATTTTGTAGGACACCCAGTGTAGGTGTGTGTGTGTGTGTGTGTGTATGTGTGCGTGTGCGCGTGTGTGTATTGCGCGCGCGTGTGTGTGTGGTGCGTGTGTGACTATGTGTAACTTAAGAAGCTTGAGCTTTGTGTTTAGAAGCAAAAAAGTAGATATAAGAAAGTATATGTTGTTTTGGAGGCGTATTACAGAATAGGTATTGCTATATTTCTTGGGATTTGAAATAATTAGTTTTGTTGATTTATGTATTGTTAATGTTTCTTTATTTTAAATTTCCAAATTACCTAAAAAGTTATTCAAAACCTTTGATGCCAATAAACTTCCATTTAGAATTGATTCAACCTTTATAAAAAATATGCTAAAATATACCCAATAAATTATTCTGCAAATTTTGTATTAAAAGCCCGCTGTTAAAATGTGAGGAAGACCACATTACTTTTTTATTTTTCCAATTTTAAGAATTGCACTCACATTAACAAAGAAAAATCTTCAAAACCTATTTATTATTCAAAGTAAAACTAAATCATCTTATTTTAGAAATATTAAAAAAACATTTTTGGTTAAAAAAATAATAAACCTAAGGACGTAAACATTCAAATTAATGTGACTGTATACTCACTACAGGACTCTGCCAAATCAATTTCTTTAAGAAAACGTAGCATATTTAACGGTGTTTTTTGATTATTGATTTCTGGAGTGTTGTATAAAACACTTAGCTGTGAATTTAATTCCAAAATGTAAAAAATTTGCATAATTAAGATTTAAACTATTAAAGGCTTCTTCAGAAAAACGGGCTTTATTATAGTTGTTATAATTTCATAATTCGAAGAATTTATTTCGCTAAAGTTTTGAAATCTGCTTCTGAGTTGTTGAGAAATATTATCAAAAATTTGCAAATATATTCTACTATAGGAAGTTACCATATCACCTATATTGTCAATTCTAATACGTTTACTTTGTGGTTCTAAACTCAAATTTAGTGTTTTGTCCCAAATTTCTTGAAAGATTTCTCTTTTTCTATTTAGTTGTTTTTCAAAATTATTGATGTTTTGAACGCAGAAATTAATATCATTCGATTTAGTTTGCAAAATATCAAACAAAAGGTCCGTTCAAGGAAAAATTTCTGAAAATACATTGAGCACAAAATTAAAATTAAAATCCGTTTGCATCAGCTGTAAGTAGCCTCTAGAAGAATTTACCGTTTCAGGATCCCACATTTCTTTATGCGCTAAAATATTTTTAAACATTTCTATTAGAGCTTCACGATATTGCGACACCGTCTGTACTAGTCATGCGCTGTAATTCCAGCGTGTAGCAGCAACTCTAGGGAATCTTTTTTGAACATGTGTATTTAAAGCGCGAGTTCTTTTAGTGGATTTTGAAAAATGCAGCCATTCCATTTAACGTCGAAAAAAACACTGTACAATCTTTTATAAGTCCAACACTTTGTGATAATACTAATTTTAATCTATGTGCTAAACAACGAACAAAAATGGCATTTTGAAACTTTTGTCTTACTTTTGCTTGAAGACCGCCCAAGTATTCTGCCATTACAGCAGCTCCGTCGTAACTCTAAGCAAAAAGTTTTGTACCACACTGTAGTTCATCAATAATGTCACATACTTTTATAAATATAGCATCTGCTGTTCTGTCGGCGGTTATACCCAAAAATTTTAAAAACGGTTCTTGAACATCTTTGTCCAATTTTACGTAACGTATTGTAGCGGGCTACTGTTAATGCGTTCACTAATTTAAAACAAGTAATAACAAAAGTCTTTATTACTTACTACTCACAAGATTAATTAACAGTATATGCTTTATTTATAGATGTTTTCAGTCCAATTAACAATGAAGCACTACCACACTAATGTTATTTACAAGCACTAATATCTCCTTAACCACAAGTCTTCTTAACAACACCAATCACTACTATAATTTATTTATTACACTTTTGTCTATTTATGTACAAGCTGGCGGTACAATATACACGTTCACATAACACAAATTTATATTTACTATTGGACAATAAAAACGTAGTGACCAACTAACTATATACGAGATGAGTTATATACATTCTGATATAGACTAACTCTGTACTTCATCAGAGGTCATATATATATATATATATATATATATTGTAGTAGATTTAAATGGTTAAATTTGGGTATAAACAATGCAATTTCAAACACCCTGTATAGAGGAAACAACCATAATTTACGTGCGAAAGTTATTTCATTCATTTAATTTAAAGTAACAAGTATTACCATAATTTGATAATTAGGGATTAAAAATTCGTAGGTTCGTAAAGAAAATAAATTGTATAAGCCAATAGAAATTATTAATTAATTTAATTTAGTTTAATTCAAAGGGTTATAGCGTCAGAAAACGCCTCAAAGCATGAAAAATCGATAATTCCAAGGCGAAACGCGTTACTAACAAACAAACAGATGTCGAATATAGGAAATACCTTGAATCGCAAACTCCTAGAAATGTTATTTTAAAACGATCGTTAATTGAACACCTGCATGTTTTGGAAAGGTCATCTTCCCCTTATTTGTGTGATATAACAAACAAGCTTCGAAGAATATTGGTTAACCGACAGTCGCAAAGCACGTATACAAATCCACGTGGAATAGATAGCACGCGGACAGTAATATCGATTTTCTACCACTCGAACAAGGGTAGAAGGAAACATCCAATATGCATAAGAGAGGAATAGAGTTAATACAGGCAGAGTTTTAATACGTCACTGAAATATATCATAGGTCGAAATAGTAGGTTGTACAACAGACGAGCACGGGACAGATGAATGCGAATTTTTCGGAAAATAGCGTAGCGACGAGCTAAAATTCGGGGAGTTCAAAAACAGTTATACAAAATTTGAAGAAAGAGTTAGCTCAATTAAATATTTCGCGTTAAGAGGGTTGGAGAGGTTACATTTGAAATCGTATAAATACGAGAGTTGAGTTATTAAGTCTCTCTTTGATTTCTTTAATTTGCATCGCTTACGACGTACCAAAAATCAACTAACGAGCTTGTAAGTATTAAAATTTATAAATTAAATAGTACAGTGTTAGATTGTTGTGGTCTGATACTTTGAACGCGGATAGTGTCGAGTTTATTTATATTTAACTAAGGTGCATTACATGTGTGTTTTTTTTCCAATGCTCCACCCGAAGGTACTACATTGGCCAGGAAGCGAGTTTTTTACCCGGAAAATTTGGAATTTTGCCGAACCCTTGCTGTTCCAAGCAAGGTAGGGATCTTTAACGTGCGTGACAACACTCACACACGGGACCTCCATTATACCTCTCATCCGAACGAGGGTGTATTTTTGTGAAAAATGCTCGCCTAACATTTTTCAAGCGGACCGTGTCGGGATTCGAACCCGGGACCTTGGGCGCAAACTAAGGTACATTACATGTGATTTTCCAATGCTCCACCCGAAGGTACTACATTGGCCAGGAAGCGAGTTTTTTTACCTTAAAATTTTTGAATTTTGCCGAATCCTTGCTGTTCCGAGCAAGGTAGGGATCTTTAACGTGCGGGACAACACTCACACACGGGACCTCCATTTTACCTCTCATCCGAACGAGGGTGTATTTTTGCGAAAAATGCTCGCATAACATTTTTCAAGCGGACCGTGTCGGGATTCGAACCCGGGACCTAGCGCGTAGTAGTCACACACATACCACTACGCCACGGAGCCGCCTGCTAACTAAGGTACATTACATTTGATTTTCCAATGCTCCACCCGAAGGTACTACATTGGCCAGGAAGCGAGTTTTTTTTTACCTGGAAAATTTGGAATTTTGCCGAACCCTTGCTGTTCCAAGCAAGGTAGGGATCTTTAACGTGCGTGACAACACTCATACACGGGACCTCCATTTTACCTCTCATCCGAACGAGGGTGTATTTTTGTGAAAAATGCTCGCCTAACATTTTTCAAGCGGACCGTGTCGGGATTCGAACCCAGGAACTTGGGCGTAGTAGTCACACACATACCACTACGCCACGGAGTCGCCTAACTAAGGTACAACGTATACTGTAACAAGCTCGTAACGTAAATTAAATTATGCAATAACAAAGAAGTGTAATATACTTGGATTTGGTTATTGAGTTGGAGCTTGAATGAGTAGCATGCAACGCAACGTAGATGGTGTTCACCTATAAATAGCTGGAGGCGGCAAGCAGCACATGATCACTAGGCCGGGGGTTCAGGAACTTAATACATCGTCAACAGAGATGGAATCTTCAAGTTTCCAGGTAACGCATTAGAATTTGCTGTTTTTTTTAAACTGTGGAAATTATTTGTGATGTGTGAGAGTGAACTTTGATGGTATTTTTCTTTGTTATTTTGCGTATTGAAAAGAATACGTATAACTAACTTTTATTATGGCATTTGAATATAAAGCTAAAGGTGTACGTAAAGCTTATTAACGCTCCTCATGAATTTAAAATTTCATTGTTAAGAGTACATGGGTTTTTTTTTTGTGTATATAATAAGAGTATGCAAAGTAGAAAGCATACAAGTAAAAAACTGGGTTTTTCATGAGCTCACCATACTCCAGAGTGTAATAATTAGAAAGAAAAAAAAATATTAATAAGGTATTATTTAGGGCCCATTTACTCCTATTATATTAAATGTGTTTAATATTTCAATTTAAAAAAAAACAAGGATTTTACAAAGATATCATTTATTGAGGTGTAACTTGAGCACCAAAATGTACATAATCTTGAATTATTATTTGTAAATAGTGGTAAATAAATATTGTATGATTGTTGTATTATTTTGTGGTTTTATTGAATGGTGTGTGTGAATGGTACAGAGAATGTTAGTAAATTTATGTATCCAAGAGGAAGCACAGCTGAGCTAGCCAGGGAGCTGTTGAAGAAATCAAAGTTGATGGAAGCAGAATCCGGGTAAGAAATTTTCTTTTGAAAATTTTTCTATATTGTGAAATTTTCGATTTTTGTAAATTAAATCATTTTCGAATCTACTGAGCTACCGAACCAGAAGGAAGTTACACAGCAATTTATGACGGCCCAACGTTGGAGCTCGAATGTTTCTTTACTCTGGCGAGGTTTTATAGAAGTTACAGGGCAATTTATATATATATATATATATTGTATATATATATATATATATATATATATATATACCCTGAATTAAATAGATGATTCATACTCTGGTATATGCTGGAACATTCTCGATTTCTGGAAAATGCACTTCGGTTATGTAGCTTGTGTGTTTGACGGATTGTTGCCTAATAGTAGTTCGTAATAGTATTACCACAGCTAGCTGGCTAAAATTAGTTATGTCGGTTGTTTCGTCTACGACAATTGATATAAAAGATGCATCCTTTACTTCTAGTTTAATGCTATCCAGTACAATATCGGATACGCATTTTATTAAATCATTTTGGATTCGGTTAGATGTACCAAGAAACACAGTTGAATCCCTTAAATGGGTTTTTAAGGTTTCGTCATACTTAGCAAGGAACTCCACCAAGTCGATATAATTTCCATGATTATTAGATTCTTTATCTTCTTGGTGACCCCTAAAACTTAATTCATGATTTTCAAGAAAACACGTAACGTCAATTAACCGCTTCAAGATGTTCCTATTTCTACTCACTAGGTCATATGTTGCTTATGACTAAGTTTTAACTGATTGTCCAAACTATATTCAATACGAGACTTACCAAATATCTTTTCTTTAAGTAACGAAGTTAAATGTCCTTTGCTATTAGTGTGTCTTTTAACATGTCTATGGAAGTTGTTTAAGTCCGAAAAGCAGTTTTTGTTCCAAAAGGTGTTTTCAAAAATATTAAAGAGCAAACAAGGCCAACAAAATAATTTTTTCAGTATGTCACATCTCGTTTACCATTTATATTTATCATTAAAGTCCATTTTAAAGTGTCTAATAAATTGTTTAAGGGAGTGTTCACCTTTAGTTTCTAAATTGATAGTCGGGATAGATCTACCTGAAGAAATTGTTATATTTTTCTTGAAAACTATACTGAGAAAATCGTTTTCCTAAAATTTTACACACCACGCAACCACTATTATTACTCTCCTTTGCTTTTAATTGTCTATTTCCCGGCATTGAAAAACAAGACGGTTCATTGGTTTTCTCCATTGTAACACAAGTTATTCTTAAATGGCACTGATAACAAATACAAACACTACCTAATTATGGGATACTATCAACTATTTGGTAATTTCGCAATTCCAATTAAAAATTATCTAAAATATGGATGAAGTGCAGTAATTTTCACAATAATTATCACCACTCATAAGATTTACTATTACTTTACTTATGAAGCCGTGCTATTATTCAAATAATGTGAATTCCAAATATGTATACGCTTTACCATCACATAACAACGGATGTTTTACTTTTAACACAGTACGTATACAAGAAGCTTCAGTGAACCGCGCTTCCAGCTCGACTAATATCATTAGCATTCGACAATACACGATAGTGATGAGCACACGACGTCTGGGATGAACCAAAACTGAGATCGTTTGAACTTTGGAAGCTTTAGAAAATGCCGCAAGTTTATTTATTTGTGTGCAGGCAGACGAGAACGGGCGGTTGTCTACGAACGGTCATATACAGATTGTGAAGGCGTCATGATTCATAAATTTATAAATTTCTTGTTCGCTTTCCTGTTAGTGTTTTGCACTTCGCTTGAGGAAGTTAGTTCTGAATACTGAAAGATCGCTTCCATCGCTTCCATTGACGGCACGCCGCTGTATACCTTACTATCTTCTAACAAGGTTAAAGAGTCTTTTAAGGGATTATAAGCTTTGCTTTGTAGTATTTGTTTTTCATAGTTTCCTTCTGGTGTCGTCTCGAAATAAAGAATTGGATGCTTAGTGACTGTTAACTTCCGCTTCCCTCATGGACGCCCAGGCACACCCCTGCCCATGCGCACCCCTGACCTTGCGTACCCCTGTCTATGCGCACTCCTGCGCGCGCGCGTGCGTGTGTATGGATGTGTACGAGAATATGTGATCATATACATTAATCAGTCTAAGCTATTTTATTTAGTCCAAGGAATCTACTATTTTCTAAACCACAATTAATATTCACCTTTATAGATTTAACATTTTTACCATTTCCCAATAGCTGGAGGGAATCCTTATTCTCCCACTCACTGTTGCGTAGTTGCATGTATCTTATTTATCTATGAGGTGGAGCTTGTAGAACATTTCTACAGCGCAGGCTGTATGCAATCTGTATGCTATCTGTAATGAAATAATACTCACCAGTTATACTTCTTCAAAAAGCACGAAAAGAAGTAAACTTGTCATACACCATATTTAAATAAGGTATATTGAAAACGATATAATTTTAAACATTCACCGAAACATTGTGGTCAGCAATTTTTGAAACTAAAGTTGTTAATTTAAAAGTAACAGGTGTTCTGCTGATGAACAAATGGTGTACATTGTAGAGGCTTTCACTTTAAGAACTCAACGACGCTTTGCGCACTCAGCAAAAAAGGTTTGGAAGCGTTTATTTGATGTAGTTAGAGATTGCAGTGTTCAGCGTAGTTTTGATAGCCGGAAAAAAGAAACTTCAGTGTTTATGTAATATACGGGGTGTTTCAGATTACGTATTCCATAATTTGGAATTTAGTAGAAAATTGAATTTCATCGATAATAAGCACTTTTACAAATGTGATACACTGTCAACCAACTAATTCACCTGCATAAATTTCATTTCTACAACCCCCCCCCCCCTCATTGGTTCTTGGGTATCCCAAGAAAGGGGTATCACAAACGATAGGGTTTGCAGCGTAAACGTAGCACAGACTTTTTATGCACCTCCGTAGAGGTGGTACCGTGCCGACACTTCAGGTGCATCCCATGTTGTCTTTTAAATATCTAGTTAAGAGGGTAGCACAAACGATGGGGTTTGTAGCACAAGCCAGCACAAACGAATGCACTCCTTTCCCATATAATGCATAACGTCCCATGGGCGTCCTATGGACGTCCGTTTTAATTCCATTCAATGTACGAACATCCATGGACTTGATGGACGTTCATAGGATGTTCTTCAGTATGTATGTATGTATGTACGTCCTTTCGCAAACGCACATTGGATATCCGTACATTGAATGGAATTAAAACAGACGTCCAATGGACGTTTGCCAAAAGACGTCCATGCCACTTTAGCTGAAGAACGTATTTATGGACGTACATCAAAATTCCATAGGCGTTCGTTGAAAAAATTAATAATTATTGGATTTGGGGCAATTATTCAATGTATAACTTGGGATATTTTACATCTAGTAAATTAGGGAGGGGAGGGGGTCCCACGAGTTGAGGGATGGTTAAAAATAAATATGATTTTCGGATTCCGTACGAAATTTTTGTTTCTTAATAAACCTCATGGCTGGTTTCGGAAAAAAATTGTTCCCGTTGTATTTGCATATTTCTAAATAAAAAAAGACAAACCCTAACCAGAGGGGTGACTGGTGAAGCAAAAAAATCTGTGAACAATGTAGCACAAACGGAGCTCAAACGATTACAAGTGCTTTTAACAGATATGAAATTTCAACCACACACCTCACTCTCATTCGCTTCATTTCTACAGCACCCCCAATTGTTTTTTGAATATCGTGAGAAGGGAAGCAGAACAAACTAAGGGATTTGCAACACAAACTAGCACAAACGTACCACAAACGAATGCATCACTTTATATCCTCTTCTGAAAGAGTGGGTGGGGTTTGAATGTTTCAGCAGCACCGAACATGCTTTTTGAATATCTCGAGAACGGAAGTAGCACAAACGATGGGGTTTGCAGCACAAACGAGTACAAAGGTAGCACATACGAAAGCACCGCTATATATTCCCCTCAAAAAAGAGTGGGGGTGCGGACGTTTCAGCAGCACCCCAACTTGTTTTTTGAATATCTCGAGAACGGAAGTAGTACAAACGATGGGGTTTGCAGCACACACGAACGTATCCATTTTCAATTCCCCACTTGACAGTGGGGGTGAAATGCACCATGATATTATGTATTGCATGGTTAACAAAATCATTTTCCGAAGAATATTTCCGTATTTTGTAAAGGTACAAAGATGTATGAATTTTAACATTACCTATTATTCACCACATAGGCATGAGAAAGTTTGGTACTATTGCACCCAAATGTATATTGGGGTTTTTGATTCATTTTCCATGTTCCATTCCAAATGTTTAATTGTGCTTTTATGACTATTATAGACATAATAAACATGGAACCAATTGTACCGCACAGTATTCCCTAAAACACATATAAGCTAATTTTTATTGTGCAAGAGATCAAACTCACCTTAATATTCACAATAGGAAGCAACATTCCAATGAGAAACATTGCTAATAAGGGGCCACTGTAGATCCCGTTTAGAGCTACAGACATTTGAACGATGGTTCCAAGACGTTCTATAACAAATATAAGGGCTGTGGTAACAATTCCTATTACAACTGCTATAAATTTCATGATGTTCCTCGCTCTAATTTCCGATGTAGTTTCCGGTAACAAAGGTCCAACAAAATCTTGATATATAATTCCTGATAATGTATTTATAAAAGCTGACAATGTGCTGAAAATAAAACATTACATTTTATATGTACTGATTGCGTCAAGTGAAAAAGTATATTTATTATTGGTTAGTGGTAAAGATGTTAATTTAAGCTGCACGTGTAAATCCAACGAAGACTTGGTACTTACATTTTTAGGACATTCGCCTATGATTTGTAGTGTAAAAACAGCAAATGTGATGTTTCCTATGCCTTGAACGGCAGCGCGTCTATCAGTTTTAGCGTGAGATAATTAACATTTTGGAGAGGGCGATAGTTGGTGGGACTCAATCGTCGAAAAGAACAGCATTTTGACTACCGACCTTCATCAAATACAGACGTGCGGGTGTAAAATTCCGAGAGTCGGCAAAGTGATCCACCTTCCTGTGATACCCTATACCGTTACCGAAATAAAAAATTCCCGAGCTTCGTCGACAAAGATCACTGTCAATTAAATAACGAACACCTGAACCACCCCTAAGAGGCAAGACAAACTGGCCCATTGGTGATTCACTCCGTAAGTTTTTGTACGATTAATTCATGAACCTAACCTGCGACGTCATTCATATAATACAATTTGAAACGTATCCTTTTTACGACTGGTTTGTGTGATTGACTACGAGGCGGTTTAATCTTTAATAAGAGAATTGGGTTCAACGCTTGCAGTTTTAAACTACAAACGCATTGACAAAAATTATTTGCTTTTGAATAGAAAAGAAGTGCTGTGTTCCAATATTTTACCGACTTTGACCCAAAACCAATACAAAAGCGTAACATACAGTTTATTTCTAACGCGAATGCGGACCTTGAAATGAACTTAGAAGAAATCACTGATTCCATGGGTCTGTGTCTACCAAGATACAGTTATCCCGAATCCGTTCTCGCATAATCCATTTAAAACAACGTCTCGATTTCTTTTCTACCTCAAGCTTTGACGAAACCGAAAAAATTAAGAGCAAATTTATATCCCAATTATCCTTGGTTGAAAGATTTGTGTTAGAAAAATTAGACATTATCCCTGATACTCCTGCAATGATTTCAGATTTAAATAATTTATCATTTCCAATAGAAAAGGTACACTTTTAAAATCAGTACCCGTTTACAAGTGGAACCTGACTTCATTATCACATCAGTACACACATACACACAAACCAATGCAAAAGCGTAACATACAGTTTATTTCTAGCGCGAGTGCGGACCCTGAAATGAACCTAAAAGAAATCACTGATTCCATGGGCAATATAAAAGCTTTCGCTCACTCCACTGATCCTGTGCCTACCTAGATACAGTTATCCCGAATCCGTTCTCGCATAATCCATTTAAAACAACGTCTCGATTTCTTTTCTACCTCAAGCTTTGACGAAACCGAAAAAATTAAGAGCAAATTTATATCCCAATTATCCTTGGTTGAAAGATTTGTGTTAGAAAAATTAGACATTATCCCTGATACTCCTGCAATGATTTCAGATTTAAATAATTTATCATTTCCAATAGAAAAGGTACACTTTTAAAATCAGTACCCGTTTACAAGTGGAACCTGACTTCATTATCACATCAGTACACACATACACACAAACACACATATGTATATATATATATATATATATATATATATATATTACTGTGATAAGGGGTTGTTTAGGGATGTATTGAGTCGTAAGGGTCGCGCAATGAATGTAAATAGCAATAGGAATCAGAAAACTGCATTTATTTGGCATGAAAATAAATAATTCGCATATTATGCAAATAGCAAACATTTAACACCCTGTATAAGGACCGTAATTAACTTTAATCAATGCCAGTAAGCATATCTTTCAATAAAAAAACGCATATTCAGCAGAGAAATAATTATACATGCAATTAAACTACTTCAAGATGCGTTCCTAAATTTATAAACAAACAGATAAGATAAAACCTAGTTAGTCTTCATGCAATTATGTATGGGATAAAGAAAGAATAATAAAGCGCTTTGATAAGAAACGCACTTTCAAAGATAAGTTTTCAATACTAGACATAAACGAAAACATGTGGATTTACATCACTCATGTTATATCAGTTATTTTGTTCAATTCTCCAAAAGCTTTATCTACACAAAACAACAGACTTAAGCTAAATTAAAGTCCAACAATAATAACAAAACAGGCGGTCAAAGATCGTAAAACCATAGCAAATACCAGCATACGTAACTACAGAATAGTTTCGTCAGAAATAAAACTTGAAAAACCTAGGAATACCAAAAACAACCATGGTTGGTTACAACACTTTATAAGACTGTTCTGATAAACTAATCCAAATGTAGATAGCAAAAGCTATATAACGTCCAGAGATGATAAGGCGAGTCAGTCTCAATTTGAAGCACGTCGAACCTGCATCACTGTTACTCGAAGATTTACGCGTCGAAATAAATTTTAAATTATATTATTGTGAAATGTGGTGTTGTATAGTAATAGTTGTTGACGAATAACGCTGAAGAGATATAAAAAAGCTTTTGCCGTTTTGCTGAAAACGTGAATAGAAATTTGTTAATTAATTTAAATTAAATGTTTATAATAATGTAGGGCTCTAAGAAACCTGAGAAGTATCTAAGGTGTATCTAAGTCAGAAACCTAAGGAGTATCTAAGAAACCTAAGAAATCTAAGGTGCATCTGAGAAATCTAAAAAATTTAAGGTGTCTAAGGGATCTAAAAAGGATATGAGACGTATCCAGAAAAATACAAAGTAAAGCACGAGGTGAATTTTGGAGACGAGGATTAACAAAACTATTGGTTCAAACGTACGTGAAGGAGTACAAAGCAGAGCATTGTTTTTCGAGTGAAGATAATAACGGGGTGTTGATCCATAACACGCAACAGCAAACAAAGGGGAAAGAACTCACCAGAAAATCACAGGTCAGGACTAACTAGTATAAGGAATCTTTTCCAATTTAAACAGTGAATATATATTTTTTTAATCTATAAGGAGTCAACAAAAATATTGAATACGTTGAAATTTACGTAAAGAGGATAAAAGGCTCTTAAACGTTCTAGATTTTTTTAGTAAAATGTGTCATTTTTGGTGACTTTAAATTAAATGAAAAAGATATAATTTTTGAAATAAATGATCCAAATAATATTAATTGATTGAAGGGTTTACTTAAAGGATTACACAATTGTGAAGTGTAGATATTATTTCCTTTCATTATAGGAATATTGATTGACTTCATTTTATCATTCCAAACAGGTAAGATTTAAAAGGGTAAAATTATTTGATGATCGTAACGTTGTGCACTCTGTGTGAATTAAACTAGGCTAGCCGTAGCATAATTAAAATTAGAAGGTTAGAGAAAAACAGAGCGGTGACGTTCAGCAGGAAACTGGACGTTTATTACATCGGCGTGCGGCGTTATCATATCAATATATATATATATATATATATATATATATATATATATATATTGACGTGGAATTAGAGGGTAAATAGGTTAAGACAATAAAATTTTATCAACTGTGTATATAGGAAATAGGAGCAAATTATTAACGCGCCAAATTAATCAGTTTATATAGTGAAAACGGACGGTTATTAAGATATTTTTCTATTTTAAAATTGGAATGTTAAAATTGCATAAGGGAAGAACCTTTTGAGTACATAAAAAAACTCAAGGATACGCATAAGTAGTTATAATAATTTTAAATCAAACGCATGTAAGCAGAAATGGAGTTTGCATGTATAAAAAATCAATAATTTAAACGCAAATCTTTCCATTTACATAAAAGTAAATGTTCGTTTACAAATACTAAGAAGGGAAATAACTTGGAATTGTTATTCTAAACAACAAACGGTTGCTTCGAGAAACACCTGTTGGTTAAATGTCACGTTCAGGGATGTGTTTTGGCGTACACGAGGGAAGCGGATGTTAACAGTCACCAAGCATCCAATTCTTTATTTGGATGGTATCGAGTACTTGCCTGCGTATGTATCCGGAGTAAAGAATACGATTTGCATACGCAGCTTATTAATAAAATTAGTTTATCGAGGGAAGATGACAAAGGTACATCATTCCTAATAGTACAACAATCTACGCATGGGGGCGTAAAGATATAAGATAGTTGTTTATATTTGTATATATTAGTTTTTAAATTCCATAATTTTTAAGTTCTTCGCCCACCTTCCAAATCTTTCCTGCTTCTATCCTGGTTGACAGAGTATACGTGTTATCTCCACGTGGTATTCGCGGGACACGGAGGTTTTAGATTTCTCGGGAGATGGGTGGCTAAAGCATATGTCTCGCGTAGCAAAAAAGGGTTTTAAAGATGGAGTTAAATAAAGATGGGCAAAAATTAGTCTTTAAAACGCATAACTTTGTATGGGGTGGTCCTATTTAAAATCTGTTTACAGATTTGGGGTCCCTAGAAAAATTTAATATTAGTTGATACCTAGCAAAATATATTTATCTTAAAACAGTGACTACCCCGCGTATAATAAATACAATATAACACTTGTCAACAAAAAAGTTGTAGGGAAAATTAAAGACGTATTTAATGGGGATCCAGTATTAGAATTTGTTGGTAGTAATGTTAAGTCCTACTGTATTGTAGGCGAGAAAGATACGATTAAAAAGATTAAAGGGGTCTCACGAAGTGTAGTTAAGTAAAACCGAGGGTCTTACAACCTATAACGAGCATATACCTCCAAAAGGGGTAGGCATGCAACTACGCAGCAGTGCGCGGGAGAATAAGAATTCTCTCCAATAAGAAATTAAAGTTTCCATGTACGTAGCACCAGCCATTGGGTAATGGTCGAAATGTGGAACCTATAAAGGCGATTATTAATTGTGGTTTAGAAAAATAGTAGTTTTCGCGGACTAAATAAAATAGCTTAGACTAGTTAATGTATATGGTTACATACTCTCGTACACATCCACAAACATCTGCCTACGTTCGTATACGAACATGGCGATGCCGGTAGTTTTTGTTTAACAAATAGTAGGAAAAATACATCAGGTGTTAGTGCGTGGAAGCCCATAGGATCGTTGGATTCAAAAAGAACGGTGCGGCGGGATGTATGGTGGTTCCCCGTTAGAATAATCGAAAGTGGTTAATCAATCGTATTAGATGTTTAAATAAGCGAAAGTGTAAAGGCCTACATAAACAAAATTTAATTATCCGACAAAAAGTGCGCGATGTGCTACACTTATAAAGAAAGTATGGAATGGTGCTTTTTAGCGGCCCTACCCGTAAAAAGGGCGACTGACTTTTTTAAGCAACTACAAGAATAGCAGTAGCGCAGAGAAGGGATATGCATGTATTATACAGTTGCTGCAAAATATGTTAGTTTACGCGTAGCTCGGATGTGTAATTGATCACGACTTAAAGATCCCTCGGAGGTTTAAAAATTCTCGGCCCATTGTCGTTTGAAAAATGTTTGTAAATTATCAGAACAGGAGCGGGTCGAAGTATAATGGATTATTGACTGAGTTTTTTCTACCTTTTACGAGGGAATCGGAAATTGACAGACATCGAGCATCTAATTCTCTATTCGGACGATATCAAGTACTTACCGGTTCTAGAAATCATTACGTGCGATCGACCGCTATGCGAAAGTGTAAAAGCCTACAGAAGCAAAATTTAATTATCATACGAAAAAGCACGCGATGTGCTATAGAAAGTATAAAAAAAATTGGTGCTTTGTATCGATCCTAACAGTAAAAAGGAGAGTGACTTTTTCTAGCAATTACAAGAATAGCAGTAGCGCGGCGAAGGGGTATGCATGTATTATACAGCGCATTGTTGCTATAAAATATGTTAGTTTACGAGAAGCTCGAACGTGCACAAATTAAATTTTAATCTATAATTAACGACGGTCGTAAAAATTAGAAATTAATGGTTAATTTAAATACCGCTAAGCATATACTTTCGCTTGGTGATTCATTTAGAAAATATTTAAGCCTACCATTTCCTAAAGTATGACGTAGAAGTTATTTAAAATTAAATTGGTTTATTAGTAAGTATTCTGTAGACAAGTTTGGTATTCCCTTAGCAAAGGTTTAAAGTGTTTTTATTAAGTTTTTGGTTATAGTAGCACTGCATCTTCTACAGCACGACTTGCACACAATTTGTGTGCGTGTGCTATCACCCTTTTGGATTTTTAATATGCACGCGATCTGTATAACATGGAAGACGTTTCCGATGTTTCTACTAACGGCATTCGCACCATCAACGAAGCGAACCAGCTGCATGCATTGGCGCTAAATGTATTGGACGAGCAGCAAAGATTATGACATCATTTAGTTCCCCGCTGAATCCTCAACTTCGTTCGGGTATCTTCGGAAACCTTCGGTTTGCATTCTATAGGGTACATAAAGCAGGTACGCTGGAGTAAACTCTTTAGTTATAAGTTAGTTCGCTTACAAGTCAAGTCTTATAGTGCGGATTTTGTTTTGTACTAAAATGGTACCTGCAAACGTTTTTAAATGCGAGCCGTGTCACGTCTACTTTACCAGAAGGGATGCTCTCAAACGGCACCAGAACAAATGTCGTGGTATAATATCGTCTACGGTTAAGCTTATACATCCGTCTGCAGCAAAGTACTTAAACTGTGGGACTTGCGGTATCGCTTTTACGAGAATGGACAGCTTACAGCGACACAAGGAAAAACAGCACGGTATGTCATTAAGCAGTAAACGTTCAACACCACCAGCTGTTAAAGGGTCTTGTACGAAACGACCACGAATTATGTGTAAAGTATGCGATTTCGAAATGGAAAAAACTACGTATGCCGCACACTTAAGGAGCAACAGACATAAAAATGCATCAGTTATCGCTACTAGCGACGATGGTGTAGAAATGGTTAGCACTGCGTTTAACAACCGTATGGCTAGCTATCGCATAAAGAATGCCAATGTCGACGATGGAGTGCCCGAGTTTCTTTGGAAGCAGAAAGAGCGATTTATTCGATTAATAAATAAAAAAAGAATACAACATACAGCAATCAAAGTCTATTGCGAACTCTACGGTGTTTATACCAAAATGGAGGAAGAGAAGTCCGATGTGAAATCCTTTAACACAAAAAATGTGGTTATAACGTCTTCTAGTAATCTGGAAAATATGTACGAGGTCTTAAGCGAAACCATAAGAACAAAATCAGAGGAATTTGAAACATGTGGGTCCGGTTGGTCTTTGGAAAAAGTGCTCTATTTAGAAATAAATATTAATAAGTATAGCCCGATATGAGAAGTTCTAGGTTAAGAATAAAAAATTGTGAATATGTATTTAGAAATGTGGTTTACAAATTTAAACTGTATTAGTAAAAATTGTTTGTAATAAAAAGTTTTAAGAATTGTTTTTAGATTTTCTTTTAGGTATTAGCTGCACGAAAGTTATAATTTAGAGGGTGTGTGTAAAATGGTAAGGGGTGGTCCCTGTTTTAAATCTGTTTGCAGATTCGGATTCTGCATAAAATTCTAAGCTAATTTAATGTATCACATGTATAAAAAAAATTTATAAGAACGCCCAAAAGTCGCTACAGGTAAGAAATCTTAAAATTAGGGTAGCCCTCTGGGGGATGACGCTATCTAAAAAATTCCTAAAGATTCGGGTAGCTGAGAAAATTCTAATATTAATTGATATCAAACAAGGTAGGTTTATCTCGTGGGTGGGAATGTGGAGAAAGATTTATCTCGCAGAGGGTATGTGTGTAATTTTGCAGGGCGTGGTCCTATTTCAAATCTGTTTACAGATTCGAATTCTGCGTAAAATTCTAGACTAAAAAGATGTATTGCACGACTAAAAAATTTATAAGGACGGTTAGAAATCGCTTCCGGTAAAAAATCTTAAAATGGGGGTAGCTCCCTTGGGGATGGCGCAATCTAAAAAATTCCTAAAGATTCAGGTAGCTGAGAAAATTCTAATATTAATTGATACCAAACAAGATAGGTTTATCTCAAAAGATGCATTGGTCAGACGAAGAAAACTATTTGTTAGTTTTGCTTATAGAGCAAAGAGCGAAATTTAGAGGTTCCGGACTTTAAAGGGGTATAACTTTGCAGGGCGTGGTCCTACTTTAAATCTGTTTGCAGATTCAAATTCTGCGTAAAATTCTAAGCTAACAAGATGTATCGCATGACTAAGAAAATTTATAAGAACGCTCAAAAGTCGCTACAGGTAAGAAATCTTAAAATTGGGGTAGCTCCCTTGGGGATGGTGCAATCTGAAAAATTCCTAAAGATTCGGGTAGCTGAGAAAATTCTAATATTAATTGATACCAAACAAGATAGGTTGATCTCGTGGGTGGAAATGTGGAAAAAGATTTATCTCGGGGGTGGAAAGAATGCGGGTGTGACGTAATCAAAATGGTTGGTGTAAAAAATTCCACAAGGCGGAGATTCATCTCCGCCTTGTGGAGATTCCTAAAAATAAGACTTTATAGTGCGAATTTACATGTAAATTTGGTCCAGATGTGTGGGGAAATGAGGGATTCTGGGGGAAATGAGGGGGCAGGATGCCTGATTTTACCCTACTCATGTAATTAAACACGCGTTAAGAAGTGTTAAATTAGTTATAAAATAAAGACGCCGAAGATAAACGATAAAACCTAACAAAGCTTTATGCAATTTCGCTGAAACAATAAACATTTTTGATAAGAAAACGCAGTTTCAAACACGCATAAAAATACATAAACGAAAGAGAATTAAAGTTACGTCATTTATTTTGTTCAATTATCCAAAAGGCGATATCTATACAAAACAACGTGTGACAAAGATAACAATGTATCAATAGCAAATAAACCTTATACGGAAAACCGAAGAAATTACATGAAAAACTACTTTGAAATGCAGGGAATATTAAAGACCTGGTTGGTTGAGATATCTGCAAAACTGTTTGAAAACCCAGCCCACATGTAAGTGGGGAAAGCCTATATATAACACAGTGCAATGATAACACAAGTTAGTTTACAACTCATGCAGGACGAAGCTTCGTCACTATGAACCAGAAAGTCGCGCGTAATTTAAATATAATAGAATATCCAGTGTATGTTACAGTGATAATAGTGCAATGATTACGAAGACTTCTTTTGCCGTTTAACGGCTTCGAATCTGTGATATAACATTTCGAATCTATTGTGCATTTCTGAATATTTCGAATGTGTTGATGATAATAATTCGAATCTGTGGTACATTTCTGAATATTTCGAATGTGTGGTGTATTTTTGAACATTTCAAGTTACAATAATTCAAGTATGCGTCGATAAGAATTATTCAAATCTGGGTCAATATAATATTTCAAATCAGCGTCGACAATTATATTTTGGTACAATTCTGGTACAATTTTGAGTTGCGAGATTAAAGGCATATAAAATAAAGAAGCACGAAGTAATTTATGGAAAACGAGGGTAAGTGTACTCAAATACTGGTTCAACTAAACAGAGCAGTGATAGACGAATGAGGACAAGAAAGGGGCGTTGATCCACAACCCGAACAACCTGTAGCAGTTCAGATCTATTTAATTTTAGGATATTTTTCTATTTAAATTTCAATTCAAGAAAATTTGAATTTACTCAATTTATATAACAATTGTAATGAAGTCAACAACAAACATTGCATACGTTAAACTTACGTGATCTATTATAGAGAGGTCTAAAACGTTCCAGGTTTTTTTGGTGAAAAGGTAGTTTTTGGTGACTTTAGATTGAATTCAAAGTATATAAATTTTGGGATAAATAATACATATGAAATTGACATTGATTGAAGGGTGTATTTAAATATTTTCCAAAAATTGTAAATAATATTTCTTTTCATTATATGAAACTAATTGACTTCGTTTTATCAATTCAAAGAAATAGGTAATCACAAAGGGGTGGAGAAGAAAAAAATTGATCATCGTAACGTTGTGCACTCTGTGTAGATTAAAGAAAAATTAGTAAGATGAAATTTGATTTGAGAACACAGAGAGGTGGCATTAAGTAAAAACGTCATTACGCCATTGACACCGAGTACGGCGTTATCATATCAATATATATATATATATATATATATATATATATATATATATAAAATTGATATGATAACGCCGTGCTCGGTGTCAATGGCGTTTTCTACATAACTCCACCTCTCTGTGTTTTCCTATCAAATTCCAGAATCTCACTAACTTTATTATTATGCCACGGCTAGCTTTTATTATTCTACACAGAGTCCACAACGTTACGATGATCAATTTTTTTTTTCTTCTCTACCCCTTTCTGATTACCTCTTTGTTTGAATTATAAAATGAGGCCAATTAATTCCATATAATGAAAAGAAATATTATGTACAAGTTTTGAAAATTGTTAAAATACACTCCTCGGTTAATCAATATCTCAAGTCTTATTTATCCCAAAATTTATTTGCCTTGTAATCAATCTAAAGTCACCAAAAACTACTTTTTTTATCAAAGAAACCTCGAATGTTCAAATCCCTTTATAATATTACGAACTTTTAACGTATGCAAAGTTTGTTGCTGACTTTGTTACACTTTTATAAATTAAGTAAATTCAATATTCAAATAGAAAAAATCTCTTAAAACTAATTAGATCTGACCTGCTACTGCTTAGTTGAATTGAACCCCTTGGTTTCCATAAATTATTTCTTGCTTCTTTATTTTCTCGCAACTCAAAATTATACCAAGCTCGTCGACGCTGCTTCAATTAGAATCTTCCTTGCATTTAAATTATTATATCATCCATTATCAACCAACATCAATTCAGAATTATTATCATCCAATTAGGATTAGAATTATACACACATCTGACTCATTATTGTCCAACTAAGATTATCCATACACTCGGAATTATTTTATTGACATCACATTCGAAATTATTCTCCACCAATTCGGAGCCCTATTATTATATTATTAGTTTAAATAAATTACCCCAAATTGTACTCACGTTATACGGCAATAGAAATTTTCATATTCGTAGCACTATACATTTTCACTATTATACTATTAAATATTAAATTACGCGTGACCTTTAGATTCAAAGTATTGCAGCTTGGCCTTCTTGAGTTAAAACTGAACTCCGTTATCATTCTTGCTATCCACTTGGATGTGGGTTGGGTTTACACCAAATCTGTCGCTTATCTTAACCAATAAGGTCTTTGTATATCCTGCACTTGAAGTGGTTTTCTGATGTACTATACTTGGCTTTCCGGGTAATGGTTGTTTGCTACAGATGCTTCGTTATCTAAACCATAGGTTGTTTGTTTAGATATCGCGTTTTCCATATTATACAAAAATACCTGATGTAATTTTAATTTCGATTTTCATGTATGTTTATTTATTTACGAATCTTTGAACTGCAGTTTCTTATCAAAAATGTTGATTGTTTCTACGCACTTACACAAGGCTTTTTAACGTTTTATCTCTTATCTCCGTATTATATTATAACTAATTAGAAACCTTTTGAATGCGTGTTTAATTACATTTATTATCATTCCCCTAAATACGCGTGCTTCTACTGAAAAATATTGTTATTTGCATTACTTAAAATTACTAAAGCTCTATATACCGGGTGTTAAATCCTTGTCATTTACCTAATGTATGAATTACCTATTTCTATGCTAAATATACGTCCTATTGTTATAAGATGTGTTTATTTGCGTCGCTTAAAACTACTTATGCTTTATATACAGGGTGTTAAATGCTTACTATTTACATAATATTAGAATTATTAAATTTTTTACTAAATAAATGCAGTTTTCTGCTTCCTATCGTAATTTATGGCTACTACACGACCCTTGCTATACAATACACCTGTATGTGTTTTTATCGACCAACGGCATTTTAAAACAGTTAATCAATTAAAAATACACTAACCTGTAATGGTCGCCAGTTGCGCTGGTATGAACAAATGTAGTGGACTGTAATCTGCATCTTGCACGGCCGCCGTAAACTGCATAAACGAAAAGTTCACTATTCTCGAAGCATTTTCACCATTGAAAGTGCCATGGTCAAACACACCGAACTGATTGTTACGGTCACTCCCGTTGTCAAGTTAATACTGCTCTGTCCGAGCTCGACTTCGACTGTCTACGAACACAAAGGGGCACTTGCGCGCACACTTTCCAATATCCAAAATTGTATATATTTGTTATAGGATAGGTGATACAAGGAAAGGAATTTTGATAATGTAAATATCAAACCAAAATAATATAAAGTGATCGTATGTCATCAAAAATGCTATAAAATGCATAACATACCGGCCACCAAAATAAGATTGAAAACTTATTTTAACCAATGTAATTAAATATATACAAATGCGAATACCACAAAAAATTAAATAATAATGAATGCCTAATTCCACCAAAAAAAATTATTGAGAAAAGAAAAAAAAATAGTTTTTTCCTTTGTTATGTGTTCTCTAATGGAAGAGCACATAATTTGACCAAAGGCCGTTTAATAATGACGTTTGCAGTTTGAACCTGTGCCATCCTGACGACATTATCTGTACCAGGATACAAGTGGGTAATGCGTCCCAGTCGCCAATGTAATGGAGGGGTATTGTCCTTCTTAATTAGGACCAATGTCCCAATCTTAACAGCGGGAAGAGATGAAAACCATTTAGTTTTCTGCTGGAGAGTATGTAAGTACTCGCTATGCCAACGGCGCCAAAAAGATTGTTGGATTCTCTGAATGATTTGCCAATGATCTAAAAATGATAGTTTCAGGTCCAAGACATTTGGGTCAGGAAGCACTGAAACTGGTTCGACTCCTAAGAAATGACACGGTGCCAAATAAGAAAAATCTTGAGGATTTGTACTCAATGAACGCAAAGAACGAAAATTGAGTATGGCCTCAATCTGAATTAATACGGTATTGAATTCCCCATACGAGAGAACTTGAGCGCCGATAACTTTGTTGAGATGACTCTTAACTGACTTGACGCCAGCCTCCCACAACCCTCCGAAGTGAGGGGACGACGGGGGATTGAAAATAAATTCAATACCCTCTGCGGTTGCAACATGTTGCATAAGTTCTGCCAGTTCACGGGCAGCACCAGTGAAATTTGTGCCGCAATCACAGTAAATTTTGGCACATTTACCACGACGAGCAATGAAACGCCTCAATGCCGCTATAAAGGCAGATGAGGAGAAATTCAAAACTAGCTCTAAGTGCAGAGCCTTAGTTCCAAAACAAACGAACAAACAAACATAAGCCTTTAATGACTTTGAACCACGAGTGCGGCTCATGGTAATTGCGAACGGTCCGCCAAAATCAACCCCAGTGTGGAGAAAAGCTTTACCCGAAACGGTGCGGGTTGCTGGTATGTCACCGATAGAGGGGGGGGGGGGGTAGTGAATTGGTTTTATACGAAAACAAATGATACATGCCTTTAGACATTTTCGAACAGCCTTTTTTGCGGCCAAAATCCAAAAATTTTGCGTTAAAAGAAATTGGGTTGTTCTAAGACCAGGATGAAAATATTTTTGATGACAGTCCAAAATAACGAGATTTGTCAAACGATGAGTACGGAGTAATAGGAGTGGAAATTTTTCCCCATAAGGTAAATTTGAATTTCGAAGGCGACCGCCCACCCTGAGTAAACCATGTCTGTCCAGAAATGGGCTAAGGGGTCTAAGCTGCTTGCTAATGGTTCTCCCTTTTTTAATATTCTCTATGTCCTTATAAAAGAATTCTGATTGAACTCTTTTAACCAATAAATTAAGTGCAACTTGGTTGTTGCTGACTTGAAATGATTTGCGATGCGTTTGAAACGATATCCACGGGGGTTCTCAAAATGCGAATGAAACGAAGGACATAACATATAATGCGACAAACTTTATTTATATCAGAAAATTTGTTTATTAAGAGATCAAGAAAATGATCCGAAATGATAATATTCAATGAGATAATTCTCTTTTCCAAATCCATAGATGTTGAATGTATTTCAGAAAATTTACTCACAGGCCAATCTGATTGTGGCAAAAAAGCCTAATGGGACCGGACCACCATAAACGATGCTCTACTAAATCCGTAGCTAGTAAACCCCGAGAGGCGCAATCCGCTGGATTATCTTGAGACTTGATGTGGTTCCAAGACCCAGGAGGAATTCGATCTTGAATGTGTAAAATTCTATTACTAATGAAAGTTTTCCAATGGTAAGAAGACGATCGAATCCATGATAAAGCCACTGTAGAATATGACCACGCATAAATTGATAACTTTAGTCGAACCTTGTAAATATTGAACAAAAACTCGATCAAATCTGGTAGAAGTACCGCGGCAGATAATTCTAGCCGAGGCACAGAAATGCGTTGAGTAGGTGCAACCCTTGATTTTGCACATACCAAAGAAACTTTGATATTACTATTTGCGTCTACCACTCTGAAATAAACTACTGCGGCGTATCCTTGTTCGGAGGCGTCGCAAAAGCCATGCAACTGAAATTCCAGACAGTTATCAGACAAAATCCACCGAGGAATTTTCACCTTAGACAATTCTGATAATTGATCAAGGTAATCTTTTCATTTGACAGTGACATCAACAGGAGGGTCGTCATCCCAATCGATGCCCCGAATCCATATATATCGAATTAGGTGTTTTGCAAAAAACACCAACGGTGTCAATAAGCCCAAGGGATCAAAGATCCGCGCTATTTCTGTAACCATGTGTCTTTTAGTACAAATCCAATCCACCGGATTTACTGCATAAAAAAATTCGTCCGATGACGGATGCCACTGAAGGCCCAAAATTTTTTGCGAGAGATTAGTTGAATCTTCGAATGAAAATGTCTGTTGATACCTAGCCAATTCAGGTACTACCTTAATTACGTCATATACGTTACTGTTCCATTTACGCAACGTAAATCCGCCCAACAAGCACAGTTTGTCTAATTCCAAAATCAATTGTGGAGCTTCTTCGACCGATTGTAACCCGGTCACGACATCGCCAACATATGTGTCGAGTTCCAAAGCCTTAGTAGCTAAAGGAAATTTTGATGATTCAACACGCGCCAATTCTTGGATCACACGCAATGCCAAATATGGTGCTGATTTTACACCATAAGTTACTGTATTTAGTACAAAATCTGAAATAGGTTCTGTAGGATTAGACCTCCAAACAATTTTTTGAAATTTCCGGTGTTCCGGAGAGATCAGAATTTGTCGATACATCTGTTTGATGTCTGCGGTGATGACAATCGGATGTAAGCAAAAATGCAAAAGTAAAGCCAAGATATCCTTTTGTAAGAAAGGACCGGCAAATAAATGGTCATTAAGAGACCCACCAATGAGAGTAGTTGCCGAAGCGTCAAAGACTACCCTTAATTTTGTTGTGTTACTTTCTGGTTTAATAACCGCATGATGCGGAATGTAATATTCTGTCGAATGATGCGATGATTCCTTCATGCTAGAAGGAATGAGTGACATGTGGCCACTTTGTAAATAATCTTGTATAAACTCCCTGTACATTGTATACAGTGGAGGGTCTTTTTGTAGACGACTTTCCAATGCCAAAAACCTACGAAGTGCAATCCCAAAAAACGGGTTCCGGACCATTACGCGGAAGTGACACTATAAAACGACTCTGCTCGTTTCTTGCATGTGTTGCCCAAAAATGCTGTTCACAGGCTGCTTCTGCAGAAGAAACCTTGTGGACATCTGGAATGCTTTCCAGCTCCCAAAACCGACGAATTAGAGTATCCAGGGGTTCTATTAGCACACATAATGAGGTACTATCTGCTGCAGGAGAAATGATTTTCGCTGTAAGAACCCAACCAAATTTGGTATGAATCGCGACTGGTTCGTCTGCGGTTCCCAGGCGAGTCTCATTTAACAATGAGTGTGCTAAAACATCTGCACCCAAAAGTAAATCAATTAAACCTGGCTTATCAAAATCAGGATCAGCCAACGGCAAGTTCGCTGTATGCGGCCATTGGTTGGTGTTTAATTGCACTGCAGGCAATTTACCACAAATATTTTGTAGAACATAAACATCTACATCAAATTGGGGATGTATTTTATCCCTAGGTCTAATTTTGCAAGATAAAACTCCCGAAATGTGTGAGGAAGCTAAACCTAGACCTTCCACTTTAATGGCGACGTTGGATTTTTGTAAGCCAAGTCGCTGACGACAAGTTTCCGTCATAAAACTTTCCATACTGCCGTTGTCCAACAATGCCCTTACTTTTTGAATCTTTCCGTTCCCATCTCGAATTGCAATAGTTGCAGTTGCCAACAAAGTGACGGTTTTTGAAGAATGCGTCGAAAATAAACTGCTAGTACTTGATGTACTTGCACATGGTTGATTTGACTGTAGTGCGGGCGCATTATCAACGAATTGATCCGTCAATGATTTTTGGTTTGTAAAATGTAGCAATGTGTTGTGTGGTTTAGCACACTTTCTACAAACAGATTTTGAAGAACAGTTCGTGGCTCGATGAAGCCCCGATAAACAATTAATGCAGAAAATTTTCTGCTTAACAAGCTCGTAACGCTTGTGAGGCGTCTTGTCCAAAAAATTCTGACATTGATATAAAGCATGTTTGCCTTTACAATGAATGCAACTTTTGTTGTCTGATATTGTCACCAATGAAGTTTGATATGGAGATTTTGTATAAATTCCAGTAGGTTTATCAAAATGTGTAGATTTATTATTTGTTTTAGACTGTTTGCTCATACATAAACTACTAACTTGCAAGGCTTTAGAGTGCCTTTCAACAAATGTTTTTAATTGCTTATATGTGAGAATCAAATTTAAACCCACAACATTGGTTTCCAATTCAAATAATTTTAAAAATTCGTTATCCAATTTTTTGGATAATGTACGAAACTGAAACATGTCCAAAACATCTACCTTAGCTTGCTCTAAGCATGCCAAATTTTCGTCAAAGCAATTTATGAGAGCTCTAAGCTCTTGATGAGAATTATGGTTGGCTTTTGGAGCATTTTCCAAAGCCGCAAAATGTGAGTTTACCAAAAGTCGTTTGCTTTCATACCTTTCAACCACGGTATCGTAAGCCAACTTAAAATTATCCCCTGTAATAGGTAAATGTTTAATTAAACCTTTAGAGTTTGAATCTAATGCGTTGAGCAAGAAATAAAATTTCTCTACGCTTAATAAATTCTTGTTATCAACAACAAGATTTTTAAAAAGCTCATTAAAATGCATAAACTCTGAAATCTTGCCAGAGAATTTTGGGACAGATATCCGAGGAAGTCTTAAGTTAGACACGCTTGTTAATTGAGAAAATTCTTGTGTGTTGGCAAGAATATTTTCTTTCTTGATTCTGGATAAATCAAGCTCCATTTGTGCCCCACTATTTTTTATTGAAATGACTAATCCATTCATGCTGGATTTCAAACTTTTAATTTCCTCCAGATTTTCTGCGTCTAGAGTGCACATTTTGTACGCACTATCTATCTCATGTTTGAGATCGATAGCTGTTTGCGTTAGAATTTGAGTCAAAACTAAATTTTACTCTGTTGAGTCCAAATTAGACGTTTGATCAAAAAGCGAAGGAAACTGTTCAATAACCAATTTTAAATCCAGGATAAACCGTTCGGTAGAAATTTTCTTGGTAGCCATTGTAGCTACTGAAATGCCCTTATAAGTTCTAAGGAATTGTTTTGAAATAAATGACAAAAAATCAAAGACAGGAATTTGCCTTTAAAATTTAAAAATTACGCAAATAATTTTTAACCAAGAACACAATTTTTACCTTTAAAATATCTACAGCAATTATAGATATTTAAACACCTTGTATGAGGTATTGTTTGAAATGAATGCGAATAACCCAAAGACAAAAATTTGTCTTTAACAAATTAAATTAATTATGTAATTTAACGTGTTTACCATTTCAATGAGTATTGGTGCTTTTTCTGGTAGCACAACTCATCACAACACGCAGAGGTTTTGTAAATATATTAAAGAAAAACTTATTTGATATTTTATCTTTCAATTTCAATATTTTGTTTCTACTATACGGAAGCAGATATGGAGTTTCTGTCAGCGGCACAATGTAGCACAAATTAGTATCAATCATTCAACAACAGTTGGATTTATTTGGCCAAAAGTGCGAGGCTGGTGTGATTTTATTTTTATTTAACTTCTTCGTCGTTATTAAAGTTACCGATCTCGGACTTACGGCACAAGATAGCACAACTATAGCACAATAAATCACAATGAAATAAAACTGAGAATTGAAAAAGTGCGGGACCTTCAAAAAAATTCTTTTTTTGTATTTATTTCGAAAACGCATTGAGTTACAGAGGTGTGGTTTACGGCACAGTACGGTACAAACGGAGCGCAATGTGGCGCAATAAACAAAAATACAAAATTTGAAGGGTGCGGAGCTAACTTCACACACATTAATTATTGTTTGTTTGCGTAATACATAACGTGGATGGGACTGACGGCTATCAATCCAGATTCTTGTAGCTAAGTTCGTTGTTTACCTATAACATTAAATAGAACACAGAGATACAAACTAATTGAGGTAAGAAATCAAGAGATGAACTCCACTACTTTAAGTTATAAAGTACTACTTCACAGTGCTTCAAGGTAGAATGAATCATGGCGGTGTTGTTTTCAACTTGTAGATCACTCGCTCCTATGTATCGTGTTCCTATTGGTCGAAACAATGACACATATCCCTTCAAATCGTGGGAAACATAATAATAAAAATTAATTCTAAAAAACTTCGAGAATAATGAGTACACTAGCTATTTTCCAGCTAAATTACAACGTGTAGTACTCCTAGATTAATTATACAAAAAGTCTTGTACAATGGGATTGTTACTGAAATCTTTGTGAAAGCAGTTAAAGCGTAACAATCTTACCAATTTATGAGGGACTTAACTTACCCCAGTGCAGTACTAACTAATCCAGATACGAATACACCACTTAGTCCCGGTAGTTCGGATGCTACATCCACAACGTAATAAGGTACGATTTGATCAGCACTCCTAATTTGTCCAGTTTTTAGTGGATCACAATCAAAATATTTAGCATAAACAATTAATCCAGTAAAGCAACAAATCAACTTGATAATTATCGAAATAAATACATAGATAAAAAGCGCCCTATAAGAAAAATGTCGAGTATGTTAATACTCTTCGGAGTATACCTCTTAGATTCCTTAAATGTTCCCACTGCTAAAAATCGCTGTATAGCTGAAGGACCAATTCCAGCTAGATTTAGACAGGTCGGACATGTGCCAATCACTATTGCCCAAAATGAATTTCGATCAGTTGGATCTGGATTCATACTACAATTTCAATAGACACATCTCTAGTAAATAAACATTTACTTAAAAAATTCAATTCGTTGTCCTAAATTTGCCTTGTTCCAGATATTTGAGAAACCGCCCACGGACATTGTTCCCATGATTAGTACGGTTCCAAGCGTGCCAAACGTACAAAATAGCTGAAACGTATCCGCCCATATAACACCTTTTAGGCCGCCTAATGATGTGTAAATAATACAAATCGAGGAAATAATCACAGCTGTAAGCGGAACATTAAAACCTGACACTAAAAAAATACTTGTAATGGTTAAGCAAAAGACATTTCTCATACCTTGATTAAAAGCAAGTGCAGGACCGTATAATATTAACGGTAGGGTAGACATCATGGATAGCAGATATATTCCAGAAGCTAGCTTCCTGACAACTCTGTTGAACCTTAGCTCGAAATATTCGTATGTTGTGGTTAACTGCAACTTGTAAAATACAGGCAAAAGAATATAATTGGTCACCAAGCCTGTAATAAACCATGCAATGACAGTCATGAAGTACTGTGTTCCATAGGAATATACTTCAGCTGGGATTCCTAGCAGTGATAGTGCTGAGAGAGAGCTAAAATGTAACTATTGCGCAGTGTATTCGCTTATTCATTAACTTACCTGGCAAGAAGTGACATACTAACAGGAAAGACGTTCATATTTTTACTACCTAAAAAATAATTGGTAATCGTTTTTTGGGCTTTTTTAGTACGGCCGCAATAAATTCCGATAAATAAACTGCCACAAAGCATTACAGAAAGCATTATGTAATCTATCCAGTTAAGTTGTAGGTACTCCATTGTGTCTGAACGACTAAAAGTTTATGTCGGTATGTTGAGGGAAATTTGATCACTTATATTGTATTCGTTGCATAATTAACTTAATTAATTTTAAACAGTTTTTATTATACGAAATTTACTAAGTAAGATCTGAGATATAACACATTCATTGTATAAACCACTACTTTCACGAGGTTAATTCGTTTATTAAGAAACTGGCAAGATTTAGTAAAAACTATCAGAGTTACGATTAAATAAACCACATAGGCCTTGCTGTAGATATCTAATCTACGCTTTAAATTAATTACTTGACCTAATTAGCCGTTGCTCTTATTCCAAGTGTATTTCCGAATCATTGAACTTTATACGAACTGGAACGGATGCGAAATGAAAGAAAAGAAGCAAATTTATTTTTGTGTAAATCCGCACCATGACAGTATTTTGATATCTCTTTAGCACATTACAGTAATGGCATAAACAGTTTATCTTTCATAATCATGTTTTGTTTAATATAATCAAAAGCAATTTAAATTATTGCAGCCAAATAATTAATCTTTAATATGTTGGCTATTATACAATATACATATCCGTGGAAGAATAAGCTTACCGTTCATTTACATTTCCAAAGCTCCACCCGAAGGTACTACATTGGCCAGGAGGCGAGTTTTTGTTGCCTGAAATTTAGAATTTTGCCGAACCCTTGCCGTTCCAGGCAAGGTAGGGATCTTTAACGTGCGTGACAACACTCACACGCGGGACCTCCAGTTAACCTCTCATCCGAACGAGGGCGTAATATTTGTGAAAAATGCTCACCTGCCATTTTTCAAGCAGTCGACCGTGTCGGGATTTGAACCCGGGACCTTGGGATCCGTAGTCTTACGCTTACTACATTGATCCACGGCGACGCCTCAGAGAATAAGCTTACCGCAAATCGAGAAACAATCTTGCGGAGAAGCAACAACTTGGAGGCAATTCTTCACCCCCTTAGAACCTGACGAGAGCGTCTTCAAAGCTCAACTCCTGGGGCGATATAATAACCCTGCGACGCTAGCACAAATGCAATCCTAACACTTAGGCAAGAAACAATCGCCAGGAGAGACCAGTACTATTTTCTTACAAAAGAAAATACAACAGGCCACGCGGCTAAAACTAAATACCAAGAATGATATTCGATTAATTATCAGCCTACTATCTCCTACAGCAAGACTGCACATCAGAGCCTACGCACCCAACAGCGGGATATATCTTATGATTAAAACGTTTAAAGTCGAGTAAGACTTGCGAGAGGCCACTAAGGAGAAAGATACAACACCAAAGCTACCAGAAGGTAAGGGCAAAACTACAGACCTGCCGAACTGCTACTTCTACCCCGAGAGGCATTTCCACCGCGATATCCTGGTTGCCTGCAACTAGGAAAACGAACAACCGGTCTGACCACGACAGAATACAGTCCGGTCGGTAGAGAACTGGCGAAACCACAAATAAACACCACATACGGAGGTATCGCTTTACCTCGCATCACGGTAAACGTAGACCAAAAAACACATACATCTCTGCTGAACACAAGAATATCCTGCTGTCTGCTGAAAGATATCGTCCAATTAGCTTGCTACCGGCGCTGGGGAAAGTTTTGGATCGCGTTATGACTACCCGAGTCGAGCAGTTAGTGCGTGACAGCGGCGGTTTTAATAACCGACAGCACGGTTTTATGGAGGGAAAGTCGACTATCGATGCATTAGAGTTTGTTGTCGGTGAAATTAAACAGGCGAGAGATGCTAAAGAGTCTGTGTTGTTGTTGCTTTGGACATTTTAGGAGCATTTGATGCTGCCAGGTGGCCATTAATTGATTGAGAGTTGGAAAATAAAGGTTGTCCGCGAAACTTCATGTCTTTGGTCAAGAGTTATTTCTCGGGGCGATCGGTACAGGTGAAATTCCGGATGAAGTTTTGTCGCGCGAGGTGGAAAAGGGATGTCCGCTGGGGTCATGCTCTGGTCCCACATTTTGGAAGTTGTTGTATGAGAGTACCTTAAGGGTCAAATTGCCCACAGGATGCTAAATCGTTGGGTATGCGGATGATACGCTTTTAATTGTCAGATCGCGATTGTTAATGGATATGCGCACAAAACCGAACCAGGCGCTTAATAAACTACACAAATGGTCGCAGGCGGTAAAATTAAAATTTAACACGGCGAAATCAGAGGCGCTCTATTTCGGAAAGAAACCGGGACAGCGACCCCCCTAGGCTAGAATTAGGAGGGGAGAAAATACAGTTTAAGAAAGCAATTAAATACCTCGGGGTAAAGATTGACGATAAGTTAAATTGGAAAGCTCACGTGCACTACGGTAAAAGCAAAGACAGCGAAATATCAATGATGGCGGCGGCGAAAATAAATTGTGGTTTCAGAGGCGAATCGCTGAGGACGATTTATGCCGGAGCAATGAAGCCGGCAATGCTGTACGCAGCTTCTGTATGGGCGGAAGGTTGTAAAGTCCGGGAGATGCGTCAATTGACGAGCGTGCAACGCATAACCGCGCTCAAGGCGGAGAGGACATACAGGACCACCTCCACGGAGGCGGTCCTGGTGATCAGTAGGACTCTCCCTATCCAATATGTCGTTAGGCAGATTAGAAATAGAAGATTAATAAATATAGGGAAAGGGCGCGAAATTATCGAAGATATTAATCTTGGTAATAGGGAGGTAGAGAGAAAGATCGTTGTATCAGAGTTGAGGCACCCGGCCGATATTAGAGGAATAGAGTTTGTCGAAGGTGATGGGCACGCGACGGGTATCCGAATTTACACTGACGGTTCACGTATAGATGACGGACAAGCAGTCGGGTCGTTTGTCGTATTTAAGTAGGAAAGGGAGGTGTTTCGGTTTCAAACCAAACTCGCGAACTGGATCACTATCTTCCAATGCGAATTGGTAGCCATACGAGAGGCTATCGATTACGTAATAAACCATACGGGAAGAAACGAGTATTATATAATCAGTGACAGTAAATCGCCGCTGACGGGTTTAACAAAC
Organism: Platerodrilus igneus; assembly: GCA_036346225.1. Taxonomy (NCBI): domain Eukaryota; kingdom Metazoa; phylum Arthropoda; class Insecta; order Coleoptera; family Lycidae; genus Platerodrilus; species Platerodrilus igneus. The sequence continues at coordinate 95,367 of JARFIW010001382.1, forward strand.
ATGAACACCTCGATAGACCTCCAAGCGGACGTCTGGAGAATAGCGCATACGGCGCTCGAGTTTCGACATTTAAAGTTCTGTTGGGTTAGGTCGCACGATGGTAACGTAGGAAACGATAGGGCTGATGAATTAGCTAAAGAGGCCGCGATGGGCGACTTTCGGATATCACATTCGTCAATACCGAGGTCAAAAAGCTGCTCGAGGTGTCAATCCGACAATGGGAAGAGAGGTGGAACGACGCTGCCACGGGCAGGTTGACCCACAAATTCATGCCGAGCATAGAAACTAGAGGTAACATTGAAGTGAAACCCGATCATAAAATGGTGCAACTGATAACAGGGCACGGCGCCATGAAAGCGTATTTACAAAGGTTCGGTTTAACCGACAACGACCGCTGCGAATGCGGTGAGGACGCAGAAAGCGCAGAGCACGTGCTCTTCGACTGCTCACTCGAGGTGGCAAATCGAGGGTTAGCTGATATGAAATTAGCTATCGCAGGACTAGCATGGTCAAAGAGCCTAGAGGAAGTCAGGGAAGTGGATAACCAGAAAGCGTTCTGGACAGTCTTCAAAGAATTTTTAGGAGGGGTCGCGAGATTAGACGGTGATAACCGCGCGTAAATCGGTGGGGGTAGGGGAGGATTGAAAATTTTTGATTTTGACTTGGCATGAGAAACGGACATGAGCATGATATAACCAAAACCTGTATAAAAATAAAAAAATATATAAAAAACGAATAAAAAAGAATGAAAAGCAAAAACAAAAGCAAAAATCAATAACAGAAATCTAATATGCACGACAAACCCCACACCACTAAAACAATCACTGTCCCACCTTATACGCGCGAAAAATCGGAATCGGGAATAAACTAAAACAAATAAATAACAACAAAATAAATCAGTAAACCCTAATTAACTTAAATCAGCAAATAAACAATGAAAATAAAATAAAGTGAAACCGCGCATCCCCCCAGGACTTAATAGTGATAGTGATAGTGATCCTCCCCTAGAATGTTTAGTGCATACCCACCAGAACTTTAACAGTGCATCATCTCCCCTTAGCAGTAAGATACCAATAGATGTAAGAAGACGACCAGATTTTCGGATGCTTGGGAAATTTATATACGAGGTAGGAAAATTGTGGCGGCTGTACTCGCATAAGCATTGTCTTGTATTAATAAGGAGATTTTGAAATAATCTAACCAGCATGTTTTGTGCCTAATCGCGCTAGCCATTATAATGCATATGCAAGTGCAACTGATAATTTGTGTGATGGTTTTACTAATTTATGCACTGTTACATGCTTTTGTTTATTTAGATATTTATTTATTTATATATTTATTTATATATTTATTAATTTATTTAAATATTTATTTTATGTTTATTTATATACTTACATTATATTTATACTTATTTTATATTTATGCTTGTATTTTTGTTCTGTGGCTTGATTTTATTTGCTAGACGTTTTGCCGCCAATTTTTGGTGGCAGTATGTACAGGAGGTTATTCGAAGATTTCGCAATGCTCTACGAGTAAAAAAAGCAGAATGTGGGTAACGCTTTTCGATAGAAGGAGAAAAATGTCTTATGTGTCAGTCATACGAGGAAGCAATACAGCACTATACTGCTGTGTTAGCAATGCCTGAGGATCTGGATGATTTTATGGAAATAATCGAGGAGATGGGGTTTATAAAACTGTTGGCAGATATTCAAATGGAATATATACTAAATTGTAAGTTTTAAAGTAAAAATTTAACCACCTCAACTATTATCATAAGAAATGAATGATGTGAATTTAGAAATTATTTTTATATATATTATTAGCTTATGTATGTTATAAATAGAAGTTGATTTTGATTTATATGGCGGTCTTCAATAGATGTATTGCATGGTTAAAAAATTTATAAGGACAACCATAAAATCGCTACCGGTAAAAAATCTTAAAATTAGGGTAGCTCTCTGAGGGATGATGCAATCTAAGAAATTCCTAGAGATTCGGGTAGCTGAGAAAAATCTAATATTAATTGATACCAAACAAAATAGGTTTATCTCGAAAGATGCATTGGCTAATCGAAGAAAGCTATTTGTTATGTTATAGAGCAAAGAGCAAAATTTAGAGGTTCAGGACTTTAAAAGTGTAACTTTGTAAGGGCTGATCCTATTGCAAATCTGTTTGCAGATTCAAATTCTGCGTAAAATTCTAGACTAACAAAATGTGTCACATGGTTAAAAAATTTATAAGGACGACCATACTAGAGCGCTCATTGTATGATTAATAAACCCTCCAGCAATGATGCGATTCTAATGGATGGCATTGAGCATATCTATTATGTATTTCTCAAATCATATAGCCGCTAATTAATAAAAAAGAAAGGTTTACGCTACTTTCACTATACGTCACATAATTGTAAAGCAATTAGTTTGTCCTCGTCTACGTATTTTCCAACTATTTAGCATTGTGCATGTAATTATGTTAAAACCAGAAAAATTTTAAAAGTCATGGGTTTTTGCGATATTCTGAAAACAGCACATTACTGTTTGAAAAAATGGTTTTAAATATTAAGCCCGTATGGCTTATAAAGAACTCATTTCTAAGATCCTTGCGGTTTTAGATTTCTAGGAAATGGTTGGTTAAAGCATATGTCATAGATGTACAAAAAAATTAGAGGCTCGGAGACTTTAAAAGTATAACTTTGTAAGGGATGGTCCGATTTTAAATCTATTTGCAGATTCGGATTCTGCGTAAAATTCTAGACCAACAAAATGTGCCACATGTATAAAAAATTTATGTGGACGATCATAAAATCGCTGCTGGTAAAAAATCTTAAAATTGGGGTAGCTCTCTGGGGGATCATGCAATCTAAGAAATTCCTAGAGATTCGGGTAGCTGAGAAAATTCTAATATTAATTGATACCAAACAAGATAGGTTTATCTCGAAAGATGCAATGGTTAGTCGAAGAAAACTATTTGGTTCAGATGTGGGAACAAAGAGCAAAATTTAGAGGTTTGAGACTTTGAAAGTATAACTTTGTAAGGGGTGAACCAATTTTAAATCTGTTTGCAGATTCAAATTCTGCGTAAAATTCTAGACTAACAAGATGTTTCACATGTATAAAAAATTTATGCAGGCGGTCAGAAAATCGTTGCTGGTACAAAATCTTAAAATTAGGGTAGCTCCCGGGGGGATGATGCAATCTAAGAGATTCGGGTAGCTGAGAAAAATCTAATATTAATTGATACCAAACAAGATAGGGTTATCTCGAAAGATGCGCTGGCTACTCGAAGAAAACTATTTAGTCCCGATGTGGGAGCAAATGAGGATGCTAAGATGAAAATGCAAGATAGGGTTATCTCGAAAGATGGAATGACTAGTCGAATGCAAGTGTGACGTAATCAAAATGGTTGAGGTAAAAATTCCACAAGGCGGTCCAAGGCGGAGCAAATGAGGGAGCAAATGAGGGTTTTGGGAACAAATGAGGGAGCAAATGAGGAAGGAGAGAGTTGCTCCTCCTCATTTGCTCCTTATGGGGATTTACACGTAAATGTGGGAGCAAATAAGGGTTTTGGGAGAAAATGAAGGTTTTGGGAGCAAATGAGGCGCCAGTATTGCTATATTCCTCCTACTGCGGTAGTCCACACAATGCTTATGTGAATGCACCTGTTAATTTAGCTTATGTTCTTACTTTTGTATGCACATATGCTTTAATGCTTTATTTAGAATGTCAGAAAACAATTGGGAACGTTAGGAACGAATTTAGAAAGAAGCTACAATAAATGATTTAGACTAGGGTGGACGCTATTGTTAAATGCAGATAGTAAAAGCAAATACATGAATTCGCTATTAATAAATTTGGCGTATGCTTAGAAATTCAAATTTATTAGTAAACAATAAGTTAGCTAGTTTTAAGTCGACTCCTCAAGTTGCACCAGTAACTAGCGTTGGGATTTGAAGTCCGACTTGATAGATTGATTGATTGATTAACTTGGGAAGGGTGACTTAAAGCCACGCGCACTTAGGCCTCCTGGTGGGCCCATTGTGCTGCCTTCCTTGCCCTAGGTTGGTCCTTCATTGCTCAACCACCCGACCTTGCAGGTGAATTTGAGGATGTCGGACCAGGGGGTGTTTCGAATTCCGGCCTTCTCGGGCCAAAAGTCCCCCAGCATGGATCCTCGAAGTCGGGCGAGTACCGGACAGGTGCACAGAATGTGCTCCGCCGTCTCATCCTCCTGTTGACAGCCGCGACAGGTGGGGTTGTCTGACAGACCCATCCTGTGCAGGTGCTTCCTTAAAGTGCAATGCCCGAACAAAATACCTACTAGTAGCCGTAGTTTCTGTCTTGGCAAGCGTATGACAAATTTTTCTATTTTGGTCATGGGAGACCTTATAAACATTTTTGCCTGCCGGCAGCTTAATGTACAAGCCCACCTATCCTTGTGACGGCGGTGGGTTATTTGTCTTATCATGGAGAACACCACAGATGGCGCAATAGCAACCGATGGCTCAGGGCCGACAAAACCCCGAGCCGCTACCTGCCTCGCCAAAGAATCTGCCTGTTCGTTACCATGTACTCCTGAATGCCCTTTGATCTAAACCAGTTCAAGGGCGTTTGTATCAGAAACGAGCTCGAGAACACGATGGCATTGGTATACCACCCCCGAGAGAAGCTTCTGCTTGTTTAAGCTCAGAAGAGCTGCTCTACTATCGCTCAAGATGCGTATAGCTTTGTTCTGGACTCCACGTTCCAGTATGGCGTTAGCGCCGTGCATAATGGCTATGACCTCCGCTTGGAAGACAGTTACTAGCCTGCCCAGCGCAACACTTTCATGAATGTCTAGGTCATCGTAGAAAATGCCTGCCCCGGTACCTTCATTTGTTTTGGAGCCATCTGTGTAGATGGAGATCTCCATTAAGGAGGCGTCCTCAGTGTTTAGACAAACCCCAAAGCGCCTCCTGGAAATGAATATGGGTGCGATCGAATCAACCACTCCTCCCAAGATAGGGGTGTTCTGCACCGCCTCTCTTAGTATGTTGTGGTGTCTACCACCGCCTCCCTTATCGATCCATAGACCTTTGAACCGCAGCCTCATTGCCGCTCTCAAAGCCACCTCCTCCACATGTAGGTCCAGCGGAGTGAGGCCTAAGATGGCTTCTAAGACTGCAGTAGGTGTGGAACGCAATGCACCTGTAATGTTTAGACAGGCCACCCTTTGGATATGAGTAAGGTCTTGGACTGTATGGGCCAGTCTGGTCCTGCGCCACCAGACTACAGCGCCATAACAGAGCATCGGCCTTACTACCATGATGTATAGCCACAGGATAGCCTTTGGTGGGAGACCCCAAAGTTTGCCTATGGCACGTTTGCATTGCCAGAACATTTGGTTGGCTTTGCTAGTTTTCATTTGTAGGTGTTTGGCCCAGTTCAGCTTCTTATCAAGTATAATGCCCAGATACTTGACTTCTGCTGATAAGGGCAGGGAAGTTTGGAAGAGCATTGGCAATTTAGTTACCGTCAGCTTCCTTTTATTGGAAAACAACACCAACGCCGTTTTGTTGGGGTTGATGGTTAAAAAGTTATCGGAGCACCAGAGCTCCGTGATCCTTAGTGCTGCTTGCATCAAATTACACAGCACTTGTTCGAATTTGCCGACTATTAGAATAGCTAAGTCGTCGGCGTAACCTATCGTGAAGAAACCTGCCTCATTAAGACGTTGGAGAAGGCTGTCCACTACTAAATTCCATAGTAGCGGTGACAGCACGCCCCCCCTGGTGACAGCCTTTATCCACCACCCTAATTACTGAGGTTTCCCCCACATTTATGTGTACCCGTCGACATTGCAGAATCTGCATGGTAAACTGCCGAAGGGTGTCCTCAGCTTCATGTGTCCATATAGCTCTATCGATGCTTGCGAAAGTAGTTTCGCTGAACGCACCCTCAATATCAATAAATGCGCCTAAGGCGGACATTTTTTCGATCCGTCCTACAACAGCGTGCAGGGCAGATTCCGTTGTTTTACCTGGTATAAAGGCGTGTTGATTTGGGTGAAGTGGATAAGAAAACATTATCCTCTCCGTCATATCATTGTCGCACAATCTCTCCAAGGTCTTTAGCAAAAAAGACGTGAGACTGATCGGTCTGTAGGATTTAGCCTGGAAGTAGTCCTTCCGGCCTGGTTTAGGAATGAAGACAACTCTAACCTCTCTCCAACTGCTGGGGATGTATCTAAAAGCAATACAGCCCTAAAAGTACCACAAGGAACGGTGTCAGCCTCTCCACTCCCCACTGTAGTAGGGCGGGAAGATGCCATCCTTCCAGGGGACTTAAACGGTTTGAGAGTTGAGATAGCCCATTTAATTTTCTCTCATCCACTACCCGGTTTGAAACCTCCCAGTCGGCCCCGTTAGCCGAGCTGGGCTGATCCAACCCGTAAGACAAAGGTCGTGTGACACTGCCTGGAAAGTGCGTGTCCGCGAGTAACTCCGCTGTTTCTGCCTCGTTGGTGGTGTATGTACCATCCACACGTTTCAGACAGCATGGTTGATGACGAGGGTCTTTGGACAAGATCCTGTTAATGCGAGAGATTGCATTGGTAGACTCGACTGAGTTACAGAAGGTCTTCCATGAGTCTCTCTGTCGTTTTCTAATTGTCGTTTTGTATAGTCGCTGGTGGCTTTATATGCCTCCCAGTCAGCCATACTTCTAGTGTTCTTTGCCTTATTAAACAGTTTGCCCAGGGTCTTTTCAACTTCTGTAGCTCCGCGCCCCACCATGGAGTACTGGAGCGAGTAGAATCTGTCCTGACCGGGCATGCCTGTTCAAAGGACTCTACGATGGAGTTTTGTAGAGAGACCGAGTATCTCTGTAGCTCTTCTATAGTTTTGGGTTATCAGTACCTTGTGATGTCAAAGGCGTTGCTCCAAGCTGTCTAGGTAGACAGACCTGTTGGTCGCTTTTGGGTTCCTGTATTCTTTGCAGACAGCTACTGCTGCCTTTAAATTAAAACTTAACAATCTGTGATCTGACAGTGTCGCTTTAGGCGTCACCTGCCAGTTCAAGATATGCCTTGAAATGTCTGACGATGCAAGGGTTAAGTCGATGACTGTCTGGAAGCGAGATGTCACAAACGTGGGTTCGCTGCCCCAGTTAAGTATCTCCAGATTCTTACTCGCTATATACTCGAGTAGTACTTTTCCACGGGGGTTAGTATCTGCGCTACCCCATACCACATGGTGCGCGTTGGAATCGCATCCGATAATCAGATGCTTTTTGTGCCTATTACAGTGATCAATGATTGCCGTCAACTCCGAAGGAGGTGGGTCATGGTCAATTGGAAAATAGGCTGAAACCAAGATTATGTCAGTAATTCCTCCCAGCCTGCATGTGATCTGTACGGCTGTGACGTCACGGCCACTCAGTTGTGGCAGGAGGAGGGCATTTATGTGCCTGGGTATGTAGATGCATGCCCTAGGCTTAGGTTGGTTACTAGCCGCAAAGATAGTACCATTTAGACTTCCTAGTCCCGAGATTCCTGAGCATGCCACCCAGGGTTCTTGGATAAGGGCAATGGCCTGATTATTGCTCAGGTGTCTGCATAACGATGCTGCAGCCGCCCTGCAATGTTGCAGGTTTAATTGTATAAAGTTTAGTCCCGCCATTGGTCTGTGACGGGTCAAACTTGCTTATCAAGCGTCGCTGGGCGGGCTGTCCAGTGACGCTTTACTATACTCTTCCGCAAGCCATCCCACTAGCAGCGGTCCGCAGCAGTCCGACTTATTCGACGCACATAATTTTTCGTATTTAAACTCAATGTAGTGCCTTCGGTTAGAGCAGTAGGGCGTGGACAAAATAAGATGGTGCTAATAGACATTGCAAAACACACTTTTGAAAAAAAGTTCCAGTAGAAATAGCAACTTATTAGAACCAATCGACATTATAATTTACCCCAAATTAATAATGACCCACATGTTTCTGTATCATCCAATATTATCATGCTTATAATATTTTTAATATTTTATAATGTTTTTACAATGCTTTTTCGAAGCAATTTTATTTGCTTCGTGTCCTTTAAATTTAATATGTTATTAATTTGTTTTATAAAATTATATAAATGAACTTTTATGAATTTTTTTAAAATAACAATATTTAGGCGACAATGCATATGAATCGTTTTTCACACATTACCATTAAAAGGGTTGCCATAATTTTTTTTGCAAATAATAACCAAACCAAAATTTAGGGCTATGGTAAATACAACCAATTTTTTTCTAAAATTACTATTAACATGTCAGGCGTTTTGTAGTATCATACTCTTTCCTCAAAATGAATGTGTGGATTTCATATGGTGATTGGACAAACAATTGTTCATTACAGCTTCTACATCCTGCTAGAATTAGTTTTATATTTTTCAAAATAAAACCCAAAACATAATTAAATGCTTGATCCTCTATGTAAGGAATTTGTATTTAGGGAAAGCTGAATTCGATATATTCCTGCTGTGCTTCTTCGCCGTCTTGGAAATCTTAAAACAAAAATACAGCTTAATGTCTAAAAACTAAAAATCAAAGTTGTATAATATCTGATGAAAAAAATTTTTCAACTGAAAAGCATATCATAATTATCATTCTCGCAATTGGCTCCCGGAGAATGTTTTGCAGACAAGCTTTTTATCAGCAAACTTTTAAAAAATGGTATAAAGGCTTCACATGCCGGGTTGACGTACCTTCCTCCACGCTGCCGCATTTGGCAAAAAAATTTCCAACAGATCTTGGTTGAACAGTTAGGTTTTTATAAAATTGAAACCATCAATTTTCAGTAGATAAAAAGGTTATTAAAATAACTTGTGCACAATAAGATACTTTCATCAACGGAATTTTGTCTGGAACAACATGGAGGTCAGTAAGCTTTGACATTGTTCTCAAACTACCAAAGTACAGGTCCATTTTATAACCTGTTAACACATGTTTCCAGTTAGCTGTCTTTTCCACCCCTTCATTAAAATATATTAGATCATTGTTAAAACTTCATACAGTTGGAGGTCAGCGATTGACAGTATAGATGGCCTTATCGTATATTGTTGTTGTGCTACACATATGGCGGAGCGATAAAGCCTTTTCGCTTCACCAACAAGACACTCTCTCGTATCGTTTCACCGACTCAACACCTAATAACTATAACCGCGAGTGCATAAGTGCTGCTGCCCGACCAAGTGCGTCGACCGGTAAACAACACCTATCTTCGCGGGAGTAAATTGGTGAACAACATTGCAAGGTAAGCAAAGCATTAATTACGGTTTGACCTATGTTACTGTTTTTCGCGCTTTACCTCCAATTACATACAATTACAGTCCATTTGCTAAGCTTTACGCTTTGGGAAACGTTCTGGAGCTGTCCCGTTTTTATACACTCCAACGTACAATATCCCCCTAAACTGTGTAAGATTATACTTATCTAGCGTACTTGCAGCAATAATAAGTCATGCAGCGAGCGCCTGGGCAATCAGATTACATCTAGTAAAACCCAAACAAAAAGTCAACAGTGCCCAAAGGGGGGCACTAATAAGACTTACTGGAGCATACCGGACCGTATCACACGACGCCCTCTATGTGATATTAGGAGTCCTTCCTCTTGATCTGTATATCAGGAAGAGAGCGGCGACATACTGGTTAAAAAACAACCAACCAGAAAAAGTCCGGGAAATCCTAAAAGTAACATCAGAAATTCGGATAAAAAAGGAAATTCAGGACACAATACTAACCGAGTGGCAAGATAGATGGAACCTGAGCACAAATGGGAGGAGGGTATACGCACTGGTTCCAAACATCCGAGACAGGCTAAACTGTCACCACTTGGTCCCCTCACAAGGGCTCATTAATTTTCTCACGGGGCATGGTCCTTATCCAACCTACAGGAACCGCTTCGACTTCCAAGACAACAACAACTGCACATGTGGTGAGGTGGGGACACCGGAACATCTGGTGTTCCACTGCGCCGAACTGCAACAGGATCTAGGAATGGACAGGACAATCCTACGGGACATACCCCTCTCGGACATGCTTTGGAACGAAAACATATTTCCTTACCTAAACAGAATCACTCACCAAACTACTACTATACTACACCAAAGGTACACAAACGGACTCTGACAGGACACACACAAACACCATACAAACCCCACACATCACAAATACCACAAACACAGATCACACGAAACACAGAAGTTTGATGTAACGCATCGAACGTGCATTACAAAAGCACAATCCACCCAACACACATGGGAACCGACAACAAACAAGCGGCATTCTCCCAAGGACATACCAGGAAGCACGTGTCTCCTGAAGATCTACCAGAAGGCTCGTGAATCCTGACGACCGGGAGTGATACCAGTGAAAACAAAGTGAAAATAGTGAAAACGGCAAAAGTGCGGCAAACGTACCTCAAACACAAGTTTCCCCCAGAACACTTATTAGCATTAGAATACTAACACTAGTAGGATAAGGTCTCAATACTAACCATCTAAAATAAAAAATACAACTAACTAAAATAAACAAGAGAAAATACTAACCATATTCGTAATTGCTTTAAAGAAATCTAACCCTAGCTTCAGTAACGTAATGTTTATATATCCAATGTTGTAGCGCAACTAAAAATTACTACAGAGGAAATATTCTGACAACATAATTACAACACATCAGCACGACAAAATACACACAAACACGCACACGCACAAGCACACACACACACACAACAGAGACTGTACGTGGCCTCCCTGGTTTCCGGCTGCCGATAGCCAGGACACGTACAGGAACGCGTATTTCTCGGTTTCTGATTTCCGGCTACCGGCGGTTGGAAACCGGGAGAGGAAACAGTCCCAAAGACTTCACCACAGACATAAGCACACGCACACAAATATGAAAACAATAAACACACACACCATTATAGCACACTGGCACGACAAAACACACCAAAACACACAGAAACACGCACGTACACGTACCTGCACGCAGACGCATACGACACAGATATATACGCACACGCGCGCACACACACCAGGGACTGTACGTGGTTGCCCTGGTTTCCGGCTGCCGACGGCCAGGACACGTACAGGAATGCGAACTTCTCGGTTTCTGATTTCCGGCTGCCGACGGTCGGAAGCTGGGAAGGAAAGCAGTCCCAAGGACATTACCACAGACAGAAACACACACACACACACATACGCACACATACACATACACCAGGGACTGTACGTGGTCCCCTGGTTTCCGGTTGCCGACGGCCAGGACACGTACAGGAATGCGAACTTCTCGGTTTCTGATTTCCGGCTGCCGATGGTCGGAAGCTGGGAAGGAAAGCAGTCCCAAGGACATTACCAAAGACAGAAACACACACACACTCACGCACCCACAGCGCGCACAGACACAAACACACACACGAGTATTTCCAAACGCAAATAATATAAAACTAACTAATATAATTTAAGGTAGCAAATAATTCTGTCAGATTTCTTAGGAGTAACAGGTTTGCTGTAATTTTTAGGTAGCAGACTAATTGTAATGTTAGAATAAATAAATAAAAACTCCAACGTGTACCACACAAAAAGTGGTCCTTCTGAGCCTCATATCACAAAAAGTGGTCCTTCTGAGCCTCATACCACAAAAAGTGGTTCTTCTGAGCCTCATATCACAAAAAGTGGTCCTACTGAACAAATAAGCTTTGAATTATAGTCAAAATTAATATAATTCATTAGCAGGATTATTAAAATTTAAATTATTACATTAATTCATTTTCAAAACTATTTTCTAAAAGTGGGTTTGAATATTAAAATGCATGATTTCTATTAAAGATTTCAACAAAACGAGTACTTTGCATTTAGCATTACAGGTGTTTAAAAACTTGTTCCAATTTATTTAAAGTTTGTAGTTCATTAACATCTTGTTACTACGCTTATCAATCAGCTGTGTAGATAACAGAATAAGTCAAAGTACTTTAACGAAACTGTTTGTTTACATTTTTGTTTGTAAATATTACGTACCTAATGCACTTTATTTCTTAGAGTTCTGAATTCACTTATGTTAGTTTAAGTCTATATCAGCATTAACATTGCTTCTCCACGAGTACTGTGTTTACCTTTAAGGCTTTGCAACTGCGTTACATTTTCTATTAGTTATTTGTGATTTCAATTTGTTACGAGTATACCTGGTACAATATGGAACCAGAACGTGAAGTTATTGTTGAATTTAAACGATTAACAAATCGCAAAGAAAGGTACTGGCGACGTTTGCAAGATTGTTACGATTTAATTTCAACGTTACCAACTAATCTTGATCAATTTAAAGCTCGTGTTAGTCAGCTGGATGACGTAAGAACAAAATTTTTAGATATCTTAGATGAATTATCGTCACTCTCTGACGTTTATAAAACCTTATTTACGGATACCGTTAATCTAGAATCTACGTTCAATACTATGTACTATGACATTTTAGCTAATGCGGCGCGCTATGTCGCTCCAAACACAACGTCTAATGTAAATACTATTGATATTTCTGTAAATACCAGATCTAATGTTCATTTACCAGAAATAAAAATAGATATATTTCGAGGTGACCCCGAGAAATTCGGTGCGTTTAAATCTCTATATGACAACATTATTCACAACAATAACACACTTAATGATTGCGAAAAATTCACATATTTGCTTACTTATTTGGATGCGACGGCATTAAAGCTAGCACAATCTGTTCGATTTGCTCCAGAAAATTATATGGTTGTTTATAATCTCTTAGTTCAACGCTACACTAATAAACGAATAGTTGCTAATCATTATTTATCCAAAATATTTTCACTAACTCAACTAAAGACGGATTCCCCAAAAGTTCTTAGTGATTTATGTGAAACCCTGCAAGCCAACGTCACAGCTCTTATCGACATGCAGCTACCTGAGTTGGCCGATTACATATTTTTATTTTTTTCCCTCGGTATATTAGACCCGAAGTCGAGACAAGAATTCGAAAAGGAACATTTAAATCAAACATTTCCGAAATTTAACGATTTTATTAAATATTTACGCAACAAATGTTCTATCTTAGCACTGGTGAGCGGTAACAATAATACACCACCATCAAAAAATGTGTCTAGTCCACCACAAAGGGCTAACCCTCAACCATATTATACAAATTCTGTAAACAATAAGCGTGTAACAATGTCCGCACAGGAAGTTACTTCACGACGATTTAATGCAAAGCAGGCCGTTTCTAAGCCCTGTCCTGCCTGCGACGATCAGTTCCACAAATTTTACAGATGTCCAAAATTATTAGCTTTATCCACTCTAGAAAGGCAATACATGGTAAAGCAATATCATAGATGTTTTGCGTGTTTATCACCACATCCCCTTTCGACTTGTAAGTCAAAATATCAGTGCAAACGGTGCGGTAGTAAAATGCACCATACGCTACTGTGTATCGAGGCACCAATTTCATGCAGTACTCCGACTCCGCCACAAAGCGCGGTAGGACACTCTACAGGTGCAGCTAATTCGGTTGAACATTTTCCTGCTCCAGTCTCTCTTGTTCATTCCTGTGCAAATGAACAGGGAACCGTTGCGCTTGTAGCCACGGCGCAGGTACGAATTTTAGCCTGTGACGGTAGTTGGCATCGCTGTCGCTTGGTTTTAGATCAAGGGTCGCATTCTAATTTCATCACATTATCTTTAGCTAACAAGTTAGGTCTTAAACGCAAGAAATGTCCTTTTGAAATACGTGGAGTAGGCCAATCTCCGCTAGAAAAGGTTCATGGAATTGCTACCTGTAACGTTACATCAATATATGATCAAAACGTTTCTTTAAATTTACAGGCTGTTGTTTTATCTCGTATTACCGCAGATCTTCCTATAGCAAATTTATCTAAGCATTTAATAAACAAATTTTCGTCCTTACAATTGGCGGATCCTGAATTTCACAAATCCGCTCCGGTCGATATGCTGTTAGGTGTTCAAGCTGTCTTAGATGCCACACCCAACGATTCGTTGCGTATAACAGGCAAGCCATCGGCGCTTCTTACCTCGTTTGGTTGGGTTATTATGGGTGATGTACCAGCTTTAAGTCAACCGTATTCAGTGGTTGCGTTGTACACTAGCATCTCAGAAGAACCGTCTCTTAGCGACACCATTCGTGCCTTCTGGGAAGCTGAAGAAATACCATTTACGCCGCCAATGTCGCCTGAAAACGTGGCTTGTGAAAATTATTTCAAGTCCACTACTATACGAAACGAGTTAGGCCAGTATGTGGTTCGACTACCGTTCATAGAAAACATTTCCCGAACATTAGGTTCAACACGAGAATTAGCTACCAATCGCTTTCTAAAACTAGAAGCTCGATTTGCACGCGACAAAACTTTTATAAATTATATTCAGAAAATATTACTAATTATATATCGCAGGGACAACTCACTCCCGCTGTGAAACAGTCCTTATATATCATGACTCACCACGGCGTGGTTAAAACTAAGCCCTCTAGTACTCAAGTTCGAGTCGTGTTTAGTCCTGCCGATAGGGATATTAATGGTACAAGTCTCAATGATATTCTTTTACCGGGCCCCAAATTACAATCTGATATTGGTCTTGTAATAACAAGATTTCGAATACCTCAAGTCGCACTCACTTGCGATATTCGACAAATGTTTAGATCTATAGTCGTTCACCCAGAAGATAGAAAATTTTTACATATTTTTTGGAGGTTTCACCCTTGTGAACCTTTAACGGAATATGAACATACCCGCGTTATTTTTGGCGCTACCTGTAGCCCATTCCTTGCCCTTCGTGTTCTACAGCAGTTGGTAGAAGACGAGGGTCACTGTACCCCAGGCTTCCGAGCCCTTAGATCATCAACTTACATTGATGATATTTTGACTGGATCCGATTCTGTAGAAGAAACCCTCCTTTTAAAAAATGAACTGATCAATTTACTAAAACTAGGTAACTTCGACTTAGGAAAATGGGGAAGTTCACACACTTCAGTTATTGATAAGTCGGAGACGGACGTTCTAAATCTACCGAACTCTAATCCTACTTTAACAACACGTGATGTTCTGGGTCTCTGTTGGGATATGGGTTCCGATACATTTAGATGTAAAGTTCCAAATATTGCAGACATCCCTACTAAGCGAGGAATTTTGTCACGCATAGCACGCATATTTGATATTAATGGTTATTTAAGTCCATTTACGGTTCTTCTCAAATGCCTTATGCAACGCCTATGGCTACAAAAGGTGGATTGGGATGAACAATTGCCCGCAGAAATTCTTCAAGAATGGCAGCAAATTCAAATTGAACTGCCACTTCTCGAATACATAACAATACCACGATCTATTTGGAAAATCGGCAATAGTCAAGCCCGTTTAATCGGATTCTCCGACGCCAGTTCCGTAGCGATGGCCGCTGTTGTGTATCTGCGATTAGAAGTTGATGAAAAAATATATGTACATTTGATAGCTTCCAAAACCCGTGTACCCCCTTTGAAAACGTGGACCATTCCTCGTCTTGAATTAGGAGCGGCATGTCTTTTGGCAAAACTAATGAAACATACAGCATTAGCATTTGACACCATCAATTTACTAGATCCAATATGCTTTAGTGACTCTACAAACACACTGACGTGGATTTGTACGCCACCTTATCAGTTACAATTATTTTTTGCGAACCGAGTGGTGCAAATTCATGAAAATCAACCCACAGCCATATGGAGATACGTTCCCAGTTCTGCGAATGCTTCCGATCCTGCAAGCCGAGGATTGAGGCCATCCGAACTACTGAATTGTACACTCTGGTGGCAGGGTCCTGATTTTTTATACCGCGATTATTGTGATTGGCCAAGTGATAAATACACACACAATATTGCAGACGGGTTTAAAGTTGTACAATACGCACTCGTCTCTACTGTTGATGTGAAACAATACTTGGTAGTACTACAAAGATCCTCGAACTTGCTAAAAGTGCAACGAATTTTTGCGTACGTTAAAAGGTTCACGTTTAACTGCCTTGCACGCAAACGTAATCTTGCAAGGACTACTGGTCCGTTAAATGCCTCTGAGTATCGTAGCGCTCTCACATTTGCCATTAGAATTACTCAGTACGAGCACATCTACGACGATATCGTCTTACTAGAAAAAGGGCAACCTAGCACAAAAATATACCGTCCGTTGTCACCTTTTCTCTCTCCCACGGTATTAGTCATGGTGGGGGGCCGTTTGCGCCATTCCAGCTTTTCCATAACTAGCAAACATCCCTACCTTATCCCAAAAAACAGCAGGTTAGCTGTATTAATATGTGATTACTATCACATATATTCAGGTCATGGGGGTCCGCGGCTAACTCAATCATTAGTTACCCGTACATTTTGGATTCCTTGTATCCGTCAATTAATTCGAAGTAGAATATTTCGCTGCTTGACTTGCTATCGCTTCCAAGGGGAGCCTATTCAGCCTCCTATGGCAGATCTTCCGCTTTATCGCCTCGAACCCGGAAGATGCTTTACGCATACCGGTTTGGATTTTGCCGGTCCTTTTACAATCAAGATATCCTCGTTGCGATCGACAAAATTTCAAAAGGCATATATTGCCCTCTTTATTTGTATGGTGTCACGTGCCATTCATATGGAGGTTGTCACAGCTTTAACAACGGAAGCCTGTCATACGAACATATACTCCGATCAGGGCCGCAATTTTCGTGGGGCGGCTAGAGAAATGTTAGAAATATATAAACATTTTGATCAAGCTAATCCCGTCATTGCGCACTACTTATCCTCTAGGGGTATAGATTGGTGTTTCAACCCTCCCTATGCACCCCTTTTTGGGGGGCTTTGGGAAGCCGGCGTTAAGAGTGCTAAATTTCACTTGAAACGAATAGTGGGTAGAACGACACTTTCTCTGGAGGAATTTAGCACAGTTGTGACCCGCATAGAAGGAATCTTAAATTCCCGTCCATTTTGCGCACTTACAACGTCACCTGACGAAGGCACGGATGCCTTGACTCCGGGCCATTTTCTAACTGGTGGACCTTTACTTACGCGGTGTGAAGTGGACCTACAAAATGTTCCTGCGAATCGGCTTAGTCGTTGGCAAATGTCCCAACAACTTGTACAGAGTTTTTGGAAGTGCTGGTCCGTAGGGTACTTGCACAGCTTACAGCAAAGGCCTAAGTGGAACACCCCTTCCAAAACCATAGAAGAAGGATCTAGTACTTTTTTACTCCCGATTCACCCCGGCGTATTGGCCTTTGGCGAGAGTGGCGAAGCTTTTACCGGGTAAAGATGGTGTAACAAGAGTTGTAAAGCTAAAAACACCCACAGGCGAAGCGGTCCGCCCAATTAACAAGGTGGTACAACTTCCTCCACCATAAGTAATTCAGCATTCTAACATGCAATTTTTATTTTTTTTCTTCTTTCTCTACAAATTATGTTTTATTTTATATTTTAATGCAGGAAGCAAAATGCAAAGTACTCGAATAATTTATACATACTTAAACATTTTTTTAAATTTCTATTTTCATTTTTTCTCCCATTCATTTCACGGTATACAACAAAATTTACCATTTTGGGTGGGGGGTATGTTAAAACTTCATACAGTTGGAGGTCAGCGATTGACAGTATAGATGGCCTTATCGTATATTGTTGTTGTGCTACACATATGGCGGTGCGATAAAGCCTTTTCGCTTCACCAACATGACACTCTCTCGTATCGTTTCACCGACTCAACACCTAATAACTATAACCGCGAGTGCATAAATGCTGCTGCCCGACCAAGTGCGTCGACCGGTAAACAACACCTATCTTCGCGGGAGTAAATTGGTGAACAACATTGCAAGGTAAGCAAAGCATTAATTACGGTTTGACCTATGTTACTGTTTTTCGCGCCTTACCTCCAATTACATACAATTACAGTCCATTTGCTAAGCTTTACGCTTTGGGAAACGTTCTGGAGATGTCCCGTTTTTATACACTCCAACGTGTACCACACAATCATATTTGATCAAGTTATTCCTGATACACTTTAATAAATGTGGGTGATCAAATTATCTTCTGATCATCTATTCAAAGTAAAGTTCCGAGCTGTTTATTTCTTCGCCCCTTCAAAGTTTGTTCCCATGTGTTTCTTTCACTAAGTAATTTAAGGCAGCACAGTTATTTGAGCTCTGATCATATACAACTGCGCATACTATAAAACCACTTTCTTTAAGTTTCCTAATAAGAAATTTTACTGTCTGTGTAATGTCAATGCTTTTGACCGTACTAGCCAAAAAGTTAAATAAAATTGGTTGCATCCATTTTTTTCTAATTCACAAACCATAAATACTTAGAAAACAAACCATTTAAGTAAGATGAATGTATAATAACAGAAAATTGTTGATTTCAACACTATTTAAATATGTTGAGCAGCATGTTTCATGAAAACAAAAAATGTCAAACAAAAGATACTATAAAAATGTTAAAGTTGAACGGATAAATGTATAATGTAAAAAAAGTTCTGACTATTTAAAAGTATTTAGATAATATACACCAGATTGCAGAGGTTGTAAAATGCAAATGCAAAAACAAAGATTGCATGCTGATTGCTAGTGATTGCAGTGGATCTGTAAACCAGATTGCAATACTGAATAATACCTTGACAAAATTACTCAGCTTCTTTCAAGCCTTCTGTATTAGAAAAGTGTCTTTTCAAATAGTAATACACACAAACAGTTTTATCTAACAAAATTTTACATGAGCATGATTAGGAAATTCATTCGCATTAGAATCAAGTGTCAAATCCTTCAACACAGTCTTCTTTTTTGTTGTAGTTTAATTGGGTTGCAATGGTCATTTCGTCAAATAAAAGAATGCAATATTTGTCATGCCTGTGCTTAAAATTATCCGCTTCAGTTTTAAGAGCTTTAAATATAATATCATCTAAGCCTAGTTTAATATGCAGCTTATTCAAAAATTTTATCAATTGTCTGCTTTGAAGGCAAAATAAAAATATATGACAGATATTTGTATACTGAACCTCCCATTTGTTTTAACAAGGCAAGTGCAAATATCTTGTCATCACTTGAATACCTTGGACCTTTTGCAGTTTTCTTACAATTGCATAATTGAAAATCAAAAAAGCGTTTTTGAATTGAAGTCAGATTCTCTACAAGTTTTTCAAAATTATTTTCTTTGAAAAATATTGTAGCGCCAACTAATCTCTCTTTCAAACATTTTTTTGATTTGTTTGAATAATAAGCAATTCTCATAACTACTAAGTTGCTCATACAAATGCTTGTTTCTTGGTGTTAACTGTGATTGTCTAGTTAATCCCATCGATAGTAAAATATCCTTTCTTCTGGTAACTACAAGAATATATATTAAAAAATATAATATAATATTCTATTACCACACATAATTTGTGTCTTTAATTTACTTTTGTAGGAATGACAGGCCTATCAACTAGTGGTAAGTGTAGTTGCTACCCACTTTCATATGTTGATGGAATACATATTTCTGGCAAAACACCCTTCGTACCAGGATCCTTCCTTATGGATATTGCAGATGTTCGAAGGATCGACTGAACAACACTGTCTACCTTTGGCAGTGCTTGGGATAATGCTCAAACCAAATCTTCTGCTAAAAATAATTATCATATATTTTTAGTGAAGATGGTAGAGCATACTGTTAATCACATTGTCAGTGCAAAAAATTATGAAATCAATGATGTACCCACACTAACACTTTTATGCAAAAATGTCATCACCTAATAAAATTCTTGCCTTATTCACACATCTAGTAGGTACCGCTACTAATAGACTTTTTTAATATATATATATATATATATATATATATATATATATATATATATATATTGCTGTGAAATGTACAAAAAGCCTCGACAGTTTCCTGGAATAAAATCACAAAAATTTTATTTTGAACTCGAGCCTCACCTTTGGGCGCTACGATTATGCTGTGATTCTCTTCGGATAATCGCTTCTTTACTCTTTCCGCCTCGGCTGCTCACCTAGTTAAAACTTTCATCCTCATTCATAAAAAAAAACAAACACATTCCTACCACAAACATCAACGTTAACTCTATTTACATCAATATTCATAATACATTAAAATTTCAAAATTAAATTTCAGCATAAATTTCAGTATCATAAAGTTTCAAGATTAAATTTGTTATCATTTTAATTTGCATCCAGAATTAAAGTCCTTGTAGGATGCCCACTAATTAATTTAACAATATTTGCAGACCTGAGTCTGAGTACAAAGGGAGCATCTCCCACCCCTTTACGTTAATCAAACAGGTTAGTCTAATTGAGCTCAAAGACAGACCCAAATTTTCATCATAATCAAGAATTTAAACTGCTAAATACTCATTTTTACTTAAACAAGAAAATTTCACCTAAAAATTAAAATTTTGTAGTTTGTACAAATTCACTACTGTCCATTTTTTAGCAAACAAATTATAAAGTTATTCAAAACACACCAAGACATCAAAAATCGAACAACAAAGCATAAGTTACCTGAAGGTTAATGCACTCGTGGCTCCAATGTACATCGTCCTTTGTTAATCACACCATTCCAACTGGGTTATGTTTACGGCTTCTGATTCTGAACGCCTTTTAAAATTTTCTACACCACCATTCATCTAAAGTTGTTTCAGGGCTTCTAAGGAACTCATCTAAGTATATCCAAAATCTTGTTTTGTGGATCCAATCACGATTACGAATAACATTTGATTATTAACACCCCCGAAAAATAGCAAAGAATTTACTAATTCTTTCACGCTATACCCAAAACTGCCTACTTTTGTTTATTCATTTATCGTTAAAAATTTTTGATAATTGGTACAGTAATACTCGCAAGTATAACTAGACTTTATTACCTTGTATCTTCCTTTCTAAGTGCACTAATGTATAATAACTTGTATCGTAGCACGTAAAGAGCAAACTGTTTTAAAGTATAATCACAAAATATAAGAGCAAACTGTTTCAAGTATTGAATCAAAATCGAAAATCTAAGAGCACTGTTTAAAGCATCGAATAATCAAAAATCTAAGAGAGCGAAACTGTTTAAAGTCCGGGTATATATAATGGCTAGCCTGTCCGTCGGTTTTGTCCCCATAACGGTCAGTTTTCAGAATTTCGCATTCTCTGTTCCCTTTTCGACAGCTCGGCACGCTATTCTACAAAATTTGCACACGCGCCAGTTGAAAATCTAAGAAATTTTCCATACGGCACGCAACGTCTGAGAACAACTAATTAAATTTTATACAGAAATGTTATTTTTAAACCTCTCATGTTTGCCTCTTATTTTCAACCAATCGAGACCCTCGTGACGCTACACAAATCACGCCTTTAATTATTAGTGTCTCTGCTTGACGCATTTTCTCTTTCCTTTTCTACCTTGGTCTGAGTGGTACAAATCGATATTCACTATCCACGTGGACTCGCGACGTGACTTTTAAATAAACGCTGTTTTGTATTTCGTGCTAAAGCATCCGACCGTTTCCAATATACGTAGAATCTGCATGTTTATCCAAATAAATTAAACTGAAATTGACTTTTAAAAATACGCAGGTGTGTGAACGTTTTAACATAATTCTCAGAGCTTTATTTCGTGGTATTTTAACCTTGGATTTTCACAGGCTTTTATGCTTATTATACCTTAATAATCGTTCAATTAACTCCAATTAAAATAATAATGAATGGCATTGACTTCTACCCTTTAATTTTTAATGAATCCTAATTAAATATTAATTATTATTTGTACATTTTGTTTAATACTCGTTACTTAAACTTGAATTAATTAATATAAATTTTGCACGTAATTTCCATTTGTTTCTTTACTTGGAATAATTAAATTACATACAAGTTGAGCATTTTAATACTGCTTCTTTTTATAGAAAACGTCTACTGAATAATTTAAATCCCTTATTTTTAATGAAACGAATAAATTTATATGCTTCACGGTTTTTTTTTAATAAAGCGTATTATCTAATAAAATTCCTTACACACGGTGATTAAAATTATTTGCTGTAATTAATTAATTTTCTACCCTGGTCTAAATTTGAGTAATATATATATATATATATATATATATATATATATATATATATATATTATCGTGTAATTAAGGGGTTATTGGGATATATAAGGGCACAAGGGAACTCATAAGTTGAGAGCTGTTGAATAAGAAAACACAAATTTATTTAATTATGGAGTTGGAATATTTTTAACAAATTATTTTTTTAGCTTAAGTAATTTAGCCAAGAATAATGTAACATAATATTTGTATAAACATAGGGCAGAATAAATAATAATTGGGGTAAAATCATTCTAACGTATTTAAATTTGTAGTAAAGTGATTATATGAAAATCTAGAAGCGTGGATCAGGTGTTAAGATAACATTTCTGTTCTCAAACGTAAAATCTAACAAGTTTAAACAAAACAACGAGGTGAGATAATATTTGTCAGTAAGCTTGGCAACAAACAAACTTTAATGGGAACAGCCGTTGGGATTAATGTAGAAGCGGTTTGTTGGTTAAAATATTGATTTCAATCTTGGAGGTAGTATAGTAAAGAACCCAGAAAAGACCAAGACAGAATAAAAGTGTATTGAGTGCAAAAGGGATGCGTATACTTAATTCAGGAAACAGTATCGGTGGGAGACCTAAATAAAATCGATAATTTCAAAGATATTTAAGAGCAAACATGAGTCTTGTAACGTATTTTTAATAATATAAAAATATAATTTGTAAAATTCCGTACGATAAAAATAATACATAAAATTTATAATAGCATATAGACTCCTTTACCTTTGAAGTCTAAGATTCGTTACTAAGCTTCGTCGAGTTGTCAATTCGAGCACTTTGCTATCAACGTTTGAAGGGACAAGCTGCGATAAGCGGCGTAGTAAAGTCAAGATGGTCGTGTCTAAACACGTGGCCTGTAACACAGTCCGAAAAAGAAATAGAATTGATTGAATCTTGGTGTCTGTTTCCTAGCGGTTGTTGTTTCCTACCGGTTTTAGCGTAATGATATTCTTTTACATGTTCCACCTAGAGCAGTTCAGTTGATCCCTGCAGGCCTAAGGAGATGGAAGCTCACCCTCATCATTAATACAGTTGGTATAAATTATTTAAATAAATTTTATTAATATTTTCCCTTTAGTGCAATATCATATATGGTAATATCATATTCAATATCAAATAGTGCAATATCAAATAAAGCAATATCAAATAATGCAATATCACGTAACCATATGATATGAGAATATCATATACAATTTCCTATAAGTTTATCATATCAGTAATGTGAAAGAATTAATTTCAAGAAAATTTAGTTTGGTATTGGAGTACTAAATTTTATATGATGTAAAATCAAGCAGAAGTTAGTTTCGTTAAATACTGGTTTTATTCAGAAGAGTTCTCGCAATTCCAGTAATAATTTCGTAAGTATTCACGTGGCTTCTATTTGTGCGTCGCAGAAAGCAGATGTTTATGGAATTTCCGACAGCTAAGGTTATAGTCCGATTTCTTTTGTTCACAGCAGTATCTCCACACGTGAGTGTTTTTAGCATTTAATCACTTTCAATATTAGTTAAATTGCAATAAGAAAATATTAGATTGAACTTTAGTCACGTAAAAATTGTTTAAAGAAAGAAAGAATTAAGTAACAAATTTATTGATTGTCAGAATGATTGCACATACAGATAACGTTAACTAAGCTAAAAAGTTGTGAGTGACATATTATTTCAGATATAAAAAAACATATATTCAGCTGTCCTATTTAGACCTCACATGTCATGTTACGTTAATTTAAAAATATGTTTAATTATTTTGAGGTCATGTACTTTGATTTTTAATCAACATGAGGAATTCTTTTAATAACTATTAAGTAAAAGTAACTTTAGGTTGATACATGCTATTTTATCTGAACTTAGGTAATTAAATTTCATTGTTAAAGTCGAAGTAGTGCTACTATGACTTGAAGAATGTGTAATATGAATAATTAAGAGAACTCAAATCCTTACATAAAATCTATTAAGAAAGATTCATTTAGAGATCTTTATGTTAAATTATTAAGAAAGATTCATTTAGAGATCTTTATGTTAAATTATTAAGAAAGATTCATTTAGAGATCTTTTTGTTAAATGATTAAGAAAGATTCATTTAGAAATCTTTATGTTAAATTTATTAAGAAAGATTCATTTAGAGATCTTTATGTTATTGAATACAAATCCTTATTAGTATATTTCTGTTCTATAAAAAATTATTAGTTGAAAATATTATAGTAGAACGAATCAATAAATTTAATCAAATAGAATCTATTTTTTTTCATGACTTTTTTATTATTTAAAATACAAGTAAAATTTACAAGTCATCCCTGATCAGAAATTGTGTGTAATGATTACAAATACCCTGGGTGTATACTTTTGAAACTTAAATTCTATTATTTTATTTTTGGTAAATATTTTTGAGGACACAAACGGTGTCCATGTTGTGCATTTGTTTGTTCACAGGTCAAGTCGAGACAGCTGTATGACATCTGGTGTTTGAGATTTTGGTAAGTGTTTTAAAAGAGTGAAATTCAAGTTTTATGGCTATATTAGTGGTGTTGATATAAGGTTTCCGCATTCCCCTAATACAAGCTCGGTTAATTTTTGTAGGTTGTTGTATTGAAAAATACGGTGGCGCTCATTAAATATATTTTTGGTCATTTGACAACCCATGACTCCAGCTCATGATCTACCCAGAGCTAACACTCTACTAGCCGTTTATGTCTAAAGAGTTTTTCTTTTTCTCAAGCCGTTTTCCATCCCACTTCACCTTGGACTTTTTTTGTTAAGAAATTCTCGACCTTGTGATATCAGGTAAGGCTTTAGGAAATATAAAGGTGCAATTTGTTAGCTGATAGTCACGAGGGTAAAAATAAAAACAAAAAACAAATTTTTTGTTTTCAGTTTGTTAAAAAGTGGGAGAACGGAGCCAAGCAAGGTGATTGGTGTTTATTGTACAAGAAGGGCAGAGATCCAGCTGGTGGAAGGATATGTGTGAGATAAAGCTATAGGTACAAGAGAGATGAGAGATGTTTGTTCAAGTTGGAGGCGTTGACAAATGAAAATGTAGAGGCTAAATTAAAACAAATGTTGACGGTTTTAAGCGATTTACCGAGTATTGTTATGTTCGTTGTGAAAATTCACAAGAATCCGAGGTTCGTTAGGGGTTTTTCGTTGAAGCAACAAGAGGTTAGAAAAAATTTTCAAGAATTATAGAAACGGGTTTACAAGTGTACGGGCCAATTTAAAACGGGGGCGAACTTTACTTATATAATCACTGGCAGAGAGGGGTCATACTCTCTTTCTTTTTCGTTCTGGTTTCATCCAGCATTGGTGATAATAGTTACTTTCAAGTGAACTAGTGCAATTTAATAAAATTTTATGTAGAAGCTAATAAAGCATCTTTGTGTTATAACATTAAAGTGATATGGTAATTGGACCAAGAAGTTGGCTGATGGACTAGGTATCTACTAGACGGCAGCATCTTCAAGGAACTAGATGGTGGAGCACACTTAGAAGATAAAAATCAGGTAGGCGTAGAATAGAACATTGAGTGGTGAATATTTTTATGGTGTTTGTGATTATTTGGTTTTGAGTTTGATGTGTTTTTATTATTATTTGATATTTTATGAACAGACATTTATGGGACTTAAAAAGAAAATTGATTTTTGAAAATAATTAATAAATTTACAGATAACCAAATGTTGTAAAGAGGTATAGAGGGCTTATTGATATTTGGTAGTGCAAGAAATTTATATGCCCTGGTATAGAGTTTTATTATGAGCTCATGCTAAGACAAAAGGGTAACGTAAGGTATGGGAAACGCCCTCTTACTTTAAACAAAAATACGTGTTTAAAAGGTTATCAATTTGCATGATTATTGTTATAAAATTATTGACCTTTATGGATGTACCTAAAGGAATGGTGTTTTAAAATGTACTTTAGATCTAATTTAAATAGAGTGTGATATATTGTGTTAATTGAGTTATTTTTGAGTGTGTGATTGGGGTAAATGTCTATGTAGGTTTCAGCCTGAGGATATTGAGAGGAATTATTAGGAGCAGCCGAGGTCAAGATTTGAGCTAAAACATCACAGAATTATGCAGCCCAACAGTGGGGCATGATTCCAGAAACGTTCCAGAGCCAGCTCACAAAAATATAGCACCCAATTTGTGGGCCACGTTTTAGAAATTAAAGCTCGAGTAGTTAGAGCCATAACCTCACAGTAATATGCAGCCCAACAGTGGGGCATGATTCTTGAGTAGTTAGAGCATAACCTCGCAGTAATATGGCTTCCCAACAGAGGGACTTGAGTAGCTAGAAAGCTAACCTCACAGTAATATATATATATATATATATATATATATATATATATATATTAATAAGATGAAATAATAACCTAGACTTTTTAAGTAAAGCCCAAATGATCATTTCAAATCGAGCTAGTAATTGAAAGAACGAAAATATAAGGCCTTGGACAGGATTCTATTTATATTTTCCTTCTTTCAATTACTAGCTCGATTTGAAATGATTATTTGGGCTTTACTTAAAAAGTCTAGGTTATTATTTCATCTTATTAATTACAATACGTTAGTATTTATCAACTTACCTTGTGTAAAAAACTACGTATAATATATATATATATATATATATATATATATATTGTTGTGGATTCAAAAGGTTAAATTTGGGGTAAATAATAAAATTTCAACAACACCTTGTATAGAGAAAAGCACAAATTATTTACGCGCAAAATTTATTTAATTTATTTAGGGAGAACGGACAAGTATTGACGTATTTTTATAAGTAATAATTGAAAGGTTAAAAGTACATAAAGATAAACAGTTTTAAAGCAAATAGAATACGCATAATTAATTTTAATTAATTTTAATCCAACACGTAAGAGCATAAGAGAACGTACTAGGGTAAGAAAATCAATAATTCCAAGGCAAAAGTTTTCGTTGTAACAAGCAAACGTCAGTTTTATCTAATACGACGAAATATAAAGTCTAAGAATTGTTGTGCTAAACGATCGATAATTAACAAACACCTGCGTCTTAAAAAGGTTACATTCGTCGAAATTATGAGCATATTAAGATAGGACTTTATAGAAATATTTTCAACCGTTAGTTTGGTTTAAACCACAAGGCTAACAAACCTCTTAAAGTTGTTTTTTTTTACAGTTAGTAAAACAAAACAAAACCAATACAAATTTCATTCAACACAAAATTTCATAAAAACCAACAGTTCAATAAATAACTAAGTGTAAGGAAACATACTTTCCGAAACGTCAGTTATTAATAAATGACTTTGGCATTTTGAATAATTTATGACATTTGGACGAAGTAAAACCCAAAATCGAATCTTCATTTTATATATATATATATATATATATATATATATATATATATACAAAGACAAGTTATTTGCAGTCCGCAATAAGAAAATTGTATATGAAGTAAGATGTATCTGTAAACAAACTCTTATGAAAATAATAAAAGCCATTGACAAATACAAATCGGGCTGGTAGTTATATAGCCATTAACAAAACAGCTTTATTACTTCATAGGGGAGGAAACATCCACTGACCATGGTTTCGGCTTGTTAGCCTCGTCAGAGTGGAATAGTTCCCAAGAACCCTATGAAGTAATCGAAGCTATTATAATGATATAATTTCGAAACAATCACTGTACTATGGCAAAAGTAAATAAAACCGCCATCAGGTGATAAAACACCAGCACTACTAAAGTGTGGAAGTACAGAATTGAACCGAAACTACATAATAAATTTTATAAATGACTATAAAAGTACGTCTGGCCTTTGAGATTTGCGTAATGTTACTGCAAAATTTATTTGCATGCGTAACAAACCTTCTCGTGGCGACACCCGGGTTCATGCCCCAAGGGCAATTCAAATAAACAAAGACAAGTTATTTGCAGTCCGCAATAAGAAAATTGTATATGAAGTAAGATGTATCTGTAAACAAACTCTTATGAAAATAATAAAAGCCATTGACAAATACAAATCGGGCTGGTAGTTATATAGCCATTAACAAAACATTAGCTTTATTACTTCATAGGGGAGGAAACATCCACTGACCATGGTTTCGGCTTGTTAGCCTCGTCAGAGTGGAATAGTTCCCAAGAACCCTATGAAGTAATCGAAGCTATTATAATGATATAATTTCGAAACAGTCACTGTACTAAGGCAAAAGTAAATAAAACCGCCATCAGGTGATAAAACACCAACACTACTAAAGTGTGGAAGTACAGAATTGAACCGAAACTACATAATAAATTTTATAAATGACTATAAAAGTACGTCTGGTCTTTGAGATTTGCGGAATGCTAGTGCAAAATTTATTTGCATACGTAACAAACCTTCTCGTGGCGACACCCGGGTTCATGCCCCAAGGGCAATTCAAATAAACAAAGACCATAGTACAGTGATTGTTTCGAAATTATATCATTATAATAGCTTCGATTACTTCATAGGGTTCTTGGGAACTATTCCACTCTGACGAGGCTAACAAGCCGAAACCATGGTCAGTGGATGTTTCCTCCCCTATGAAGTAATAAAGCTAATGTTTTGTTAATGGCTATATAACTACCAGCCCGATTTGTATTTGTCAATGGCTTTTATTATTTTCATAAGAGTTTGTTTACAGATACATCTTACTTCATATATATATATATATATATATATATATATATATTATTACTGTGATATTTGGGGGTTCACAGGGCATTACTTATTCATGGTGTAAATTTATTTCGTGAAAGTATAGCTTGTGTTATATTAGAAACAATCTCGTGTAGAATATAAAGCATTTAAATTATACAGTTAAAAACAAACGGATTTAATAAGTGTAGAAATATTTTCTAAAAAGCTTTTCTAAGATTTCAAATCGGTTACTTTACAAGCAAGGTTGGCAGTTATGTTATGTACGAGAAGTTTTAAGTGCGTTGTTTTGAGGAAACTTTTCCTAGTATCATTAAATTCTAAACGAATGTAACCGTCGTAATTTTCTTGGATTTTGTCGAGAAGGATAGATTAAAACGTTGAACAAATAACAAAAATTCCAAGTAGTGTTGGATACTGCAGTCAATTAGGATCAATTTGTAGCCTCATTAAAACGATATAGAACTTAAGTTGGAGTGGGTTATTTGTCAGTTGTGAAAGAAACTTGTCAACAGGGAAACAGAGAGACTATTAGATAGCATGGATACAAATAAGATAGAGATAACACGTGTTATGAATACAAAGTAGTGGTGTGAGAACTGGTCGTTTGTTATACAATGGAGATAACACGTGTTAACCTAGATATAGTTTGAACGCTATTTGGAGTGGTCAAGCAGTGGCTTGGTTACAATGAAACTTGAGAACACGGTATAAGAGAGATAGTGGATTTAGCGTATAGGTTAGAGCAAAATCGGGTTAACATGTGTTGCATTAGGGGCGTAGTTTGAAACCATAGCGTTCGTTGATTGGGATTCGCACAAGGTTGATTTAGGGTAGGGTATCAAAATACGAGGAAATTTTAGTAACGTGCGCCGTGTTTATTAGTTTTCACGTGAATTGCAAAGAAATGAGCGACAGTTTGAAATAATTTCTGGAATTATTGTGTACATTAGGGAAGTGTTTGTGGAATAGAGTGGCCGTTGAAGTTTTTCAAAGAATTGTTGTGCAGAAGTATTTTGAATGGTTTAAATTGTCTGGAATTAACAGGCTTTAAGGGGATGCGAGGCATTATATAAACGTGGGAACATGGAGGGAAGATCCTCTTAGTCCTCTTGATAGAAACTTTTTGAGTAATGGAGAACTGGACGGTGAAGTAGAAAGAATGGCAAATGCTTGAAAAAAGTGTCCGGAAGTATGTGGATAGTGAACAGGAATGAAGGATTTAGTGTAAATGCAAAACTAGCCATTTACAACAGTGTGTTTGTGCCAAATGTTGTGTATGGAAGCGAAACTTGGGTCTGGCAGAAGAATCATTTTAATCGTATAAATACTGCAGGAATGAGGTTCCTAAGAAAACTGGGCAGAAAAACATTGAGAGACAAAGTGCTAAACGAATGGGTCAGAGCAGAGTGTAAGGTGCGAGAGTTGAGCGAGTGAAACACGCTTAGATGATTTGAACATG
This sequence comes from Platerodrilus igneus, assembly GCA_036346225.1. Classification (NCBI taxonomy): domain Eukaryota; kingdom Metazoa; phylum Arthropoda; class Insecta; order Coleoptera; family Lycidae; genus Platerodrilus; species Platerodrilus igneus. The sequence goes on from JARFIW010001382.1 coordinate 125,573, forward strand.
TGGAAAGAATGAATGAAGATACACTTACCAAGCATATATATGCAAGTAAGATGACTTGTAGAGCTGCAAGGGGCAGATCATGTACACAATGGTTGAATGTAGTAGAGGAGGTTCTGAAAGAACGACAGGTGAGAAGTCTGAAATAACAGAGCATGCCAAAAACAATGTATGTATGTTGCACAGGCAAAGGAAATGTGAAAAATGAGAAAAATTGTGAATGGTGCTGGGAGTACAAGTGTAGTATTCTAGAGCTATACTTTGCACACATCCCCCCCACCCATACACCCCCCCCCCTTGATAAAATAGGAGTTTGACAGTAAAATTACATTTATTAGTAAATGCGGTTCAAATTTCAGACATTGGCACTCCAATTATGTTAATTGGCACAAAACCAACTAATAGTTTGTATGCACCACACGTTCTTGCTAAATCGAATCAAAATTTTGTCGGGACAGTGAAAAGTAAGTAAGCTGTAGCATTTTGTGTAGATAAATTACTCACCTATTTATTATATTGATGTTTTTGCATTACAGGTTCTACATTGAAAAAGTTCATCAGTTAATGTACCAAAATAACAATACTTTTGGATTCAATAATAATAAGTGCTGTTGCAAGTTGCACATTTAAAACCATAAGAAATATTATTTATTTTTTCAGATCAAGAAAATCAATGTCCACAAGTACCCAGGTTTCGTACAATTGTGGACCATTGTATCAAAACTTTGAGGTACATTTAAACTAGTTAACCAAATTTATATTGTTCAAATTAAATGCAAAGGCCTTAGCCGAAATGGTTGCATGGAAATCAATATAAGAGCATATATTGGTGTTGAGGAAAAAAATACGAAAGATCAAAGAATTATTCAAAACTTGCCTTATCCAATTTTTATTTCAAAAGATAAGTATATACTCATCACTAAAAAGAATGCGTTAAACCATTGTTATTTACAGAAAAACTTAACTACCACCTTGATCATCTCTGTTATTTTGAGAATACCCACACTATTGTTGCCATTAATTGAAAGAACTTTGTTATAGAAATCCCTAACTTCATCTATAGCTATAATAAACCTCACGACCTTTCGTATGACTGCACTTTTTTCTTTACTGACATGAAATTTCTTTCGCATTATCTAGTAGCTTTAGTGTTTTTACTCTTTTTCTTGAAACTTTGACTTCAGTAGTATCTCCTGCATATGTTGGCTTCACTCTTACTGAAACTTTCTGTTTCCTGTTTTCTTTGCAGTATTTAATGACCTTGCATTTTGTGATATTAAAAAGAAGTTTAGATTTCAATAACTTTTGTGATTTCCTTTATAGCCGAATATTTTCCAATGTTGCTTCCACTGTTTAACGATTCCATGTTTGCTAAGTATGCCGTAACGTTGTGCAGGCGTTTCTATACTTTCGAGCTTCCGCCAATCATTTTCAATTCTGTCAAACACCCGATCTGGCAGCATGTAGCTATGTGCACAAATGAGAAAAATTTGTATAATTTTTGAAAATACCTTCGATTTCTATAAAAATCTGTATAGCGTTGTCAATATGATAGAATTTTTGTTTTGAGCCCTACAGGAATCAGAAAACAAGCGTTTTATTTTCAATTCTTTTATGCCTTCTTTGAGCATTTGAATTTCCAAAATTTCTAAATAGTTTATTAATGCAGAAGTCACTTCATTTGCTCCTTTACTAACTTGTGTCTCTAGTCATGTATATAGCAATATTATACTCTTGTCAACACGAATATCATTTACCATTATACAGAGATTGTACAGCCATACTTGTCTTAAATAGAAAATTTCTCCTATAGAAAGTTTAGGAATAGTCTTATTTAGCTGCATGTCAAAAAACTACATCCACATGAGATTAATCATTTTCTTTCATAACGTCGTAAAACCTTTTAGTACGGAGTTTATGAAGTCTTAACTGAACTCTGGTATTATTTTTTTGTTCTAAATCATGCTCTATTTTAACTTTAATAAGAAGTTCTTTGCATGTTGAACAAGTATCGCTGTGAGTAGAGCCAAAACCAAGATTGAATTTTGAATAGATCATGTTCTAAAATTCACTTACCGAACATGTTAATTCATGTGCATCCTTTTGTTCCCTGCAAAATCGTTCATACATCTTTCTCAGATTTAATTCTGCTGGTAAGTATGCACGGCTACATTTATTTCGGCTATAATGACTCCCTACATTTATATTTTAGAATATGCTCTATAACATTTGCTGTAACGTTCTTATCTCTTTTTTAACCCTATCATATTCTCTATTTTCTACAGGACATTCACCTGTTTCCAAAAATGTGTAAGCAATTTTAGAAAGTATATCTCTTGGTACCCCTTGAGTAGGTATGGGGTCACTTGAGCCTGGGAAAATTTTGAAGACCGTGGGAAAATTTCTTTGAAGGGCGTGGTCCTTTGATGTTTGTCGCTTCCGGATGGGCCATTCTCCCAAATTTTTCGGGGGTCCTAGTAATTTTTGGGGGATAGAGTGGGCCATACTCCCAAATTTTTTTTTTGGTGGCGGGTAATACACCAAATTGTTTGGAGAATTTTGGGGGTGCCGTAGCCGACTTCCGTGTGGGAGATACTTGTGAAGATTTCGATACCGTGGGAAAATTCTTTTGAGGGGCGTGGTCCTTTGATGTTTGTCGACTTCCGGGGTGTGGGCCACGCAGACCCCCTGCTGAAAATATTTTTGGGTAATTATCGATATTAATCAATAATCAATAATTGATTGTTATATAATGGATTTTATTATTAACGTCACAGTTACCCCTTGACCTCCGCTGACGTCATAGCTGCACAGCTCTTGCAGAAAAATGTTGACTGAAGCGCGATTCGAACTCGGGCCGCCTGCATGCAAAGCAAGTACTCTAACCACTAGACCACAGAGTTGGTCGATATAAGTACATTCACTCTCTTAGTAATGCAGTACGAGCACATAAACAATTTAATTTATTTTTGAACATTAGCATAAAAGTGTGTCTAGTTCTAATTTAAATATAAAAACCTTTTTTGGGTAAAATTCGCATGATTAACAATGCGATTGTACTTATTCTGGGGTACAGCCATTCTAATTACATCCGTATATTGAGGTGTTTAACGACAATTGAAAAGCTATTAGAATATACGTGTTTGGTAAGATTTACATTCCATTTTAAACTTTTAGTATAATTAAATAAATATCGGCCATTATCTTTTGTAATTATTAAATAATTTTTCTACATTGGGTTAAATTTTTGATATTGCAATAAATAAACATTATACAACTACGTATAAATGAATTCCATCATCAACAAATAAGAGTCAACGTCCTTCCTTGGATAACTAATGAGGTTTTCAGTTCAATTCGAGTGTAATATAACAGTCTCATAGATACCTAGTACCTATCGATAATTAATTTCTTGTTAATTAATTTACGATATAACACAACAAGATTCTGAAAATGGTAATAAAAATTAAATAATAATGTCGATATTCATTGTGTTAGCGAGTACAGTGTCCACTTACCTGTCCGACCTTAACCTACATTTCGTATAATCATACGTTGCAAATTCAGACGCTTTAAAATCATGAATATTCTCTTCAGTCAAATGCACAAATGTCCGTTCATACGTATTGTAACGTTTGTATAGGATTTTCGTTTTGTTATTAGTTTAAAAACTGCGACAATGCTTTCGGCGACCTTTAGAAGGTAGTTTAAATGCGTAGAAGAATACATATTTGACTGAATTCGAATATGCTAAGCATTCTAATTATTGTCATTATTACAGCACCTCCAACAATTTAGGTTTTTAAGTTCTACACAACCGATTTTCAATAATTATGAAATAGAAATAAGGTTAAAGTTTTTTGTGTTAATTCGAAATAGTAAACAGTTTTATTTAAAAACTGCAAATGATCATACCCCGATAACCGATACTAGCTACATAATATTAATAATGATTGCGTCATCGGACCGCATAGTCGATGACAGACAAGTTTATACAGGTTCCGCACTGTGATCACCTGATTTGTTTTTTTTGCGTACATAAACTATAAAAAAGAACATCTTGCGATCGCTTAATCAGTCTTACGTCATTTGTTTAACTAACCTGATCGGTTGTTATTTAAGAACTTTGTTACAAAAACAATATCAAATAATGGCTAAACTTATTACGAGCAGAGATTTTGTAAAAAGAATCTACCGTTTTAACTTAATGCGACGTACGCTTGAATTCAAAATAAAGCTGTTGCCCGAAGGTGAAGAACCTGTGGTGTGGTTGAAAGGCGCTGTCAGGCAAGTGATAGAAACCGCCACTGAAAGACTTGCAGCTGGTGATCAAGTAGGGTTTAGTTTCTGCTCCAAGGATTTGCAGAGAGGAGATGGATGGGTTCGCTTCCGCCCCGTGGAACAACTCACATACGATGACGTTTGGGATGTTATAAACAACATATACCAATCCAATTCGGAAGGGTGCAATACATTTTGTCTGAGCGTGTCATCGGTAAGAATGCCAGTGGGTAGAGGGAGGGGTAGAAACTATAATACTTTTAAAGAAGTGGAATTATTGTCATCAGTAACAAGGACAACTTGTGTTTACCGCGAGCTTTAGTGATGCCTGTTGCTTGCGCAAATAAGGATCCAGATCGTGCCAAACTACGGCACGACATTGCTAAAATACAAACCAAAAGAGCTGTTCAACTATGTCTTGATTCCGGTGTAGTTGTTCCTGAAGTAGGATGTGGAATATCTGAACTACAGCAATTTCAAGAGCATTTTAAAAACTACAGAATTGTTGTTTACAGTTATATATTATATATATTATTATATATATTATATTATATATTATACAGTTATATATAAATATATATATATATATATATATATATATACATGCTGCTCTGTGAAGTGCACCTCCTCAAGAAATAGTATAACATAAAAATTAGACACCCTAACTTAAATTAATCAAATATTAACTACTTTTAAATTGATGCGTAAGTTCTTTTCGTTAATGTTTATACAAAAGACAAAAGAGACAGTAAAACGGACTCTAACACAAACTTTGAATAATTAAAATTTTAATTTAAAGAATGATTATTACATCGTCGCTCGTGCATTGTGAATGTGTTTTGTAACGTGGTGTTAGTAATTTATTGGATATTCATGAGTAGTAGCAAATAAAATGTCTATACTCCACAGCAGCATAAAAGAATTGCAAAAATAGAAACTGTACCTTAAACTAGTTGGCTTCGTATCATGTTGTGGATGGAAAAATGCGACTGCATTTCTTTATTGGCTGCATGCTGAAACCACCAACTTCACTTATACTAAGAAAGCACTTTTACAACATGTATCTTTGGTAAGAGGATGTTGTATTCAATCTTTTCTTTCAAAGCACAATCTCTATTTTATATAGACAGAATCATGTATGGGGGTAGGGTATTTGGCTTTCAAAGATATCGCCGAAGAATCATGTGTGCAGAATTCCCAGATAACAGCTGCCGAAATACAAGCTTGCCAACAAGCAGATAACGCAATTATCAAAGGATTTTTAGACAAAGGAAAACAATCTTATTACTTTGTAACATCTTAACAACTGCAGAATACCAGATAACAAGTCCATTGTAAGCAGATGTAGGCAGGTGGTAAGTGGTCTTATCTTTTAAAAGAGAGCTGTGCATTTACATGCACCTTTTAATTAGAATGTAATCACTGCAGGTGCTAGGAAATATTGCAACTGCTTTGTAACGCAATGTTTCCTAAGCAGCTGTTTGATTTTATAAGGCAAACTTTTGTATAGAGTAATTACTTGAGAAATTTTATAAAATAACACTAATTTAAATGGCGGGAAATCGGGCTTGTTGAGAAATTTTAGGGCATTATAAAAATGAATGCTGAAAAAATTGTTTGCAGGGTTTTGAACGTAACAAGTTATATAGTAAAATCTTAAACAAATATTAAAAGTCCAGTATGTCTTAAATATGCTAATTAAAAACTTACTCTAAACACAGGCGCACTTGTAAATACGTTCAATTCATATAGTCAATATACATTTAAGTACTAACCTCCCTTCAGTATAGTTTCAGCATATGATTATTATTTAAATTTTTAATGATTATCTGAACCTAATTTCAACAGCTGGGTTGAATTTTTGAGAACCAATATGCTCTTAAAAAAATTAAATGAGCCGAGCATAATTGGCTACTTCGCCTAGCTAGCGACCTCTGATCAAGGTACTTGCCTTACTGAAGCGGCCTGTTGAGAATGTTAGAAACGAAGTCTTTTTTTGAAAAATCAAACTACTTTTTTTAAAACCACACAAGGCATTCTCGGCAACCTTCGGACGGGTGAATCAAAATTGAGCTTCTTTCAAGTTGCTTTCCTATCTACCCTTTATATATTTAAACTTATGTATTTCGGGTTTTACATGTAATCTGAGTCAGCACAAAATTGTATTTGACCTATAGTTGTTTGTAAACAATGAGATCATCGGCGCCATTATATATTTTCTAGACAAAGCAAAATCAAGCTGTATTAATTACTATGATTACATCACCTCTAACTTTTTTAAAAACTGACCTGAATTTTATAACCTTTGACTATGAAGTATATGATGCAAAACAATTCTCTATTAAATTAGGATTAATAGTAGCCTAAAACTTATATCATAAAGGAAATATCCTAATCCTATTGGAGGACTATACTTAAACAGAAACTATTAAATTGAAATGTGATTATAATTATTTCTAAGTGAATGGCACAAGGCAATTTAGGGAATGGATTTGATTGATAGATCAAAGCTGGTAATAAATGCAAACAGGAAGAGGATTATATGTAGTGAAGAATATTTTTAATGGGATTATGAGGTAGTATTAAAGTTAAGAAAGACTGTTTGTTTGAATTTATGTGAAGTATATAAAGAAGGGAATGGAGAAAAAGAAATAACTGAATTAAGGAAGAAGTTAATGCAATAGAAAAGAAGTAGATTGTAACGTATTTTTTTTCTAGTTATACTTCGTTCTTTAAAATAAAAATAAAACAGCTATAATTTAAAATATTTAATTTGTGAATTACCGTCCAATAGAAATTAATACATAAAATTGATAATAACACATAGATTCTTTTACCTTTATGCTCTAAAGTTCGTTACTAAGCTCTACCGAGTTGTCAATTTGTTCACTTCATTATCAGCGTTCGAACGAGCAAGCTGCTCTGCAGGATAAGTGGAGTCGAGATGGCCGTGTGTAAGCACGTGGCTTCTAACAGTGTTAGAAAAAAATAAGATTAATTGATTGATTCTTGGTGTCTGGAGGTCGTGCCTAACAGCTGTAGCGTGAGCATGATTTTCTATAAGCTTCACTCAGAGCGGTTCAGTTGATCCCTGCAGGCTTAAGGAGATGGAAGCCCCCTTTGACATCTTTAATACAGTTGGTATAAATTAATTAAATAGATTATACTAATATTTTTCATCTTAGTGCAATATCTTAAAGCAATATCTTAACGCAATATCCTGACGCAGTATCTTAAGGCAATATTTTAAGAAGGCAATTACATGTGTTCCGTATATTTCAACTTCACCAATAAATAACATCAAATAAGTAAATCTTGGAGCTAAAATTTTGTTGGAGAATTAAATTCAATCAAGCTGAGGTTGGTTTCTTTATGTAATCGTTGTATTCCGAAGAACTTTGATATTCGATGGTTATGGAAATTTCCGACAGTTGAGGTCAAGGTCCTATATCTTTCGTTCAGAGCAGTTTCGTAGCACGTGAGTGTACCTTAGGATTTAATCACTTTGAACATTAATTAAATTGCAATAAAGAATATAACATTAAAAATTTGAGTAACGTAAAAAGCTTTTAATGAAACAGCAAATTAATTAACAAATGTATTGTGTGTCAGAATGTTTACACGTACACAAAGTGTACATTTGGTAAAGCTGTAAATGACATTTTATGTCAGATATATAAAAAACATAGATTCAGTTGTCCTATCTAGACGTCACATGTCGTCTTAATTTAATTTAAAATATGTTTAAATATTTTGAGGTCATGAACTTGCATTTTTCATCGACATGTGAAATTCGCGTACTCACTGTTAAATAAAAATAACTTAGAGTAATTACCTTCTACAATATCAGCACTTTGATAATTAAATTTTATTGTGAAGGTCAAGGAAGTACTTCATTGATTTAAAGAAACTTATGTATTATGAGTAACTTAGAAAATTTCAAGTCTGTATATTTAAATTTTGTAGAAAGATCCATTCAGAGATCTTCCTAATTTTGAATGCAAAACTTTACTAGTATATTTCTGTTCTAGAAAAATAATTAAGTGAAAATTTTTTAAGAGATACGAATTTAAATATTATAATTACATGAATCCAGAAATTTATTCAAATAAAATCTATTTTGTTTTTGAATGACTTTTTATTATTTAGAATTTAAGTAAAAAAAAAACATTACAAGTCATCCCCGATTAGAAATTGTGTGTAATGAAAACAAATTCCCTGGGTATATATTTTAGAAGCCTAAATTCTATTATTTTATTTTTGGCAAATATATTTGAGGACACAAATGGTGTCCATGTTGTACCTTTGTTTGTTCACAGGTCAAGCCGAGACATCTGTATGACATCTGGTGTTTGAAGTCTTGGTAAGTGTGTTTTAAAGAGTGAAAATCAGGTTTTATGGCTATGTTAGTGGTGTTGACATAAGGTTTCCGCATTCCCCTTATACAAGCACAGTTAAATTTTGTTGGTTATTGTATTGAAAAATACGGTGGCGCTCATTAAATATATTTTTGGTCTTTTATCAACCCATGACCCAAGCTCATGATCTACCCAGAGCTAACACTCGACTAGCCGTTTATATCTTAAGAGTTTTTCTTTATCTCAAGCCATTCTCCAACCAACTTTACCTTGGGCTTACATTAATAAGAAGAAATTCTCGACCTTGTGATATCAGGTTAGGGTTTAGGAAATTTAAAGGTGTAATTTTTTAGCTGATAGTCACGAGGATAAAGTTAATAATAAAAAATCAAGCAAGAAAACATTTTTTATTACAAGATATGGTACAGGAAGTAGTAGATGAAGAAGAGTTAAAACGTATTCAGGATCCAGGTGAGGTACAAGATAACATAGGGTTAGCGTTGTTTGAATATTTTGAAAATGGTGAGTTAAAAAATAAATATTTGAATATTTCTACAAGTTATGAAGTTAAAATGGAAATTTTGAGAAAGAAAATATTAAAGATAAAAAGAATGAAGGTGATAAAAATGGAAATAAGTTTGAGAGAAATTTTGATGAGAGTATCTGTGATAAATTAGGTGCTTATTTTGTAAATCATGTAATTGTTGTAAAAAGAAGCGATGTTTATGAGAAATTAAATTCAAATATAAAAGATATAAATCAACGTAATGATAAAAGGTTTAATCATTTGACTTCAGTCGATAATATTTTTGCGAGATTTGGTAATGAGGTGTTTTCTAAAATTGATTTATTGAATTCATTTTTAAAGAGAAGGTACAAAGGACTTTCGGTAGATGGCTGCATTTATAATTTGAATACCAACTTCTCCAAGGCCTTTGATACAGTGGATCATGGGTTGTAACTACGTAAACTGGAGATGTTGGGGATACATGGCGCTCTCCTACATTGGCTTACTGATTATCTAAGTAACCTTTTATAGAACTCACGCACCAGTTGTTTTCAACTATGAGCTTACTAATACAATCCTTACCTATTGTGATCGTGTACTAGATTTGCAAATAACTTTTGATAAAGGTTTAAAATTTGATATACATATATATCGAATATTATCAATAATTTTCTAAATATGCTTGGATTTATTAAACGCAGTACTGAAGATTTTACAGATATTTAAGTTATTAACATGTTATATTGGCCTTTGTTAGATTAATCTTAGAGTATAATTCTACAGTGTGGTCACCTTACTATCATTGTAGTATGGATGTGATTGATAAAGTGCAAAATAAATTTTTGAAATATGTTCGTTACAAGTTGCATTTACCTACAGTTTTTGCAACTGGTGACATACGAAACATAATTGGTCTTACAAGTATGTAAAAACGTCGCTTGAAATGTGACCAATTACTTTTATTTAAAATTATTAATAGAATAATTAATTGTTCGCCTTTACTTGATACTGTATATCTCCATGTACCTATCAGGCATACAAGATCAAATAAACCTTTTTATTAAAGTTTCCATAGGACCAATTACATAAGTAATGCTCTTATTTATAGAATGTCAAGACAGGCTAATTTATATCACGATCAACTAGATTTTTTTTATGTATCTTTTCGTAGTTTTTTTACACAAAATACCCAATCCAGCTAAAACATCCCCATGCTGATGAACATATTTACATATTTCAAAACTTTCACAACTCAAACATAACTATAACTATAAAAACATAACTTAGAAATTACCTCACCATTATTTAAATGAAACTAACCCACCTGTGGTTCAATTCTCGACATTATTCCCATGAGAAATGTGACGTCATTCCTATGAGAGTAAACTGTTTGTATTCTCCACTTGACATGATGAAAAATATTTCAACGCCACGCGTTGGAAAAGATTCCCATGGTGATGTAGCATGGGAAAGTGGCCTTAGCGTTGGAATGTGACGTTTCAGCATAGGAATTTACTTTTTGCAGGCTGATACCTCCATGAATCACATACGGAATTATGTCATAACCTCGAATTTGAAAAATTAACTATTATTCCAAAATTTTATAGAAAGTTTAGTTATTTAAGATTAGTTTTTAATTGCTTGATTAATACGTTTACGTATATATTTTTCATCACGTTCTCCAGAAACTCGATGAAACGGGTCTTTTGGCTGTCGCTTAAATGACCGGAATTGGAATTTAACTTATTATTATCATTATTCATTTTTTAACTTGTTTACGGTTATGCTATCGACCATTCTTTGTAGAAACAGTTATATCCTCGGGTCCGGTTGTGGTCCATAAACCTACTGCCTGTTCAACACTTTGATTGGTCGAATCACTTAAACATTCTGTTTCAAAGCAGACATACGTACAAGTATATTTCCTATGGGAATTCTAGTTCCAATGCCAGTCGATAATAGCATTTGGCATTCCTATGGGAAAAGGTATGAGAATATATTCCACTACTGGAAAAGATTCCCATACACTCGAGAATTGGGGTCCTGGTACTTTCAAAAACCCCTTATAATACAAAATATGGCGATATTCACAAATAAATAAACCCATGTGAAGCTAGACCTGGTTTAAACAAAAATTTCTAGCATGTTTCCAAAAGTAGCAATTTATGTCCACCAAAAGTTGTTTGTAAGCAAATCTGGTTTGCTAGTTTTTGAATACGGTATTTTAAAGCTAATATGGTATTAGATTAAAAGCATGATTAGAATGATAATTTAAGTATCTATCAGTCAGTAGATTTTTTTGTAAATGTGAAAATACAAAGTATTAATGGGAGATATAAGTACCCAACGCATCTAGAAAAGGAATACTAAAATTAATTTCTTTTTCGAAAGTGAAAACCAAATTAGTATTGAAGTTATTAAAGATATACAAGTATATTCGATCAAGTGTTCTGGAATAGAACATAAAATGTCATCTACGTATTTGACTATAGAGGGCATGTCAAAAGGTAGTAAACTTATGACCGACTCTAACAGATAGTCCATCACAATTTGAGTAATAATGGGAGATAGAGGTGAACCCATAGGAGTGCAAAAAGCCTGCTGATAAAACTTAAAATTAAAAGTAAAGTAAGTGTTAAAAATAAAATCAATAGTTGATAATACCGAACTCAAGATTGCAATATAGTTGAATAACATTCCATTTTTCAGTAATAATTTAACAAACAATTCTTTGGGGATGATGGTAAACAAAGAAACGGCGGTCAAAACTTTGTCACTCTTGATTTGTCAAATTGATGACATTTTATGCCCATGTAGAAAAGAAAGTATTTCAGAACAGTGGATCCAATGCGATTCTTATTCGTGTTGGTTCCACTCCCTCTGTGCTGGACTTCAGGATCATGCGATCATTATGCTAGGCTTATCTGATGGACTCTGGCTCTGAATTAATTGCGAATCAATATCCACCTCAACAGCCAATATCAATGTCATCCTCTGAAAAGCTTTCTTGCCCGCATTGTCCAGACTTCCTTTCTCGCAAAATATAATGGTCAAAGAGGTTTAAAAATTCTTATAGGCAAGGCTCACCGTGATTTGATGCAAATTAAAGTCACTGCACCGGCATCTGAGTCAATAATAAAACAAATCGTAGAGAAGAGGAACTCCATCAAAGTACTCAAACAAATCTCTAAAGGAGCAAAATTCTCTGTTGCTTTAAAACTTGCTGCCCTCTTAGACAATTGCACCAAGGAGAACGATCTACATTCTTGGAATTCTCTCTCTTCAATTTTATCTTCACATGTCTGTGTGTACCCCAATTCTCAAAGAAAAAATCTTTTACAAGACTCGTAAAGGAGAATATTAACGGTACTGAAAACAGTTATACCATTCTGAAATTAAAAACAAACATCAGTGAAGCTTCCGATTGGTTTCATACCGCTGGAACTTCCAAGAAGAAAATAGTTTGGAGTTAATATTTCATCAGATTCACTCGTTACAGGACACGAGTTTATTATATTTTTCACTTCAGCAATATATACCCTTAACATTGAATCATTCCAATTTCTCGAAGACAGTGTAGTATAAAAGGCTCTTTTAACTGACCTAAATGGTCTTTCCCATGCTCCACCCATATGGGGTGTTTCAGGAGGTTGAAATGCCAGTTAAGATTACGTGTTGTCAGTTCTTTAGAAATATTTTCAATATTTAAACTTTCTAAGTTTTCTCTTTATACCCATTCTGCTTTTACGAAATTAGATCCATTGTCCGAAAACATTTCCCTAGATTGTCCCCTTTGAGCTGCAAAGCATCTAAAAGCCAAGATAAATACGTCATGGTCCAATTTATGTAGCAGCTTCAGGTGAATTTAGGCACGTGAATAAAACAATGCACGGTTTTTCAAGTCTCCGCATTGCGACAACATCTGTGGGCTTAAACAATCAACTCCGGGTAAAGGGTAATGTATATGGTGCTAAACATCCTTTCAGAAGATTTTCCATCAGTGAATTAGTTGGTTTGGTCCTCAATAATTTGCACTTAGGACATTGATTTTGAATCTTCTTTATCAGCTGCCAGAATTTTTTGCAGTGAAGTTGGCGGATCTCATTAAAGACCATTTCATTATAAATATGTTTAAACTGAATGTGGTAAAACTTCACTATCAGTTTAATCACATAGTGATCAACAGGAAGAATCATCGGGTTGAGTCTTCTTAATCAAGATCATATCATTTACCTGAATATATGGTAACTGTTCTAATATAACTACAGTTCTGCCACAAACTCTTAGCAGTTCATCTACTAGCAACGGTGGCAGTTAATAAATGCTACTTTCTTTATCAACCATGGGGATGGGATTTTTCCGTCTGGTCTTTAATGTATAAATTTCAAGCAAGTACTTCTTTCAATTGTACTTACTTAAAAATAAACCTTTCGGCATCTGCAAGCTATTCAGACATAACTGCTTGTGGGTGTATGTATTCGTAACCTTGTTCTTAATTTTGAATTTCAATTTTTTTATATAACGGTCAAGATTATCCACTGCACGTATCAAACGATTCCAATCTGAGAAGTATACATAGAATTGAAATGATGTCCCGCTGTTTTGAACAGAAACTGCATGAACATCTTTTGTTTCTTGCTGCTCAATAAGTACCTTTCGGTTATCATCTTCGGGCCATTCATTTCCACGACGATACATAAAACCATGCCTTTTTATCCAACAATCTTTAGAATCAAACTTAAGAGTTTTACCCTATTTTGTGGCATCGTCCACTACATTGTGCCGACTTGACACATACTGTCAGTTTTGACAACATGGTTGAGTTTTGTATTTCTGGCACTCTAAATTGCACAAATTGGCCTTTTAATATCCGTATATCAGTATGGAACCAATACAGAACTGTTCTTGAATCGGTCCAATAAACCACTCGTACTAGATCAATTAACAGTTCTTTCATTTCAGTTGTACTAATATGAATACCTAACACTGCGGCAACAAGTTCCAACTTTGGAATTGATGTGATCTTCAAAGAGGATACTTTGCTCTTGACCATGAAAATTGAACATTCAATTACAGATACCTGTTGTAAACAAATGTAAGCAACAGCCATGCTGCAGTCCTTGCTAGCGTCAAATAAGTGTAACTGAACAACAACATTTTTCCAGGTCAGAAACGATTTTAAATAGCAACGTACTATGGTTCAAACTTCGACGTCGTCCAAACCTTTGAGCCAAGTTACCTAGCGTTCACAGTGGTCTTTACCAATAAGTTGATCTCATGATACCCTAGAACGTCATATGTTCTGTGACAATATTTTCGGGTAAGTAATAAAGTGAGTAGAGTCTCAGGGGTTATATAAGGACATACGTATTATTATCATTTCCCATTTCATAGGCATTTGTGTTACATTTAATACAGACCGATTGCCTTTGTTAAGTTTTAACGAAAAGGTAAAGTTGTCGGCTCCCAGTAGCTACCACATTCTAAGGACCCTTTTAGTCACACCGTTTGAACCAAGGTCCGCCTTTTTACATTGCTTTTGATGCATTTTTCTTCAAGAGTTTGCATCACATTTGCAAAGCGAGTTCAATTACGTCTCTAGCAGCACCAAACCAGAATAAAAACCCTGACAATACTACAGGTAACAAATATAAAGTATTTCTAAGAGTGCAAAAATTGACATGTCAATTTCCGTTGGAAAGAAGTTGATATACTTGCACATTAAATTGGTACGGTGAATGTTCACTCTAAATAATTCACAATTGCTAGTAATATGTTCCGGTATTTGAAAATTAATTTTGCTAAGTAATTCTTTGCAGTCCATAACCTGATGAAAAACTTTATGTAAGAATAATAAGAGAGATACAGTATGTCTGGCTTGTAAAGACCGATACCCACCTGACTGCCGTCTTATATCATGCAGAACATCAATGTAAGCAAAATTAAGTTTCCATAGAATAAATTTAACAAATTTATGTTGCACATTTTCAATTTTCTGAATATGAACTGTATAAACAAGATTCCACATTCCACTGCCATACTCTAATATACAGCGCACTAATGAACTATACAAAGATTTAAGAGCGCTTACGTCCTTAGTGTGGGTTGAGTTTCGTCTAACAAAACTCAACATTTTAAAAACTTTAGCAACTACGATTTATTTGTGCTCAGCAAACAGGGACTTCCAGGTCGGATATGCAGCTGACAACGGCGAGTCCTGCCATATTGATATCGTAGTTGATAGAGATTTATTCTATAGATCTAGGAAATCTCATAGCCTTGCTTTGCTTAATAATTAACTTAAGTAAGTTGGTATCCATGTACTTGACGAGATTATCTAGATCTAATCGAACCGCCACACTATCATAAGGACTATGGATCAAGCCGAAGAATTTCAGGTCATCAGCATAAAGCAAACATTTACATTTGACAAAAAACATCCACTGCATCAGTGATGAAGAGTATGAATAGGATCGGCCTTAATGAGAACCCTGTGGAACACCTGAAGTAACTTGAATTGTTCTGGAAGTTGTGCCAGCAATTTTTATTGTTTGGGTGCGATTGCCAAAATAAAAGCGTAGCCACTCAAGATACGAACCCAAGATCCCAACTGTTTCTAGTTTATTTAAAAGAAGGACGTGACAAACACTATCAAAGACTTTGGATATGCTTTATAAATCTTTCTCACTGTGAACTGTATTTATATGAAAGATGCGCATACCTGTAATTGAAATATTCATATAGTAGAAAGTCCTGTCAACTTGCCAATTCCAGTTTTTTACTTTTTTTTTTAGTATTGTCTCAAAAACCAGAGTGACAGCAACTTATATCTAAAAGTCGTTTCATAGGCAACCCTCAAAAAAACAAAATTACTGATCTTGACATTCTTCCATCCTTGAAATGGCAACTTTCTGTTCTTTCAAGATTCACATTAACTACCAATACAAGACTATAACACTATAAATAAATATCATAAACCCAACACCCTTAACACCCTAACTAAAGAAGCATAGAACAACATTAATTAACTACACAAGGTATTCAAATACCAGAGAGGTGATTTTTAAAAAGTTAACTTTAATTCGAATAATGAATGGGTTTTTTTAACAACCCTTCCTCCAAAAGTACATCGTTTCTTTAATATATCTGAAATATTGTTGCAACTATATGTAAATTAGGATGGATAGCATTTTGTACAGATATATCTTGAAAATAACATCTGAATCTGTTTCATTAAAACATCATCGGTGGTCTTGAGCTTTACTATGAGCTATCCCTCTTTACTGGGAATCATTTCAAGCATTTTCCTAGTTCCCAGTCAATTATCATTTTATTATCACAGCCTCTCCAGACAACATTACTTACCTTCACGGTTCAACATTGTTACCTCTATCTTTAGAACTGTACTCCTGAGTAAACTTTTCTTTTAAAACCTTGCTGATAAATGCCATATAACAAACTCTTATTATGTAAATTACTAAAATCGACTTCATCTAAATCGGACGCACTCGTTTCGATTTCTTCCTGCTTAAAAACATTTCTTATGGTAACTTTCGGAAATAGAGAGATTCTGCAAGAAATTACAACGCCCGTAATTGAAACCGCTAATCTAAACCCTTCCTTATATTATTATCCCAAATAATCCAAACTTAACAAATATTCAAGTATTAAAAACTGTCCTGCATAAAAATGTTCCTCAATACATGAAATATACCTTAAACCATTTATCAATTCGTTACAAACAAACAAGCATTTACCTCTTCTAAACCCTTAGAATTCTTTGAAATATTTGCTTCTTAAACGATTTTAAATAATGTCTCTTCTCTGGAAATGTGTGCTCATTATGTTCATTAGTTATTCGTTGAATGCTTAAATGTGTTTGTTATTTGCTCGTATCTTTGAAATTCTGTGTTGTTATATTTGCACGCGTTTGTAGCAACGTCTTTCCTTATTAAATTATTCCAAGAATATTTATAGCGTGGATCAATAATCTTACAAACCTTTGTTCTGGTCGAGAAAACTAGGCCACTTACAAGCTTCACTGTAGTTTGATTTATCTATATCGAGGGGCATTTTAAAATGTAGCTTGTTTTCCCTGCAACCAAAGAATTTAATAGAATTAAGTATCGTATTTTGTTTTCTGAATTCTAGAAAGAGTTTGCTGTTGTATACATTTTCGTTTGCCTTCTCAGAATATTCTACACCAATATCGGTGGGAATGGTTTGGTATTTTCCCTCCATAATTTTCAAAGCTGTATAAATACGATGCCAACTTTGGAAAGCTCTTTTAACTATTTGACAGCTCTTAACTAATCGACAACTCTTAATTATTTGACAGCTCTTACTAATTCGACTGCTTATTGAGCGTTATGAAGTGGCGTTCTTAAAATGTGCTGCATTTCGTGAGATGGCACTCAATGGAAATTCATTGTAAATTATATACCTTCTTTTTTTTTAAATAAACAAATAATCACCATCACCCTCTTGTACAGTTATTAATCATGAAATATATTTACCAAACCATGTATAGAACGATTGCAAAAACGGGCTCTAACACTTTTACCTTTAAAATATTTGTTTCTTACAACCACTTATAAGAAAGAATCGACAATTTCTTTGGCAGTTGTTCATTCCGATTCAACTTCATCTGGAAATGTTGTTGTAATATCAATTTTAATCTCAACAAGGGAGCGGCTAAAAGCTCAATTGTGTCAAACACTCTATCAGTGATTGTTAACTGTGATCTTTTTGTAACCTCAACCTCCTTTCAACTTTAGGTTTACAAAAACTTATTTTTTTGGATTTGTAGCATACAATATGAACAGACTATACGTTAATACGAATACTACTCTACAATAATGGCAAACAATTAGATTACCATCTATCCACCATAGGAAATGAAGCATGTCTCGATCCCATTCAACAGCAGTAATCATTAAAAAACTTGTCACTGATAATACGTATCTTCTCTAATTTAAACCTTTGTAATGTTGTGGTCAACTTGGCTACCAAATTCAGTCCAGTATATAAACAATCATTTAAAGATACTCCTACTGACTCAGTAGAAGCATCAAATACTGGCCTTACTCTTATAGTTATACCTTCTCATATAATCGGCCGTTAATCTAAGTTACTATTATCATATAATTCGTTCACCCGTTCAATAGTTCCTTAGTTCTCCCATTCTGAGAATACAGCATCACGTGCATCATACATTCCAATGTGTTTTAATCTGTTCAATTTGCCTTTTAAACAAGATTCAGCAACATTTAGATTCGGTGACAATGAGGATGTCTTTTGATCCAGGGCAAAGCAAACCAATAACATCCTTCATTGGTAAACTTGATATTCCCCTTGAAATGTTCAACGAAAGCTATACTATTGTCTTTACAGAAGGATTCTCAATACTTAAATGGTCAAGTTCCAATAAATTAGGCAGTACAGGATTCAACATCGATACGACGGTATTTAACATAACCATACTGTGGAAAGACTGATTTCTGATTGAACCAACCAAACACCGTCGTATATGTATCTCAAATGCAAGTAAAATTCCAAAAGAACATTTTCCTATCATAAACATACCCATAACGTCATCGCTCGACCATATATCAATTGACCTATTTTTACCATCATGCGTAATCATGATACCAACTAACACCCAATTCTCTGACACCATTGGGTAACTAGGAATCGTACTACAAGTTTTCTCTTGCTTGAGAGCCTTGCAATTACTTATTATCATTTATTAGACTTTCCAATGTAATAACATAACCATCATGAGACTTAACTTCTGACACTTGTCTACTAAACAAGATGTGACAAAACTTTTCTATACCCTCTCTTTGCAGCCCCAATTCTCTCAAAGTTTGGTTGAAACATATCTACAGTGAATAACAGAGACTAATAATATTTTTACTCTACGGGTTCATATCTTAGCAATAATGGTTTGTACTACAAGAGACACATTGGGCGTTTAACCAGCAAATAAGTTGGTAGTTACTTTTGTTTCTTTTTCTATTACCTTACTAGCGCTAATCCTTTCCATATTTTCTTTACACATTGAACTGTAATGCCTACCCTGATAAATTTTACAATTTACTTTAACTCTGCATTTATTGATAGAGTGATTAGTACCAAGACATGCAAACTAAAGCCGATAGTCTATATAATTTTTCTACGTTTTCCACTGCTATTTAACTTTTACAATGTTTGCTGCGGTATTCACTTGTACAGAATATGTACCTGATAGGTTTGTTTTCAATTTGGCTCAGCCTCTTTTTTCTTGACGCATCGGTTGTAATATGAACAGCAGCTGTGAGAGGTGATCATAATTCTATCAAAACCGTTTCTCTCAATCTTTTGTCAGTCTCCGCTTCTATACCTTAAAATATCAACATTGCATCAAGTTTATTTTTTTTAGAATCGACTATTATCCCACGTTCCTATAATTTCAACATTTCTAGAGGAAAACATTCTTCGAATAATGCTACAAGAAATGCAGCACGTTTGCTTGTGATACCTAAAGTCTCCAGACTTCATATTTTTGAACTAACCTTATCGTACAATTCGCTGAAAGAAGGTTTGTTCCTAACGAATGTTAAAAGTTTCTTGTAAGTAGAACTGATAATAAGTTCTCCACCACCATAGCTAGTATGTAGATGTTCTATAGTTTTCTAGTAATTGCTAGATGTATTTGGATACGTGTTTACTAACAATTTAGCTGAACCGCTAGTTAATACTCCCTGTATGTTTGTTGTGGTTTGTTTAGTATTCTTCTTAATCTTCTTAGGGGTTTAAACCACTCATAGTTTTTAAAATTATCTTTATTAACGTTTCGATCCATAACCTAGGATCGTTTTCAAAATAATAAAAACTTCAAGTTTGACATTTATGACATAAATTGAAGGTGACTTTGATTTATTGATGTTTGAAATATTTGGTTTTAGTACACTAAACAAAAATTTTTAAATTTTAAAAGTCACCTTCAATTTATGTCATAAATGTCAAACTTGAAGTTTTTATTATTTTGAAAACGATCCTAGGTTATGGATCGAAACGTTAATAAAGATAATTTTAAAAACTATGAGTGGTTTAATCCCCAAAGAAGATTAAGATGAACCGCTAGTTCGTGCGTAAATATTGCAACCTAATTTTCGCTCCTAAATCTTCAGAATCATGAATGTGTTTGAATTGTGTCCACCATGAAAGTCAATTACTTGAGCACAATTCATATTTTTCAAGAGAAACCTTTGACAGCTTAAGCAGAATGAAAAATTAATATTACACTAGTAAAATACTACTACAAGATAGGTTATTTCCTATACAACTTTTAAAAAAAGAAAAATCTTGAATATAATATATTAAAAGTAAACAATATTTACCTTGTAAAAGAGTTTATGTACATTGCTTATCTTAAAATTGTAAACTAAACAAGTACAACTTAATTAATATTAAAAAAATTCAATGCAACTTTAATATAGTTTACTAATCTAGAAGGTTTTGAAAGTTGTCTTACAACTATCTCATATTACATAGCACATTTTCATTTATTGACAGAGTTGGAGTTGATAAATCTGTTTACAAATACACCTGTATGTTTTTAAAATTAGATAACCATTACATGTAGTAGTGGCAATTTTGTTTTGTCTAAACAATAAATTGTGAATAATTATAACAGTGATGAACTTTTGACTATTTTTGACCAATAGTTAGTTGAAGAAGGTCCAAAGCAGTAAAAATTGTAATCTTGAACTAATTTTAATAAGTTAGTGTGGAAGCTCCTGACGATAAATAAGTTTTTTTCTTTTTCATATATTATTCAAATAAACAATAGGTATTTGAATTACAAAGCGAGATTCAGCATAATGCTATTCTTACACCTAATCTCTGAATACTATTTATCTAAATCTGCCGCAACTACTACATTAATACATACTACAGCAAGTATTTAATATTAAAAATTTGGGATGAAAAAACACACACACACGTGCGCATATACACATCTCTGACTGTACATAGTGGGTGGGATGACATTCTACATTTTGAGGAAAAAGCAAATATTAATTGTGTCTTAGTTTTGTTACGTGCCATTGCCACTTAAACATTGTTTTAGGTTAGTTTTTGGTGTACGGAAGTTTCGCGGCATATTTTCAAATACGCAGTGCGCGGGAATCTTTTAAATAGACAAGGCGGTACTTCCGTACGTCAGAGTAGTGCATTTGCGCAGTGTGCTTATCCCTAGAGGGGTATAGGAATACTAGACAAAGGGTGGGGAGAAGTGTTTCCGTGACGCTCTAAATCGCGGCCTTTTGCCGGTGAACTTTCAAGGTGTGTGGTCGGTCAGGTATCGTAGTGTGCCTTATCTCTAGTATGTAGATTTCCCTTCTGTTTTATCTTGTTGTCGTTCCCTATAAAACCTGATCCTGCCGTTCCCTACATATTAGGTAGATAAATTTGCAGCCACCTCGAGGCAAACCGGAATCCACGACCCCGAGACAAATTGGATGTCCAAGCTCAGCCGACAGCCCCGGAGCAGAGGCCTACCGTAGCGCGACTTCCTGCCGGATGCCGGATTCCTTATGTAAGTAATAACGTATTACCTTTTGTTTTTAATTCTGTATTATTTATTGCCTTAATTTTGTGTACATTTTCCGGTTATGGCGCAATATAAATTATTGGTGACGTCATGGTAGATGATGGCGCCAAATCTGTAAAAGGTTCGCGCTTTCCTCCGCCAGGGCGTTGCATTGCTTTTTATCCATTGCGCTTGCGCGATGTATCTTATGAACTTTGGTAACTGTTTTACCGACCATATAAACTATCACCGGAAAAGTGTATAACAATGGCGCCTTCAACGTCGAAAAGGCGAACCTAGGGGTTTTTTCTTTGTTTTTAGGTTATAATAATTTCCTTTATAAACATTCAATGTATTATCGATGTTATTTAAAAATAGTTTTTTCACTTAAAAATTAACTATCTAATATCTGTAACCTTGAAACTTATACGCGTTCTGGAACACGCCACATTCCTAAATGTCAAAATCAAGTTGCTATGGCAAGTGAAAAGTGAATACCGCCATTTTGAAAATATAACTGTTTATTATAAAATGTGTTTTAATATAATGTTTTTCTAAATTTAGAATGTGCGATCTGTCTGTTTAACTTCAATTATGTTGTTGTGAGTGGTTTATTTTCGGATTCAAATATGACCTTTAGGAAATTATCTAACCCTATTTTTTTATGCAAGTAAGTATATAAATAAAATAAGCTTTTACATTATTTTAGGCCTTAAAACACCATTTATTAAAAAATTATCTACATATATTAAATTAAAATATCTTTGTTTGTTTTCCTAACTTTAAAAGACCGTTTTTTGAAACTTAAATGCACTGTCTTGTATGTTACGTTTTAAAAAATGCCTTAATGATTACCTACTTAATAACAAAATTGTTTGCCTAAATATAGAACTCTTGTTTACCTAAGTTTTTAGTGTCTTTTAAAGCGTTATTTTGACCTAACCCTCATATATTTTGTTCTCTTAGATATTATCTTGTTTGGATATAGTTTTAAAAAAGTTTTTCCCTTGTATGGTTTAACCAGTATAACCTACAAAGGCGTTTTATAACGGTTCTTGCCTTGTACACAATAACGAAATTACCTAGACCATATTTTTACCTTTCAAAATGTTGTAATAAAATGCATCTCTTTATATCTGTTCCTTGAATACTAAATTAAAGAAATTTTCGTTAACGTTTATTATTTAAACTCATTTAGGATACTTGTTAACTTCTGCGATATTGAAAGAACATTCCAATAATTTGGAATACCTTTTGGATAGGTATCGAATACCTTTTGGACAGGTATCGTGGAATTTTTCTTTCATGTAGCGAGTTTCACTTTGTCTGATTGCATATTTTTTTAGTTATTGAAATTTCAACCTTCCTTAACATCCGTTGAGCGAGGTTTACTGTCGAATTTGGTCGTCCAGCGGTATATAAGTCTAGACGAAACCCAAAGGTTGGTCGCTCAGCGTTACTTAAATCTAGACGAGGATTCGGTTGTTAAGTTTGTCGATTACAATTTGTAAATCATTTTTTTAATAATGATGTTGAAATTTTCCCTTATTGGTTTGGGTAGAACTCTAATGAGAACTTCCCATCCCAGTAAAAATATGCCTTATAGAATACCTTTTTGTTTTTCAACAATTTTATTAGTGAATGGAGTTTTAATTACTATTATCTCTTTACATATCGATTTAAACTTCATTAAATGCCTTAAAATTGTCTTTAAAATCGTTTAACTTTACGTATATCTAAGAGCTTTTCACGTTTACTTCCTTGACAAGATACCTAATGTTCTTAGCTCTCACTTGGCTTAATAACTTGAAACAGCCCGCAGGTCGTTTCGCAAGATGGAACTTGTGTATATCTCAATTTACTTTTGACGTTAGGCATAGGCCTGGCAAATTAAATATCGTACCTGATGCCTTATCTCGCGATGTTGTTTCTCTTAACCTTCCAAATTTATTTCTTGGTACCTGGTACCTTAATATGATTAAACCCTCACGATTTACCTAATATTTTTCTGTTTTCACCATCAATTAGTATCTTTAATTACTTATTCCTTCTCTTATACACCTACGTTTTATACGTTTAACTCATTTACCTTAAACCTTTTGCTTTTGGTTGACTTTCCCTTGACCATACCGTTAGTTATATATCACTTCATTCTCTACACCCCCCAATATAATTCGGTCGTTTCATTTAATTAACCCTTGCACTTTTCCTACTACATATTATTTGGTTTTTAGTATTTTTCTTACATGGTTTAATTGTATGGTAATTGTCGTAACTTTGGTTGCAATAACTCATTGAATTTTTATGATTGGTTTTAGCTGATGTTAGAGTGAATGCTTTCTTCCTTGGAGTCACAGGGGAGACGCGGCCTATGCCATTGTAAGAAATAGTTCATATTCGCAGTTGCAAAAACTAGGACTACCTATTCCGTGTGTTTTCCTCTGAATTATTGCAGTCGCCCACATTATACTACACCATTATTTCTTTCTTTTTCTATTAAATCAACATAACTTATAAACATTTTTTTTTCATTGTTTTTTATTTGACTTTGTGGTGAGACGCTATTGCTTCTTATTGTTATCTAATTAAATTCTCGGTTGTTTTAGCATATTGGAACAGTGTACCTGTATTTAACTGCGTATAATTGGGCATTTTTGTGTGTTTAGGGTGCTACCGATTAGAAATACTACCTTAAAACAGTTTGTTTTGTGTGTTTGTATCTGTAACGATACTTTTAAGTTGTCTTGTCTACCTTTGTCTGATTTTCTTATCGTAGTCAATGTACTCGTTAGGAAAATGATCGCACTAGTTCTCTTGAGAGTCTAGTGAATGTCAAAATATGATATATCTTATCTTGTCGGATCAATATCGCAGGTAGTCCTTCAGACTGCGCTGTGTTTAATAAGGACAACTCTCTACCTTCTCTCGGACGCTTGTCCAAAAACTATACTTTTTTCTTAACCCGCTATCTCCGCTATGCCTTATTCTTCTTTCGGTGGACCTGTTCTTGTCCCGGAACACCCGTCTGCCACATAAGAATGATGTTCCCTCATTCCGAGCTACTGACCACACTGGTTGGTTGAGTAGCGCTTTGCTATCCACCTTTCCCTCTGTCGCTTTTGCTCAATGCGAGCCCTTCCTCTACTTTCTTCTACCTGGAGGTGCCTCTTATGCACTCCAAAAAACCAACCTCCTTCTTTTTACCTTTCCTATTTCTACTGCCTTTTCATTTCTGTTAGTCACCGTGTGGTTGCGCGGGAGGTTTCCACAGATACCTGGACCATGTCTCTGCGAATCTTTCGTGGGGTCAAGCGGTGCCGCTGTCAGTGAAGGTTTGTATGAGTGTGTGAATGTGTGAGTGAATGAGTATATATGTCGTTATATACCGTGTGGATATCGGGCGATTGTTTCACCGATATCAATTACCGCCGGGTGCAGGGATGCACCCAAATGTCTTAGCCGGTCTCTCGTGCTGTTCTTGTGAACGGACCTGCTTCACGGGTTTCTCTTTTTAGAGGGCACGAGTCAATCCCATTTAAACGGCTCTACTGGAGCCACTCTATTTGTTGTTATTCATTGTCTTGGGTAATAACCAGGCCAATATCTTTGTCTTCTTTATTATCTTTGACAATACCCTTAGTTTTAATATCGTTATCTTACTGATTACCTTCAATAATAACTTTAGTTTAGTATTGTTATCTTACCGACTATCGTTAGTAATAATTTTGGTTTAATTTCTTGTTATCTTACCGACTACCGTTAGGAATAACTTCGAGTTATTTCGCGTTATCTTACCGGTTATCCTTAGTAATAACTTTTGTTTAAATTCATGTCACCTTACCTACTATCTCTTATAATCACTTTAACTTAATATCGTGTTATCTTATCGAGTATCTCAAATAATAACTAAAGCTTAATACCGTTATCTTATTCATTACCTTTGAGGATAACAACTTAAGCTTAATAACATTATCTTATCTACTATCTTCAACAACAATTTGAGATCTTGTTTTATCTTTTTATCGTCCTAACGTGTGGTATATATGACCAGACGTGGGAATTATTTTTTTTCTGAAATTTAAGTGAAAAAGCTAACCCGATATAGAAATGTAATTTGTCAGGTTAGCATATAAGGATTTAGTAGGTGGTACTTTTGGTAAATTTGTTGATTCACAACTATGTCATGGATAAGTTTCAAATGTGCATCGTAGAAAACCAAAGTACCAGTAACAAATTTTGCTAGAGTGCAGAGTGACGCACTCCATGAACATTTTTAAATTTGGGCACTTCTTGCCAAAAAGAAGAATAGTTTCGATGCAACACTCATGTGTGTTTGCACATAAGAACTTTTATGTTAGCTTTAGTTAGATAGGTTTAGATAGTTTAGGCGACTTGTCGCACCCGTGTTAGTTTAAGTTGTGTTTCATGCTCCCCGACCAATTTGTGCTGTCGGTAATTAGTGTAGTCAAAGACTATCGGGCTACCTATTCCGTTTCCTGGTACTTCGGTAGACGTGTTATCGGTCGAGAAAACCAGGTGGCGCCTTATATAAACATTTTGTAGGTTTTAAGTTAGGGTTTATGTAGGGTAGTTAGGATTTAGATTTTAAGCTGTTACTGTGCTAACAGACTTTCTTTTTTTAAGTTTTTTCTTTTGTGGCTTTGTCGCGATTGTTACGTGCCATTGCCACTTAAACATTGTTTTAGGTTAGTTTTTGGTGTACGGAAGTTTCGCGGCATATTTTCAAATACGCGGTGCGCGGGAATCTTTTAAATAGACAAGGCGGTACTTCCGTACGTCAGAGTAGTGCATTTGCGCAGTGTGTTTATCCCTAGAGGGGTATAGGAATACTAGACAAAGGGTGGGGAGAAGTGTTTCCGTGACGCTCTAAATCGCGGCCTTTTGCCGGTGAACTTTCAAGGTGTGTGGTCGGTCAGGTATCGTAGTGTGCCTTATCTCTAGTATGTAGATTTCCCTTCTGTTTTATCTTGTTGTCGTTCCCTATAAAACCTGATCCTGCCGTTCCCTACATATTAGGTAGATAAATTTGCAGCCACCTCGAGGCAAACCGGAATCCATGACCCCGAGACAAATTGGATATCCAAGCTTAGCCGACAGCCCCGGAGCAGAGGCCTACCGTAGCGCGACTTCCTGCCGGATGCCGGATTCCTTATGTAAGTAATAACGTATTACCTTTTGTTTTTAATTCTGTATTATTTATTGCCTTAATTTTGTGTACATTTTCCGGTTATGGCGCAATATAAATTATTGGTGACGTCATGGTAGATGATGGCGCCAAATCTGTAAAAGGTTCGCGCTTTCCTCCGCCAGGGCGTTGCATTGCTTTTTATCCATTGCGCTTGCGCGATGTATCTTATGAACTTTGGTAACTGTTTTACCGACCATATAAACTTTCACTAATAAAAGTGTAATAGTTTAAAGGATGAATAATTTGCATATGAATTTAGGTCTAAGGTTATTAGTCACATTTACAATTTGATAAGAAACTTATGCTTTAAACTTTTCTGTTTTATGTTTGAGAATGGATATCAGCCAATGCCTGCGAAGACAACCACTATGAATATTGGACCTAAGCTTAATTTACCTATACAAGTAATGTGCTGATTTATTAATTAATATGTCAATGTACATTTGAATTGAATGCAGTAAACTCTCTTGTAAGTAGTTAACCAACCCCTCTTATGAGAAAGTCTTCCATACTTAATAAGAAATAAAAACAAAAAATCTGTCTTGCAACTTGTATATTTGATAAAATATTTGTTAAAATTTGTTTTATCAATAATTGTTTTAGCTGTCTATAAATCATAAGATCTGGCCATCCTCAAGACGTAGAACAGTTTACAATAAGTTAAAATTAAACACAAATTATGTCAAACCATGCGAGATTAAAGTCTAAACCAGGAAATACAGTAATAACATATGTATACATGCCCACCTCTAGCTACAGTGAGAAAGAGGTAGAGGCGATCTACAAAGATATCCAAGACATACTAAGATGCATAAAAAGACATAAAATTTAATAAATGCGAGGGATTTTAATGCAGTGGTGGGTAAGGGTAGGGAAGGAGCGGTAGTTGGTTTATTTGGATTAGGCATGAGAAACTAGAGGAGAAATAGGTTGGTAGAATTCTGCGACAAAAACAATTTAACAATCACAAACACGTTTATTCAACATCATGCTAGAAGACGATATACGTGGAAGATGCCAGGAGATATAGAAAGACATCAAATAGACTACATTCTTGTTAGACAGAAGCTGATACAGACACTGACCACAACATCGTAATTATGCTGGGCAGGAACTAGAAGCACTAAAACAGGAATCAGACATTGAAAAAGACGGCCTGGGATATCCTATACTTAGAGATGAGTTTAAATTAACATTAAAAGATTTGAAAACGGTAAGGCACCAGGGTTAGATAAAGTGCAAGCAGAAACTCTAAAAGCCGCTGGACAAGCTTAAAAGAACTCTTCCAACTTTTAAGGTATATGTATGAAACAAGCGGGATACACAAAGATTTCAAATGTAACATCATAGTCATTATATCAAAAAAGAGAGGCGCTGATAGATGTGAAATTTTCGAACAATAAATTTAACAGCACATGCATCAAAAATATTGACTAAAATTGTGGAGAAACGGGCTAAAGAAGTACTAGGAGTAGATCAATTTGGGTTTAGGCGAAACATGGGAACACGAAGGGCTATTTTAGCTCCGAGGGTGATAATGGAGAAGACACTAGAAAAAGCAGAAAGTATGTATATAGGGTTTGTAGATTTAGAGAAAGCAATCGACAATGTAAAATGGAAAAAATGTTCAAAAAATACTAAAAAAGATTGGAATGAGTTTTAGGGATAGACGGATAGTTCATAGCTTATACAAAGAGCAAACAGAAGTAATAGAATTAGAGCAGAACGTAGAGAAGTAAATATTAGGAAAGGGGTGAGACGGGGATATGCCCTATCTCCATTAACTTTTAACTTGTACATCGAAGAGGCAATGAATACTGTCAAATGCAGGAAGACATTTGGAATGACTATGCAGGGACAAAAGATTGATATGCTTAGATTCATAGATGATATAGCGGTATTACATCAAGAAAGAGTTAGAAGCAGCCCTCAATTATAGAAATAGTTATAACAGAGGGGCACGGTGTGAAAATTAACAAAAATAAAACTAAAGTTCTAGCATGTAAAGGAGGGGAAAATAAATCAAAACTAAAATGCATATAGGAAACGAGAACTTACAAGAGGTAAAGCGTTTCTACTACCTAGGAAGCCAAATAACAAAGATTAGCACAAGGTCATACTGCATTAAACAAGAAACAGCATCTACTAATGTTCAAAAACAACAAACATAGAAACAAGGAAAAGATTGTTGAACGCATATGTGTGGAGCACAGCACTGTATGGCTGTGAAACTTGGACAGTAGGAGAAGTGTTAATGAATAACTTTAGAAATTGTTTGAAAAACCGCACGAAATGTGAGTACAAAATGTTTAACCTAATATTACGAAATTGGTGTAGTTAAAACGAAAATACACTCACCTGAGGAACGGTTCACTTTCAGCACAAGCGACTTTCTGCAATTAGGCACCACATAGATTGAAAATTGCTGGCCGCATTTCCTGAAGTTTGCAAGGCAGCACCTGTTATGTCCACCATGTTGTACACCGAAATAACAAGTGATAAGATGCACTTGTTTTTGACAAAATATGTTGGTGGGAGTGATAACGTCCCAACACACCAATTTTATAAACACAAAAAATATAGGTATATAGGAATGAAATAAATTGTAATTTATAAAATAAACAAAAAAAAATATTTGAATTTGAGTAATGAAATTAATCAATCCCGAACAAGAAGCGTACAGGAAAAAGATAGAAGCCTTTAAAATTCTGTGCTACAGACGTATGATGAAGATTTCATGGACAGACAAAGTTAAGAACAAAGAGGTTCTAGAAATGGTAGAGGAAGAAAGAAATATGTGGAAAACAATAAAAAACAGAAGAGATAAAATTATATGCCACATAATAAAACATGAAGGAATAGTGCAGAATATATTAGAAGCAGAGATAGGAAAAAAGAAAGGTAGAGGTAAACCTAGGTTAGACTATTGCACACAGATAGTCAAAGATTTCAGGGCAATATGTAGACTAGCTCAGAATAGAAATCAATGAACGTGTATGCCCAACCAGCTCCAAGACGGACAACCTAATGTGGAAAAAATACTTATACTTAAACCTGATGATTATTATATGCAACTACAGGTGTTGCTTTGACAATATTCTCAACTAATGTTGATTATGCAAAAGTATTCATTAAAAAACTATTGATTGGGTGAACGGTTAAGTGATGGGGGATCTTGGTAGCTGCAGGTTGCTTAACCCCCTTCACATACCTTACATGTGATTTTACAATGCTCCACCCGATGGTATTACAATGGCCAGGAAGCAAGTTTTTTTTTACCTGAAAAGTTTTGAATTTTGCCGAACCCCTGTTCTTGAACGTGCGTGACAACATTTACACACAAGACCTCCATTTTACCTCTCATCCGAACGAGGGCGTATTCGTATGAAAAATGCTCGCCTAACATTTTTCAAGTAGACCCTGTCGGGATTCGAACCCGGGACCTTGGGCGTAGTAGTTACACGCATGCCAACTATGCCACGAAGACGCCTCCTTTTCACATACCACTGAACATTGGTGACATAAGCTAAATATTTAGAAAACAATGGAAGGGTACTGATCTGTATCTAACAAGAAAGAGCAGCAGCTATGTTCGAAGACTATAATTTGAATAAGGACCGCTATGACTGCGACCACGTGCCCAATGCTCCACCCGAAGGTACTACATTAGGTTTTATAGCGAAATTAACGTGCTTCAAGTGTAATCTAACTTCAAAATTAATCTATTCTAAATAAAAATCTAACAAACTGAAACAAAACTAAAAATAGGGTTTGAATAACGGTATCCCTAGCGTTGATTTTGGAGTGTGTCCGATCAACAAGACACAAGCAAAATTAAAGGTGGAGAGATCCGAAATACCAGATAGCAGCTGCTAGCTCTGCTTACCGGTGCGACCTGAAGGATCGTCTTAAAACTATTCAAATTTAGCTAGCTAATATTAAAAAAAAAAGAAAAAAATGGATTCAAGTTTTCTAAGCATTTGCCAAATATTTTAATAGTGAATCCAGCTATTTTGCCTACTCTATAAATTTACAAATTCGTGATCCCTGGTCTCAGTAATTTATTTTATCTTTAGTCTAAAATCGTCCCTAGCTATTCCTGTCATTCCCTAACTGATTTATATTATTATTACAATCAATTACAATCTTATAAAAATGCTGCCACCAAAAATGGCGGCAGAGCGTCAGAAAAAACAATTCAAGCTCCAAAATAATATAATACATGCAAAATAAATGTAAAATGTAAATTTAAAATATAAATAAATATAAAATAAATATGAATATATATAATTAAATAAAAATCTATAAGCATAAGCGTGTAACAGTGCATTTAGCAGAAGCATCACCCAAATAAATTATCAGGTGCACTTGCATGAGCATTATATCGACTAGCGCCATTACAGATAAAACGTGCTAGTTAAATTATTTCAAAATCTGCTTATTACTACAAATCAATGCTTATGCGAGTACAGCCGCCACGATTTTATTCTTACCTTTGTTATAAATTTCTCCAGCATCCGAGGATCTGGTCGTTTGCCTACATCTATTTGTTTCTTACTTCTAAGGGGAGTTGAATATACACTGTTAAAGTCCTGGTGGGCATACACTAAACGTTCGGGAGGGGCGGGTGCACAATCACTATGACTTAAAAAAACGGGGGGGGGGGAGTGTGCGGTTTCACTCTGTTTTATTTTCTTTATTTATTTTACCGATTTAAATTATTGAAGGTTTTCCGATTTAGTTTGTTATTATTTATTTATGTTTTGATTTCTTCCCGATATTCCTAGCTGTAAAACCCTGACAAGTCCCACCTACCGTCGACTGCAAACGCCTGGCGTCCTTCTCACCAGCACACTCGACAACAACGCCAGACCTACGCGTCCGACAACAACGAAACCATCCTTGGCCGGATCAACCTTCCTCTTCAACGTCACCATGACGTCGTTCTTCACCCCTGGGTTGGCGTTGACAAGAACTGCGACCGTCGACGCTGCCTTCCAAACCACTGCTCCAGCATAGGGCATCACACCTCTTGGCCCCCCTGCCCTACCATGACCTGCTCAGTGTGCGCCGTTGCCACTGCTACCTCCGCCACAGCCTCCTTCACCTCGCCACGCACCATCCTGACACCCCTAATCATCCCTAATAGCTGATTTGCAACGTCTCGGAACTCGTCCGCGGCGTTGCGAATCACCTTCCTGTCGTCTACGATGATGGTCGCCGAAGTGGCAGGGACCCGCTTATGTATAAAGCCGTACGCCCTCCTCGCACGGAACATCAAGAATCCAGCTCGTCTTAGTCGACCCACGACGCTGTCCTCTCGACGTTGCGGGCGACTCAAGCTCCACTCCACACACAAGAGTCGCCGGCCCCTCAGACTTCATCACAACGGACCCAGGCTTCCTCTGCGACACGACTTCCTCCCCGTCGGACTGCGACTCTAACTTCTCTTCCTTAACCACAACCTCTTTCTTTCCGACCTTATCGACCGCCACAGCCTCCGAATGCTTAGCCCTGATTGACTCAGACTTACCACCCCTCTTCTTCTTCGGCAACGGCTCATCTCGATGGACAACCATGCTGAAAAATCAGATAACAAAAGCAACAAGGACAAATAAAACCCAGATCAAAATGCCCTGACGACGCTAAATAAACTCAAAGCTAAGATGTATAGCTAAACGGCAAAACAACAACAAATACAGACCAAAAATACTGCTCTAATAAAAGACCAAGATTTTAAACAACCCTTAAACTTCTCTGTATTTATGTATTTATTCAAATTTTAAAAACCACCAAATGAAATTTGAAATTTATTAAAAATAAAATAAACACTAACCCCAAAATAACAACGAGGACAAAATAAGATAGCAAGCCCAATAAATGTACGCAATTAAAAGTCTACTATAACAAAATTGTATTTATTTATTTAAAATATTTATTTATAATTCAAACTAGCTAATTACCTCAAAAACAAATTTATAAAATACTGGACTTTAAATTTAAATTTAGAAACAAACTAATTAAAACACGCGTTATTGGAATGCGGTACCGGAAGCACTTACCGCTTATTTACTCGGTGCCTGGTACGACCTTCAAGTGTTACACCACTAATTAAATCCAAAGATCGACTTTAGGAAATCTTTAAGTACACGTATACTTAAAAAATGGAATATTTATATTTAAATTATTTCAAAATTTACGGTTTTTAGTTATTTGTTTGATTCAATAAGGGCCTAGATTTTGGTTTTTAAATTGTTATTTTATTACACGCACGTTATATAATTTCCCAAATTTATTTGCTGGTGTTACGCTGTTTTAACCCGGTTTACTCGGTTTTTTTAATAAATTTATTAAAACGCCTTTTTAAATTATTTTGAATTTATTTTTGGTTATTTATTTAGTAGACTTTTGATTTACTAGCCCGAAATTTAAGTTAGTTTATTTTAAAACGCGGATTTTAATTAAATTTTAAGTTAAAACGTGATTTATTTGTTATTTATTTGGTTTACATTTTTGTGTTTGGTTTTATTTACTGCCCTATGTATTAAAATTAACGCCACACAATCATAAAAGTATAATACAATAAATATAAAAGCTTAAAATATAATTATAAAGCCCTTCATAAAAACTTACATGTAGACTTGTAGTCAGGAGCTCTGCAAAACACGTCCGCTCACTTCAAGCGCTAACTAGGAAGTTAGGTTCGAAGACATTATAATTTGAATAAGGGCCGCTATACTTGCGGCCACGTCCCCGATGCTCCACCCGGAGCATTCTAACTTCATAGTTAATCCACCCTAAACAAAAAACTAAATAAAAATCTAACAAACCTAAAAATCTAACAAACCTAACAAACTCTAACAATCTAACAAACCTAAAAATCTGACAAACTGAAACAAAAACAGGGTTTAAATAATGGTATCCATAGCGCTGACTTTGAAGTGTGCCCGATCAACAAGACACAAAAAATGAGAGGGGGAAGGATCCGTAATACCGGATAGCAGACGCCGGCT
The DNA here is from genome assembly GCA_036346225.1 of Platerodrilus igneus. NCBI lineage: Eukaryota > Metazoa > Arthropoda > Insecta > Coleoptera > Lycidae > Platerodrilus > Platerodrilus igneus. The sequence goes on from JARFIW010001382.1 coordinate 159,516, forward strand.
CTGCTTACCAGTGCGACCTGAAGGGTCGTCTTAAAACTATCCAGATCTAGCTAACTAATTTAAATCCATCCCTAGCTTTCCCTATCATTCCCTAACTGATTTATATTATGATTACAATCTTCACAAATCTACTCTTCCTTCCCACATATATACTGCAACCAAAATGGCGACAGAACGTCAAACAAAACAAATATGCCACAAAATACTACAATACATGCTAATAAATATAAAGTGTAAATATAAAATATATATAAATATAATTATATAAATATATAAATAAATGTCTAATAAGCGTTAAGCATATAGCAGAGCACAAAATAGCAAAAGCATCACCCTATTTATCAGGTGCACTCGCACAAGCATTATGTCGGCTAGCGCCATTACGCACAAAACGTGCTTGTTAAATTATTTCAAAAACTACTAATTAATGTAAATCAATGCTTGTGCGAGTACAGCCGCCACAATTTAAGTCTTACCTCGATAATAAAATTCTCCAGCATCCGAAGATCTTGTCGTCTGCCTACATCTAACTGTAACTTACTTTTAAGGGGAAGATGGGGTGCACTGCTAACGTCCTGGTGGGTATGCACTAAATGTTCTAGGGGGATCACAATCACTATTACTATCACTTCACTTTCAAGTCCTGGAGGATGCGCGGTTTCACTCTATTTTATTATCTTTGTTTATTTTATTGATTTAATTTAATGAGGATTTCTGATTTATTTGTTATTGTTTATTTGTTATTATTTATTCCCGATTTCCCGATTTTCCGCACATAATTATGAAGATAGGCAGTGATTGTATTAATGCTGTGGGGGTTTCTCGTGCATATTGGACATTTGGGTATAATTATCAGGTTTTTTTTTATTTTTAATATCAGGTTTTGGTTATGCTCGTATCCTTACTCACGCCAAGTCAATCTAAAATTTTTCAATCCTCCCACCAACCCCACCGAATTTTTACACGCGGTCGTCATTGATTGTCTAATCTCGCGACCCTTCCCGCGAATTCTTTTAAGGCTGTCCAGAACGCCTTCTGGTTAACCACTTCCCCGACTTCCTCTAGGCTCTTTGGCCATGCCAGACCTAGGATAGCTAGTTTGCTATCAGCCAACCCTCGATTTCCCGCCTCAAGCGGGCAGTCGAAGAGCACGTGCTCTGCGCTTTCCGCGCCCTCACCGCATTCGCAGCGGTCGCTATTGGTTAGACCGAACCTTTGTAAATACGCCTTCAGGGCGCCGTGCCCTGTTATCAACTGCACCATTTTGTGATCGAGCTTAACCTCGATCTTACCTCTGGCTTCTATGCTCGGTATGAATTTGTGGGTCAACCTGCCCGTGGCAGCGTTGTTCCACCTCTCTTCCCATTGTCGAATTGATTTTCGCGCAGCTTTCTTTTGATTAAAGACCTCGGTATCGACGAATGTGATATTCGAAAGTCGCCCGTCGCGGCCTCTTTAGCTAATTCGTCAGCCCTATCGTTTCCTACGTTACCATTGTGCGACCTGACCCAACAGAACTTTAAACGTCGAAACTCTAGCGCCGTACGCGCTATCCTCCAGACGTCCGCTTGGAGATCTGTCGAGGTGTTCATGTTTGTTAAAGCCGTTAGCGCCGATTTACTATCACTGATTATATAATACTCGTCTCTGCCCGTATGGTTTATTACGTAATCGATAGCCTCTCGTATGGCTACCAATTCGCACTGGAAGATAGTGCACCAGTTCGCGAGTTTGGTTTGAAACCGAAACACCTCCCTTTCCTGCTTATACACGACAAACGCCGCGCCTGCTTGCCCATCGTCCATACGTGAACCGTCCGTATAAATTCTGATACCCATCGCGTCCTCATCACCTTCGACAAACTCGATCCTCTAATATCAGCCGGGTGCCCTAACTCAGATACAACAATCTTTCTTGCAATTTCCCTATTACCAAGATTAAGATCTTCGATAATTTCGCGCCCTTTTCCTATATTTATTAATCGTCTATCTCTAATCTCCCTAACGACATATTCGATAGGGAGAGACCTACTGATCACCAGGACAGCCTCCGTGGAGGTGGTCCTGTACGCCCTCGCCGCTTTTACCGCGGTTATGCGTTGTACGCTCGTCAATTGACGCATCTCCCGGACTTTACAACCTTCTGCCCATACAGAAGCTGCGTACAGTATTGCCGGCTCAATTGCTCCGGCATAAACCGTCCTCAGCGATTCGCCCCTGAAACCCCACTTTATTTTAGCCGCCGCCATCATTTTATTTGATATTTCGCCGCCCTTACTTTTTACGTATTGTACGTGCGCTTTCCAATTTAATTTATTGTCGATCTTGACGCCGAGGTAGGTAATACAATCTTTAAACGGATTTTCTCCTCCTAGCTCTAACCTAGGAGGTCTCTGTCCTGGTTTCGTGCCGAAATAAAGCGCCTCTGACTTCGCCGTGTTAAATTTTAATTTTACCGCCTGCGACCATTCGTGTAATTTATTAAGCGCCTCGTTCGGTTTTGTGCGCATATCCATTAACAATCTCGATCTTACAATTAAAAGTGTGTCATCTGCAAACCCGACGATTGAGCATCCTGCGGGCAACTTGACCCTAAAGATGCTCTCATACAACAACTTCAAAATGTGGGACCAGAACATGACCCTTGCGGGCATCCCTTTCCACCTCACGCGACAGAACTTCACCCGGAATTTCAACCTGTGCTAATCGCCCCGAGAAATAGTTCTTGACCAAAGACATCAAGTTTCGCGGACAACCCCTACGATCTAACTCGCAAACGATTAATGGCCACCAGGCAGCATCAAATGCTCCTGAAATGTCCAAAGCAACAACGACACAGTACTCTTTGGCATCTCTTGCCTGCTTAATTTCCCCGACAACGAACTCTAACGCGTCGATAGTCGACTTGCCCTCCACGAAACCAAACTGTCGGTTATTAAAACCGCCGCTGTCTCGCACTAGGTGTTCAACACGCGTAGTCATAACGCGATCTAAAACTTTCCCCAGCACCGGTAGCAAGCTAATTGGACGATAGCTGCCCGGATCTGACGCATCCGCCTTTTTAGGTTTGGGTATAAATTTCACATTCTGGATTTTCCAGCAACGCGGAAAAACGCCCTTTCTAAACAAAGATTAAACAACCCAACAAAGACACACGGGGCTAACAGGCACGCCTGCAGAGCTGCGTCTGAAGTGATTCCATCATGCCCCGGTGCCTTCTTAGGGTTTATCCTCCTAAGAGCCCTGACGACCTCGTGAACTAGGATTGCCTTATCGGCACCTGTTCCTTGCGCCTTTGCAGCTTCCCGACGTATTAAATCGTGCGACCCTTCATCCCCCTCGGGATTATCCGATGGGAAAAATTTCTCTAGTAAATATTCCGCTGTGGTTTTAAAACCTTCCGTGTATTCGCCATTTGTTTTCTTTATATTACTGAGCGCGATTTTTGTTGTTTTCCTCTAATTACGCGGTATGCGGTTCCCCAGGGTTCTTTCTCTGAGTTTTGCGTGCAGAATTCTTTAAATTTATTCGTTCGCGTTTCTTCTATTAATATTTTATATTCGCGGTAACTTTGATTATATTCTATTCTCCGTTGTTCTCTTATATCTCCCGAGGCGCGTTGATAGCGGCGCCTTAGGTTACGCGTTTCTGCCCGCTTGGTGGTTAGTTCCCGGGTCCACCAGGGTACGCTGTCTTTAAATGTTTTCTTTTCGGCATGGAATACGACGACGCGTCTACCACCGCGTCGTTTAATTTTTCGCGAGTGTTTCTACTTCGTCTGCCTCTCGGCAGTTAAATAGCTCATTTTCGAGCACAGGATACTTTCGCCAAATTTTGTTTAAATCGCTCCCAATTTGCTTTTTATTACAGAACCGCGGAAATACAGTTAGCTGCTCGTTTGCACTTGTTTTGGTTTCAACGTCCCATGTTATTAATTTATGATCAGAGAGCGTTTCCTCGTCCGACCTTAATTTCCAATTACAAATCGTTTCTAACATTTCGTGCGAGACTGCAGTAATATCTATAAAACTGCTGCCTCTATGCGTCTCAAACGTAGGTAAATCATTAGTGTTTATCACACTAAGATCCCATTCCGTAAAAGATCAGCAACCTGCGAGCCTCTATCGTCTTCGATAGGGCTGCCCCATAGTGGCGACTTGGCATTAAAATCTCCCCAATGACTAGATTTTTATTTCTGCCGATTTTACGAATAATATTATCTACTTCATTTATCAAGTCTTCGGTTTGAGATTTTCCGCCGGGAATCGACCGGCGGGAGGTACACGCTTATTACATAGAACGCATTTTCCCTGATTTGATTTCGGCCGTCGTTACAAACTCGTTCGATAAATTATTTAATATAATTCCGGCGCACGTTCCATTATTTATTATTATCCGCTACGCGGTCGTTCACTATTCGCGTTTAAGACGGTAACCCCTCCCAAAACCTGTTATTTTGTGGCCATACAGGTGCGGTTCCTGTATAAACCCGATGTCGATATTATTTTCGATGAATAACTTTACGAAGTTATTTGTTGCCCTCTACCTTTCCCGAGATTTAGTTGCGCGAATTTAATCTTCTTGCTTCTTATGGACTTTGTTTTATCTTCACAGTCCATAATCGATGTTTCGTGTGATTGCGTGCTTCAGACGTTGCATCGTGGGGCATCTACTCGACTTGGCGTCGTGGCGCGTATCGACCTTCGCGCCACCGCCAGTTCTGTCGTTTGCCCTAGCGCAAACCACACAGCAGGGACTGCCTTCCGGCAATTCTTGAATTCATGCCCGACCTCGGCACAGTTACCGCACCACTGTACCTTCTCCTGCACTCCATCGATCGATGGCCGTACTCGTAGCACCGGTAACACTGGGTCATCGAGAAGTGGTCCCGGGCCCATACTCTTCGCCACCTGAGGTTAATAGCATCAGCTAATATACGTCTTCGAAGTGTGGGGTCACTTCGAAGACTACGTTGGCGAAGGGATCTCTAGGGCCCTTTCCGCCAAACCTGAACTTCTCTCTCAGGTGGTCTTCTAGCTTCAAATCGCCGAAACGGGGATTCTGGCTCGCAATCAACCGCACGAGCTCTTCAGCCTTCATCCCGCTTCGACCCCGGAAGAACGACCCGTGGACGTTTCTTCTCGATGGTCTTCGCCACGAGTTCCTTGCAGTTCCCGCCGACCTTCAACTGCAGTTTCTTGGCGTCGTCGCGACCTGCGCACTCCACAACGACACCGCCCCGGCGCGTCCTACGAGCTCCGACAACAACAAACCCATCTCGAGCGGGATCGACCTTCTGCTTCAGGGTCGTCATCACGTCGTCCTTCTGGCCTGGCCTGGCGTCGACCCACAGCAAACGTAGGGCAGATCCTGAAGCTGCAGCGGCGTAGGAGACCTTGCGCTGCACCGACGCACCCTGACTCTGGCCTCCTGAAACGACAGAATTCACCGCCGGACTTCCCCAACAACACTTGCTCTCCTGAACCATCTAAACAAAGACGCAGCGCCCTAACCATACCTATCAGTTGGTTCGTCACGTCACGGATATCATCCACGGCGTGCCGAACCATCTTCCTATCCTCCACGACGATAGTGGCGGAGGTCGTCGGCACCTTCCCATAGACGGCAGCGTGCGCCTTCCTCACCCTAAACTTTAAGAGTTCCAGCTCATCGAGGTCGCTAGCATTAACGCTACCGTTGCTGCTAGTCGACATCGTGCGCTGGGCTCTCGAAGTAGAGGGCAATTCTGGCGCCGCGACCACCACGGGAGGCCCCGACTCCCCAGACACGACCGCCGCAGACGCAGGCTCCTTCCCTACCTCCTGTACCTCCTCCTGAGTTTCTAACAAAAGTCCTTTAGCACTACCTTAAGCTGTTTCCCCCCAACAGCGCCCTCCGCCGCCGACCTAGCAGACTCCGACCGATCGCCCCTCTTCCTCCTGGGCAGCGGCTCCTCATCGCGGTGGACCACCATGCTGACAAAACTAGCAATAAAATGACACCTAAAACGCAGCTCAAAAACGTCCTAACCGTTACGACGCTAAAGAACGACGCTAGAAGAACGCAAAACGTTGGTCCAATAAAATGTTTTGTTTAAAGGTGAACCGTAAACAACCTTGTATTTATTAAAACTTCAACCGCCCAATTAAATATCAAATTTTAACAAAAATACAACAAGCACTAAGCGTCAAAATAACAACTAGAATCAAATAAATTTCCTAACGCAATAAAAATATCTCGATTTAAAATGTACCGTAAAGAACGCTATTTATTTATTTTAAATTTTAAACCGCCAAATCAAATTTAAATAAACTAATTACTTCAAAATATTAAAATATCTAATTTATAAATAAGAACACTTTATTTTTAAATGTGTAATTAACAAAATAAGGTCGAGCGCAATCGGAATGTGGTAACCGGAAATGACCTTTCACTTAATCGCTTGGTAACTAGCACAACCCGTAACTGTTACACCGCTTAATTACACCAAAATCGATTTTAAAGGAACTTTTAAATACGCGTGAACTTAAATTACGGAAAATTTATATTAAAATTGTTTTAAAATTTACAGTTTTTGAGTTATTTATTTGATTTAAAAGGGCTTAGATTTTTGTTTTTGGTTATTATTTTATTATACGCGCACTATAAAAAATTCACACACTTTTTAGTTGTTTTACCCGGTTTTTACTTGATTTAGGCGGATTTTATTTTAAATTTATTATTAAAAATGCCTTTTAAGTTATTTCGAAATTGTTTTTGAGTATTAGTTGAGTAGACCTTTGTTTTATTAACCCGAAATTTATTTAGATTATTTTAAAACGCGGATTTGGTTTAAATTACAAAGAAGACGCGATTTATTTAGTTTTTATTTAGTTTAAATTCTGTTTTAAAATTTTTATTTTACTGCCCTGTATTTAAAATTTGATGGCACACAATTATAAAAATAAAACACAATAAAAAGCAAAGCTTCAAATAAAATAATACAACAATAAATAATATAAACCCTAGATAAAAACTTACTGTTATTGCTGAAGCGGGAGCTCGGCAAAAACACGTCCGCTCGCTTCAAGCGGCAACTAGAAAGTTTTAAGGTTCGAAGACAACAAAAACGGAACAAGGAAAGAATTCTTGAAAGCATATGTGTGGAGCACAGTACGGTGTGGCCATGAAATATGAACGGAGAGTAGGAGAAGCAGACAGGAAAAAGTAGAAGCCTTTTGGAATGTGGTGCTTTATGTGTATGATGATGATAGCATAGACAAAGTTAATAACAAACAGGTTTTAGAAATAGTAGGGGACGAAAGATATCTGTGGAAAACAAAGAATAGGAGAGATAGAAGGAGAGCACATGCTCTAAGGTAATTGGGAAATAATGCAGGATATATTACAAGCAGGGATAGGAAAAAAAGAGAGGTAAAGGTAGACTTATATCAGGCTATTGCACGCAGATAATAAAAGATGTGAGCTGTGTGAATTTTAGGAAAATGTGTAGGTTAGTTCAGAATAGGAAACAACGGAGGCACGCGTCTAACCAGTTCCAAGAATGAAGACATATTGATGACTAATAGAGAAAGTAACCCAAGCTAGTATCAGAGTATTGCATTAAATGTGAACGCATCCAAATACGAGTATGATCACATACAGCTCATTGACTTTCATTAATTTCAAATTGAAAAATGTATTGAACCCTAGTTGTGTAAACTACGGGGCTTACTACATTGAAATATCTACACTTAATTGAATATAGTGGATTCTTTGAATGTGATTTTGAAATCACTTATAACTGCCCACAGTTATTTCCTATTCTTGATTCAGCTTAGTGACTATTTCAAATTTAGATTGATGAGATATGACACTTTTAGCCCTGAAGGATGCTCCAAAGATTAACATTGAGGAATATACTTGAAGTACCTCATTGCAAGTACTGTCCATTGTACTTAAACCTGATGATTATTATACGCAACTACAGGTGTTGGCTTTGCAATATTCTCAAGTAATGTTGATTGTGCAAAAAGATTTATTGGAAATCAGTTAATTCGGCAAATATTTAAGTGTTGGGATCTTGGTAGCCACAGGTTGCCAAACCCCCCTTTACATAACACTGATTATCAGTGAAATAGAGTATATATTTAGAAAACAATAGAAGGGTAACCAAGTTGTATTTAGGTTCTAGGAATTTTAGGGCAATGTGTAGGTTAGCGCAGGATAGGAAACAAGAAAGGTATTGTGTCTAAGCAGTTCCAAGTCTGGAGACTTAATGATTATGAACTTAGTAACGTCAAGGGTTGCCATAATCTGAAGTTTATATATTTGGAAGGCACGCTTACCTGTAATCGAAATATTGATATGGTAAAAATTTCTGTCAACTTGCCAATTCTAATTTTTATTTTTTTTTAGTATTATCCCGAAAACCATAGTAAAATCAACTTAAATCTAAAATTCGTTTCCTGGTCAATCCTCAAATCCTAACACTCACTACCAACTCAGTCTCAAGCACCTCAGTTTTGCAATTACGTTTTAATTCTATTATTATAACTTGCTTATCTTTGACAACTTTAGGATGTTTTAAGCAAATGCTACTTCAAGTTTACACGATTTAAATTACACTTGATATAGTCTGAAATCCATTCAATATTTTTTGAATTACAATTGCAAATGAATGCTTTTTAGAATTAAACTGACCAATCTCTTATTACATTTGACAAACTATATAATTAATTTGATAAATGTAAATTATAAAAGACATGTTCTGAAATTGAATTGATAAATCTAATTTCAAATGACATATTCTGAAAACAAATTAACAATTCCGAATTACATATGAAAATTTCTGAAATCAATTCGATTCTTTTGAATCGAAGTTGGAAAAGATGTAGTATTCTAGCTTGCTGGACATGTATAATACAAAATAAACAGCACAAAATTTCAACATGAAACAAACATTTAATTCCCAACAACACTAAATATGTACCAAACTCACTATGAGGTATAATGAATCCAAGTTGAATTCATTTTAAAATACTTACATTTATCGTGTTTACAAAAAATAAATTGTACATTGCCTTTAATATGTCTTCTTTAAAATAAATAATTTATGCACATTTAATATGCCATTCTTGCATTGTACAGCCCAATCGCCTCCTCAGTTTTATCTTAAAAATATACAATAACATAACTAATTAGCTAGAAGCATTGATGAAAGGTTCACTAAGTTCTTGCGCCGTGTATTTATCTACTTGATATTGTACATTTGCCTTTGGTATATTTCTCCGTAGGAAACGGTAAATACATGGACTCAGTAATTTTAAGTCAACAGGGACATCGTCTTTTTTCTTGGTTATAAAACTTACAAATACTGCTATCATTATACTAGCAATCATTCCCATTACTCCATAGTATTAGATTGATATTGTGAATAACCAAAATGGTTTTTCAACAATGCTGAAAAATATGTTACTTTAGAAGTGAAGAAATTTTTTTAACATTATATAGAGTAAAATATTGTACAGAAGCCTACCAATATTTTAAACGTTTCTTTTGGTTATCACACAGTAATGTGCCTATTGAGATGCGGTGTTAGATAAGGTGCATGTACGTCGCACATTTAACAAGACATGTCTATAGTATGATGCGGTGTCTTATAAATTGAAAACAATAATTCAGTCTTATAAAGACATGTAAAAGTTTAGATCAGATCTAAATTTTATTTGGTTTTATTAAGAAGCATGCCAACATCGCCTACTGTGGTCTTTGTCGTGTTTTTTCTATTTGGAGTTCAATGGCAAAACTATATAGAGGATGTCGGCTTACATAATCAAAAGTGATAGTTTACAAAACTATTAAAAAATACAGAACGCTTACCCATGATTCGTTATGAATTACAAATTATTTGTTTGTGTTTAGCAAAGATTTAGTGTTGTATTAATTAGGTAGTTTGTCATTTGTTTATGTGTTTATGATTAGTAAATTTTGTGAATGCTGTATTATGTTACGTCAGTTAATATTGTGGTATAGTAGCTTTAATGTATGTCATAAGCTAATTGGAAACTGCAAATTAGCAGAGCATCGCGATTTTGAATACGTATCTAGTATTCTCTTAAATCTGAACTTTCGACGTATTGCAATAAGCTTATACATTTTAGGCTTTTTAGAAAACATGCCATTTGTTTCTCAAACATCCTAGTTTCACTCAGTCTTACTACAGTGAGCTTATTTCTTACTGGCCTATTGAAAACCATGAGTAATGCATATGAGTCTAACCAAGAATGTACCAGAACTTACTCATAATCTTATTCTTCTACAGTATTTGTTGTTCATTCACTGTCTGGTTATAATTCGCTTGTTTCAACTTGCATTGGTCTGCCACTGACCAAAAGAATCACATTAGAAGATGTAACAAAGGGCGCAACTTCTTTCAGATGAACTTGATTAATAGGTACAAGGATTTTGCATTTAAGAGTTATTTAGATTACAATAAGAAATCTCAAGAATGTTATTTGCATAATGTCTGGTATTTTCACGAATTAACTAGTACAATTAAAATGTATATAAATTGCCCTAATGAATACTGAAAGCCAGTTCTAATTGAAGCTTTAATATGAGTTCTAATGGAAGCCTTGGTTATACCTGGTCTAATGTAAAGCTTTGACAGTCGTACATATGTGATACAAATTACTGTTCATATAAATTACCTGTGTGATAAAAATTACTGCAGTGATTATATAAATTAATAATTAGTGCTTGGGTAGTTAATTATAGCGCATGGTCTTACGGGAAAACGGTAGTTAAAATTTAAAGTTCGATAATTACTACACCGGTGGCGTGGTATGATAGACACTATCACAGTTGGCAGCACCAAATCTTATACGGGTTTAGGCGCGGTTCAACTACTGATGATGTCATCAATATTTTGTAATACTACGCAAATTTAAATAATTCAAAAACAAGGAAATAAGCGCATGCAAATTAAGTAACGATTTACTTACATCAGGTATCCTGTTGTCGCCTGAAATCGCGCTCCGGTAGGCTTCTAACCACTCCTTTCGGGCTCCTCCCGGAAGAATTAGAGATGAACGTCGACGCTATCAAATGCGTCAAGGAACAGCTTCGGCTAGCTAACGGTAGACATGAGTCCTCCTCAGGCGTGAAGTTCGGTAATCCCAGGTGGCAGCAATTCTTACCTATGTAAGGTTTGGACAGGAAGAAGGTAGAGGCAGACAAACAAGAGATAATTAGGAAGGGATTTCTACATAGGTAAATCCTAAGATACGTTACCAGACAATCACCTGCACATCACTTCACGATCAAAGGCAAAAAGCCACGATTCCGCGCGTCACCCCAACAACTTGTCTAGTATAGTCCTAACCCTCTAGGGATATTCACTCTTGCGCAAACTCACTACCATGACATACGGAAGTACCGCCCAGTTCATTTAAAAGTTCCCGCGTACCGCGTATTTGAAAATTATGGCGGGAAACTTCCGTATATCAAAAAACTTAACATAAAACAATGTTTAAGTGGCAATGGCACGTAACAATGGTAGTATGTAATTAAGAAGATAACATTGTAGTTATAAGAAGATCATACTTGTACTGTTTGCAATTAGCTGGAAATAAATTGCTGTGGGAGCTTTTAGAATTCCATTGAAATTAAATAACTGCTGTTTTTGTTGCAATACATATTGTTTATATGTATGCTGTTAGTAATTTTGTATGTTCTAAGTAAAATCAAATACCTTGGAAAAAGAATTTTGATTGAGCTTGAGCAAATGTCCTATATTAAATGCGTGAATGCAATATTCAAAAATATTGATAGCAAGACCATATACGTAATAATAACAATTGTTATAATAATATAAATGCATAACAAAGACTTACCAATCGCTGCAGGACATATATGGATATAATATGTTACTACGTACTGTATCACAATTAAACACTACCGGTGAATCTATGCTATGATTAAATGTAATTAATAGATCTAAGCACATGTGAATAAAATGCGAAACTTAAACACGCCTGTTTATTAGTAAGGTTCAACAATAATGAATTAAAATTGAATTGAAACTTGATAGATAACAACCAGTTCCTCATATGCCATATAAACTGGATTGTAGTTATGACTTTATAATAAATTAAATAGAATTGGCGCGAACATTCCCCTGGCCTGAAATCATGATAATTGTTTCAGAATATAAATTAATAGAATAAACTAAAACAATGTCTTATAGCATCAACTAATTAATAATAAATGTTATACATAATGAAAATAAAAATATACATTTACAAATTGCGAGAAAAAAGTAAATTTTAATTTATTGAGCGGGCAAAGGACGCAGTTTTACAACTGGCCTTTTTAAAATTGAATTACTAGTTCAAACTGTGGCGAAACGCATTACACCATCTTGTCCCGGGAATACCTGTTCAATCACACCCAACGACCAAACGACCACATGAGGGGTGGAGTATTATCTTGATGTATAAGAACCAAAGTACCAACTCGAACTGAATTTACTGCTGGTAGCGACTTTAAAGGGTTTAACGTTAAAAAACGCGCAGGAGTTAGTGGTTGTGGGTCTGCGGGATCCGAGCCCAACCACGTGAGGGGTCTAGAGTTAAGAATAGCCTCAATCTGATTCAAGATCGTAAGGAATTCTTCATAACTCAATATTTGATTGCTCATAGTTTTATGTAAATGTTATTTAATGCTCTTATTTTGAGCTTTCCACGTTTGTCCCATCTGAGGAGATCTTGAAGGCAAAAACTTCCATTCAATTTTATTTTGTGTAAGATGAGTACCTATTTTCCTATTATAACTTTCTGAATTTACAAAGTTCTATACTTCTTCTAACAAGATGCTGGTACCTATAAAATTTGTACCACAATCGGAAAACATTGTAGCACGTGGGCCGTGCCATGATAAAAAAACGCTAAAAGGCAGCCAGAAATAGGTCCGCCCATAAATTGGACACTAATTCTAGGTGCAGCGCCCGCATTGCCATACACATAAATAAACATAAGTATGCCTTTTGTGACTTGACACTACGTTTTCTAGTTATTATTATTATTATATTTCCAATTAAATAATATTTACATTTACGAAGAACCCTTAATAAAAAAACTACATTATAAGACCCGGAGTAAAAAACACTATTTGGGTCATACAATACAACATTATAAAGTAAGAGTTTTAGGTTTAAGAAGTAATGTACAATATACACTAACTAATACATTATATAGATACATCAGAAAAGACCATAGTGGACTCATCATAGTTAAAATAATAATGTAAATGAGAAAAAATATGTGTAAAGTGTAATTTAGCAGAGATTAAGTACTACACTTAAAATATTTGTTGTAAATCATACTCTTTAACTGTTGTTTAAAATCATTGATTTTTTGCAATCCCTTACGTCATTAAGCAGTTTGTTGTAGTGGCATAGACCTTGGAATAGTATACTCCTTTGTCCAAAAGTTGTTTTTATTGCATTAGTTCGTAGGGCTGTACCCTGTCTAATGTTGTGACTATGTATATCCTTGGTAGAAATATAACTGATATTTGTGTGAATATTTAATAATTGACAATCATGTACAAAAGTACAGGCTTGAAAAATATATATAGATTGAATGTTCATTATAGCGTTGTTATACAAATCTGAGGTTGGATAAAGCATAGGTAAACCAAAAATCTTCTTTAGAGTCCTATTTTGTAATACCATAAGTTGTCATAGATGATTGATATAAGTATTGCCCCATATTAATGTAGGTGAGAATGAACCAAACTGAAGTATACCTTCTTACGCTGATTTACATTTAGATATTCCAAAACCCCTTGTTAGTATTTCTACTACTGTGCAATTTTTTACAAATATTAGATATATGTATGCTCGAGGAAAGCTTATTATCAATCGTTAATCCAAGTGATTTTATAACATTTTCTTTCTTAAACTGAAATTGACCAAAGTCGAGTGATAAGCTATTCCAAATTTCCTTATTAGATATAATCATATAACTACATTTACGTATGTTTAGTGATAGTTTATGAAAACAACCAGCTGTAGATTAAATTTAAGTATTGTTCTATACATGTCTGTAAATAGCAAGGATCTCTTCCTGAATATAATAAACACATCATCTGCATATAAATAAAGATTTACTGTACTAGGTAATTTTGAAATGAGTATGTATATATATTAAAAACCAGGTAGGACCTAAAATGGAGCCCTGGGGCACTCTACAAGTAATATTTTCCGATGCACCTAGAGCATTGTTGAGAACTACTTGTTGCCTTCTTTCTGTTAGATAATCTTTAAGCCATGCCAAAGCTGATTTTTTACTTCTTGTTCATCAAGTATCGAAATTAGAATACCATGATTGACAGAATCGAAGGCTTTTTGCAGATCTAAAGAAATAAGTATACAGCTTTTCCCTCTATTGATGTTATCATAAATACTAACGTTATTTAAAACGGACCTAAGTAATGTACACCTGTATTCATAAATGGTGTAACCGACGCCACGCGACAAGGAAGGTCACCCATTATCGGATACGTCAGCAATGGACGCCTTTTAAAACAAAAGTTACAATTTTTATTATTTTGTGAATTAAACTTCGCGCCGATAAAATCCAATACTTTTCACGTGAAATACACAATACTAAATGTGGCCCTGTATGCAAATGTGATTTATGTATGTGTTCAGTAATAAGATTAGTTAAGTGTTTGTGTTTTGGCAACAATATTGAGTGTTGATGGTCATAGGCGATATCTGCATTGGCCAACCGACCGCCAACTCTAATAAGACTGTCCATTAAAAATGGGCGGAGTTTCTTTAATTGAAAAGTGCATTTTCCTTTCTGTAAAAGCGTAATCTCGTCCTTAAACCATATTTTTTTAACACTGCGAATTAACGTATGTTCTGCTTTAATAAAATCGCTAACCTCTATATTTAGTTTTTTAGATAATAATTTTAAGAATCTTAAAACGTATCCGGTAGTATTCAATAATTTAGTCCAAGACAAGCCTTTCAAAATCAATTTATAAAGTGGATTTTCCATATAATTACCAGGTAAAACACTAACATGCAAATTTGCGGGATTTTCTTCTAGAAAAATTGCATTGTTTACTTGATAAGATTTTATTGGCCAAGTTTTATTATCAAACAAAAGCCATTTAGGCCCAGTCGGCCATTGCGTTGCGTCTACTAATTACGACGAAATTAATCCACGAGAGAGGCAATTGGCTGGATTCTCATGCCATTCAACATAGTACCAAACATGCAAAGGCAAAAAATCTTGAATCTGTGCTACCCGATTTGCAACAAATACACTCCATCGGTGCGGCGATGCATGTATCCAACTAAGAACAACCATTAAATCCGTAAATGCGTAAATTTCATAAAGTTTTATGCAAGGACTGTAAGTTTCAATCACGTACTTCAACAGCTTTGACAACAAAAGAGCAGCACAAAGTTCCAAGTGCGAAATCGAGGTTATTTTTAATGGCAAAATCCTAGACGTTGCGCAAAACAAACTTATTTTGACTTTTCCCTCAGGCGACATACTCCTTAAATAAACTATGCCCCCATAACCATTTGCAGAGGCGTCAGAAAAACCAATAAGCGTAACTTTTGAATTTTCAAACACTGATACGTGTCGTAACACTTGAACATTTTCTACTACATGAAGCTCGAAATAAAATCGATTCCAAAGATTAACGATTCTTTGTGGTGGTTCGTCATCCCAGCCAACATGAGCAGTCCAAAGTTCTTAAATAATATCTTTGGATATAGTATAACAGGTGCCAATAATCCAAGCGGATCGAATATTCGCATGACTGTGAATAATATATTGTGTTTTGAGCAAGTGACATTCTCAATATTTACTGTGAAACAAAAGTAATCCGTATGCGGATGCCATTGTAAACCTAATACTTTAGGTACATTGTCATCAAAAGTGATTGATTTTTCTAAACAAAATGATTCAGGTATTTTTTGCATTAACTCGGGCACTTTAGTACACCACTTAGCAATTTCAAAAACCCCGGCCCTAAACAACTGTAATAACTCGGAAAATAATTGGTTACCTTCAGCTATTGAGACAACACTGTGGACAAAATTGTCCATGTAAATGAATTTTAAATTGCATTAGAGGCTAACGAAAATGATTAACGTTAATATAATGCGAAATGCTGTACGGGGAGGACGTCCTGCCAAAAATTAATCTATTGAATTGATATATAGCAATAGGTTCGTTTGGGAAAGACCTCCACAATAGCAACTGATATTTTCTGTGTTCCGGTTTTACCAGAACTTACAAAAACATCTTTTTTAAATCGGCTGTCATTGCGATTTCAAATATGCAGAAATTCAACAACAGGAATAATAAATCAGTCTGTAATTTGGACTCACGTGCAATAAATCATTTAACGATTTTCCACTTATAGTCTGTGAACTACAATCCCAAACAACTCGCAAAGGAGTACTTTTGCTTTGTGGTTTGAGAACACCTTGATGCAGAATGAAATAACAGGGATGAGGTATATGAGGATTCACAATTAATGCCATGTAATCGTCCTTATTATGCTCTTGCATTACTTGCTATAAGCACATTTAAATTCAGGATATATATCAAATTTGCGTTCTAATGACAGAAATCTATTGACTGCGATTTCGAAAGAACGTCCTAATAATATATGATCCTGATTAAAGGGCAAAGCTACTGTATAGCGTTCTGATTCGTCATGTTGGACGGTTGATGCAAAATGTTTCTCATATTCTACGTCTTCACTACTGATTGCATTAGCGTGTGGAATTTCTTCTAATTCAAAAAACTTTTTAACAGTGCTATCTCTTGATTCAGACGCAAATGCACAAAACGTTTCTGAAGAAATCCAGAACGTTGCTGCAGGTGCAGCGCCAAACATTAAGTATCCTAAAGAACTTTGAATTGCGGTTAAATTATTTTCCAAATTCACTATTCCTTCGATACCAATAAACATTGCAAAAATCTGAGCACCTAATATTCCTTCTATTTCAGAGGGTGTACAAAAAGCAGGGCCCGCAAGAGGTAATTGATATAAATAACTAAGCGGGCTTGCAGCTAACAACGTTGCACGAAACTGATCAGTAATTTTATCAATTACGCAAGCATTGAAGGTTAGACTAAAATTTGCATTAATTTTTGAACTAATTGTGAGTTTAACTTGCGTTTTGATTGGATACACACCGGCACCAATACCGGATACCAAAGAAGATAACTTATACATAGGCAAACCCAACTTTTTACAACATTTTATAGTTCTAAAATTTGACATACTACCCCAATCCACTAGTACCCTTATTACTACCTCCCCTTTAGGTGTGTCCACCTTGATCAATGCAGTAGGGAGTACTGATACATTAATTTTGACAGAGTTGGTGTTGTTCTAATTGCAAAATTGAACAAAATGTATTAGTATTCTGTTCAGAAACACTAATAACTGTTGGCGATTAACTTGAAGTACTTCTTTCTAGATTTTTAAAACTAACTGGCATTAACTTAGGCTAATGTAACAAATTATTGTTACACTAATGACAAACACCACAACATTTTTGAGAATTACAAGAATTAGTGCGATGAACAAAACTTAAACACTTGATGCATAATCTTTTTTCCTTTGCGAATTTGTACCAGTCATTTGGTACATCTCTAAGAAGGTATCACACTTATATATAGGCTGGGAATTCTTTTGACAAACAATACATGAAATAACCACATTATTAGTCACGAAGAACTGTGTTACTTTTTGAAATTGTGTGTCAGATTGTTAATTTTTATTAGCGCGTGTATCTGAAGGATACAAAATTTTGATTTGCTCTTTAACAAAAGTGAGCACTTCAATATATGTAGGTGCGTTTGAATCTCTAAGATTTATTTGAAAGAATTTAATTGTTTTGTTATTTATTTTAGAAAGTGCTAAATAAGACAACATGAAATGTGTTAGATCTTGCAATTTCAAACTTTTCAATGTGCTTACTGCCATATCAAACTTTTCTAAGAATGCGTTTTTAAGTGGTCACCTGATTTGGAACGGTCTTGTTTAAATTCTAGCATTGTTTGCATGTAATGGTATGCTATCAAACGCTTATCCTCATATTTTACAATAAGAGTTTTCTAAATTAATCCATAGTTTTCCCAACAGGAGGCACAGTAGAACAAATTGTAAAAGCTTCTCCAGACAAACAACCTAACAAACAATGCATTTACTAATCGAATCTAAATTTGCGTTTTCATGAATTCGACTTTTGAATGTCTGAAAGAATATTTGACCTCCAAAAAATGGTGACTTCAACTTTGGTAATTTTACTAAGGTGTTTTTAATCGGTTCGGTAACCAAAGTGGTTTGTTTTTCTTGGGGAAGAACCTTGCGGCTAACATGCAGTATCCGCGTAGTTCGTCAAATGAGTTCAGAACCTTAAAAACTGGTGCAAATGTATTATCGATTTCTTTTGAAATTGCGTTAGTAGTACATTATGGGCGTAATCACCCCCTCATTTCCTCCAGAATCCCTCATTTCCTCACTCATCTGGACCAAAAAGTTTTCTTCGACTAACCATTTTTCATCTTTCGAGATAAATGAGCATCCACATTTCCACACACGAGATAAACCTATTTTTAAGATTTTTTTACCGCTAACATTCTGGACCAAAAAGTTTTCTTCGACTAGCCATTTTTTTATCTTTCGAGATAAACCTACCTTGTTTGGTATCAATTAATATTAGATTTTTTCTCAGCTACCCGAATCTTTTTATTTCTAATTTTCAGATCTCCGCGGCTAGCTCTTTTTTAATGTCTTAAAACCGTAGAAATTGTTTTGTGAACCTTAGAATTTTGGTGTTAAAAATAAAAAACTAAACATATTAAATAAAATTTATTGATAAAATAACCGCCACTGAACACCTTATCCATCTAACGTATTGATTTTTTTAAATAATATTAACAAAAACGCTAGTTCGCAGGATCTGAAATTTGTGTAAACAAGGATGAACTCCATTCAACGGTACATCAACTACTTATTTTCTCTTTAGGAATATACACCAGAAACTTGTATGCTTTTAATTAATTAAAGCAGAAAGTTTTGTCCGGAAACGCTACTGTAAAATATATAGAGCAAATAAATTATTCCCTGAATGTGTTTTCAATTGCAATAACTGACTATACAATCATTTATGAATTTTAAATTACACTTTATTTAACTAAGTTACTTTAAACAAGAAATTACCGCATCCAAAAATTCCAATGCATGCTTAACAATAATGTAGAAATGGCAAGGTCGACTTTTGATGTCCAATGTAATGTGTTTTAAATATCTAAAAAGAAAGCGCATTTTGCTGGTATGAAATCTATGGAATTTCTCCTGTAATGAAAGAAGAATGCATTCGTAATTGAAAATGCGTGCTACAACTTTCGCTAGATACCAGCCATGTATGTTAATTAGAAATTTTGTGTATGACATCATTAACTACCTAAATTCCAGAATTAACAAAAATGTAATAAACCAGATTAAGTACTGAAAGTAAATGGGTCTTATTACCTAAATTACCTTACGTGACGCGGTAGAAGCATTATAACGCAAATTCCGGAAACTTCCAATGTAGTATTAATAAATTTGTAACTCGTAATCCAACAAATATTCTAGATTTCTTAACGAACATTTGAATGCTGTTTTATAATTTCTTTTCTTGGACTTTCTATTAATTATGTTGAGAATATGTTTCAATGACGCGCATTTCAAATCGAGATATAATTGTTTGTAGATTACCAATACCACGAGGCGCTGAAAAGTGCGTATTTACGGAAAATACAAACCTCATTTAGTAGTATAATTAACGGAGCTTAACAGTGGACGATGTTACACCACGACATTAAATGCTGTGCTTGAATATTTTCTTTGGAAACAATCGAAGATTGCCGAAGACACTCGAAGAGTGCACAAACGCGGTCACTAAACCACAATTAATAATCGCCTTTATAGGTTTAACATTTTACCATTACCAATGACTTTAATTTCTTATTGGAGAGAATCCTTATTCTCCACACACTGCTACGTAGTTGCATGTCCATTCCTTTTGGAGGTATATGCTCGTTATAGGTTGTAGCACCCGCGGTTTTACTTAACTACACTTTGAGAGATCCCTTTAATCTTTTTTTAATCGTGTCCTTCTCGCGTACAATACAGTAGGACTTAGCCTTACTACCTACAAATTCTAACACCAAGTCACCGTTAAACTCGTCTTTAAATTTCCCCACAACTTTTGTTAACATGCGGTATATTGTGTTTATTATTTCCGCGTACACCACTTTAAAACTAAAAATAAAAACAGGATAGTTTAATACGTCTATTAATAATTTATGGTAATGTTGGCGATACAAATATGTAAAACAAACTTTATCAAGAAATATGTTTTAATAGAATACATACACGTATTGATAACATCTATAAACCGCTGTGGTAACCAGAGTCTGGCGAATCTGGGATAGCCAAATCTCTAAACATTTGCGCAAGCGATTGCCTTGCAGTTGCATCTTTTAAGTACTGAATGGGAAACATTTAATAATTTCCAACACTGTCAAGTAATTTAAATTGCTGCAATCATTAGACAGAGAAATAATGGCACTGCTCTCTCCTCTAATAACGTTTGAACCCTTTCTTCCTCCGTCGTATTTCCACATACTTTTTATATCAGCAACAAATTTTCGTAAAATTCTGGAAAGTTTCTACACCTTAACTCAACCATTTTAAAACAGATCAATTCTCGCAAATTTAATAGCTTGATGCACTCGTACGCAGGTAGGACAATAACATTCCCATCTTTCGTAATCTTCATATTATATAAATTCTCTTTTCAAAATTGTTCAACAACCATATACTTCTATTAAAGGCTGTGCTCAGCTGCAATTTGAAATCTTGATCCAATTGTATGTCAACAACATCGTTTCCAGTAGTCAGACCATTTAATCGTACTTGTTTTGAGTCTTGAGCAAATTGGCGAATTTGAAATTCTACTTGAAAAGTACACAATTTCTTCCAATCGAAGTAAGAGAATGTTATCGTAGAATCAGCACACATACCACTACAGCAAATCACTTGGATGACAGGTTGAAGACCACCATATAAATCAAAACCAACTTCTAATATATGGTGGTGATAATTTGAAGGAAATTCGCCTAACCTATAGGTTGACTTACCAACCAGTTGGTTGATATTTAATTGTGGTACTCGCACATCACTTGTAACGTCAACACAAGAAAATCCATCTTTAATTTATAATTTTAATCAAACTCGATGATACTTTGACGACTAATGCACTGGAACATAGCTCTCGCCTTTTATGCCGATGGTCGAGCGTGCGCAGCTCCTTATTATATTAGTTGGCGTTATATGCAAGTCTTGACTGGAAAAGTGACGTGTATAATTGTTTATAGTGGGTTTTACCTGTATGTATTTAACCACCAACGCCATTTTTAGAATTATTAAACAAAATTACTCTTAGCAGTATTTTTAATATACCATCGTGTAAGATTTCAATTATTATTGTGTTTTCCTCAGGTTCTCAAATCCTCGGAATTTTTTCAAAATCGAATGACCCTTACTGATTTGCAGATTAACCTTTTGCAAGCACCGTATATAATTCATCTTTAATCTATTTCTAAACCGTATCGCTCTGTCTTTTGAGATAAACCCCTGGTGTAACCCATAAAATTAGTATAGAATTTTCCTGGGTAATTGAAATTAATTATCAGGTCTTTTAAAAATAGTTCCAACAAAGACCTGTATATATTGTATTAATATTCAAAACCTATCAGCAAAACACCTTTGCATTTTTATTTAGATTTAGCTCGATAATAGAGTTAAACTTCAAAATATTTATTAGTGGTTAGAATTGTTAAAATTTTCAATTAGTGAATCCACATACAAATGATTAAACCAAAAGGTATAATACATACATTAATTCTGCACGGTGACCTAGAAAGTGGTTGGATAATTTATTTTAAATGTAGTTCAA
Organism: Platerodrilus igneus; assembly: GCA_036346225.1. Taxonomy (NCBI): domain Eukaryota; kingdom Metazoa; phylum Arthropoda; class Insecta; order Coleoptera; family Lycidae; genus Platerodrilus; species Platerodrilus igneus. Next base: position 181,557 of record JARFIW010001382.1, read on the forward strand.
CATAAGACGTAAATTCTAAATAAATTTGGTGAAATGTATGATCATTAGCCTTGCATTGTTTGTCGATGACGTCTGACTAATAATTTAATAAAAGCACTTTCCACAATTCTAGTTAATATACGGGAATACACATTCTATAATTTGATTTAAATTGGGTTAATGTAAGGACAAATTATACTTATACTTTCTCTATGTACATAAATACGGGGAAATGATGCCAAAAGTTCATTTTAAGTTTATTTTGTAAAGCGTAAAGTCGTTTATAGTGTAATTAATAGTAATACTGAATTTTCAGTCTTTGGTTTAAAATTTCGTGTGAGGACTATCGACAAAGAAGAGTAAGTCTTAGTTTGAATTTTGCAAACGTAGAAGAAATTAATATTTACATGTATAATTCAAAACTGTTAATCAACAATTTTTCTAGAATGAACATCTTAAGTATTGCGTGCAGTGTGTGCGAAAATGTTTTACTGGATGTGATGCCATAAAAACACAACGAAAGGCACATCGAGATGGTTTATTTCAGGAGGAACTAAAATTACAGCCAATGAGTGGGAACAAATTAAGGATTTGGAAAACCAATCGACCGCAGCGCATAAAGAACGTATAAACACCGCAATTCAGTTAGAACGAACCAAGTTACTATTTGAAAACCATACACCATAACAAAATCTTCTTCCAAAATCATAATTGTAGGTCTGAACCCATTCGACGATTACAAAATAATTTTAGATTTGTTGACACCATTTCGCAGAGCGTACTTGATGTATCCTCAACGTATTTAGGAAGTTTATATCAAATCTTCCACACATTATACGCACTATGGAAGTTGGCATGCAAAATCAGATATGCAAATTCGACAACTTGCGTTTTATTTAAATAAGAATTGTTTAGTGAAGATGATGACATTTGATGGGAATTATATGATATTTACCAAAGGAACTTTAGAGCACTTTTAGGGTATCTCAGATCGTTCTCAACCATGCTAATACTTTAAAAGAACTAACGGAAAAGGGTACTCTAATATAGATCTGTTTCTGTTAGATGTCGCAATGGAAAGATATAATAGGAATGATGTTCCACAGAATCTCGCACATGATGTAATTAAAACAAATACAGTAATAGTGATATTGGGGCCATATTATACGAATTTATAAGAACCTACCCAAGATTGTTTGAAAACAGTATTTGTAAACAAGTTGAGTATATGGGAGAATACAACAGGTTTCCATTCCACGCATTTACGAGCGATGTTTAAATTTTAAGCCGAAGACTGAAAATTTTGTAACACTATTAATTACACTTTTGTTTTCTTATAAGTTTCTAAACTGTTGTATTTCAACTACAGATATTAATAGATGTCAATGAAATTATGTTATAGTTTTAAATAAAACGATTCTGATTAATAATTTTGTAAAACGTTTATAACACCCTTTTAATAAATAATACACATCTTTGTTATAATTCTTTTCATAATTACTTAGATATCCATTTCAGTTACGTGGACATTTGAAAAATTAAACAATACCAATGTATGCTTTATATTTTAAAACATAAACAAGCTAATATATACAAAATAATTTCTAAAATCACATCATTCATTTCTTATGATAACAGTTGTGGTGGTTAAATTTTATTTTAAAACTTACAATTTAGTATATATTCCATTTGAATATCTGCCAACAGTTTTATAAACCCCATCTCCTCGATTATTTCCATAAAATCATCCAGATCCTCGGGCAATGATAACACTGCAGTACAGTGCTGTATTGCTTCCTCGTATGACTGACACATAAGACATTTTCTCCATCTATCGAAAAGCGTTGCCCACATTCTGCTTTTTACTCGTAGAGCATTGCGAAATCTTCGAATAACCTCTCCAAAGTTTTATACATATTTATTATATTGTCTCTTTAAACCGTACAATCAACAAATAATAACTTCTACGCGAACAGTCCTTTTATATGAGCTACTCCTATTCGGATATGTACCGATTGCACCCGATTTGTGTGCACGCACGAAGCAACCGGTATGGAATGTATTCTATGAACAAAATCATTACATTTCTTAAGAAAAATGCTAAGGACTTTAAAATAATTATAACTCTTGTTAGACCTCTAGTCTCTAGATAAACGTTATTATTTTAGGTTGTGTCACTGTTTTCTAAATCAATTTCCTACATACTTTTCCTAAACTATGCGTATCAATTGACGGTTATACTTTACTCCATAACCGACTTGTATATATTTTCGTCTTCGTCTCTAGCTAACACATCCGCATAGTAAAGATGGAACGGTTCTTCTGGAACGAGTTGCTTAATTTTCTTTATAGGTACGTCCATGTTTTCGACTTTAACCTTTGTTGTAGGTATGGGGATTTTTTCGGTGATCGATTGCAACTGGGAAGCGGTTATTTGCAGTGGATCGATCAATTGTTTGTGCACCTCTTTGAATTTTGCTGAGATGTAGCATCTCCCTTTTTGTACGCTACAAACTTTTTTCGTACAGCATCCTGCATAAGATGAAGACTGCGTTTATTTGCAATAAAATTGTTAACGTCCGTCATCATGAAACTTTGGATGGGAACTAACTTTTTGAATAATATCAAATATTTATATACTCGTCGAAATTCTTCCTATATCGACCATTATCCAAATCAAAATCTTTAACAACAGTTATAAAATTATGTTTTGAGTCGCCCCAACACTGTAAACACATTTCTTTAAATTTCGGATATATCATGTCACCACTTATATGATCCGAAAAGATATGTCCGAGATTGGTTTCATCCTGTTTCCATAATGCGATTACATTGGCGTTATCTCTGAGTCTATGTTTTAAGGCACTAGCGTAAGTTTGACATAGATAGAACGAATCTATTGCTTTATGTCGACCGAACGAGAAAAACTGAGTGATTTTACTTTGCTCGTTTGCAGGTATATCATCGAAAACCATAATTGAATCTTCTTTGGTATCTCCGGGTTCGATCAAATCATCGCAATTTTCAAACTCATGGTAACCAATTTCTTCTTTTAATGGTGTAAAAACGTTTCTTAACAATTCGTATTTCGGTTGATACAAACTCTTCGAAAATACATAGACATTTTGAAATCTAAGGCCGTTCTCGTGCAGCGGCGCTGGCCTAACCTATTAATTTTTCCTTTTATCTAACCTAGGTCCACACTTGGTTTTTAATGGAAAAACTCATTAAAAAGCAATTAGGTCATATGGTCATGTGGTCATGTGGTCATGTGGTCATGTGGTCATATGGTCATGTGGTCATGTGGTCATATGGTCATATGGTCATGTGGTCATATGGTCATATGGTCATATGGTCATGTGGTCATGTGGTCATATGGTCATGTGGTCATGTGGTCATATGGTCATATGGTCATGTGGTTATGTGAGCAGGGAGATTAAATTTGGTATATAAGGAAGTAGTTTTGGGTAGAGCTTAGTTATAGTAAGACATTTTTTCGAAAGATGTCGCATTCAAGCAATCAGTGGTGCTCCAAACAATCTATTACAAAAGCAGCAGAGGATATCCTGGATGGCTCGAGTTTCTACGCTGCTAGTAAAAAATATAATATACCTAGAACAACGTTATGCAGATATGTTAAAAGGTTGCAGAACGTGAAGAAATTACATAATTCCAACGATGCATCCAGAGATGTTATACCAGAAGTTAAAATACCTATACAGAATTATGATAACTTTGCTATTGCTAATGCAAAAGAGGATGGTAAACATGGTCCTTTGTTCCCGTCTAACATACGAGCTATATTCGTGGGACCATCGAGTTGTGGGAAGACCAACGCTTTAATATCTCTGATCTTGCACGAGAACGGCCTTAGATTTCAAAATGTCTATGTATTTTCGAAGAGTTTGTATCAACCGAAATACGAATTGTTAAGAAACGTTTTACACCATTAAAAGAAGAAATTGGTTACCATGAGTTTGAAAATTGCGATGATTTGATCGAACCCGGAGATACCAAAGAAGATTCAATTATGGTTTTCGATGATATACCTGCAAACGAGCAAAGTAAAATCACTCAGTTTTTCTCGTTCGGTCGACATAAAGCAATAGATTCGTTCTATCTATGTCAAACTTACGCTAGTGCCTTAAAACATAGACTCAGAGATAACGCCAATGTAATCGCATTATGGAAACAGGATGAAACCAATCTCGGACATATCTTTTCGGATCATATAAGTGGTGACATGATATATCCGAAATTTAAAGAAATGTGTTTACAGTGTTGGGGCGACTCAAAACATAATTTTATAACTGTTGTTAAAGATTTTGATTTGGATAATGGTCGATATAGGAAGAATTTCGACGAGTATATAAATATTTGATATTATTCAAAAAGTTAGTTCCCATCCAAAGTTTCATGATGACGGACGTTAACAATTTTATTGCAAATAAACGCAGTCTTCATCTTATGCAGGATGCTGTACGAAAAAGTTTGTAGCGTACAAAAGGAGATGCTACATCTCAGCAAAAATTCAAAGAGGTGCACAAACAATTGATCGATCCACTGCAAATAACCGCTTCCCAGTTGCAATCGATCACCGAAAAAATCCCCATACCTACAACAAAGGTTAAAGTCGAAAACATGGACGTACCTATAAAGAAAATTAAGCAACTCGTTCCAGAAGAACCGTTCCATCTTTACTATGCGGATGTGTTAGCTAGAGACGAAGACGAAAATATATACAAGTCGGTTATGGAGTAAAGTATAACCGTCAATTGATACGCATAGTTTAGGAAAAAGTATGTAGGAAATTGATTTAGAAAACAGTGACACAACCTAAAATAATAACGTTTATCTAGAGACTAGAGGTCTAACAAGAGTTATAATTATTTTTAAAGTCCTTAGCATTTTTCTTAAGAAATGTAATGATTTTGTTCATAGAATACATTCCATACCGGTTGCTTCGTGCGTGCACACAAATCGGGTGCAATCGGTACATATCCGAATAGGAGTAGCTCATATAAAGGACTGTTCGCGTAGAAGTTATTATTTGTTGATTGTACGGTTTAAAGAGACAATATAATAAATATGTATAAAAACTTTGGAGAGGTTATTCGAAGATTTCGCAATGCTCTACGAGTAAAAAGCAGAATGTGGGCAACGCTTTTCGATAGATGGAGAAAATGTCTTATGTGTCAGTCATACGAGGAAGCAATACAGCACTGTACTGCAGTGTTATCATTGCCCGAGGATCTGGATGATTTTATGGAAATAATCGAGGAGATGGGGTTTATAAAACTGTTGGCAGATATTCAAATGGAATATATACTAAATTGTAAGTTTTAAAATAAAAATTTAACCACCACAACTGTTATCATAAGAAATGAATGATGTGATTTTAGAAATTATTTTTGTATATATTAGCTTGTTTATGTTTTAAAATATAAAGCATACATTGGTATTGTTTAATTTTTCAAATGTCCACGTAACTGAAATGGATATCTAAGTAATTATGAAAAGAATTATAACAAAGATGTGTATTATTTATTAAAAGGGTGTTATAAACGTTTTACAAAATTATTAATCAGAATCGTTTTATTTAAAACTATAACATAATTTCATTGACATCTATTAATATCTGTAGTTGAAATACAACAGTTTAGAAACTTATAAGAAAACAAAAGTGTAATTAATAGTGTTACAAAATTTTCAGTCTTCGGCTTAAAATTTAAACATCGCTCGTAAATGCGTGGAATGGAAACCTGTTGTATTCTCCCATATACTCAACTTGTTTACAAATACTGTTTTCAAACAATCTTGGGTAGGTTCTTATAAATTCGTATAATATGGCCCCAATATCACTATTACTGTATTTGTTTTAATTACATCATGTGCGAGATTCTGTGGAACATCATTCCTATTATATCTTTCCATTGCGACATCTAACAGAAACAGATCTATATTAGAGTACCCTTTTCCGTTAGTTCTTTAAAGTATTAGCATGGTTGAGAACGATCTGAGATACCCTAAAAGTGCTCTAAAGTTCCTTTGGTAAATATCATATAATTCCCATCAAATGTCATCATCTTCACTAAACAATTCTTATTTAAATAAAACGCAAGTTGTCGAATTTGCATATCTGATTTTGCATGCCAACTTCCATAGTGCGTATAATGTGTGGAAGATTTGATATAAACTTCCTAAATACGTTGAGGATACATCAAGTACGCTCTGCGAAATGGTGTCAACAAATCTAAAAATTATTTTGTAATCGTCGAATGGGTTCAGACCTACAATTATGATTTTGGAAGAAGATTTTGTTATGGTGTATGGTTTTTCAAATAGTAACTTGGTTCGTTCTAACTGAATTGCGGTGTTTATACGTTCTTTATGCGCTGCGGTCGATTGGTTTTCCAAATCCTTAATTTGTTCCCACTCATTGGCTGTAATTTTAGTTCCTCCTGAAATAAACCATCTCGATGTGCCTTTCGTTGTGTTTTTATGGCATCACATCCAGTAAAAACATTTTCGCACACACTGCACGCAATACTTAAGATGTTCATTCTAGAAAAATTGTTGATTAACAGTTTTGAATTATACATGTAAATATTAATTTCTTCTACGTTTGCAAAATTCAAACTAAGACTTACTCTTCTTTGTCGATAGTCCTCACACGAAATTTTAAACCAAAGACTGAAAATTCAGTATTACTATTAATTACACTATAAACGACTTTACGCTTTACAAAATAAACTTAAAATGAACTTTTGGCATCATTTCCCCGTATTTATGTACATAGAGAAAGTATAAGTATAATTTGTCCTTACATTAACCCAATTTAAATCAAATTATAGAATGTGTATTCCGTATATTAACTAGAATTGTGGAAAGTGCTTTTATTAAATTATTAGTCAGACGTCATCGACAAACAATGCAAGGCTAATGATCATACATTTCACCAAATTTATTTAGAATTTACGTCTTATGTTGAACTACATTTAAAATAAATTATCCAACCACTTTCTAGGTCACCGTGCAGAATTAATGTATGTATTATACCTTTGGTTTAATCATTTGTATGTGGATTCACTAATTGAAAATTTTAACAATTCTAACCACTAATAAATATTTTTGAAGTTTAACTCTATTATCGAGCTAAATCTAAATAAAATGCAAAGGTGTTTTGCTGATAGGTTTTGAATATTAATACAATATATACAGGTCTTTGTTGGAACTATTTTTAAAAGACCTGATAATTAATTTCAATTACCCAGGAAAATTCTATACTAATTTTATGGGTTACACCAGGGTTTATCTCAAAAGACAGAGCGATACGGTTTAGAAATAGATTAAAGATGAATTATATACGGTGCTTGCAAAGGTTAATCTGCAAATCAGTAAGGGTCATTCGATTTTGAAAAAATTCCGAGGATTTGAGAACCTGAGGAAAACACAATAATAATTGAAATCTTACACGATGGTATATTAAAAATACTGCTAAGAGTAATTTTGTTTAATAATTCTAAAATGGCGTTGGTGGTTAAATACATACAGGTAAAACCCACTATAAACAATTATACACGTCACTTTTCCAGTCAAGACTTGCATATAACGCCAACTAATATAATAAGGAGCTGCGCACGCTCGACCATCGGCATAAAAGGCGAGAGCTATGTTCCAGTGCATTAGTCGTCAAAGTATCATCGAGTTTGATTAAAATTATAAATTAAAGATGGATTTTTCTTGTGTTGACGTTACAAGTGATGTGCGAGTACCACAATTAAATATCAACCAACTGGTTGGTAAGTCAACCTATAGGTTAGGCGAATTTCCTTCAAATTATCACCACCATATATTAGAAGTTGGTTTTGATTTATATGGTGGTCTTCAACCTGTCATCCAAGTGATTTGCTGTAGTGGTATGTGTGCTGATTCTACGATAACATTCTCTTACTTCGATTGGAAGAAATTGTGTACTTTTCAAGTAGAATTTCAAATTCGCCAATTTGCTCAAGACTCAAAACAAGTACGATTAAATGGTCTGACTACTGGAAACGATGTTGTTGACATACAATTGGATCAAGATTTCAAATTGCAGCTGAGCACAGCCTTTAATAGAAGTATATGGTTGTTGAACAATTTTGAAAAGAGAATTTATATAATATGAAGATTACGAAAGATGGGAATGTTATTGTCCTACCTGCGTACGAGTGCATCAAGCTATTAAATTTGCGAGAATTGATCTGTTTTAAAATGGTTGAGTTAAGGTGTAGAAACTTTCCAGAATTTTACGAAAAATTTGTTGCTGATATAAAAAGTATGTGGAAATACGACGGAGGAAGAAAGGGTTCAAACGTTATTAGAGGAGAGAGCAGTGCCATTATTTCTCTGTCTAATGATTGCAGCAATTTAAATTACTTGACAGTGTTGGAAATTATTAAATGTTTCCCATTCAGTACTTAAAAGATGCAACTGCAAGGCAATCGCTTGCGCAAATGTTTAGAGATTTGGCTATCCCAGATTCGCCAGACTCTGGTTACCACAGCGGTTTATAGATGTTATCAATACGTGTATGTATTCTATTAAAACATATTTCTTGATAAAGTTTGTTTTACATATTTGTATCGCCAACATTACCATAAATTATTAATAGACGTATTAAACTATCCTGTTTTTATTTTTAGGTTTAAAGTGGTGTACGCGGAAATAATAAACACAATATACCGCATGTTAACAAAAAGTTGTGGGGAAATTTAAAGACGAGTTTAACGGTGACTTGGTGTTAGAATTTGTAGGTAGTAAGGCTAAGTCCTACTGTATTGTACGCGAGAAGGACACGATTAAAAAAAGATTAAAGGGATCTCTCAAAGTGTAGTTAAGTAAAACCGCGGGTGCTACAACCTATAACGAGCATATACCTCCAAAAGGAATGGACATGCAACTACGTAGCAGTGTGTGGAGAATAAGGATTCTCCAATAAGAAATTAAAGTCATTGGTAATGGTAAAATGTTAAACCTATAAAGGCGATTATTAATTGTGGTTTAGTGACCGCGTTTGTGCACTCTTCGAGTGTCTTCGGCAATCTTCGATTGTTTCCAAAGAAAATATTCAAGCACACCATTTAATGTCGTGGTGTAACATCGTCCACTGTTAAGCTCCGTTAATTATACTACTAAATGAGGTTTGTATTTTCCGTAAATACGCACTTTTCAGCGCCTCGTGGTATTGGTAATCTACAAACAATTATATCTCGATTTGAAATGCGCGTCATTGAAACATATTCTCAACATAATTAATAGAAAGTCCAAGAAAAGAAATTATAAAACAGCATTCAAATGTTCGTTAAGAAATCTAGAATATTTGTTGGATTACGAGTTACAAATTTATTAATACTACATTGAAGTTTCCGGAATTTGCGTTATAATGCTTCTACCGCGTCACGTAAGGTAATTTAGGTAATAAGACCCATTTACTTTCAGTACTTAATCTGGTTTATTACATTTTGTTAATTCTGGAATTTAGGTAGTTAATGATGTCATACACAAAATTTCTAATTAACATACATGGCTGGTATCTAGCGAAAGTTGTAGCACGCATTTTCAATTACGAATGCATTCTTCTTTCATTACAGGAGAAATTCCATAGATTTCATACCAGCAAAATGCGCTTTCTTTTAGATATTTAAAACACATTACATTGGACATCAAAAGTCGACCTTGCCATTTCTACATTATTGTTAAGCATGCATTGGAATTTTGGATGCGGTAATTTCTTGTTTAAAGTAACTTAGTTAAATAAAGTGTAATTTAAAATTCATAAATGATTGTATAGTCAGTTATTGCAATTGAAAACACATTCAGGGAATAATTTATTTGCTCTATATATTTTACAGTAGCGTTTCCGGACAAAACTTTCTGCTTTTAATTAATTAAAAGCATACAAGTTTCTGGTGTATATTCCTAAAGAGAAAATAAGTAGTTGATGTACCGTTGAATGGAGTTCATCCTTGTTTACACAAATTTCAGATCCTGCGAACTAGCGTTTTTGTTAATATTATTTAAAAAAATCAATACGTTAGATGGATAAGGTGTTCAGTGGCGGTTATTTTATCAATAAATTTTATTTAATATGTTTAGTTTTTATTTTCAACACCAAAATTCTAAGGTTCACAAAACAATTTCTACGGTTTTAAGACATTAAAAAGAGCTAGCTGCGGAGATCTGAAAATTAGAAATAAAAAGATTCGGGTAGCTGAGAAAATCTAATATTAATTGATACCAAACAAGGTAGGTTTATCTCGAAAGATGCATTGGCTAGACGAGGAAAACTATTTGTTAGTTTTGCTTATAAAGCAAAGGCGAAATTTAGAGGTTTGAGAGCTTTAAAGTGTAACTTTGTAAGGAGTAGTCCGATTTTAAATCTGTTTGCAGATTCTGTGTAAAATTTTAGACTAACAAGATGTATCGCATGACTAAGAAAATTTATAAGAACGCTCAAAAGTCGCTATAGGTAAAAATCTTAAAATGGGGTAGCTCCTTGGGGTGATGCAATCTAAAAATTCTTAAAGATTCGGGTACCTGAGAAAATCTAATATTAATTGATACCAAACAAGGTAGGTTTATCTCGAAAGATAAAAAAATGGCTAGTCGAAGAAAACTTTTTGGTCCAGAATGTTAGCGGTAAAAAAATCTTAAAAATAGGTTTATCTCGTGTGTGGAAATGTGGATGCTCATTTATCTCGAAAGATGAAAAATGGTTAGTCGAAGAAAACTTTTTGGTCCAGATGAGTGAGGAAATGAGGGATTCTGGAGGAAATGAGGGGGTGATTACGCCCATAATGTACTACTTGCGTTAATTCTATCGATTATACTATAAAATTCCGTTTTCGTTTCTTGAAAGGTTTCAAACCCTGCGCAAAACTCTTTAATGGCGGCTTGGTTTTGAAAATCTTTACTTCAATCACATAACCTTTGCATGCGCCTGAACAAGAATCTCTTTGTTTGCTTTCAATAGTCTCAGAGTTTCCTCCTTAGAAGGCATTGCTAAAATGGCTGTACTTTAATATAAAATTATGTACTAAGAATGGTGCGTTTAAAGTTATATAAATGATGCACTAACAAATTATTGCAAAATGTAACTCAGAATTTGTATACAATCTTTTATATGAGACTTTGTACACAACATGCCAAAATAACTTGCGCCTTTATATTTATAATTTGTTAAATTGTAAACCTACTGTGTCAACAAACTTATCAAAGTGCTTAGATATGTCGACCACTTTCCATACGTCGCAATAACAAACCCGGGCTGTTTGGACCAGATGATTGAGCTTGAGCAAATGTGCAATATTAAATGTGTGAATGCAATATTCAAAAATATAAAATACTTTTGATAGCAGGACCATATGCGTAATAATAACAATTATTATAATAATATAAATGCATAACAGAAACTTACCAATCGCTGCAGAACACTGCTTCATTCAACACGTAATAATATGGAACAAAGGAAATTAGGAGTGATTTGGGTATTGGATATAATATGTTACTACATACTGTATCACAATTAAACACTACCGGTGAATCTTTGCTATGATTAAATGTAAGTAACAAATCTAAGCATATGTGAATAAAATGCGAAACAAACACGTCAATTTATTAGTTAGGTTCAACAATATAGAATTAAAATTGTATTGAAACTTGATAGATAACAACCAGTTCTTGATATGCAATATAAACTGGATTGTAATTATGACTTTATAATAAATTAAATAGAATTGCTGCAAACAAATTTAGTAACATATTTGTAAATAGTATGGAAAATTACAATAATTTAAATGATTCTCGAGATAAAATAAATAACAAAACTACACTATGATGAAGAAATGAAAGAATACTGCGACAAAAGTACTAATGTTGTGGACTAATGAAATTATAGTAGTAGCTATCGGTGATGTTTTAGCTTCAAAGCTAGATAGCATTTTGTAAACTTTCTACTTTGTATAATAGAAGTAGGTAAAAATAGCAAAGTAATGAGGATTTAGTTATTGTAAAACTTCATGTTGAGGAATACTTTGACTTGTTTATTTAATACCAACACACAATCGGTAATGTAATGTACTTTGCTATAAAAATTAATTTTAAGTTCCTGCAATTGAACTTTTGTATTGCTTTGTAGAATGTGTCATACAAAGAAATCTTAGAAACAACCTAATATTGATGTACAACTATTCACCACAAAGATTTTAATCTTCGTAAGCAGGTTGATTTGGCGAAATCTTGGTCAACCCTACTTTATGTGGAGATATAAGGCAGGCATTTAGATTATCCCGAACCCTCATACTATCTAGTTTGAATGACATCATTTTAGGATTTAAAGTATCAAAGGCTTTCGTCATATCAAAAGAGATATCTATCGCATATTCACCAAGATCCAGTTTTTCCAGTATAAGTTGAGGGCTATTTCTGTTGAACGATTTGGACGAAAGCCATATTGCTGGTCACATAAAACATGATACTTATCAAAAAATGTAATTAGTCTGTTGTAGAAAATTTTTTCAAAAATGTTTGAAAAGACACTTATAAGAGAGATAGGGCAATAGTTTTCAACATTGGAATCCTTTCCCGTTTTAAATACTGTGGGATCTAACCTGAGAGTATATTTACCGAAGAGAAACGCAAATTCATTAATGGAGGTAGGGGATATTCTTTTAGGAATCATTACAATATCATTATTATTAGAAATGTTGTTATGAAAGTTAAGATTAAATGCACAATCCGCGATTTGTGCGTGATGATCTAAGAGACTGGGATCAAAAGTTATCACTGATACAAGCTCCTGAGTATTGGAAACGATGAAGTCAAGAGTTGAAGTACTGGTATATCGGCATGTTGAGAAAATTCTCGTTGATTCAGTTACAAGAGAGTACATATGAAAGGAGCTGAAAAGATCTAATAACGTTTTGCATTTCATTGATGATGTATTCGGATTAAGATTAAGATTGCCACAAAGTAATATAAATTTAAATTGATTGATACATTTTGATAAAGCTAGTGATAGTTTAGAAAAGAAAATGTCACAAGCATCATTGCTTGGTCGATATACACAGATTAGGCAAATTGATTTATTGAAGATGATGGAGGATAATTCTAATGCAACTCCACAGATAATATGCACACTGCTAAGTATGGTTTGCATAAATCAGCTATACGGTTTCTAGCCCTCTCCCCATACGGAAGACACAACATCAAGTGCTGATAAACTATAAACCTGAAATGTATAAAGAGTTAATATTGGTCTCTACAAACCAGTGTTCAGTGAGACAGAGAAAGGATGGAGAAGTTTTGCATAACAATAGTTCAATTAAATAAATTTTCTTGCTTAAGCTTTGGATATTGATGTGTAAAATTCTGCATGTGTCAAGATGGTTATTTAGGAAATCAGAAATAAATTCACCTACGTTATCATTTAGATTAAACATTAACTTATTGCCTGGTGGTAAGACCGTGCTTGAAAATTTTGACTACTGCATGATTCACTAACTTGAGGCATGGTGACAGGAGCTTGACATTCATGTTTATTTCAATGTTAGTATTGTAGATCTTAGTAGATGATAATTCAGTGAATACTGCCAGTGAGTTGGTCCATAATTGTGTTAGCTATCATTTCACATATTTTACGTTTAACCGTAGCATTAAGTTGATATCCAAAATGATTATAGCATTTGTCATTTAAGAACGCATTAGAGTTTATATATATCCAGATTTTTTTCAGACCAAGTTATAAATCTTCTGGTTCATGTTGTAGATAACTTGATTGAGATGATGGTAGTAGTTACGGTGGTAAGGTATGGTCATAAATATACTATTAGCATGTTTGAGTTTAATTAAGGAATCTCTTAAGATAGTAGAAGTAAACGATTTCCTTAAGAAAGCATAATTGGCTCCTCCAAATTTAAGTACAAAGTTTTTTTTAGTGTAATCTTTCATCAAATTTTTAATGTCATTTACAAATGTAAGCAGGCCAGCATTTGGTTTAAATATGCACTGAATTTTAATCAAAACATTTAAATTTGTATGATGGGTTAGAAGCTTAGCAATATTCCTGCAGTGATCATCTCCAATTATTAGAACTTTAGAATTAGTGTGGTGTTTGTAACTGTCTTTAACCACATTTGCACCTTGTAGATTAGATAATTTATCACAGATCTGGCTAGTAACGTGTGTTAATATTTACCTGACCTGCTACAGTGATATCAGTTCCACTAACTGTGGCTCTATCTGCAGTTTTATAATTAGCAAGGTTGAATACAGTTGGTGATGTTTGAGTGCTTTTGTTGATCCTAGGAACTGTTAAATTGCAACAAGTAGCTTTGTTGTTGGGATCATTAAGTGTAGCAGCATTATTAATTAGTGGCGGATGACCAAACACAATTTCAAACCACTGATCTGAGAAAGTCTCCTCAAGTAATTTAGTGGAGTCCAAGATGTTCATCAGTTAATCAGTTTGAGTGAATTTGCTAAATTTGTCTTGAATTTGATGTTTGTTAATGTGTTCCTCTAAGGATTTCATTCTTGTGTTAGCTTCTATGATTAGTTTGTTAAGAATAGCTTCATTTGCTACAGTTTCATTCTAGAGAGTGCTACATTCATTTTTATTTATCAATATGTTTATCCTTAAATTTGATGTCATTTATTAGATATTTAATTTGGTTTTGTAGATAAGCAATAGCTTCACTGTCTAGGTCAAAATTAGAAACCCCTTTTTTGTCGTCTATACTACATTCTTTACGGATAACCTTATTATTGTTTACAAAGGTAAATTCTTTTCTTTTCCTCATTAGGCAGCTTATGTGAAAACTTTGATAGCACTTAACACATAAATAATTATTTAATTTCTTCTTGCAACACTTGAAACTGAAAGACCTCATATCACACCAACCTGCATTGTCAGCCATCTTGACATGTATGAGAGAATAAACAGTATAACACTATCTACGACATCTACCAAGAAACCTTCCAGGCTGATCACAGGACAAAACTATCACTGGAAATAAAATCTACAAAAAAATAATCAAAAAGGAACTCGAAAATATGTAATTTTTTCCAAGATTACAATCTCAAACATATACAGGCGATAATCATGGATAAATAAGCAAAGCGATACAAAAGAGAGTTTTATTAGCCCTAAAGGATTATACTGGATTTAAAAGAAAGTGTATTGATAATATCACATCAAGATGTCTATGTATAGTGATAGCAGTGATTCATTGGAAGATTAAAATAATGAATACTTTTGTTTTCATCATCATTTTGTTTTCGACCTTACTTAAGGTCGGTTTGACGAAGCTCTAACTTCTTTTCTATTCTGTGCTAATCTAAAAAGTTCTACCTACTCTTCACAACCTAAATTTCTAATAATTCGACTAATATAGCTTGATCTAGGTCTTCCTATACTCTTCTTTCTTTTTCTTATCTACCTGGCTCTACATAGATATTAGCAACCTGATGGTTGTTATAAAACTCCAACATGTTTACATGATTCCCAATTATAAAAAAATGAAATACTACCTGGTTATCCCCTCCAAAAAAGGAAAAGTGCTAAAGTATATGTTATGGTAAGACAAGTAACGAATCACTGCCAACATGCGAGACCGCTAACTTTTGTTTTGAGGTATCAAATTTCAAATAATACCTTTCATTCATTAAATTGGTTATTAATCAATCATTTGCTGCACTATAAAATTAACCATGTTTAGTAATGCAGTACCGTACTTAATATTATCGATCTTCCGCTTTTCTTTAATTCTACGCAAATACCTATAACGATTTGTTGACTAGTTTGTTTGTGAATAAGTTGTTATTTCAATCGTCGACAATTATATGGTTGCAAATACAAACTGAACCAGTAGTGCATTATTACATTGGATGTGGATTTACCAACCAGATCTTTATGTCAACCAGAACTGCGTGTTCAACTGGTTCTTTGTCGAAGTTGCATCCAGGCTGAACTAGAGTAAGTCGGATCTTCTTTTAAAAGTTTTTGACCAAGATATAACCCTTTACTCCACTACCGACTACAAAGATCGATTCAATATTTAAAATTTCACAAATATCTCCAGTAGAACTAATTTTTCCCCTATCACTTCGTACTATATCTACTCTGACCAGATCAATCATTTGTTGAAACTGTGACCAAATGGACATCTCTCTCATTGTTCATGTCCTTAGGTGCTACATTGTTATGGCTGTGGTCATAAGGTAGATTTATTACAGTCAAACTAGCAGGCCAGAAAGAAAAGCATGAGAGTCAGTCAAAACCAACTCGCCCAAATTACAACAATAGAAGAGGAAATGCAAGGAAAAAGAAGGTCATGCTAACACAGTCAAAGATGGGAAGCAATCAAAATGAAATCGATGAACCTATAATCCGACATAAAGTATAGAAATACAAAATTATACAATAAAATACCATAGGACGCCAGAAGTTTTCAGGTTCTCCACTGCGAGAACTAAAATTATCAGTAAAAACCCAAGTCTGATGATGGTGAAATATAACCAAAGGATTAAGTCATAAAAAGAATCGATGCAAAACGTTGAGTAAAAAAGTTTTCACAAATTCGAGGCCCTATGTTGAGCTTGTCGGATTTGTTACAGTCAAACGAGTGGGTCAGTAAGAAAAGGAAAAGAGTCAGTCAAAAACGGCTCGTCTGAATTACTGCAACAGAAGCGAAAATGGAAGGAATGAGAAGACTGTGCTAACAGTCAAAGATTGGAGGGGTTAATCAAAACGAAACCAACGAACTTACAACCCGACAGAAAAGTATAGAAATACAAAAAAAACAAACAATAATTTAGATATAAGTAACATACAAATAAAAAAACATCATATTTACTCACAGACATATATCTACGATCACCTTACCTAATCTATTTACTAATACTATAGTACAGGTGACAAGCTTGTCTCTAGAAATCTGTTTAGCATAACAAAGGTATGAAAAGTATGTATAATAGCACCACTATCAAATATCCACACAACAATTTGGGTTTAGCTCAGTTATCCATTCTAATAAATCAACAGTGTTCAAAGCATACCTTCATATAATACCCTAATAGTTACATAATACCAGTAAGCCAATCATAATGTAAGCTAGCAAAGCAATCGTTTGATACAAATTGAAACTCTTTGACCCCTTACGTAATACATATAAATAAACCATAACGTAAGCTATCAATGCAGTCGTTTTATAAAGATTGGATACTCTTCTAATATTTACCTCAAGCATTTCTTAACGTGAGTGATAAAACTCACACATGGGACCTACATTTTACCTCTCATCCGAAAGGGGGCACATTTTTGTGAAAAGTGCTTGCATAACATTTTTCAAACGAGCGAACAGAAAGAAAGGGACAAGAGCCAGTCAAAAACGATTCGCCCGACTTACTGCAACATAAGAGAAAACGGAAGAAAAGAGAAGACCACGTTAACACAGTGGAAGATTGGAGGGGGTGGGAGGGCAATCAAAATGAAACCGATGAACTTACAACCCGACAGTAAAGTATAGAAACACAAAAATAAAGAAACAAACAATAATTAAGATATAAGTAACATACAATTAAAAGAAAAATTATATTTTATCCTTATACAGATATCTACAATAGCCTTATTTAATCTATTTACTAACACTGCTGTACAGTGGACGAGCTCGCCTCAAAGGAATCTGTTTAACGCAAGAAAGAAAAGAAACGTTGAATAATAGCGCACCACTAAATATCTACACAACAATATCGTATGTATACCGGTAGCTCAGTTATCTAGGCTTATAAATCAACAGTGTGCAAAGCATACCTTCATATAATTAGCCTAATAGTTGCATAATATCAGGAAGTCAACCACAACATAAGCTAACAAACCAATCGTTTGATACAAATTGATACTAATCTACTTTTTACATAATACAAATAAATAAACTGTAACGTAAGCTAACAAGGAAGTCGTTTTATAAAGATTGGTATTTTTCTATTGTTTACCTCAAGCATGTTGTTCGGGATCAACATACCCCGGTAGCCAGCTAAATATGTTGAAACAAGATGTGGAATTTTCATGCGAAGGACAGATGAGCAGACCAGAGGATTTACGACAGCTGGAAACTACGACGGGTTACTGATATATCCAAAATACGAAATCCGGAAACCGACAACCGGAAGCCGGGCAGTCACTCAGAAAAGTAAAGGGAGTTTTTCATTACACAAGAATTTTCATAAATGCCCGTTCGAAATTATGGTATTTGTTATAAATTAATGCAACAGCCTGTAGTCAAAAATGAAACTGTCAATCCACAACGTACAAACTGGTTTCTTTTTAAAAATGGTCACGGAAAACCCCTTTCCAGCAACATAACTCATAACATGTCTGGATAACAGGATCAAACTTGTATTTTATTCCACGTCAGAATCCTGAATGCAACAAATACGATAACGTACGGAGATCCCATTATACCAAGTATATACAACCTCACAATCGTAGTACAAAAATCAGGTGTTTAACCAATATATAATTACATTCGTTTTATATCAGGATTTTCGCAAAACCCCATCACAGTAAATTAAAATAAAATGCAAGCATAACTTGAGATAACGTGTATCTTTATGTAACTACGATTTTAACAATGTCAACTGTGAAAGCGAATAGTAATGAAAACGGGATAGTTAATTAGAAGGATACAGGGAAATTCTAACGTAGGGAAACGAATGTAACAGTCTACTTTTATTTATTTGCATGGAATGATACCAGCAGGTTGCAACATTCATGCTCTGAACTTGTATTTACTGGTTGCTTGTCAATTCCAAAACAAAAACCACCAACTTTACATGCTCTTTTGTATATTGTGTTATGTTGTATCAGAAAAAGCACACAAATGAAGTCAATTCAGATTAAATGCAAAAGTTAGGAAATAAAGCAAAGTTAATAATTAAGGAGTGATCTAGAGATATTTTGAATTTATTGATATTCCTGTACAAATGAATTTAAAATTAGTTGATGTTATAAGTGTATTTTACTGGCAACCCCACTTTCATGTGGGGGAGTGAAAATGGGTGCGTTCGTTTGTGCTGGTTTGTGCTGCAAACCCTATCATTTGTACAACTTCCGTTTTTGAGATATTCAAAAAACAAGTTGGGGGTGCAGCTGAAACGCTCGCACCCCCACTCTCTCAGAGGACGGCAGAAAATGGTGCATTCGTTTGTGCTGCAAACCCCATCGTTTGTGCTACTTCCGTTATCGAGATATTCAAAAAACAAGTTGGGAATGCTACTGAAACGTTCGCATCCCCACTCTTTCATATGGGGCTATAAAATGGTGCATTCGTTTGTGCTGGTTTGTGCTGCAAATCCCATTGTTTGTGTTGCTTCCCTTCTCGCGATATTCAAAAAACAATTTGAGGGTGCTGAAGAAATGAAGTGAATGAGTTTGAGGTGTGTGGTTGAAAGTTCATCATATTTGTTGAAAGCACTTGTAATCGTTTGTGCTCCGTTTGTGCTGCATGGTGCACTGTTTTTTTTTGTTTTAGCAGTCTTCCCTGGTTAGGGTGTTCTTTTTTATCTAGAAATATGCAAATACAACGGGAACAATTTTTTTTCGAAACCAGCCGTGAGACTTATTAAGAAGCTACAGTTTTGTACAGAATCCGAAAATCATATTAATTTTTAACCAGCCCTCAACTCCGTGGATCTTAGCCCCCCCTCCTTCAAATTTAAAAATTTGTCCTGCAAGCAGTTGGTCAATATTGAATTGATGCGCCAAATCCAAAAATAATTTTTTCCAACTTTAAAACGTATGAATTTTAGCACCCTTTATTCGGTTAGGACATTTGGGCGCTGCTGGTAAAGCGCAGCCGGCTGGGCGCCGCCGTTAGAGCGCGTATGATTTGAACGCGAGGATAGTAGGACGCGAGCTGTTAAGGCGTCGCCAATAGGGCGCGGGACATTAGGACGCGAGGACAGCAGTGTGCGAGTCGATAGGGCGCGGGGCAGTGGGGATCATGAGACACAAATAAGTTAGGTCGTGAAACTGTTAGGGTTACAGAAAAATATTAAATCAACTTATAATAAAATATTAAATGTTGTTTATTGTTTTAATTCTTCTTGTATGGTGTTCCTGTGCGTGTTTATATGAAAATGTACGGGTTGAATTTTTGAAGATGCCCTTGACGGCCAAAGTATTGTTCTTTTATTACTTTTAAAGAATGCTTGCTTTTGCATGGATCAGTATTTTGGCTGCTGGGGGAGCATTTTCAAAAATTCTGCCTGTCCATTCTCATCAACACACATACAGGAACACGATACAAAAAGAATTAGAACATAATAAAACAAAAAAAGTTGATGACCAATTTTTTTTTATTTTTGGAGTTTTTTGGAATTTGGCTCGCACCCTACTGTCCTCGCGCCCTAATGTCCCGCGCGCTATCGGCGGCGCCCTAATGTCCCACGCCTTATTGGCGGCGTCTTAACGGCTCGCGTCCTACTGTCCTCGCCTCCAAATGACACGCGACGTATCGGCCGTGCCTTTACGGCCGCGCCCCAATGTCCAGATCCGCCCTTTATTACCATAGAGGAAGTTGAGCCCTCTGAACAATTTTAATCCACCTCTGTAAACAGATAAGATAACACAACAGTAAAAGTCAACTAATTCGGTTTTAGCGATGTTTATATAATTATAGACATTGTTTATATAGGAATACTATTATATTTTTACGGCTACTTTTGAGTGTTGACAGTAGACCATAAGTTCACATTTATCAAGACTCGAGGTCGGTTTAAGTTTGATTTGAAGTGAACAAAGTTTGAAATAAAAGTTTATTTTTCGGAAAAATCGAACGAATATTTTATTAGGAACAACTTAAAATAAATCAAAAAAACTTGTAAAAACTCAAAATAAAAGAAACATTTCATTGGTGAAAACTTAAATTGAAGTGTACATTTCATTAGGACAACTTTGATTACAATAAACTTTTCCTTGTATCGAACAAATTACAATGTGTATAACAACATGTGACAGTGTACCGTCTTTCGCGACCTAACATCATACAATTCCCATTTCAGGCACTTCTCCCCCAGCAATACACGGTGTAATGCCCAATCTATACAGGATCTCCTGCAACAGGGCTGAAGGCAAGAACTCCTCTTAAGGTGTAATTTTTTTCGCCAATTACAATGTGACGGGGAATCACATTTAAACTCACGCTAAATAAAGGACGAAGTCCTTTATTGTCCTGTCGCATATACGGCATGGCTCCATAAATAGATGGGTGTTCAAAATGGTACTCGTATTCGATGAAATGTTGCAAGTCGTATATTTTGTACTGTGGTTACAGAACCTTTCATCTATAACCTTTTGTAGCTGAGTAATGTCATTATTTGCAATATTTACAGTAACATACGCATGCAAAAAGATTCTTGTGCGATTACATTTAGGACATTCATCACTTCTTTCTTCGACCGAAGGATAGTTTATTAATAATTGTTCCACCAGATAGCATGCTGTACAAGCAGAATTTATATGTGTCAATTGTTCAGTAGGTTTTATTGAATTTGATGAATCGCAAAAGTGAAGTTCAATAAGAATTTGTCCTCTCTTGGCATAACTTTGTGCGGTAATACCGTCGCACAAAATGTTACTGATTAATTCAAAAAATTTGAACAATAAATTTTCTGTAATAAATGCTGCGTAAAGTTGACTGTCTGCAAAAGCGGTACAAATCAGATGCACTGCACTATCAAACGTGCAAGTATTGATAAAGGTGTAAAGATTTTCGCCTATCTTGAGAGGTTTAAGCGAAAGAGTATTGTCATTTTTCAAATGCCTATTATTGATGTTTTTAACTTGCTTAGGTCATTATAGTGCAAAATAGTAGGGTCCTTTGTGAGATAGACATTTGTTTTAGTATTTTTATTACGTTTAGTACTTTTTACTCCTTTACCTCTCCAATTTTCTATGGGTTCTTCGAGGTTAGCTTCAGGAGGATCGGCACAGGAGAAGATGGCAGTACAATTGTCTTCACCAATTGACTCACTAGCAGGCATAGCAGAGGTAGCTGTCAGGATGTTCTGTTCAGAAGAGATACGTTTTATAGAAAATTTTTGCGAAGAGTTAGAAATTTCGCATTTGTTGAAAAACATTTTATTATTTCCTGTGTTATAAAGAACATGAATTTTAATGAATTCATCCAGTCCAACAGGGAGGTTTTTATGACAAATAATTTGATTCTTGACTTTTTTAAATAAACTTTCAGCCGTGGCACTGCCCTCAGTTAGTTTACCATACTTAATCGGATTCATTATTGCAGTCCAAAAAGGAAGATATATGGCGAATTTAAATAATCGTTCAGCTAGTTTTGGCACAAAATGTAAATTGGCATGATCACCCTTCATTTTATTTGCTTTACTAAAACAGTTTTGGGAAATAGTTGTAATTTGTGAATAAAATTCCATACCACTGAGTTCTTCATCGCCTTCATCAACCCCATTGCTTTCACCTAAAAATAGCAAATCATTATCGATGTCCTCCTCATTAAGTCCCGTCTTGAATTAGTCGATTTTTTCACCAGTAGCTATTCTTGCTTTGAGATGTTGTTTTGCCATTTCACACAATGTTGGTAGGCCATCTTCATTTACTCCTTCGATTTCGTTTAAAGTAACATAAAAAAATATTCCAGCAACATTTTGACGTCTTTGTAATTTTCCGAGGAAATTATTAATGCCAAAACAAGCAAATAGAAGCTCTTAAACCGTGTTCCCCTACATGGGCTTGATTTTATTTCTCTCCAAGTTGAAAATTTTTTGGATGATTAAAATCATTCCTGATGTAACAATTAGGGATTGTTGAATTAATTCCAGTCAGTAGAGAAGAGCATGTATTTTAATACTCTGGCAAAGTGGAATTCTGTATAAATGAACGTTCGCATGCCATCATTAAAGCAAGAGAGAAATCTAGTGCTACAATTATTGGCAAATCAATCCCATTCTTTGCCCATTCGGACAACCAAAACGAAATTGCATTGTGGTCATGCATGGCGTTCACTTAGTAAATGACCAATGGGAAATTGGCATTTCTTTTCATAGTCCATCACTCCTGTCTGATATAGAAACATGTGATGAATTTTTCTTCCCGACAGCAAAGTAATAGGTTTCACTACACTGCCAGTAGCATCTATCGTAATCCTTGGAAACTTGCAATTTTTCGTGTATAATCGATAGGTATTTATTTCGCATGATGACCAGTAATGTAAAAAAAATCTGTCAGCCCATATCACGAAGAATAGTATTATAAGGGGAAAGTTATTTTAACATCGCCAATGCAATAATCAGATCTTTATCTATATTCTCCTCTTCTTTTTTTCTGTGCTTGAGAATACGAAGGGCATTCATAGTTGGAAGATAGCGTCGCTCGGTATCTCCATATTCCATAAGCACATTTGCTTCGTGCTTTTGAGTGAAACTGGCAGACCAGTTTTCTTAAGTACTCGCCCTTTTTTAGCCCCCGAATAATTGGTTTTTTCCTGCTTTAAAACTTTTGTAATCACCAGTATAAGAGCAATCTAAGGTAGTAGATAAGCTACCTTTGTTCTGGATTAAAAAAAAACGGTTTTCTTATGGAATTTAACATTGGAAATTGTAAGTTCCAAAAAGACCATTTTCGTCAGATACAAAGGTCATTCACCCCGGGTGATCCTACATTTACAGTTCACGTGACTTTTGCTTATACGTTTTATACCGATCTACAATCTCCCCCCACTCTGCCTCATCCTTCACACTTAAATAAAAACGCGCAATCATTAAAATGCTTTATTACACATTGCACTTACATACATTGATTTTATATACTATAACATACATATTTTTAATATTATATATATATATATATATATATATATATATATTGTATCGGTTTATCTGAATTAACATATGTTACAAACATATCGATTGTTTATATCTACTACATTAACAAATAACAGTACATTCACAATAGGATTGGAGGTACCAATTCAATTAACATGTAATGTAGAACTCTACATGTATTACATATAAATTAACATTTTATTTATAAATGTTTCTCTTATTTACTAGATGAACATATTTACACTTCATACTACATGCATATATTAGAGTAATTTATAATAATTTAAACTGCCTCCTCCATTTCCATGCTATCTATGGAATAATGACCTATGGGTAATGCCTTGTATGATCTTGGTATTAAATATCTTTTATCGTCATGTGGACTTAAGGTTATTTTATCTTGAATGATTGTATGAACACAATGTTTAGATGAGTGGATCAAATTTTGTGAAATGAACTTTTCTGTATGTAGTAGAAGGAGAAGAGGCATTCTGGTGCCACCTCCACATCCCTCCACACATCTCCACATCCCTCCACATCCCTTCACACATCTCTCCACATCCCTCCACACACCTCCACATTCCTCCACATCCCTCCACATCCCTCCACATCCCTCCACACATCCCTCCACATCTCTCCACATCCCTCCACATCTATCCACACATCCCTATACATTCCTCCACATTCCTCCACATCCTTCCACATCACTCCACATTCCTCCACATCTTTCCACCTCCACATTTCTCCACATCCCTCCACATTCCTCCATATTCCTCCACATTCCTCTACATTCATCCACATCCTTCCACCTCCCACCACATCCCTCCAAGGAAGTTATTCGAAATCGTCTTAGGGTATGACACATAATATCGGTCTAGATTTTTCTGGGAACCCAAATCTTTAAAAAAATTTTAAATCGAAGCAACGCTCGGGAGAATTATACTCTTATACCTAATATCAAACTTATTAAAATTTGTATAAAAGTATTGCGTGGTTTCTAATTCTAGTTCTTTTGGAATTGTAGAATATGGTGTTGCAGATTGTGTAAAATATGTACTACCTGCTTTAATGTAGCACTTGTGTAAGATTTTTATTTTATCTTGGCCGTTTTCCTCCTCTACTATGTACAAATAATTTACTGGTAAATAGTTAAAACTAAAAGCCAAAAGCAAATACTTTATCAATTTTCCCTCGCCTCTGGTTTTCCGGTCAACTTAATTTGCAAGCCTGTCAATTTGTTTGTATTACTATTCCCCCAATACACGTACTGTAGTAGGTTCTTATACACTAAACAGTAGCTATTTTGCAGCTTGTCCGATGGCTTACTCCACATTTTGGAAGTGGTACCGAGTACATTGGTGCCTTTAGGAAGTATAACTTACTATCATCCAATAAGATTAAAGAGACTTTTAAGGGATTATAAGCTTAGGTCTATAGTATTAGTTTTTCATAGCTTCTGGTGTCGTCTCCAAATAAAGAATTAGATGCTTAGTGACTGTTAACTTCCGCTTCCCTCATGTAAGCCCAGGCACACCACTGCCCATGCGCACCCCTGCCCATGCGCACTCCTGTTCATGCGCACACCTGCGCGCGCGCGCGTGCGTTGATGTGTACGGAAATACATTAATCAGTCTAAGCTATTTTATTTAGTCCAAGGAATCTACTATTTTTTAAACCACAATTAATAGTCACCTTTATAGGTTCAATACTTTTACCATTTCCCAATAGCTGGTGCTACGTACGTGGAAACTTTAATTTCTTTAATTTCTTATTGGAAGGAATCCTTATTCTCCCACTCGCTGTTGCGTAGTTGCCAGTCTACCACTTTTGGGAATATATGTTCGTTATAGGTTGTAGAACCCTTGGTTTTAAATTATCCGAAAGGTTCTTTACTAGGCAAATATACATTTAGCGGAACCCCTTTGTGTGTGGTGTACGCCAAGGTTACGAAACCCGCATTCTTTAGTTCGTCTATATTATCTACCATTTTGATAAATACGTTTTTAGAATAACCTTTTAAAAAGCATACGGATTTAGTACCATCCTTTTCTGCAAGGACGCCTATATAACTAAAAGAGTCTTTCTTACTAACCACAAATTCATACAGCTTGTAGAATCCGGATGTATCTAAGTCAGTCCATCGACATATAAAATAATCTTTTATTTCTTCCTTATTTTCTCTAATAAGATGTTCTTTGTCTAACACACCTTTGTATTGTTCGCGTAATGTCGCAGTGTTTTCCATGTAGTCCAACTTTCGCCTGTTTGCATCTATTTCCTCTAGTTTCAGCTGTCTTTTTCTTTGACTTACAGCGTTTGGTGTGTATAATGGGGTAATTTTCTTTAGCGTAAACGGATTGTGTTTACTACCAATATTTACGCGTTGTCGTACAACTTATGGGCGAATGTTAGACGTATTTGTCAACCACAATTCCGAAATGTTTATTTCTTTTGGAATTGTAGAATATGGTGTTGCAGATTGTGTAAAATATGTACTACCTGCTTTAATGTAGCACTTGTGTAAGATTTTTATTGTATCTTGGCTATCTTCCTCCTCTACTATCTCCAAATAATTTACAGGTAAATAGTTAAAACTAAAAGCCGAAAGCACATACTTTATCAATTTTTCCCTTTCCTCTGGTTTTTCGGACAACTTAATTTGCAAGCCCGTCAATTTCTTTGTATTGCTATTTCCTCAATACACGTACTGTAGCAGGTTATTATACACTAAACGGCAGCTATTTTATAGGGAAGGAAGACAGCCAAGATAAAATAAAAATCTTATACAAGTGCTACATTAAAGCAGGTAGTACATATTTTACACAATCTGCAACACCATATTCTACAATTCCAAAAGATATAGTCATTTCGGAATTGGGGTTGATAAATACGCCTAACATTCACCCAGAGGTTGTACGACAACGCGAGTTAAGGTACGGGCCTTTCGAGCGGTGTTTTTAAAAAACGTTTCCAAACTCTTAACAAATTTATTTTATCTTAAAACAGAAATTAACATGGAATTTTGAATAACTGAAAAATAACTTTAATTCGAAAACATTTAATTAGTTGTAATAAGTTGAGTAGCTTGAACAACGAAGTATGGAGTTCGAAGACTGACTGCCGGGCCTTGAGCTCCCGGGCTTTTTATAATAACTTGCCCCTCACATAGCTGTGGGAACTTGCAAATTTCATGTCTGCTTTTCTATTAATTCTACACTTTATTACATTGTAACAATCTTATTTCTACGTAATTACGGTATGTTAACCGTCTGTGACCAGCCACCTGCAGTATCACTGCCCTCTCAGATACAAAGTTGCATATCCGTTCTCATGAACTGTTAATAACCTCTCTGGGTTATCCTTGTATTACATTGTTGCAATGAAAATATACTTTAATTAACAATTTCTAATAATTTCTATATATATATATATATATATATATATATCCGTTTACGATAAAGGAAAATGCCGCATTATGCATGCCGTACGCTGTAAATGGAAGGAAAAGACAACTGGAGTTAGAGGAAATGGATGCAAAAAAGGCGAAAATTGGACTACATGGAAAACACTGCGACAATACGCGAACAATACAAAGATGTGTCAGACAAAGAACATCTTATTAGAGAAAATGAGGAAGAATTAAAAGATTATTTTAGGTGCCGATGGACTGACTTAGATGCATCCGGGTTCTACAAGCTATATGCATTTGCGGTTAGTAAGAAAGACTCTCTTAATTATGTAGGCGTTTTTGCGGAAAAGGATGGTACTAAATTCGTATACTTTTAAAAGGTTATTCTAAAAACGTATTTATCAAAATAGTAGATAACAAAGACAAACTAAGGAATGCGAGTTTCGCAACCTTGGCGTACACGGCATGCAAAGAGGTTCCGCTAAACATTGTATATTTGTCTAGTAAAGAACCTTTCGAATCATTTAAAACCGAGGGCCCTACAACCTATAACGACCGTATATTCCCAAAAGTGGCGGACATGCAACTAAGTAATAGTGAGTGGAAAAATAGGAACCCCATCTAATACCGACAAGAAGAAGTCGATCAAGCTAACAAGATACGTATGCAGGATATAGTGGGAGAGCCGCGATTAAAAGATTGTCATAAGCTGCAAGAATTACACGAAGGAATGGATCTGGTTGTCGGTGGAATCAAAGACTTTATATATAGAGGCAAACTTCGGTACATTTTGCAATTCAAAACCTAGACGGCCTCTATGTATCAAACTATTGGTTAGAAAAGGAGATAGAGGACTTGGGTGTCAATTTAAATTTTAAGCTGCGAATAAAATTAGATAAAATTAAAACCACTCCAAACAAACATAAAGAAAGGACTGCCTTTTGTGTATAACTTTGTATTAAAATTAAGTTTAAATGACTCCATGCTTGGTATTAAATATTTTTAAATTTTGTTATGTATAATGTCAGAATAAACATTTTTAGAATAGTATTACATTGTTCTTTATTTATAAAAGGCTATGACGTCACCACAAAATAGCAGTCGCATAGAGAGGGGTGCGCATGGGTAGGGGCGCGCATGACCAGGAGTGCACATGGGCAGGGGTGCGCATGGATAAAGGCGCGCATGGTCAGGGGTGCGTATGGGCAGGGGTGCGCATGGGCAGGGGTGCGCATGGGCAGGGGTGCGCATGGGTAGAGGTGCTCATGGGCAGGGGTGCGCATGGTCAGGGGTGCGCATGGGCTGGGATGTTTCTGGGCTTACACGAGGGAAGCGGATGTTAACAGTCACCAAGCATCTAATTCTTTATTTTGTGTGGAGTACTTGCCGGCGTATGTATCCGGAGTAAAAACACGATTTGTACACGCAGATAATTAATAAAATTAGTTTATCGAGCGAAGATGACAAAAGGTATATCATTCCTAATAGTACAACAATCTACGCATGGAGGCATAAAGATATAAGATAGTACAGTACAAACGTAGCACATACAAAAGCACCACCTTATATCCCCCTCAAAAAAGAGTGGGGGTGCGGACGTTTTATCAGCACCCCAAATTGTATTTGAATATCTCGAGAATGGAAGTAGTACAAACGATGGGGTTTGCAGCACAAACTAGCACAAACGTAGAACAAACGAAAGCACCACCTTATATTCCCCTCTGAAAGAGTGAGCGTGCGTACGTTTCAACAGCACTATGAATATGTTTTTTGAATATCTCGAGAACAGAATTAGCACAAACGATGGGATTTGCAGCACAAACTAGCACAAACGAATGCATCACTTTATATTCTTCTTTGAAAGAGTGGGGGTGCGGACGTTTCAGCAGCACCCCGAACTTGTATTTTTGAATATCTCGAGAACGGAAGTAGTACAAACGATGGGATTTGCAGCACAAACCAGCACAAACGTAGCACAAAGGAACGCACCAATTTTCAATTCTCCACTTGAACGTTGGGGTGCCGGTAAAATGCACCATGATATTATGCATTGCATGGTTAACAAAATCATTTTCCGAAGAATATTTACGTATTTTGTAAAGGTACAAAAATGTATGAATTTTAACATTACCTATTATTCACCACAGAGGCATCAGAAAGTTTGGTACTATTACACCCAAATGTATATTGGGGTTTTTTATTCATTTTCCACGTTCCATTCCAAATGTTTAATTGCGCTTTTATGACTATTATAGACATAATAAACATGGAACCAATTGTACCGCACAGTATTCCCTAAAACACATATAAGCTAATTTTTATTGTGCAAGAGATCAAATTCACCTTAATATTCACAATAGGAAGCAACATTCCAATGAGAAACATTGCTAATAAGGGACCACTGTAGACCCCGTTTAAAGCTACAGACATTTGAACGATGGTTCCAAGACGTTCTATAACAAATATAAGGGCTGTGGTAACAATTCCTATTACAACTGCTATAAATTTCATGATGTTCCTCGCTCTAATTTCCGATGTAGTTTCCGGTAACAAAGGTCCAACAAAATCTTGATATATAATTCCTGATAATGTATTTATAAAAGCTGACAATGTGCTGAAAATAAAACATTACATTTTATATGTACTGATTGCGTCAAGTGAAAAAGTAAATTTATTATTGGTTAGTGGTAAAGATGTTAATTTTTTACTTTTGAAAATTTAAACAAGCAAAAATTAATGCATGGCATGACCCTGCACCGTCTATTATTTGTTGCACTCTTTTTTTAAATAAGGTTTCACCTTTTCATTTTACTATTCAAGTTCAGGGGGTTCGTAAATCCCGCATGGAAAAGTCCTTCGTTATTATTATGTTTAATTTAAGCTTCACGTGTAAATCCAACGAAGACTTGGTACTCACATTTTTAGGACATTCGCTTATGATTTGTAGAGTAAAAACAGCAAAAACAGCGCGTCTTTCAGTTTTAGCGTGAGAACATTAACATCTTGGAGAGAGCGATAGTTAGTGGGACTAAAGCGTCGAAAAGAACGGCATTTTTACTACCGAGCTTCATCAAATACAGACGTGCGGGTGTCAAGTTCCGAGAGTCGGCGAAGTGATCCACCTTCCTGTGTTACTCTATACCGTTACCGAAATAAAAAATACCCGCGATTCGTCGACAAAGATCACTGTCAATCAAACAACGAACACCTGAACAACCCTTGAGAGGCATGACAAACCGGCCCATTGGTGATTCACCCCGTAAGTTTTTTTACGATTAATTCGTGAACCTAACTTGCGACGTCATTCATATAATACAATTTGAAACGTATCCTTTTTATGTCAGGCTTGTGTGGTTGACGACGCGACGGTTTAATCTTAAATAAGAGAATTGGGTTCAATGCTTGTAGTTTTAAACTACAAACGCATTGACAAGAATTATTTGCATTTGAAAAGTAAAGAAGTGCTGTGTCCCAGTGTCCCAATATTTTACCGACTTTGACCCAAAACCAATGCAAAAGCGTAACATACAGTTTATTTCTAGCGCGAGTGCGGACCCTGAAATGAACCTAAAAGAAATCACTGATTCCATGGGCAATATAAAAGCTTTCGCTCACTCCACTGATCCTGTGCCTACCTAGATACAGTTATCCCGAATCCGTTCTCGCATAATCTATTTATAACAACGTCTCGATTTGTTTTCTACCTCAAGCTTTGACGAAACCGAAAAAATTAAGAGCAAATTTATATCCGAATTATCCTTCGTTGAAAGATTTGTGTTAGAAAAATTAGACATTATCCCTGATACTCCTGCAATGATTTCGAATTTAAATAATCTATTATTACCAATAGAAAAAGTAAACTTTTAAAATCAGTACCCGTTTACAAGTGAAACCTGACTTCATTATCACATCAGTACACACAAACACACATATGTGTATATATATATATATATATATATATATATATATATATTGCTGTGTTAGGGGGTTGTTTAGGGGTGTATTGAGTCGTAAGGGTCGCGCAATGAATGTAAATAACAATAGAAATCAGAAAACTGCATTTATTTAGCATGAAAATAAATAATTCGCATATTATGCAAATAGCAAACATTTAACACCCTGTATAAGGACTGTAATTAACTTTAATTAATGCCAGTAAGCATATCTTTCAATAAAAGAACACATATTCAGCACAGAAATAATTATACATGCAATTAAACTACTTCAAGAAGCGTTTATAAACAAACAGATAAGATAAAACCTAGTAAGTCTTCATGCAATTACGTATGGGATAAAGAAAGAATAATAAAGCGCTTTGATAAGAAACGCACTTTCAAAGATAAGTTTTAAATAGTAGACATAAACGAAAACATGTGAATTTACATCACTCATGCTACATCAGCTATTTTGTTCAATTCTCCAAAAGCTTTATCTACACAAAACAACAGACATAAGTTAAATTAAAGTTCAACAATAATAACAAAACAAGCGGTCAAAGATCGTAAAACCGTAGCAAATACCAGCATGATACGTAACTACAGAATAGTTTCGTCAGAAATAAAACTTGAAAAGCCTAGGAATACCAAAAACAACCATGGTTGGTTACAACACTTTGTAAGACTGTTCTGATAAACCAATGCAAATGTAGATAGCATAAGCTATATAACGCCCAGAGTTGATAAGGAGAGGCAGTCTCAATTTGAAGCACGTCGAACCTGCATCACTTTAACTCGAAGATTTAAGCGTCGAAATAAATTTTAAATTATATTATTGTGAAAAGTGGTGTTGTATAATAATAGTTAATGACGAATTACGTTGAAGAGATATGAAAAAACTTTTGCCGTTTTGCTGAAAACGTGAGTAGCAATTTGTTGATTAATTTAAATTAAAGCAGAGCATTGTTTTTCGAGTGAAGATAATAACGGGGTGTTGATCCACAACACGCAACAACAAACAAAGGGGAAAGCACTCACCAGGAAATCACAGGTCAGGACTAACTAGTATAAGGAATCCTTTCCAATTTAAATTTAAACAGTGAATATATTTTTTAAATCTGTAAGGAGTCAACAAAAATATTGAATACGTTGAAATTTACGTAAAGAAGATAAAAGGGTGTTTAACGTTCTAGATTTTTTTAGTAAAAGGTGTCAGTCTTGGTGACTAAACTATATTAAAGGGATATAATTTTTGGGATAAATGATCCAAATAATATTAATTGATTGAAGGGTTTATTTAAAGGATTACAAAATTGTGAAGTGTAGATATTATTTCCTTTCATTATACGAATATTGATTGACTTCGTAAGATTTAAAGGGGTAAAATTATTTGATCATCGTAACGTTGTGCACTCTGTGTGAATTAAACTGGGCTAGCCGTGGCATAGTTAAAATTAGAAGATTAGAGAAAAACACAGCGCGGTGGCGTTCAGCAGGAAAGTGGACCTTTATTACATCGGAGTGCGGCATTATCATATCAATATGTATATATATATATATATATATATATATGTATATATATATATATATGTATATATATATATAGTATATATATATATATATATATATATATATATAGGGTATCCACGTCCTCCGTGAAAGCTCTATAACTTTTATGTTATTCAAGATATTAACTTCCTTTTTTTTTAAAACGATAGCCACGGCTAGGTTACACAATTTAAAAATATTTTCACCTATATACAGAGTGTGCCAATATGGTTTCCAACCTAAAGTTATATTTTTTTAAATAAAACACCCTAGATTTGTTACCATATTATAAAAGCTCTTTTGATGCTGATCAAAATCGTACAGAGGTACTATAGATCTACAATGGACGGTTTGCTTTTTATGAGTCATTTTATGTCAAAATTATGTCAACTTTGAAAAATTGCAGAAGTTTTCGTATTGAACTTGGAGAGTTGATTCTTTCACGACATAATTTTCCACATCCTGTTGTATTATTATCCATAACGCGATGTGCTTGTTTTTACTATTTATTGTACAAGGTGAAGCAAAGCGCAAAATAAACAAAAAGTTAATTTTTTTAAATGGTACCCGCCATATTGAATTTTTCCATTGAATAGCGTTTTTGTGGAGCTTTCTTTTGATATATAATTTTTTATATGTTACATGAGAAAAAATTATGAAAAATGGAGAAAACATGTTTATTATGCAGTTTTGAGACTAGAGAAAATTCAATTTTTAGATAGCCTTGTGATTCGCAATAACAAAAACCAGATAAATTTTGATATTTACCAAAAACGAACCAATTGATGGAGATATTTGAATTACCACTCTAACCATAGCATGCATCAAAAAATCAATACAATCTTAGGTCTTAAACACCGCATTGTTTCTATTTGTGAACCATGTTTCATTGATAAAAATTTAAAGGAACTAAAAAATATAACTTGCACCAAAAAAATACCATACTCGTGAAGAATTTTTGGTTGATATAGATCAAATTTTTAAAAATTCTGCTTGCTATGACGATGCACCATGGTGTGGACATTGTAAAGCCCTTGCACCAGAATATTCCAAAGCTGCAAAAGAATTAGCAGACAAAGAGTCAAAGATAAAGCTTGGTAAAATTGATGCTACCGAAGAGGAAGATCTTGCTAAGGAATATGATG
Organism: Platerodrilus igneus; assembly: GCA_036346225.1. Lineage (NCBI taxonomy): Eukaryota > Metazoa > Arthropoda > Insecta > Coleoptera > Lycidae > Platerodrilus > Platerodrilus igneus. The sequence goes on from JARFIW010001382.1 coordinate 215,471, forward strand.
TCAAAGGTTATCCTACCCTTAAATTCTTTAGAAATGGACAGCCTATTGTTTATTCAGGAGGACGTGATGCTGCCCAAATAGTAGCTTAGCTTGAAAAGAAAACTGGTCCTGCAGCTAAAGAGCTTAAGACAGTCGAGGAAGCTAAACAATTTACTGAAGAAAATAAAGTTGCATTTGTTGGTTTCTTCTCAGATCAAACTTCAGATAAAGCTAAAGCTTATTTATCTGTTGCTAATGCTGTCGATGATTATCAGTTCGGAATCACTTCTGACGAAGTAATTTACAAGGAATATGAAGCTACATGTGGTTCTATTGTCTTATTTAAACAGTTCGACGAAGGAAAATCCATTTTTGAAGGTGAACATACTGAACAGAACATCAAAAGTTTTGTTACATCAGAGTCGCTACCAAACCTCGTAGAATTCAATCATGAAACGGCACCTAAGATCTTTGGAGGTGAAATTAAGAGCCATTTACTCATCTTTGTATCTAAAAGTGATGACAAAACCAGTGCTATTGTATCTGCTGCTCATTCTGTCGCCAAACCTTACAAATCTAAAATTTTGTTTGTTACAATCGATGTAGAGGAGGAAGACCACCAGCGAATTTTAGAATTCTTTGGAATTAAAAAAGAAAAGGTTCCCACTGCACGTATTATTAAACTTGAGAAAGAAATGTCAAAATTCAAACCTGAATCGTCCGAACTTGATGCTGAAAACATAACTACATTTGTAGATAAGTTCTTAAAAGGTGAGCTTAAACAACATTTATTAAGTCAAGAACTTCCTGAAGATTGGAATAAACAACCCGTGCGTGTTCTTGTTGCAAGCAATTTCGATGTAGTTGTATTAGATAAATCCAAGAACGTCCTTGTAGAATTTTATGCTCCATGGTGTGGTCATTATAAACAGTTGGTCCCTATTTATGAAAAAGTTGCAGAGCATTTTGAAAGTAATGTTGATGTTGTTATTGCTAAAATTGATTCCACAGCAAATGAACTCGGACATACTCGTATTACAAGCTTCCCTACAATTAATCTATACAAAAAAGAAGACAACAAAGTTATTGATTACAATGGTCCTAGGACTTTTGAAGGGCTATCTAAGTTTGTAGAGTCAGGTGATGTTGAGGATGTTGCAGCAGAAGAGCCAGTTGAAGAAGAGACTGAAGATGATGATACTGCACGGCGAGATGAATTGTAATTGTAGTACTGACATATTTTTGTTCGTTTTCTTTTCAGATTAATTGTTTTCACATTTCTGTATACTAAATAATTAATTTATGTAATTATGCCACATCAATGAAAAGTAATTTACTAACACAAAAAAAAAAAAAAATTTTAGTCAACAATGCTTATCCAAGACCACTTATATCCAAATTGTTGTATTCTAATATACTCAGACCACCCATACATAATAGACCAACAGATTTTATCTATAAAAAACTACAGTATATTACAAACCTTTCACCATTATTAATAAAAATTTTAAAACATCCTCAGATTGTTATTGTCAATACTAAAGGAAAGTCCATTGGAAGCTTATTTACCCAACTAAAAGAAAAAACTAACAAAGCTCTGCGTAGCCACTTAATATATAAGATTAATTGTAGTTGTAATGCCTCGTATGTAGGTCAAACAAAACAATGGCTCCGCAGTCGTCTTACATAACACAAGAGCGATGCAAAATTAGGGAAGACATCTTGTGCTCTTTCTTTACACATTTATAACACACGTCATAAGGTCAACTATGATGATGTAGAGATTATAGACACTGAAGTCAACTACAAAAAAAGACTCTTTTTAGAATCTTTTCATATTAATCAACAGAATAAACCAATAAACCATAAAGAAGATATTAATAATTTGTATGCTGTTTATTCATATTTGTATACTTCCAACTACAAAACAAATAATCGTTCTACATTTTTCTATAATCCAAATTCTACTCACAATTAACTATTTCAATTTTTATTGTCTTTAAATCTATATTTTCATGAATCAATTTTTATATTTTGTTGACTTTTTACTATCATACTATTTCTTACAGTGAACGTGTCTTTTGCTAGCTTTGATTATACTCTATCTCCATCCTCTTATATATTTATTATTGTCATACCATTCAATTTTCATCGATTCTATCAATAATCAGATCATAATGTTCAGTTTATTTGACTTTGACTTTATTTAGTATTCTTTTATATCACAATAACATTTTTATTTATCCCTACATTACGATTTGTTATTTAAATTACTTCCCTCAACAGCAATTTTTATACCAAAAAGCATTGGTTGTTTCACATTTTTATATACACTCGCTCTTTTATTTATTCCATCTGTCAATCAGTTGAAATGTGACATTATTTGAAGTATATAGTCCAGAGATGTTTTAAGTTATAATTTTATATAGTATTTAAGCAGTTATTTTTTAAACTACGTCTTTATTATAACTTTTGTGAAGTAATTGCACGTATTTGCCTGTTATATGTTATTTCTGACTGTTAATAATTTTTTCTTGTAGTTCGATGATTAAGGTGAGAATTATGCACCGAAACGTACGATAAATTACAAATATATATATATATATATATATATATATATATATATATATATTCTTATGCTCAACCCCCTCGCGCCTTTTTATTTTAATTTAATTATTTTTATATAATGTGCAAGTATTTATTTTATGTTACGTGCTTTAGCAACGTTTGGTTGGTTTATAAATCAAAAACTGTGTTAAATATGCCTCGACTATTTGAAAACTCTTTCTTCCCAGGGTATCCACCTACTTACCGTGGGTTCAGTGGTAAGTAGATGTGCAATGCACCAACCAAACAGCACTACCTTTTGTTTTTGTACCTTTTGATAATTTACACTTGTGTATGCCAAATTTTTATGTAAGATCCACGTAGCCTTGTGCCAAATTAATTACTATTACAAAATTTCTGACTTTGACGTTATATCACATAGTACTCACCTGTTCTATACTTCGTTGTCGGCCTCTATGAATGCTGGCTCAAAATCCTACTCGCCGTATACGTCTTTACAAGGTCTGCACTATCACTATGAAATCTGCAGTCTAGACTCCAGGTATCGTTGACTTAATTTTGATGCTCCCAAATCTAAAATAAATATGACCCAAATTTAGAATTTTGAATAACCTTTTGTATTTACTTCCCCTGCGCTAATTTTTCCGGTGTTATATCTTCTTTATCTCGTACGAATCCTCTTGCTACTCCAATGCTGTCTTATAATCTTGCTCCTCTCGTTCTAAATCACTGCTTTCTTTATCCGCTAGTTCCAAATCAATCCTTCCTTCCATTTACCACTCAATGCCCTGCTATACATAAAACCATATCCAATTCAATCCCAATAATATCGTCTTCAATCTTATCAATCCTATTCGATGCCTTCTGCCTGTATAAATCTCGTTCCAATATCCACTTATGTTCCGCCGGTTCGCTGTCGCACTAATTTCACTCTTAAACTTGTTACTCGTCGTTGCTATCAATTATTTTATTTACCGTCGCTTATCCTTACTCTTCCTTTATATAAATTAAAACTCGTACACTTTCAAACTCATTTATTAAATCTTCAAAATATTCAAACAATTTAGCGCAGTTTACAAACACGTCTTGTTACAAAAATATTTAAAAATCGACCTCTTGTTTACTTTTCCTAGGTGATAATTACAATTTAAAAATGCCTACTCTTTATTACTTTGTATACAAAAACCATCCAATAACATCGTCCCCAACAAGTTTGTGTCACTAATAACTTATACTTTGTCTTTTGCACTTTCCCTTTTCATACATAAATGTTCAATCATTGGTCCTAAATATCGCACAACCCTTCAATCATATTTGACAATGGTATTACTTATAATTTTGAGATTACATGTTTGTCCAAAGGTTGATTCTAGTAAAATAAATGCCGAAATGTTACACATATAAACCTGGATCTGCGTTGTGAATAGTGTAATTTCTACAGACGCATCCGGTTTCTGGATTAGCAAATGTACGTTCTATGGCTTATTCAACATACAACTCAGTGTAAAACCTTGAATACTGTGTGTTTTATCACGTCATCAAGTCATTGTTTTTTACTTCTTGGCACTTACATTTTGACTAATATTTCAAATACTTTAACGCTTGTAAAGTACGGCAAATATAAATTTCTCAATTACGGGATCTGATATTTGACTTACTTTATTTGGCATACACTACCTTCAACAAAACAACCCTTAGAACCTTTCTATTACTGACATTTCAATATATATATATACATATATATATATATATATAATAGATTCTTTGTTTTTGGACGTTATTAATATTCGATTAAGATTAGATTTTGAGTTTTACTTCGTCCAAATGTCTTAAATTATTCAAAATGCCAAAGTCATTTATTAATAACTGACGTTTAGGAAAATATGTTTCCTTACACTTAGTTCTATAATTAAATGGTTACCATCTTTGGAGAATTTCTTAAAAACTATACTTACATTTATTAAACTGTTGGTTTTTATAAAATTTTGTGTTGAATGAATGTAATTTGTATTGGTTTTGTTTTATTTTACTAACTACGTTATTAATACTAAATATATATAAATATATATATATATATATATATAATATATATATATAAATATATATATATATATATAGAATGCTGTGAAACCTTTTTAATTAGAATCGAGCCTCACGAATTGGGCGTCAAGAATGCTGTGAATCCACCAAAATCCGGGAACTACGGTTTTCGAATCGAGCCCCACAGATTGGGCGTCAAGAATGCTGTGATTCCACCAAAAAGCTATTAACTTAACTGTTCCGTTGACTTTCTTCTGTTAATCGCCTCTTTACTCTTTTCCGCCTCGGCTGCTCACCTAGTTAAAACTTTCATCCTCAATCATAAAAAAAAACAAACACATTCCTATCACAAACACCAACGTTAACTCTATTTACATCAATATTCACAATACATTAAAATTTCAAAATTAAAATTCAGCATAAATTTCAGTATCAGAAAATTTCAAGATTAAATTTATTATCATTTTAATGTGCATCCAGAATTAAAGTCCTTGTAGATGCCTACTAATTAATATAACAATATATGCAGACCTGAGTCTGAGTACAAAGGAGCATCTCCCACCCTTTACGTTAATTAACCAGGTTCGTCTAATTGAGCTCAAAGACATACCCAAATTTTCATCATAATCCAGAACATAAATACTAAATACCCTTTCTACTTAAACAAGAGAATTTCACCTTAAAATTAAAAATTTGTTGTTAGTACAATTTCCCTACTGTCCATTTTAAGTAAATCAATTATAAAGTTATTCAACACACACCAAAACATCAAAAATCGAACAACAAAGCATAAGTTACCTGAAGGTTAATGCACTCGTGGCGTCAATGTACATCGTCCTCTGTTAATCACACCAATCCAACTGGGTTAAGTTTAGGTCCTCGTATTACTGGTCGCCTTTAAAATTTTCTACACCACCATTCATCTAAAGTTGTTTCAGTGCTCTTCCGGAACTCATTTGTGTATATCTGAAGCTTGTTTTGTGGATCCAGACACGTTTACGAATCATTTAATTATTAACACCCCCGAAAAATAGCAAAGAAATTCATACTTCTTTCACAAATATACGCCAAAACTGCCTACTTTTGTGTATTCATTTGTCGTTGCAAATTTGACTAATTGGTACAGTGATACTAGACTTTATTACCTTGTATCTTCTTTTCTAAATTACATTCATTGTAGCACGTAAAGAACAAACTGTTTTAAATCACCAAAATATACGAGCAAACTGTTTAAATTATTCTATCAAAATCGGAAAACTAAAAAGCACTGTTTAACGCATTGAATCAAATCGAAAAATCTAAGAGAGCAAAACTCATATTAACCCGGGTATATATAGTGGTTAGCCTGTCTGTCGGTTTTGTCCTCAAAACGGCCAGTTTCTAGAATTTCGTATACTATGTTCCCATCTCGCCCGCCTGTGCGTCGGTTCTTATTAAATTTGCACTCGCACCAGTTAAATCTCAGAAATTTCGACACGGCTCGCAACGTCTGGAAATAACTAATTAATTTTATACAGAAATGTTATTTTACCTCTCAAGTTTGCCTTTTATTTTCAACCAATCGCAACCCAGTGACGTTGCTCCACTCACGCCTTTTACTATATGTGTCTCTGTCTTGCGCATATTATCTGTCTCTATCTACCCTGTTCCGAGTGGTACAAATCTATATTCTTTAGTATCGGTTATTTTCAATCCATGTGGACTTGTGAAATAACCCACCTTATTAGCATTTCCCGTAAATATTAAGCAACGGTTTCTCCAGCATTCTCTGTAACCATTTGTTATCTGCAAATTTTACGCAGGTGTTCGAACATAATACTTCTACGATCTGAATATTATTGGGTTTTTACTAGCTTTTATACATATTATATGTTACTAATGGTCCAATTAACTCCAATTAAAATAATACCCTTTAATTTTTAGTGACTCCTAATCAAATATTAATTATTATCTGTACATTTTGTTTAATACCGGTTACTTAAAATTGAGTTAATCAATATAAATTTTGCAGGTAATTTCTATTTGTTTCTTTACTCGGAATAATTAAATTACACGTAGAGCATTTTAATACTGCTTCTTTTTATAGAAGGCGTCTTGTAAATAATTTAAATCTCTTCTTTTTAATGAAACGAATGAATTTTTATGCTTCACGGTTTTAAGAACGCGTACCTTTTCCCAAAGCTTCTACACGGTGATTAAAATTATTTGATGTGATTATTTAATTTTCTACCCTGGTCTAAATATGAGTAATATATATATTGCTGTGAATCTTCTCATATTTGCAGGTACTGGCCCTTTCAAAAAAACATTCGAGCCCCACAGTTTGGGCGTCAAGAATGCTGTGATACCTTTAAAATCCGTGAACTACGCTTTTCGCCTCGGCTGCTCACCTAATGTTATAAACCTCCTCATTCATAAAAAAAAACAACACATTCCTACCAAAAACATCAACGTTAACTCTATTTACATCAATATTCAGAATACATTAAAATTTCAAAATTAAAGCTCAGCATAAATTTCAGTTTTAAAAGAATTTCAAGATTAATTTTATTATCATTTTACTGTGCATCCAAAATTAAAGTCCTTGTTGGATGCCTACTAATTAATATAACAATATAAGCAGACCGAGTCTGAGTATAAAGGGAGCATCTACCACCCTTTACGTTAATTAACCAGGTTCGTCTAATTGAGCTCAAAGACATACCCAAATTTTCATCATATTCCCGAACATCAAAACAAAATACCCTTTTACTTAAACAAGCAAATTTCATCTTAAAATTAAACGTTTATGGTTAGAACAATTTCACTAATGTCCATTTAAAGTAAATCAATTATAAAGTCATTCAATACACACAAAATGTCAAACAAAATAGTATAATTTACCTGAAGGTTACTGTCCTCGTAGCTTCAAAGTATCGTTTCTTTAGTTAATCACACCATTCAACAGGATTATATTTACGGCTTCTGATTCTCTACGCTTTTAAAATTTTCTCCATCACCATCCATTCAAAGTCGTTTCTGGGCCTTTCCGGAACTCATCTGTGTTTATCTGACCCTTGTTTCATGGATCCAGACACGTATTTGAACCATTTAATTATTAACACCCCGAAAAATAGCAAAGAAATTCATGCGTCTGTCACCAATATACGCCAAAACTGCCTACTTTTGTGTATACATTCGTCGTTGTAAATTTTGCTAATTGGTACAGTGAAACTAAATTTATTACCTTGTATCTAAGTGCACTGAAGTACATTCATGTTAGCACGTAAATAACAAGCTATTTTGAATCACTAAAATATACTCGCAAACTTTAAATTATTTAATCAAACTAAAATGCACGGTTTAACATCTTCAATCAAGTCGCGTATGTACGAGCTTTTAACGCATCGAATCGTCAAAAGTCTAAGAGGGCTTGTTTATATTCATCTCGGTATATATAGCAAAAAGCCTGTCTGTCGGTCTGTTCCCCAAAACGGGTAATTCTAAAGAATTTCTCATGCCATGTTCCCAGTCTGTCGCTCGCTGTCGATTTTTACGAATTTTCACTCGCCCCATTTAAATCTCAGAAAATTTCCACACGGCACGCAAGCATGTCCGAGAAAAACTAATTAATTTTGTACAGAAATTGTTGTTCTACCTCTGATATTTGCATCCTATTTTCAACCAATTGTGACCCTCGTGACGTTGTTTAAATCCCGCCTTTTACAATATGTGTCTTTGCTTGACGCATTTTCTCTTTCCTTCTCTAACCTGTTCGTATTGGTGCAAATTGATATTCTTTATTATCGATTATTTTAGTCCACATGGGTGTGAAATAACCCAGCTTTAGCAATTCTCGTAACTATTATGCGACGTTTTCCCAAGATTCTTTGAAACATTAATTATCTGCAAACTTTACGCCGAATGTGACATTTAAACTACGCAGGTGTTCAAATATAATATTAATTCTCAGAGCCTTATTCCGTGGTATTTTAATCTTGGGTTTTTACAAGTTTCTATAGGTATTATATGTTATTAACGGTTTAATTAACTCCAATTAAAATTGATTTCTATCCTTTTCATTTTTAGCGAATACAACTTAAATATTAATTATTATGTACACTTTGTTTTACTACCGGTTACTTAAAATAGGGTTAATTAATATAAACTTTGCACGTAATTTCCATTTGTTTAGGAATAATTACATTACCCGCAGAGCTTTTCAGTACTGCTTCTTTTGATATAAAGCGTCTTATAAATAATTTAAATTTCTTATTTTTACTGAAACAACCGAGTTTATTTATGCTTCATGGTTTTAATAACGCGTATTATTTAATGAAATTCCTTATACACGGTGATTAAAATTATTTGATGTGATTATTTAATTTTCTACCCTGGTCTAAATATGAGTATTTTCCCCCTATTTGAATACAAATAATCCAACTTATTTAAATGCAAATATAAAGCATTTAGACAAAAAAAAATTACAAAAAAAAATTGCCTATCTCTCTCTACCCTTATCTATCTAACTTACCTAACTTATCCAACCCAAAAAATATTTACATCTATCCTATATCCCTATCCTATTCCTAACTCTCACCTAATCTTATAAACTGAAATTATCCCTAACTTCATCCTACTTATCCATCTAATCCTATATACATCCTAGATACCTATCCTATTCCTAACTTTTAACTAATCTTCACTATACTTTACTTCCCCCTACCTAATCCTATATGCCTATCCTACTCTTACTCTATTCCTAACTCTCCACTAATTTTATATGAAATATCTATACTTAACCTATCTTATTTTCTCCCTACATTTACTCTTTATTCTCATCCTAAACCTATTTCTAATTATCTCCCTTATTTATCCTATACCTAGCTTTATTTTCTATACACACCTACTTCTATTCTTCTATATACACCTATTCTATCCCTATCCTATTTAAATCTAACTCTCTTCTTGACCCTCCAAGTCTTTCTTCTAACTATCATAATACTCTTCATCCCTATCTCTCCCCCTTCTATATCTATACTTAACATCTCTATTATCTCACATACAATAAACTTATCCTCCCTTTTATTCTGACTCTTAAATATTACTTCTTCTTCAGTCCCTACACTTGTCTGTTTCTCATTTATTGTTGTTTCCCTTTCTGCCGACAAACCAAACGATACTACTTTACAATTCTCGATATTTCCCTCTACGGAAAATCCTACGTACCTTCTAGAATTCTTATGTAATGGAATCCGCCAGAATGAATTCCTTAAATCTACTTTATTAAAAACATATTTATCCTATACCTAGCTTTATTTTCTATACACACCTACTTCTATTCTTCTATATACACCTATTCTATCCCTATCCTATTTAAATCTAACTCTCTTCTTGACCCTCCAAGTCTTTCGTCTCACCAACCTAATACTCTTGATCCCTATCTCTCCCCCTTTTATATCTATACTTAACCTATCTTATTTTCTCCCTACATTTACTCTTTATTCTCATCCTAAACCTATTTCTAATTATCTCCCTTATTTATCCTATACCTAGCTTTATTTTCTATACACACCTACTTCTATTCTTCTATATACACCTATTCTATCCCTAGCTAATCGCATTTCCTCTAACATTCTCATCATTAACTCATTTCCTGTTTCTCCTGATTCCGTCCTCGACTGATCTCTACTGCCTCCAGCTTCTTCCATTTTCGAAATTTTCTCACACAATGCACTATCGTCACTTCCAATTTCCACTCCTTGACTCCTTAACCACTCCTTTCTCTGCATACGTTCTAATCACTCACACACACTCTAAAATACTCTTAAATTTATACACACACAAAAACTCTCTCTCTCAGATCGCCAGTTTCCTGGAATAAAATCACAAAAATTTTATTTGGAACTCGAGCCCCACGTTGGGCGCCAAGAATGCTGTGAATCTTCTCATATTTGCAGGTACTGGCCCTTTCAAAAAAACATTCGAGCCCCACAGTTTGGGCGTCAAGAATGCTGTGATACCTTTAAAATCCGTGAACTACGCTTTTCGCCTCGGCTGCTCACCTAATGTTATAAACCTCCTCATTCATAAAAAAAAAACAACACATTCCTACCAAAAACATCAACGTTAACTCTATTTACATCAATATTCAGAATACATTAAAATTTCAAAATTAAAGCTCAGCATAAAATTCAGTTTTAAAAAGAATTTCAAGATTAATTTTATTATCATTTTACTGTGCATCCAAAATTAAAGTCCTTGTTGGATGCCTACTAATTAATATAACAATATAAGCAGACCGGAGTCTGAGTATAAAGGGAGCATCTACCACCCCTTTACGTTAATTAACCAGGTTCGTCTAATTGAGCTCAAAGACATACCCAAATTTTCATCATAATCCAGAACATAAATACTAAATACCCCTTTCTACTTAAACAAGAGAATTTCACCTTAAAATTAAAAATTTGTTGTTAGTACAATTTCCCTACTGTCCATTTTAAGTAAATCAATTATAAAGTTATTCAACACACACCAAAACATCAAAAATCGAACAACAAAGCATAAGTTACCTGAAGGTTAATGCACTCGTGGCGTCAATGTACATCGTCCTCTGTTAATCACACCAATCCAACTGGGTTAAGTTTAGGTCCTCGTATTACTGGTCGCCTTTAAAATTTTCTACACCACCATTCATCTAAAGTTGTTTCAGTGCTCTTCCGGAACTCATTTGTGTATATCTGAAGCTTGTTTTGTGGATCCAGACACGTTTACGAATCATTTAATTATTAACACCCCCGAAAAATAGCAAAGAAATTCATACTTCTTTCACAAATATACGCCAAAACTGCCTACTTTTGTGTATTCATTTGTCGTTGCAAATTTGACTAATTGGTACAGTGATACTAGACTTTATTACCTTGTATCTTCTTTTCTAAATTACATTCATTGTAGCACGTAAAGAACAAACTGTTTTAAATCACCAAAATATACGAGCAAACTGTTTAAATTATTCTATCAAAATCGGAAAACTAAAAAGCACTGTTTAACGCATTGAATCAAATCGAAAAATCTAAGAGAGCAAAACTCATATTAACCCGGGTATATATAGTGGTTAGCCTGTCTGTCGGTTTTGTCCTCAAAACGGCCAGTTTCTAGAATTTCGTATACTATGTTCCCATCTCGCCCGCCTGTGCGTCGGTTCTTATTAAATTTGCACTCGCACCAGTTAAATCTCAGAAATTTCGACACGGCTCGCAACGTCTGGAAATAACTAATTAATTTTTATACAGAAATGTTATTTTTACCTCTCAAGTTTGCCTTTTATTTTCAACCAATCGCAACCCAGTGACGTTGCTCCACTCACGCCTTTTACTATATGTGTCTCTGTCTTGCGCATATTATCTGTCTCTATCTACCCTGTTCCGAGTGGTACAAATCTCTATTCTTTAGTATCGGTTATTTTCAATCCATGTGGACTTGTGAAATAACCCACCTTATTAGCATTTCCCGTAAATATTAAGCAACGGTTTCTCCAGCATTCTCTGTAACCATTTGTTATCTGCAAATTTTACGCAGGTGTTCGAACATAATACTTCTACGATCTGAATATTATTGGGTTTTTACTAGCTTTTATACATATTATATGTTACTAATGGTCCAATTAACTCCAATTAAAATAATACCCTTTAATTTTTAGTGACTCCTAATCAAATATTAATTATTATCTGTACATTTTGTTTAATACCGGTTACTTAAAATTGAGTTAATCAATATAAATTTTGCAGGTAATTTCTATTTGTTTCTTTACTCGGAATAATTAAATTACACGTGAGCATTTTAATACTGCTTCTTTTTATAGAAGGCGTCTTGTAAATAATTTAAATCTCTTCTTTTTAATGAAACGAATGAATTTTTATGCTTCACGGTTTTAAGAACGCGTACCTTTTCCCAAAGCTTCTACACGGTGATTAAAATTATTTGATGTGATTATTTAATTTTCTACCCTGGTCTAAATATGAGTAATATATATATTGCTGTGAATCTTCTCATATTTGCAGGTACTGGCCCTTTCAAAAAAACATTCGAGCCCCACAGTTTGGGCGTCAAGAATGCTGTGATACCTTTAAAATCCGTGAACTACGCTTTTCGCCTCGGCTGCTCACCTAATGTTATAAACCTCCTCATTCATAAAAAAAAAAACAACACATTCCTACCAAAAACATCAACGTTAACTCTATTTACATCAATATTCAGAATACATTAAAATTTCAAAATTAAAGCTCAGCATAAATTTCAGTTTTAAAAAGAATTTCAAGATTAATTTTATTATCATTTTACTGTGCATCCAAAATTAAAGTCCTTGTTGGATGCCTACTAATTAATATAACAATATAAGCAGACCGGAGTCTGAGTATAAAGGAGCATCTACCACCCTTTACGTTAATTAACCAGGTTCGTCTAATTGAGCTCAAAGACATACCCAAATTTTCATCATATTCCCGAACATCAAAACAAAATACCCTTTTACTTAAACAAGCAAATTTCATCTTAAAATTAAACGTTTATGGTTAGAACAATTTCACTAATGTCCATTTAAAGTAAATCAATTATAAAGTCATTCAATACACACAAAATGTCAAACAAAATAGTATAATTTACCTGAAGGTTACTGTCCTCGTAGCTTCAAAGTATCGTTTCTTTAGTTAATCACACCATTCAACAGGATTATATTTACGGCTTCTGATTCTCTACGCTTTTAAAATTTTCTCCATCACCATCCATTCAAAGTCGTTTCTGGGCCTTTCCGGAACTCATCTGTGTTTATCTGACCCTTGTTTCATGGATCCAGACACGTATTTGAACCATTTAATTATTAACACCCCCGAAAAATAGCAAAGAAATTCATGCGTCTGTCACCAATATACGCCAAAACTGCCTACTTTTGTGTATACATTCGTCGTTGTAAATTTTGCTAATTGGTACAGTGAAACTAAATTTTATTACCTTGTATCTAAGTGCACTGAAGTACATTCATGTTAGCACGTAAATAACAAGCTATTTTGAATCACTAAAATATACTCGCAAACTTTAAATTATTTAATCAAACTAAAATGCACGGTTTAACATCTTCAATCAAGTCGCGTATGTACGAGCTTTTAACGCATCGAATCGTCAAAAGTCTAAGAGGGCTTGTTTATATTCATCTCGGTATATATAGCAAAAAGCCTGTCTGTCGGTCTGTTCCCCAAAACGGGTAATTCTAAAGAATTTCTCATGCCATGTTCCCAGTCTGTCGCTCGCGCGTCGATTTTTACGAATTTTCACTCGCCCCATTTAAATCTCAGAAAATTTCCACACGGCACGCAAGCATGTCCGAGAAAAACTAATTAATTTTGTACAGAAATTGTTGTTCTACCTCTGATATTTGCATCCTATTTTCAACCAATTGTGACCCTCGTGACGTTGTTTAAATCCCGCCTTTTACAATATGTGTCTTTGCTTGACGCATTTTCTCTTTCCTTCTCTAACCTGTTCGTATTGGTGCAAATTGATATTCTTTATTATCGATTATTTTAGTCCACATGGAGTGTGAAATAACCCAGCTTTAGCAATTCTCGTAACTATTATGCGACGTTTTCCCCAAGATTCTTTGAAACATTAATTATCTGCAAACTTTACGCCGAATGTGACATTTAAACTACGCAGGTGTTCAAATATAATATTAATTCTCAGAGCCTTATTCCGTGGTATTTTAATCTTGGGTTTTTACAAGTTTCTATAGGTATTATATGTTATTAACGGTTTAATTAACTCCAATTAAAATTGATTTCTATCCTTTTCATTTTTAGCGAATACAACTTAAATATTAATTATTATGTACACTTTGTTTTACTACCGGTTACTTAAAATAGGGTTAATTAATATAAACTTTGCACGTAATTTCCATTTGTTTAGGAATAATTACATTACCCGCAGAGCTTTTCAGTACTGCTTCTTTTGATATAAAGCGTCTTATAAATAATTTAAATTTCTTATTTTTACTGAAACAACCGAGTTTATTTATGCTTCATGGTTTTAATAACGCGTATTATTTAATGAAATTCCTTATACACGGTGATTAAAATTATTTGATGTGATTATTTAATTTTCTACCCTGGTCTAAATATGAGTATTTTCCCCCTATTTGAATACAAATAATCCAACTTATTTGAATGCAAATATAAAGCATTTAGACAAAAAAAAATTACAAAAAAAAATTGCCTATCTCTCTCTACCCTTATCTATCTAACTTACCTAACTTATCCAACCCAAAAAATATTTACATCTATCCTATATCCCTATCCTATTCCTAACTCTCACCTAATCTTATAAACTGAAATTATCCTAACTTCATCCTACTTATCCATCTAATCCTATATACATCCTAGATACCTATCCTATTCCTAACTTTTAACTAATCTTCACTATACTTTACTTCCCCTACCTAATCCTATATGCCTATCCTACTCTTACTCTATTCCTAACTCTCCACTAATTTTATATGAAATATCTATACTTAACCTATCTTATTTTCTCCCTACATTTACTCTTTATTCTCATCCTAAACCTATTTCTAATTATCTCCCTTATTTATCCTATACCTAGCTTTATTTTCTATACACACCTACTTCTATTCTTCTATATACACCTATTCTATCCCTATCCTATTTAAATCTAACTCTCTTCTTGACCCTCCAAGTCTTTCTTCTAACTATCATAATACTCTTCATCCCTATCTCTCCCCCTTCTATATCTATACTTAACATCTCTATTATCTCACATACAATAAACTTATCCTCCCTTTTATTCTGACTCTTAAATATTACTTCTTCTTCAGTCCCTACACTTGTCTGTTTCTCATTTATTGTTGTTTCCCTTTCTGCCGACAAACCAAACGATACTACTTTACAATTCTCGATATTTCCCTCTACGGAAAATCCTACGTACCTTCTAGAATTCTTATGTAATGGAATCCGCCAGAATGAATTCCTTAAATCTACTTTATTAAAAACATATTTATCCTATACCTAGCTTTATTTTCTATACACACCTACTTCTATTCTTCTATATACACCTATTCTATCCCTATCCTATTTAAATCTAACTCTCTTCTTGACCCTCCAAGTCTTTCGTCTCACCAACCTAATACTCTTGATCCCTATCTCTCCCCCTTTTATATCTATACTTAACCTATCTTATTTTCTCCCTACATTTACTCTTTATTCTCATCCTAAACCTATTTCTAATTATCTCCCTTATTTATCCTATACCTAGCTTTATTTTCTATACACACCTACTTCTATTCTTCTATATACACCTATTCTATCCCTAGCTAATCGCATTTCCTCTAACATTCTCATCATTAACTCATTTCCTGTTTCTCCTGATTCCGTCCTCGACTGATCTCTACTGCCTCCAGCTTCTTCCATTTTCGAAATTTTCTCACACAATGCACTATCGTCACTTCCAATTTCCACTCCTTGACTCCTTAACCACTCCTTTCTCTGCATACGTTCTAATCACTCACACACACTCTAAAATACTCTTAAATTTATACACACACAAAACTCTCTCTCTCAGATCGCCAGTTTCCTGGAATAAAATCACAAAATTTTATTTGGAACTCGAGCCCCACGTTGGGCGCCAAGAATGCTGTGAATCTTCTCATATTTGCAGGTACTGGCCCTTTCAAAAAAACATTCGAGCCCCACAGTTTGGGCGTCAAGAATGCTGTGATACCTTTAAAATCCGTGAACTACGCTTTTCGCCTCGGCTGCTCACCTAATGTTATAAACCTCCTCATTCATAAAAAAAACAACACATTACTACCAAAAACATCAACGTTAACTCTATTTACATCAATATTCAGAATACATTAAAATTTCAAAATTAAAGCTCAGCATAAATTTCAGTTTTAAAAAGAATTTCAAGATTAATTTTATTATCATTTTACTGTGCATCCAAAATTAAAGTCCTTGTTGGATGCCTACTAATTAATATAACAATATAAGCAGACCGGAGTCTGAGTATAAAGGGAGCATCTACCACCCCTTTACGTTAATTAACCAGGTTCGTCTAATTGAGCTCAAAGACATACCCAAATTTTCATCATATTCCCGAACATCAAAACAAAATACCCTTTTACTTAAACAAGCAAATTTCATCTTAAAATTAAACGTTTATGGTTAGAACAATTTCACTAATGTCCATTTAAAGTAAATCAATTATAAAGTCATTCAATACACACAAAAATGTCAAACAAAATAGTATAATTTACCTGAAGGTTACTGTCCTCGTAGCTTCAAAGTATCGTTTCTTTAGTTAATCACACCATTCAACAGGATTATATTTACGGCTTCTGATTCTCTACGCTTTTAAAATTTTCTCCATCACCATCCATTCAAAGTCGTTTCTGGGCCTTTCCGGAACTCATCTGTGTTTATCTGACCCTTGTTTCATGGATCCAGACACGTATTTGAACCATTTAATTATTAACACCCCCGAAAAATAGCAAAGAAATTCATGCGTCTGTCACCAATATACGCCAAAACTGCCTACTTTTGTGTATACATTCGTCGTTGTAAATTTTGCTAATTGGTACAGTGAAACTAAATTTTATTACCTTGTATCTAAGTGCACTGAAGTACATTCATGTTAGCACGTAAATAACAAGCTATTTTGAATCACTAAAATATACTCGCAAACTTTAAATTATTTAATCAAACTAAAATGCACGGTTTAACATCTTCAATCAAGTCGCGTATGTACGAGCTTTTAACGCATCGAATCGTCAAAAGTCTAAGAGGGCCTGTTTATATTCATCTCGGTATATATAGCAAAAAGCCTGTCTGTCGGTCTGTTCCCCAAAACGGGTAATTCTAAAGAATTTCTCATGCCATGTTCCCAGTCTGTCGCTCGCGCGTCGATTTTACAATTTTCACTCGCCCCATTTAAATCTCAGAAAATTTCCACACGGCACGCAAGCATGTCCGAGAAAAACTAATTAATTTTGTACAGAAATTGTTGTTCTACCTCTGATATTTGCATCCTATTTTCAACCAATTGTGACCCTCGTGACGTTGTTTAAATCCCGCCTTTTACAATATGTGTCTTTGCTTGACGCATTTTCTCTTTCCTTCTCTAACCTGTTCGTATTGGTGCAAATTGATATTCTTTATTATCGATTATTTTAGTCCACATGGAGTGTGAAATAACCCAGCTTTAGCAATTCTCGTAACTATTATGCGACGTTTTCCCCAAGATTCTTTGAAACATTAATTATCTGCAAACTTTACGCCGAATGTGACATTTAAACTACGCAGGTGTTCAAATATAATATTAATTCTCAGAGCCTTATTCCGTGGTATTTTAATCTTGGGTTTTTACAAGTTTCTATAGGTATTATATGTTATTAACGGTTTAATTAACTCCAATTAAAATTGATTTCTATCCTTTTCATTTTTAGCGAATACAACTTAAATATTAATTATTATGTACACTTTGTTTTACTACCGGTTACTTAAAATAGGGTTAATTAATATAAACTTTGCACGTAATTTCCATTTGTTTAGGAATAATTACATTACCCGCAGAGCTTTTCAGTACTGCTTCTTTTGATATAAAGCGTTTTATAAATAATTTAAATTTCTTATTTTTACTGAAACAACCGAGTTTATTTATGCTTCATGGTTTTAATAACGCGTATTATTTAATGAAATTCCTTATACACGGTGATTAAAATTATTTGATGTGATTATTTAATTTTCTACCCTGGTCTAAATATGAGTAATATATATATATATATATATATATATATTACCGTAGAAGTCCCCAAAATACAAGCCCCAGCGTTGGGCCGTCATAAAAGTTGTCGTAGAACCTCATTCTTATCTACCCTATTTTCTACTTCCCCCATTTTTAAAATTTTTAAAATCCGAAAATTCTTTGTTT
Organism: Platerodrilus igneus; assembly: GCA_036346225.1. Taxonomy (NCBI): domain Eukaryota; kingdom Metazoa; phylum Arthropoda; class Insecta; order Coleoptera; family Lycidae; genus Platerodrilus; species Platerodrilus igneus. The sequence goes on from JARFIW010001382.1 coordinate 234,029, forward strand.
GTCTTATCTATTTTTTCACTTAATGTCTCCCGAACTCCCGTTAATGTCTCATTCATTTGATCAAATTTCCTATTTGATTTCGCACTCATCTGCCCACTCGTTTTTTGGATTCTTCACCCATTTCCCTAATCTGCTCAAATTTCCTGTTCGATTCTTCCCCACTTAATATCATTTCCTCTAACATTCTCACCATTAATTCATTTCCTTGTTCCCCTGATTCCGTCCTCGACTGATCCCTACTACCTCCAGCTTCCTCCATTTTTCCTGCTTTCTCAAATAACGCACTATCGTCACTTCCAATTTCGACACCTTGGTTTCTTAACCACTCCTTCCTCTGCATACGTTTTGATCACTTCCTCGCACACTCAAAAATATTTCCAAAATTATACTACACACACACTCTCTCTCTCTCGACTCGCCAGTTTCCTTGAATAAAATTCTCAAATTTTATTTGGAATTCGAGACCACGTTCGGCGCCATAAAAGTGCCGTGGAAGTCCCCAAAATACGAGCCCCAGTGTTGGACCGTCATAAAAGTTGCCGCGGAACCTCTGTAAATTTGTGCCCCACTGGGCCCCGCATGAAAAATTCAAAAAAATAAAAAAAATTCTTACCCTTTATTCTGGGACGCCTTCGAATTTCTCTGTTCACCTTGGCTAGCTCAGCAATCGGCCTCTTCTTGAATACCTATTTTTACGTACATACCTCTCTCACACTCACACCATCAAATGAAATTACCAAAATAATACAACAACCATACAACCTCTTATTTACACTTATTAACAGATCAAATATTTACACATGAGTACAAACATTTTTGGTACAATTATTACCAGCTCAATTTATTGAATGCTTTAAAGTCCTTGATTTTAAAATGATTTTAAACGAATTCGAGTAGATATGAGTAGATGGGCCCCACATGTAACCTTAATTTGACTTCATACTGGTGTATTGTGAGCTCATTATAACCCAGTTTTGTTTATAAATGCTTTTTAAACCTTGCATATTTTAAAACAAAATTTACAAACCCGTTTACTCCTTACAACCACAATTTATAGCCTGAATAAATTTTTATATATCATTAATAAACCCTTTTTCAGTACTCAAAATTATTAAATTGTCCTGCACATGTACCTTTTTGAATAAGTTTTAACAACAATAAATACGTCACCAATAAGTCAACCACACAAACACAAAAATATCTACAAATGTTTATATAAAAACAGAAATTTCAAATTTATTACCTTGAGACACCTTCACTCTTCGTGACCGCAGAAGATGGCTACCAGAAACCTCTCGTCGATGTGTCCATCTAATATCTCCGCTACCACTATTTTGCTTCTCTCACGATACTAGCTTCGTTTCAACAGTAGCATTCCATACCAGATACTTCACGTATACAACATTTTCTGCGTTCTTCTTACCCCAAAATCATCCATCCATATAATAACTTAGTCGTAGTAACGGTACTTTTTATTTAAATAAGCACTAACTTGTGCAATCACTTTACTAACTTACGGTCCGCTACTACAACTTTTATAATTTCAATTAAGATGTTTAATGTAACATTACTAAACACACAAATACTAACCAAAAGCTTTGACTATTATGTAGGTCTGAACCTGTATTCAGAACTTGATGAAAAGTAAGAGAACTTTAATATCTTCTCTTGTGTATTTATACTATTTTCCAACCCCCTAGTGGAACCCGTTTCGTGAGAAAAGCATGTTTTCAAAGCGGCTTCTTAAAATTTTGAACGTAACCGACTCTGAATTTGAAAAAATTTCTGCCGTCCGTCGTGCTATTTACATAGAATTTCATTCCTACTTACATGTACGCTTACTTTTCAAAAACTGCTGGCTATCGACCAATGATATAATTTCCTGTCGTCACAATGCGCCACCTATTCGCTATCCATCTTTGTTCTATGCATGTTTGCTGTCTCCTTTCAAACCCCACTTGAGTTACAGAAAATCGATATTGTAGACGTCCTTCATTTAAGTCCACGTGGATACCTTACGTGACTTCTATACAATGCTTGCTTTCTCTGCTTCTCTATCTGTCTTACATTATCGATTGTTCATTCCACTCACTGCTTAAGATATTTGTTATTCTAGCTGCTGCTACAAATTGACCGTTGAAAACAAATTCTATGGAATTCTAGATTAACGTTCGTTTCTTATTCCCTGAACGTAACATTTAACCAACAGGTGTTTCTTAAAATTATCGAGCGTTTGAAAATAACAATTCCTAGATTCTCTGCTTCGTAGTATCGGTGTAAATAAACGTTGGCTTTTAAAACGAATACATTTGCGTTAGAAATTATTGATTTTCTTATGCATGCAAGCTCCCTTTTTGCTTTCATGCGTTTGATTAAATGAAATTATGATTAAATATGCGTATCTTTGAGCTTTTATGTACTTTAACGCTTTTCTTTCCTTATGTAATTTTCACATTCCAATTTAAATATGAAAATACCTTAATAATCGTCCGTTTCAATTATATAAATTAATTAATTCGGAGCGTAAATATTTTGCTCCTGTTTCTATATACATGGTTGGTAAAATTTCATTGTCTACACCTATTTACCCTTTAAATCCACAACAATATATATATATATATATATATATATATTGCTGTAATTATAGGGTTAATTTAGGGGAAGGTTAAGTCATAGGGGTCGTAGAATAAACAAGGGAAACTCCCAAGTAACAGAAGCACAGAATTACAGATATTAGAAAAGTAAATAGGTCATTATAAATATTATTAGTTGAGAGCACACTGTATATAGCAGTACAAGCGATTAGAACACATATCCAAGAGTAGCTACGAGCAAAGATTAGAATTTAAAAATGTAACGAAACGCATTGAAAACAAATCAGTGAAATCCTGCACGAATAGGCTAGATAAACATTCAAAAAGTGTGTTAATATGTCACCTTAAACGCACGCAGAAATTATGCCTTATTTTAAAAGCGTACGTTATCTAAAAGAATCACATTTGTTCAAAAATCCAATTTATTAGGAAATAAACAAACACCAAATCTATTCCATTCAGATTAGAATAAAGCCAACAACATTAGTACGTGCTTTTATGAACAAAAATTCCTAGGATTTCTGAATTAAATGTGAGGTATAACATTAAATTACGTGACCAAGAGCATCGATTCATCCAATGGAAATACATACAATTGGCAAACTTTCCCAAAATAACAAGAGATAAGACGCTTGGTCTCGCCTAGCACGTGAAGTCAACAAATCACAAACAAAAGGGGGGCGATGCTATAAATATCTTGACAATTGAATATCGAGTTAGTATACTTTGAAACTGGGCAGTCACTATACTTGAAAGTGCTAAATATTTACGTGAATAGTAAATTAAATTAAAAGTAAAATTCAAGAGTGTGTAATTGTACAAGCGAGCCGTACTTCTGAAGACGTAAGTAGATAAGATTTAGTGAAATTATACCATTTCTAATAATAAATAAAACAGGGCTCCTAATAACATCCTAATTACATCCGAATTACCATCTTGATTATCATCTTACAATCTTAAATTACAATCAAAATAACGATACGATTCCTGTTAAAACTTTAAATAACGATCAATTACGATCTGAAATACAATTTTTGAATACGAGATTTTGGAGAATGCTGCCTGTTCAAGCAAATTGATGGTAAATATTCTATTGCAGAAATGAATAACTTTTCATTGGAATAAACGCACCAATAACGATTTGGATATCGACTTCAATTCTTAGGAATGAAGAGCATCTATAAAACCACCTGAGGTTAGATATTTTTGATATGATTTATTTTTAAAACTGTTTTATCTCAATAATAATTTAAAGTGTAAGAGCCGACAAATTAGGGTTTCCTGTGTAAATTTATGAAAAGTTATAGACATCTTGAAACGTTTCAATAGGTCTTTAAAGGTAATAAAAAAAAGTTCGTTTTGCTGGCTTGATTTTCTAAAAATTTGACAGATGTATATAATTTAAAAAGGGAGAAGATATTTAAAAGAGTTGTAAATATTCGATCATTATACTGCGTATTGTAGAAGTGCTATTTTTAATTGAATCAGCTAGTCGAGGAAAAGAAAATTATAAATTAACACAGCATAAATATAGCTCGACCTAATCGTGGGGCTAAATATTTAATATAATAACACGGGTTATATTTTTCTACAGGAGGTTAACACGACATAAACATGACATGCCCAAGCCGTGGGGCGAATATATATATATATATATATATATATATATAATAAAAGGTTGTTAGTTATTTTTGGGATATTATTTGTTAAAAACATACGAAGTTACTTGATCATTTGTTTCAATAATTGACGTTTTGGTTGACCTTTGCAACCTTAATCATAATTCTGAAACATGCCACATGTAAACAGTAAATTACATATAAATTGCATACATACTTAAAACTCGATCTTGTCTAGTATCATAAAATAGTTGAAACATGGAGCACATTTAAATATAACAAACACAAATTTACATATGTAAATAATATGTAAATAATCTACGTATGTCCACTATGTTCTTCAATACCTCCATATTTTGTTATGGCCCCGACTAGTTTGATAGTACTTGTCGCAAGCTGTATATTTGTGGCAAACTCATCAAGATTATACAATTCCTGGTATTGCGTTACCACGTCACATGCTATAAAAATTTGTGCACCATAATGTCGACTTCTGTCTATTATTTGGTTGCAACAAATGGAAATGTTGTATAGAATAGCGTCTAAGATGGCTTCAGATATTTGATCAAAACCTTTTTGTTTAATGATGTCGACGTTAATTGGGACGATCACAGAATTTCGCTCAATAGTCTTTGAACATGCGTTGAATTTTTTAATCTCGGATTACTATTAAAAATATATTGCGTCATGTTACTTATGCTTGAAAAAAAATCAAAATATCTATCACGGTTCCGAAATCATGGGCGTGTGAAAATTACTATTCCTAAAATCAGTTCGTTTTCATTACCTGTACTACGGTATCATTGGTCTGACGGCATTTTGTGATCAGGAAAAAATGCTGCATTTCGTTAGCACAATAATTCGCAATTTTTAAAATTCAAAAGATGTTGAATGTTTGTTTACTCCCACTTCCTCCATTAAAGTATTTTCTCAGCAATGTGATTTTTAAAAAATATTTGTACGCAGTATTTTTGTATTGGGTTAGCACAACTCAACACAACTGGCAGAATTTAAAAATCTGTTGCAGTTCCAAAATTATAGGCGTGTGTGAATATTTTCATCCCTAAAATTGGTTCCGTTTCATTATCTGTGCTACTGTATCTATTAGTCTGACAACATTTTGTCATTAGGAAAAAATGTTGCATTTCCTTAGCACAATATAGCACAATTTTCATAAATTCAAAAATGTTAAATTGTTTTTATCTCCACCTCTTAAAATAGAAGATATTTCTACATATGTGGAGTTTGAAAAATATTTTCAAGCATTCTTCGTGTTTTCGAGTAGCAGAACTCTGCACAACTCGCAGACTTTAAAAATCTGTTGCACTTCCGAAATTTCAGACGTGTGAATATTTTCATTCCTAAAATTGGTTCCGTTTCATTATCTGTGCTGCTGTATCTACTAGTCTGACGGCATTTTGCCATTATGAAAAAATGTTGCATTACGTTAGCACAATTTTCATAAATTTAAAATGTTAAATTTTTTTACCCTCATCTCTTAAAATAGAATATATTTCTACACATGTGGAGTTTGAAAAATATTTTCACACATTCATTGTTTTTTTTCTGGTACCACAACTCATCACAACACGCAGAAGATTTGTAAATATATTACAGAAAAACTTATTTGATATTTTATCTTTCAATTTCAGTATTTTGTTTCTACTATACCGAAGCAGATATGGAGTTTCTTTCAGCGGCACAATATAACACAAGTTAGTATCAATCATTCAACAGCAGTTGGATTTATTTGGCCAAAAGTGCGAGGTTGGTGTGATTTTATTTTTATTTAACTTCTTCGTTGTTATTAAAGTTGCCGATCTCGGACTTGCGGCACAAGACAGCACAACTATACCGCAATAAATCACAATGAAATAAAACTGAGAATTGAAAAAGTGCGGGACTTCCAAAAAAATTTTTTTTGTGTGTTTATCTCGAAATCGCATTGAGTTACAGAGGCATGGTTTACGGCACAGTACGGTACAAACGGAGCGCAATGTGGCGCAATAAACAAAAATACAAAATTCGAAGGGTGCGGGGCTAACTTCACACATATTAATTATTGTTTGTTTGCGTAATACATAACGTGGATGGGACTGACGCCTAACAATCCAGATTTTTGTAGCGAAGTTCGTTGTTTATCTATAACATTAAATAGAACACAGAGATACAAACTAATTGAGGTAAGAAATCAAGAGATCAACTTCACTACTTTAAGTTATAAAATACTACTTCACAATTGTTCAAGGTAGAATGAATCATGGCGGTGTTGTTTTCAACTTGTAGATCACTCGCTCCTATGTATCGTGTTCTTATTGGTCGAAACAATGACACATATCCCTTCAAATCGTGGGAAACGTCTACATCCAAAATACATAATAATAAAAATTAATTCTAAAAAACTTCGAGAATAATGAGTACACTATCTATTTTCCAGCTAAATTACGACGTGTAGTACTAGATTAATTATACAAAAAGTCTTGTACAATGGGATTATTACTGAAATCTTTGTGAAAGCAGTTAAAGCGTAACAATCTTACCAATTTATGAGAGACTTAACTTACCCCAGTGCAGTACTAACTAATCCAGATACGAATACACCACTTAGTCCCGGTAGTTCTGATGCTACATCCACAACGTAATAAGGTACGATTTGATCAGCACTCCTAATTTGTCCAGTTTTTAGTGGATCACAATCAAAATATTTAGCATAAACAATTAATCCAGTAAAGCAACAAATCAACTTGATAATTATCGAAATAAATACATAAATAAAAAGCACCCTATAAGAAAAATGTCGAGTATGTTAATACTCTTCAGAGTATACCTCTTAGAGTCCTTAAATGTCCCCACTGCTAAAAATCGCTGTATAGCTGAAGGACCAATTCCAGCTAGATTTAGACAGGTCGGACATGTGCCAATCACTATTGCCCAAAATGAATTTCGATCAGTTGGATCTGGATTCATACTACAATTTCAATAGACACATCTCTAGTAAATAAACACTTACTTAAAAAATTCAATTCGTTGTCCTAAATTTGCCTTGTTCCAGATATTTTAGAAACCGCCCACGGACATTGTTCCCATGATTAGTACGGTTCCAAGCGTGCCAAACGTACAAAATAGCTGAAACGTATCTGCCCATATAACACCTTTTAGGCCGCCTAATGATGTGTAAATTATACAAATCGAGGAAATAATCACAGCTGTAAGCGGAACATTAAAACCTGACACTACAAAAATACTTATAATGGTTAAGCAAAAGACATTTCGCATAAGTAGATGGTTGACAGGCGAATCAGAACCACATTTCCTCCAGAATCCCACATTTCCTCACACATCTGGACCAATTTACATGTAAATTCCCATAAGGTGGAAATGAGGGAGATGAATCTCCTCCTTGACCTAGGTCGGATAACAAAACAGTTCCTAAACCAGAGAATGTAAGCGATATGGCGGTGTCCGACATATTCGATTATTTTCGGTAATATACGCCCCACTCTGTAGGATACATAAGGGAACAAATTTTCGTATTCAATTTAGTATTTGACGGTAGCTAGAACGGTAAACATGAGCGTTTCCAAGGTGATTAACGTTTCTCAACTTCTTGGGAATAAAGTGAAACCGACAAATGAGCGATTTGGATTATGGCTGTTGGCAGAAAATATGTGCGACAATAATCTGGTGACTGATTTTGGTAATATTTGTTATGTCGAAGGCGAAAAGATGCTGACTGGCGGACTACACACACCAATTACAGAACCATTTTGTGACAATATAATGTTGGTTAAAATTTGCGACCTTTCTGACACCGAACAAGCATCTGCAAACAAAAGGATGTTTATCCTAAAAAAAGAAATTTGTGGTGCATTTAACAGCTATCTACGAAGAAAGTTCGACCGATTTGTTTCCGCTAGGCATGGTGTTAAAGCTAAGCTTCCGTTTTCTCTGGAAAGCACTAACAAGTTGGGCCAGGGAGTAAAAAAAATTATCGAAAAAGAAGACCTCGAAAGCATTAATAAAAAATTCCAAAATCCTATATGTGTTCCGTACAAAGTGGAACTAGCAGGTGTTAAGTTGGAAACTTTATTGGAGGAACTACCAGATATATTAGACAAAGTCAAAAAAGATTATTTCTATCTTTTTGACATGGATGTAACCCAAGATTTTGCGGGCATATTTAGCAAGATGGAGATGTGTAATTATTTAACTACAAAGCATAACTTTTGCTATAAGGGTGAATACGAAGAAAAGTGTAATATTATAGTTGACAACGATAAAACTGCTGGGATTGATTGTTTAACATGGCTAACAACCAATGCAAGAATTAAGATATACAACAAATTTGTGTGTCAGATAACAAGTCCTGATGTTAATAAACAACTTGGTAATCATATACTAGATTTTTTACGTTGTCCAGATGTACGTTTAAGGGAAACATTTGCGTCTACTTTGGCCAAAGAACATGGTATTACGAGATTGGAAGCGACAATATACAACTGTGCAATTGGAAGCTATGTCAGTGCGGAACGGGTGTATAAACCCTTAAAAAACTGTTTAACCTTATTGGAAGATAGTAAGTTATACTTCCTAAATGCGCCAATGTACTCGGTACCACTTGCCAAAATGTGGAGTAAGCTATCGGACAAGCTACAAAATAGCTGCTGTTTAGTGTATAATAACCTGCTACAGTACGTGTATTGGGGGAATGGCAATACAAAGAAATTGACGGGCTTGCAAATTAAGTTGTCCGAAAAACTAGAGGAAAGGAAAAAATTGATAAAGTATGTGCTTTCGGCTTTTAGTTTTAACTATTTACCTGTAAATTATTTGGAGATAGTAGAGGAAGATAGCCAAGATAAAATAAAAATCTTACGCAAGTGCTACATTAAAGCAGGTAGTACATATTTTACACAATCTGCAACACCATATTCTACAATTCCAAAAGAAATAGTAATTTCGGAATTGGGATTGATAGATACGCCTAACATTCGTCCAGAGGTTGTACGACAACGCGTAAATATTGGTAGTAAACTCTATCCGTTTACGCTAAAGGAAATTGCCCCATTATGTATACCATACGCTGTAAGTGGAAGGAAAAGACAACTGGAATTAGAGGAAATGGATGCAAAAAGGCGAAAATTGGACTACATGGAAAACACTGCGACAATACGCGATCAATACAAAGATGTGTTAGACAAAGAACATCTTATTAGAGAAAATGAGGAAGAATTAAAAGATTATTTTATGTGCCGATGGACTGACTTAGATACATCTGGTTTCTACAAGTTGTATGCATTTGTGGTTAGTAAAAAAGACTCTTTTAGTTATGTAGGCGTCCTTGCGGAAAAGGATGGTACTAAATCCGTATATTTTTTAAAAGGTTATTCTAAAAACGTATTTAACGAAATGGCAGATAACAAAGACGAACTAAGGAATGCGGGTTTCGTAATCTTTGCGTACACGACACGCAAAGAGGTTGCGCTAAACATTGTATATTTGCCTAGTAGAGAATCTTTTGGATCATTTAAAACCGAGGGTCTTACAACCTATAACAACCATATATTCCCAAAAGTGGTGGACATGCAACTACGCAACAGTCTGTGGGAGAATAAGAATTTCTTCCAATACCGACAAGAAGAAGTCGATCAAGCTAACAAGATACGTATGCAGGATATAGTGGGAAAGCTGCGATTAAAAGATTGTCACAAGCTGCAAGAATTACACGAAGGAATGGATCTGGTTGTCGATAGAATCAAAGACTTTAAATATAGAGGCAAACTTCGGTACATTTTACAATTCGAAAACCTAGACGGTCTCTATGTATCAAACTATTGGTTAGAAAAGGAGATAGAGGACTTGGGTATCGATTTAAATTTTAAGCTGCGAATAAAATTAGATAAAATTAAAGCCACTCCAAACAAACATAAAGAAAGGACTGTCTTCTGTGTATAACTTTGTATTAAAATTAAGTTTAAATGACACCATGCTTGGCATTACATTTTTTAAATTTTGTTATGTATAATGTCAGAATAAAAATTTTAGTATAGTATTACATTGCTCTTTATTTATAAAAGGCTGTGACGTTACCCCGAAATAGCAGTCGCACAGAGAGGGGTGCGCATGGGCAGGGGTGCGCACGCGCAGGGGTGCGCATGGGCAGGGGTGTGCATGCGCAGAGGTGCTCATGGGCTGGGATGTGTCTGGGCGTACACGAGGGAAGCGGATGTTAACAGTCACCAAGCATCCAATTCTATATTTGGATGGTTTCGAGTACTTGCCTGCGTATGTATCCGGAGTAAAAGAATACGATTTGTATACGCAGCTTATTAATAAAATTAGTTTATCGAGGAAGATGGCAAAAGTACATCATTCCTAATAGTACAACAATCTACGCATGGGGGCGTAAAGATATAAGATAGTTGTTTATATTTGTATGGATTTTGTAAATCTATTGTATATATTAGTTTTAAGATTCCATAATTTTTAAGTTCTTCTCCTACCTTCCAAATCCTTCCGGCTTCTATTCTGGTTGACAGAGTATACGTGTTATCTCCACGTGGTGTTCGCGGAACACAGCGGTTTTAGATTTCTCGGGAGATGGTTGGCTAAGGCATATGTCTTGCTTAGCAAAAAAAAGGTTCTAAGGATGGAGTTAAATAAAGATGAGCAAAAATTAGTGATTTGGGTCTTTAAAAGGCATAACTTTGTATGGGGTGGTACTATTTAAAATCTATTTACAGATTTGGGGTCCCTAGAAAAATTTAATATTAGTTGATACCTAGCAAAATATATTTATCTTAAAAGAGTGACTACCCCGCGTATAATAAATACAATATAACACTTGTCGACAAAAAAGTTGTAGGAAAATTTAAAGACGAATTTAATGGGGGGTTCAGCATTAGAATTTGTTGGTAGTAGGGTTAAGTCCTACTGTATTGTAGGCGAGAAAGATACGATTAAAAAGATTAAAGGGGTCTCACGAAGTGTAGTTAAGTAAAACCGCGGGTGCTACAACCTATTACGAGCATATATCCCCAAAAGAGGTGGGCATGCAACTACGCAGCAGTGCGTGGGAGAATAAGAATTCTCTCCAATAAGAAATTTAAGTTTCTATGTACGTAGCACCAGTCATTGGGAAATGGTAGAAATGTTAAACCTATAAAGACGATTAGTAATTGTGGTTTAGAAAAATAATATTAGTTTTCTTGGACTAAATAAAATAGCTTAGACTGATTAATGTATATGACATATTCTCGTACACATCCACAAACATCTGCTTACGTCCGTATACGAACATGGCGATGCTGGTAGTGTTTGTTTAACAAATAGTAGGAGAGATACGTTAGGTGTTAGTGCGTGGAAGCTCATCGGATCCAGCGATCCTAACAGTAAAAAAGGCAACTGACTTTTTCAAGCAACTACAAGAATAGCAGTAGCGCAGAGAAGGGGTATGCATGTATTATACAGCGCATTGTTAGTTTACGGGTAGCTCGAACGTGTAATTGATTACGACTTATAGATCCCTTGAAGGTTTAAAAAATTCTGAGCCCATTGTCGTTTGAAAAATGTTTGGAAATTATCAGAACAGGAGCGGGTCGAAGTTTAAGTTAGATGGATGATTGACCGAGTTTTCTCTACCTTTTACGAGGGAATCGGAAGTTGACAGACATCGAGCATCTAATTCTCTATTTGAGTGATATCGAGTACTTACCGGTTCTAGAAATCATTACGTGCGACCGACCGCTATGCGAAAGTGTAAAAGACTACAGAAGCAAAATTTAATTATCAGACGAAAAAATGCGCGATGTGCTATAGAAAGTATAAAAAAAATGGTGCTTTGCATAGGTCCTAACAGTAAAAAAGGAGAGTGACTTTTTCTAGCAATTACAAGAATAGCAGTAGCGCGGCGAAGGGGTATGCATGTATTATACAGGGCATTGTTACTATAAAATATGTTAGTTTACGGGAAGCTCGAACGTGAACAAATTAAATTTTAATCTATAATTAACCACGGTCGTAAAAATGGGAAATTAATGGTTAATTTCAATACCGCTAAGCATATACTTTCGCTTGGTGATTCATTTAGAAAATATTCAAGCCCACCATTTCCTAAAGTATGACGTAGAAGTTATTTAAAATTAAATTGCTTTATCAGTAAGTATCCTGTAGACAACAAGTTGGTATTTCCTTAGTAATGGTTTAAAGTGTTTTTATTAAGTTTTTGGTTATAGTAGCACTGCATCTTTTTATAGCACGACTTGCACACAATTTGTGTGCGTGTGCTATCACCCTTTTGGATTTTTAATATGCACGCGATCCGTATAACATGGAAGACGTTTCCGATGTTTCTACTAACGGCATTCGAACCATCGACGATGCGAACCAGGTAGGTCAGTAAACAATATTAAATTGCTATTAAATGACTTGCATTTAGCGTACTTTCCTATTGTAATAACCGCATTTGTTTGGAGAAGATATATACTTTTAAAAAGAAATTATATACAGCTTTCACATGTAATTCGGAGGTTGATTACGCCAAAAGTCGACCTTCCCATTTACATATTTAAAACACATTACATTGGAATGTTTTTACATTATTCTCATATTGTTAGATTAACAACAGTATGTCTTATTGATCGAAAACACGTCTCCTCTTTTTTACATTAATCTTAATTTCTATTTTTTGTTACAGGTTACTTTAACCTGCGTGGATTTGGTTAAACGAAGAAGATAAATGTTATGCTTTGTAAAAATTGTAATTAGTTTATTAAACTGTAAATCGGATAAAATAAATTATTAAATTTTTGCATGCTTAATTTATGTTAATACTGCTACGTGTTTGGTTAAAGGATTGTAGATATTAAAAAGGATAGCTGATTAGAAATCGACATTGATAAAAAAAATCTTAAAATTCGGGTAGCTCCCTGGGGAATGGAGCTATCTGAAAAATTCCTAGAGATTTGGGTAGCTGAGAAAATTCTAATATTAATTGATACCAAACAATGTACATTTATCTCGTGGGTGGAAGTGTGGAGAAAGATTTATCTCGCAGAGGGTATGTGTGTAATTTTGCAGGGCGTGGTCCGATTTCAAATCTGTTTGCAGATTCGAATTCTGCGTAAAATTTTAGACTAGCTTAATGTATCACAAGACTAAAAAAATGTTTAAGGACGGTCGGAAATCGCAACAGGTAAGAAATCTTAAAATCAGGGTAGCTCTATGGGGGATGATGCAATCGGAAAAATTCCTAGAGATTCGGGTAGCAGACAAAAATTCTAATATTAATTGATACCAAACAAGATAGGTTTATCTCGAAAGATGCAATGGCTAGACGAAGAAAACTATTTGGTTCAGATGTGGGAGCAAAGAGCAAAATTTAGAGGTTTGGGAGCTTTAAAGGGGTATAACTTTGCAGGGCGTAGTCGGATATTAGATCTGTTTGCAGATTCTGATTCTGCGTAAAATTCTAAACTAGCAAGATGTGTCACATAGCTAAAAAAATTTATAAGAACGCTCAAAAGTGGCTACAGGTAAAAATCTTAAAATTGGGGTAGCTCTCTGGGGGATGGCGCTATCTAAAAAATTCTTAGAAATTCGGGTAGCTGAGAAAATTCTAATATTAATTGATACCAAACAAGATAGGTTTATCTCGAAAGATGCATTGGTTAGACGAAGAAAACTATTTTGGTTCAGAATGTTAGCGGTAAAAAAATCTTAAAATGAGGGTAGCTCACTTGGTGGTGATGCAATCTAAAAAATTCTTAGAGATTCAGGTAGCTGAGAAAATTCTAATATTAATTGATACCAAACAAGATAGGTTTATCTCGTGTGTGGAAATGTGGAGAAAGATTTATCTCGCGGGTGGAAAGAATGCGGGTGTGATGCAATCAAAATGGTGGGGTAAAAAATTCTACAAGGAGTTCCACAGGGAGAGAGCATAAGGAGATTCATCTCCCTCATTTCCACCTTATGGGAATTTACATGTAAATTGGTCCAGATGTGTGAGGAAATGTGGGATTCTGGAGGAAATGTGGTTCTGATTCGCCTGTCAACCATCTACTCGCATACCTTGATTAAAAGCAAGTGCAGGACCGTATAATATTAAAGGTAGGATAGACATCATGGATAGCACATATATTCCAGAAGCTAGCTTCCTGACAACTCTATTGAACCGTAGCTCGAAATATTCGTACGTTGTGGTTAGCTGTAATTTGTAAAATACAGGCAAAAGAATATAATTGGTCACCAAGCCTGTAATAAACCATGAAATGACAATCATGAAGTACTGTGTTCCATAGGTGTATACTTCCTAGCAGTGATAGTGCTGAGAGAGAGCTAAAATGTAACTATTGCGCAGTGTATTTGCATATTCATTAACTTACCTGGCAAGAAGTGACATACTAACAGGAAAGACGTTCATATCTTTACCACCTAAAAAATAATTGGTAATCGTTTTTGGGTTTTTAGTACGGCCACAATAAATTCCGATAAATAAACTGCCACAAAGCATTACAGAAAGCATTATGTAATCTATCCAGTTAAGTTGTAGGTGCTCCATTGTGTCTGAACGACTAAAAGTTTATGTCGGTATGTTGAGGGAAATTTGATCACTTATATTGTATTCGTTGCATATTTAACTTAATTAATTTTAAACAGTTTTTATTATACGAAATTTACTACGTAAGATCTGAGATATAACACATTCATTGTATAAACCACTAATTTCACGAGGTTTATTCGTTTGTTAAAAAACTGGCAAGATTTAGTAAAAACAATCAGAGTTACGATTAAATAAACCACATAGGCCTTGCTGTAGATATCTAATCTACGCTTAAATTCATTACTTGACCTAATTAGCCTTTGCTCTTATTCCAAGTGTATTTCCGAATCATTGAACTTTATACGAACTGGAACGGATGCGAAATGAAAGAAAAGAAGCAAATTTATTTTTGTGTAAATCCGCATCATGACAGTATTTCCATATCTCTTTAGCACATTACAGGAATGGCATAAAGAGTAGTTCATCTTTCATAATCATGTTTTGTTTTATATAATCAAAAGCAATTTAAATTATTGAAACCAAATAATTAATCTTTAATATGTTAACTATTATACAATATACATATCCGTGGAAGAATAAGCTTACCGCAAATCGAGAAACAATCTTGCGGAGAAGCAACAACCTGGTGGCAATTTTTCAGCCCCTTAAAACCTGACGAGAGCGTCTTCAGAGCTCAACTCCTGGAGCGATATAATAACCCTGCGACGCTAACACAAATGCAATCCTAACACTTGGGCAAGTAACAATCGCCAGTAGAGACCAGTACTATTTTCTTACAAAAGAAAATACAACAGGCCACACGGCTAAAACTAAATACCAAGAATGATATTCTATTAATTATCAGCTTACTATCTCCTACAGCAAGACTGCACATCAGAGCCTACGCACCCAACAGCGGGATGGATCTTATAATTAAAACGTTTAAAGTCGAGTAAGTGGCCTTAAGGAGAAAGATACAACACCAAAGCTGCCAGAAGGTAAGAGCAAAACTACAGACCTGCAGAACTGCTACTTCTACCCCGAAAGGCATTTCCACCGCGATATTCTGGTTGCCTGCAACTAGGAAAACGAACAACCGGTCTGACCACGACAGAATACAGTCCGGTCGGTAGAGAACTGGCGAAACCACAAATAAACACCACATACGGAGGAATCGCTTTACCTCGCATCACGGTAAATGTAGACTGAAAAACACATACAGCTCTGCTGAACACAAGAATATCCTGCTGTCTGCTGAAAGATATCGTCCAATTAGCTTGCTACGGGCGCTGGCGAAAGTTTTGGATCGCGTTATGACTAGCCGAGTTGAGCAGTTAGTGCGTGACAGCGGCGGTTTTAATAACCGACAGCTCGGTTTTATGGAGGGAAAGTTGACTATCGATGCATTAGAGTGCGTTGTCGGGGAAATTAAACAGGTGAGAGATGCTAAAGAGTACTCTGTTGTTGTTGCTTTGGACATTCCAGGAGCATTTGATGCTGCCTAGTGGCCATTGATTGTTTGCGAGTTGGAAAATAGAGATTGTCCGCGAAACTTGATGTCTTTGATCAAGAATTATTTCTCGGGGCGATCGGTACAGGTGAAATTCCGGATGAAGTTTTGTCGCGCGAGGTGGAAAGGGGATGTCCGCAGGGGTCATGCTTTGGTCCCACATTTTGGAAGTTGTTGTATGAGAGTATCTTAAGGGCCAAATTGCCCACAGGATGCTCAATCGTTGGGTTTGCGGATGATACGCTTTTAATTGTCAGATCGCGATTGTTAATGGATATGCGCACAAAACCGAACGAGGCGCTTAATAAACTACACAAATGGTCGCAGGCGGTAAAATTAAAATTTAACACGGCGAAATCAGAGGCGCTCTATTTCGGAAAGAAACCAGAACAGCGACCCCCTAGGCTAGAGTTAGGAGGGGAGAAAATACCGTTTAAGAAAGCAATTACATACCTCGGGGTAAAGATTGACGATAAGTTAAATTGGAAAGCTCATGTGCAGTACGTTAAAAGCAAAGACAGCGAAATATCAAACAAAATAATGTCGGCGGCGAAAATAAACTGTGGTTTCAGAAGCGAATCGCTGAGGACGATTTATGCCGAAGCAATTGAGCCGGCAATGCTGTACGCAGCTTCTGTATGGCGGAAGGTTGGAAAGTCCGGGAGATGCGTCAATTGACGAGCGTGCAACGCATAACCGCGCTCAAGACGGAGAGGGCATACAGGACCTCCACGGAGGCGGTCCTGGTGATCAGTAGGACTCTCCCTATCGAATATGTCGTTAGGCAGATTAGAAATAGAAGATTAATAAATATAGGGAAAGGGCGCGAAGACATTAATCTTGGTAATAGGGAGGTAGAGAGAAAGATCGTTGTATCAGAGTTGAGGTACCCGGCCGATATTAGAGGAATAGAGTTTGTCAAAGGTGATGGGGACGCCACGGGTATCCGAATTTACACGGACGGTTCACGTATGGATGACGGACAAGCAGGCGCGGCGTTTGTCGTGTTTAAGTAGGAAAGGGAGGTGTTTCGGTTTCAAACCAAACTCGCGAACTGGATCACTATCTTCCAATGCGAATTGGCAGCCATACGAGAGGCTATCGATTACGTAATAAACCATACGGGCAGAAACGAGTATTATATAATCAGTGATAGTAAATCGGCGCTGACTGCTTTAACAAACATGAACACCTCGATAGACCTCCAAGCGGACGTCTGGAGAATAGCGCATACGGCGCTCGAGTTTCGACATTTAAAGTACTGTTGGGTTAGATCGCACGATGGTAACGTAGAAAACGATAGGGCTGATGAATTAGCTAAAGAGGCCGCGACGGGCGACCTTCGAGTATCACATTCGTCGATACCGAGGTCTATAATTAAAAGAAAGCTGCGCGAAAAGTCAATCCGACAATGGGAAGAGAGGTGGAACGACGCTGCCACGGGCAGGTTGACCCACAAATTCATGCCGAGCATAGAAGCTAGAGGTAAGATCGAAGTGAACCTCGATCATAAAATGGTGCAACTGATAACAGGGCACGGCGCCCTGAAAGCGTATTTACAAAGGTTCGGTTTAAACGACAACGACCGCTGCGAATGCGGTGAGGGCGCAGAAAGCGCACAGCACGTGCTCTTCGATTGCCCACTCGAGGTGGCAAATCGAGGATTAGCTGATATGAAATTAGCTATCGCAGGACTAGCATGGCCAAAGAGCCTAGAGAAAGTAAGAGACGTGGCTAACCAGAAAGCGGTCTTGGCAGTCTTCAAAGAATTTTCGGAAAGGGTCGCGAGATTAGACGGTGATAACCGCGCGTAAATCGGAGGGGGTAAGAGAGGATTGCAAATTTTTGATTTTGACTTGGCATGAGAAACGGGCATGAGCATGATATAACCAAAACCTGTATAAGTTTAAAAAAAAATATAAAAAAAATAAAAAAATGAAAAGCAAAAACAAAGCAAAAATCAATAACCAAAATCTAATATGCACGAAAAACACCACACCACTAAAACAATTAATGTTCCACCTTATACGCGCGGAAAAATCGGAATCGGGAATAAACTAAAACAAATAAATAATAACAAAATAAATCAGTAAACCCTAATTAACTTAAATCAGCAAATAAATAAAGAAAATAAAATAGAGTGAAACCGCGCATCCCCCCAGGACTTAAAAGTGATAGTGATCCCCCCTAGAACGTTTAGTGCATACCCACCAGAACTTTAACAGTGCATCATCTCCTCTTAGCAGTAAGATACCAATAAACGTAAGAAGACGACCAGATCTTCGGATGCTTGGGAAATTTATATACGAGGTAGGAAAATGGTGCGGCTGTACTCGCATAAGCATTGACTTGTATTAATAAGGAGATTTTGAAATAATTTAACGAGCATGTTTTGTGCGTAATGGCGCTAGCCATCATAATGCATATACAAGTACAACTGATAATTTGGGCGAAACTTTTGCTAATTTATGCACTGATACATGCTTTTGTTTATTTAGATATTTATTAATTTATTTATATATTTATTAATTTATTTATATATTTATTTTATGTTTATTTATATACTTACATTATATTTATACCTATTTTATATTTATGCTTGTGTTTTTGTTCTGTGAATGATTTTATTTGCTAGACGTTTTGCCGCCAATTTTTGATGGCAGTATATAAAGGAAAAAAGATTGTACTTATAATATGTCAGTCAGGGAAGGATAGGGAACGCTAGGGACAAATTTAGGATGAAATTTGAATAAATACTTAGACCAGGGAGGACGAATTTGTAAATATATAGAACATGCAAAATAGCTAGATTCACTATTAAACATTTGGCGAATGCTTAGAAAATTTAAATCCATTTTTAATATTAGCTAGCTAGATTTGGATAGTTTTAAGACGACCCTTCAAGTCGCACCGGTAAGCAGAGCTGGCAGTTGCTATCCGGGATTACAGATCCCTCCCCATTCATTTTTGCGCGTGCCATGTGGATCTGGCTAACTCCAGAATCAACGCTAGGGATACCATGCTTTAAACCCTATTTTTAATTTCAGTTTATTAAATTTTTATTTAGTATTGATTAACCTGAAGTTAGATTAAATTTGGAGCACGTTTACTTTTCGCGTTTAAACCCAATGTAGTACCTTCGGACGGAGCATTGGGGACGTGGCCGCAAGCATAGCGGCTCTTAATTACAATATAATGTCTGCTCAAAGAGCATTTCACTTGATAACGCTAAACTCAAAACTCATGGGAGCCAGCTTGATTTATATTAATTTTATTGGGCGGTATCAGTTCTCGAGTTACAAATTTGATCGTGTCTAAACCCGATGTAGTACCTCCAGATGGAGCATCGGGGAAATGGCCGCAAATGAAGCGGCCTCTTATTCGCATTATAATGTCTGCTCAAAGAGAGAACTTTCTAGTTAGCGGATGAAGTGAGCGGACGTGTTTCACGGAGCTCCCGGATTTAAGGTTACATGTAAGTTTTTATATAGGGCTTTTATTATATTTTTATTATATTATTAATTTGAAGTCTTGCTTTGTATTGTATCTTATCTTTATTATTGTGCGGCATTAACTTTTAAACACAGGGCACTAAATAAATTGCACGAATGGTCGCAGAAGGAAAAATTAGGATTTAACACGCCGAAATCGGATGCGCTTTATTTCTGGACGAAACCGGGACAGCGACCCTTTAGGCTAGAGCTAGGAGGGGAGAAAATCTTGTTGAAATAAATCATCACGTGTCAAAATAGACGATAAATTAAATTGGAAAGCGCACGTACAGTACGTAAAAAGTAAGGACAGCGAAATGTCAACTAAAATAATGGCGGCGGCGAAGATAAATTGGGATATCAGGGGCGAATCTCTGAGGACGGTCTATGCGGGAGAGATAGAGCTGTTAATGCTGTACGCAGCATCTGTATTGGCGGAAGGCTGTAAAGTCCGGCATATGCGTCAATTGACGAGCGTACAACGTATAACCGCGGTAAAGATAACGAGGGCGTACAGAACCACCTCCACGGAGGCGGTCCTGGTGATCAGTAGGACTCTCCCTATCAAATACACGTTAGGGAGATTAGAGATAGGAGATTAGTAGATACATGGAAAGGGCGCGAAATTATCAAAGATATTAATCTTGGCAGTAGGGAGGTATCGAGGAAAATCGTTCTGTTAGAGTTACGGCACCCGGTCGACATCAGAGGGATCGAGTTTGTGGAAGGTGATAGGGACGCGACGGGTATCACAATTTACACGGACGGATCTCGTATGAACGATGGACAAGCAGGTACGGAGTTTGTCGTGTATAAACAGGTTTCGTTTTCAACCAAACTCGCAAACTGGAGCACTATCTTACAGTTTGTTTTGCTAGCCATTCGAGAGGTTATCAATAACGTAATAAACCACACAGACAGATACGAGTATTACATAATCAGCGACAGTAGATCAGCGCTGACGGCCTTAACAAACATGACAGACCTCCAAGCGAACGTGTGGAGAATAGCACATATGGCGAGTTTTGACATTTAAAGTTCCGTTGGGTTACGTCGCATGATGGTAATGAGGGAAACGATAGGGCAGATGAGTTGGCTAAACAGGCCGCGATGGACGACTTCCGGACATCACATTCGTCGATACCGAGGTCTCTAATTAAAAGAAAGCTGCGCGAAAGGTCAATCCGACAGTGGGAAGAAAGGTTAGGCGACTCCGTGGCGTAGTTGGTATGCGTACGACTACTACGGCAAAGGTCCCGCGTTCGAATCCCGACACGGCCCACTTAAAAAATATTAAGCTAGCATTTTTTCTAAAAATACGTTCTCGTTCGGAAGGGAGGTATGTAGGTCCAGTGTGTGTGTTGTCACGCACGTTAAAATTCCCTACTTTGCTTGGAACAGCAAGGGTTCGGCCAAATTCGAAACTTCCCGGTAAAAGCCCGATTCCTGGCCAATGTACCCTCGGTTGGAGCATTGGAAAATCAATTCTAATGTCTGTTCAAAGAACTTCTTCGTTATCGGCCGAACCGAGCGGAAGTACTTTACAGAGCTCCTGAGTTCATCTGTTGCAAGTAAGTTTTATGTAGCAATTTTTATAGTTTTTGCTGTGGCGTTTTGATTATAATTGTATGATTTAATTGCACCGTGTGGCGTTAATTTTTCGAATCCGGGACAGTAATATAAACTCAGAACATAAAAATTTAATCCATTAATTAATAAATAAAGAGCGTTTTGCATTGAATTTTAGCTAAAATAAAATAAAACTTAATTCCGGCTTAATAGGCCAAAAACCCAATAAATTATGACTTAATAAATAATTACAAAAACAATTTTAAAAGTGTTAGTAATAAATTTGTAGTTTTTATAAAACCGTGGAAATCGAGCTTTAAAACCTGCAAATAAATTGTAAAAGTATTCGTAATATGCGTTTAATATTGTTACGAGCTACTATTAGGCAACCCGTCAAACACACAAGCGCCGTAAGCAACGTATATACTTCAGAAGCCTAGAATTTTCTAGCACTATACTGGAGAATGAATCATCCTATTAATTCAGAGTATATATAAGACCGCTAATAAATGCAAGAGTTTAGTCTATATCAGAATGTCGAATATAAATTATATCGTGTAAAGTTAAATAGTTAAGCTTTTGGAAGTCCAAGAGTAAACATAAATGTTATATTATGTGAAGGTGTCTAATGTACATGCAGCTTGTAGAATACATAAATAAACAAAAGTGTAATAAATAAATAGTTGTGTTAGTGTGATAAATCAATGGTTAAGAATTTAGTTTAAGAAGATATTAGTGCTTGTAAATTCATTAGTGTGATAGTGCATCATTGTTAATTGGACTGAAAACATCTATAAATAAGGCATATACTATTAATTAGACTTGTGAACAGTGAGTAATAAAGACCTTTGTTATTACTTGTTTTAAATTATTGGAATGCGGTAGTAGTAGCCCGCTACACTGGTGTCAGGCCCGTGTGGGGTATATAGTGATTAATTTAAAAAGAAAAACACACAAGTCTAAAGACATTTAAGTAATTTGTATATGCCTGTAACAAGAAGCCAAAGTAAGATGGACGCAGAAATTTTAATGAATTTCGTTAAGGATTTTAAATCCTGTATGGAAGAGAAGTTAAGTGAAAATACTGCGAAAATAGATGAAGAACTTAGTGAAAATGTTGAGAAAATGAAGAGGTCGGCTAAACTAGAAGTGACACTAAATGAAAACATAGTAAGGTCAGTTGAACTGGAATCAACCCTTAAAGAAACATTAAGTGAAAATGCTGAGAAAATAGAAAAGTTAAGTGAAAATACAGCCACGTTAGAACAAAGATTAATGGAAAGCTCCATTGCATTGAAAGAAGATCTCACTGAACAGATAAAAACAGTTGAGCAAAAGTTGGACAGTAAATTGGTAAAAATAGAAGAAGATGTGAGTAGTAGGAAACCAGGTCTTCTGGACCCACATTTCCTCCAGCATCCACATTTTCTCGCACATATGGACCAAATTTACATGTAAATTCCCATAAGGAGGAAATGAGGGAGATGAATCTCCTCCTTGCTCCTCCTTGCTCTCCTCCTTGCTCGGATTCCCCCACATCAACCATTTTGATTACGTCACACTCGCATTCTTTCCACCTGCGAGATAAATCTTTCTCCGCATTTACACCCACGAGATAAATCTATATTGTTTGGTATTAATATTAGACTTTTCTCAGATACCCAAATCTCTAGGAATTTTTTAGATAGCATCATCCTCCAGAGAGCTCCCCAATTTTAAGATTTTTTTACCGCTAACATTCTGAACCAAATAGTTTTCTTCAACTAGCCATTGCATCTTTCGAGATAAACCTATCTTGTTTGGTATCAATTAATATTAGATTTTTCTCAGCTGTCCGAATTTCTAGGAATTTTTTGGATTGCATCACCCCCCCAGGGAGCTACCCTCATTTTAAGATTTTTTGCTGGTAACCATTTTTGTCCGTCCTTATAAATTTTTTAGCCACGCGATACGTCAAGTTAGTCTAGAATTTTACGTACAATCCGAATCTGTAAACAGATTTAAAATAGGACCACCCCTTACAAAGTTACACACATACCTTCTAGTGAGCATACCACCACCGTAAAACTACTCGCTTTTAATGTCATACCATACTTTCTATCTTGTTTAGCTCATCTTTCGAGATAAATATATTTTGTTTGGTATCAATTAATATTAGATTTTTCTCCGCTACCCGAATCTCTAGGCATTTTTTAGATTGCTTCATCCCCCAGAGAGCTACCCTCATTTTAAGATTTTTACCGGCAGAGATTTCTGACCGTCCTTATAAATTTTATGAAGAATTCGAATCTCTAAATAGATTTAAAATCGGACCATCCCTTACCATTTTACACACACACCCTCTAAATTATAAATTTCCTGCAGCTCATACCTAAAAGAAAATATAAAAACCATTCTTAAAACTATTTACTACAGACAATTTTTACTAACAGTTTAAATTTTGTAAACCACATTTCTAAATACATATTCACAATTTTTATTCTTAACCTAGAGCTCCTCACATCGGCTTATACTTATTAATATTTATTTCTAAATAGAGCACCTTTTCTAAAAACCAACCGGCCCCACGTGTTTCAAATTCCTCTGATTTTGTTCTCATGGTTTCGCTTAAGACCTCGTACATATTTTCTAGATTACTAGAAAACGTTATAACCATATTTTTTGTGTTAAAAGATTTCACATCGGTAGTCTCTTCTCCCATTTTTGTGTAGACGCCGTAGAGTTCGCAATAGACTTTTATTGCTGTATGTTGTGTTCTATTTCATAAGTAATCGAATAAATCGCTCTTTCTGCCTCCAAAAAAACTCGGACACTCCATCGTCGACACTGGCGTTCTTAATGCGATAGCTATCCATACGGTTGTTAAACGCTGTGCTAACCATTTCTACACCATCTTCGCCAGTAGCGGTAACTGCTGCATTTTTATGTCTTTTGCTTCTCAGGTGTGCGGCATACGTAGTCTTTTCCATTTCGAAATCGCATACTTTACACAGAATTTGTGGTTGTTTCGTACAAGACCCTTTAACAGCTGGCGGAGCTGAACGTTTACGTCTTAATGACATACCGTGCTGTTTTTCCTTGTGTCGCAGTAAGTTATCCATTCTCGTAAAAGCGATACCGCAAGACACACACTTTAAGTACTGTGCTGCTGACGGATGTATAAGCTTAACCGTGAACGATGTTACACCACAACATTTGTTCTGGTGTCGTTTGAGAGCATTTTTTCAGGTATAGGGAGCACCACAAGAGTTGTAATTAAAAATATTTTCGGATTACCCGAAGATACTTGAAGAGTGCACAAGCGCGGTTACTAAACCAATTAGCATTAATACCAAGTATTCCGTACTTTCGTAGGTTACTCATTTCCTAGAACCAAATCTTCCGCATAGCGGTCAATAGCACGTAATTATTTCTAGAACCGGTAAGTACTCGATATCGCCCAAATAGAGAATTAGTTGCTCGATGTCTGTTAACTTCCGATTCCTTTGTAAAAGGTAGAAAAAACTCGGTCAATCATCCATCTAACTTATACTTCGATCCGCTCCCGTTTTGATAATTTCCAAACATTTTTCAAACGACAATGGTCTCAGAATTTTTAAACCTCCGAGGGATCTATAAGTCGTGATCAATTACACGTTCGAGCAACCCGTAAACTAACATACTTTATAGTAACAGTGTGCTGTATAGTACATGCATACCCCTTCTCTGCGCTACTGCTATTCTTGTAGTTGCTTGAAAAAGTCAGTCGCCTTTTTTACTGCTAAGACCGCTGCAAAGCACCATTCTATACTTTCTTTAAAAGTATTGCACATCGCGCACTTTTTCGTCTGATAATTAAATTTTGCTTATGTAGGCTTTTACACTTTCGCATGTTTAAACATCTTACGATCAATTAACCCCTTTCGATTATTCTAACGGGAACCTCCATACATTCCACCGCACCGTTCTTTTTGAATCCAACGATTCGATGGGCTTCCACACACTAACACCTAACGTATCTTTCCTACTATTTGTTAAACAAAAACTACCGACATCGCCATGTCCGTATGTGGACGTAAGCAGATGTTTGTGGATGTATACGAGAATATGTAACCAATATACATTAATCACACCACAATTAATAATCACCTTTATAGGTTTAACATTTTTACCATTTCCCAATGACAAGTGCTACGTACATGGACACTTTAATTTCTTATTGGAGAGAATCCTTATTCTCCCACGCACTGTTGCGTAGTTGCATGCCCACCCCTTTTGGGAATATATGCTCGTTATAGGTTGTACGACCCTCGGTTTTACTTAACTACACTTCGTGAGACCCCTTTAATATTTTTAATCGCGTCTTTCTCGCTTATAATACAGTAAGACTTGGTTTTTGTACCGACGAATTCTAATACTTGACTCTCATTAAATTCGTCTTTGAATTTCCCTACAACTTTTTTTTTGTTGACAAGCAGTATATTGTATTTATTATCCGCGGGGTAGTCACTCTTTTAAGATAACCATATTTTGTATTAGATTTTTCTAGGAAGCCCAAATCTGTAAATAGATTTTAAATAGGACCTTACATAGTTACGTCTTTTAAAGACCCAAATCTCTAGTTTTTGCCCATCTTTATTTAACTACATCTTTAGAACCTTTTTTCGCTACCCAAGACATATGCTTTAACCAACCATTTCTCTAGAAATCTAAAACCGCTGTGTCCCGCAAACACCACGTGGAGATAACAAGTATACTCTGTCCACCAGGATAGAAGCAGGAAGGATTTGAAAGAAGGGAAGGTGGGCGAAGAACTTAAAAATTATGGATTTTAAAAACTAATATATACAATAGATTTACAAAATCTATACCAATATAAACAACTATCTTAGACCTATATCTTTATGCCCCTATGCATAGGTTGATATGCTTCCAGGGATGACGTTACGCTTGTCATCTTCGCTCGGTAAACTAATTTTATTAATAAGCTGCGTGTACAAATCGTGTTTTTTGCTCCGGATACATACACCGGCAAGTACTCCTTACCACCCAAATAAAGAATTAGATGCTTGGTGATTGTTAACTTCCGCTTCCCTCGTGTACGCCCCAGACACATCCCTGCCCATGCTCGCCCTTGCCCATGCTCAACCCTGCACATACACACTGCCCTTGCGCACCCCAGCTTATGTGCACTGCCCATGCGCACCTCTCTTTGTGCGACTGCTATTTCGTGGTGATGTCATAGCCTTTTATAAATAAAGAGCAATGTAATACTATTCTAAAATTTTTATTCCGATATTATACATAACAAAATTTAAAAAAATTTAATGCCAAGCATGGAGCCATTTAAACTTAATTTTAATACAAAGTTATACACAAGAGACAGTCCTTTTTTTATGTTTGTTTGAAGTGGTTTTAATTTTATCTAATTTTATTCGCAGCTTAAAATTTAAATCGACACCCAAGTCCTCGATCTCCTTTTCTAGCCAATAGTTTGATACATAGAGACCATCTAGGTTTTCGAATTGCAAAATGTACCGAAGTTTGTCTCTATATATACAGTATTTGATTGCACCGACAACCAGATTCATTCCTTCGTGTAATTCTTGCAGCTTATGACAATCTTTTAATCGCAGCTTACCCACTATATCATGCATACGTATCTTGTGTTAGCTTGATCGACTTCTTCTTGCCGGTATTGGAGGAAATCCTTATTCTCCCACACACTGATTCGTAGTTGCATGTCCACCACTTTTGGGAAAATATGGTTGTTATAGGTTATAAGACCCTCGGTTTTAAATGATCCGAAAGGTTCTTTACTAGGCAAATATACAAAGTTTAGCAGAACCCCTTTACGTGTGGTGTACGCTAAGGTTACGAAACCCGCATTCCTTAGTTCGTCTTTGTTATCTGCCATTTTGATAAATACGTTTTTAAAATAACTTTTTAAAAAATATACGGATTTAGTACCATCCTTTTCCGCAAGAACGCCTACATAACTAAAAGAGTCTTTCTTACTAACCGCAAATGCATACAGCTTGTAGAACCCGGATGTATTTAAGTCAGTCCATCGACACATAAAATAATCTTTTAATTGTTCCTCATTTTCTCTAATAAGATGTTCTTTGTCTAACACATCTTTGTATTGTTCGCGTATTGTCGCAGTGTTTTCCATGTAGTTCAATTTTCACCTTTTTGCATCCATTTCCATAATTCCAGTTGTCATTTCCTTCCACTTACAGCGTATGGCATGCATAATGGGGCAATTTCCTTTAGCGTAAACGGATAGAGTTTACTACCAATATTTACGCGTTGTGGTACAACCTCTGGGCGAATGTTAGGCGTATTTATCAATCCCAATTCCAAAATGACAATTTCTTTTGGAATTGTAGAATATATATTGTTGCAGATTGTGTAAAATATGTACTACCTGCTTTAATGTAGCACTTGTGTAAGATTTTTATTTTATCTTGGCTATTTTCCTCCTCTACTATCTCCAAATAATTTACAGGTACATAGTTAAAACTAAAAGCCGAAAGCACGTACTTTATCAATTTTTCCCTTTTCTTTGGTTTTTTGGGCAACTTAAATTGTAAGCCCGTCAATTTCTTTGTATTGCTATTTCCCCAATACACGTACCGTAGTAGGTTATTATACACTAAACAGCAGCTATTTTGTAGCTTGTCCGATAGCTAACTCCACATTTTGGCAAGTGGTACCGAATACATTGGCGCCTTTAGGAAGTATTACTTACTATTTTCCAATAAGGTTAAACATGTTGAAAAAGGACGTTGATATTTTAATATACAGCTTGCTTGTATGCTTCTACATATAAAAACGTAGAAAGCGTCTGTCAAACAAGCATATGCTTTTTCGAAACAATTCCGTGTCATCGGACTTTTAATTTTGCTCTTACAATATAACCAGTTTTCAAGCTTTCTTATTATTTTATACTATCGCAATTCCAAAACACCATCAGGTTATGGGCCCAGGTGCGTTTGCATGCGTAAAATAAGTAAAAGTAATATATTTGACGTTTAAAATATATAGTGACGTTTGTTGATATTTCCGACTCGATTTTGGTAAAAACAAATTGGCTTGTTTTTCTAGACAAAATGAGTGTTCCGATGTCTGATATTAAATTGCACATTGACAAATTGGAAGATGTCTCTGGATGGCCTAAATAAAAGTGGCAAATGCAAATGTTGTTTGTGCAAAACAAATTGACGAGCATCGTGGACGGATCGGAAGAATATCCAACTTTAGAAGCTGGCAATGACGCCAAAAAAGCTAAATATGAGAGCTGGGTTACAAGCAATGCTGCTGCCTGTAACAATATAATGGGTACTCTGGGCAACAACTTTGTAGATTTGGTTCTATCAACAACCACAGCATCAGTGATGTGGACCAAATTATGTGCTCGGATTGAACGCACAAGCACCCAAAGGCGTGACAGATTATTTCAAGAGTTATTTAACATGGCGCCAACCTATGTAGAAGATGTGGCTCAATTCATTGCACGTGTGACGAACACTTTTCAAAATCTAAATGCAGAATTAAAACGTGGTAAGCGGAATGAGCTAGATGAATCCGTTTTAATCGCACGTGTTCTAACAGCGTTAAAAAAGGATTCGCGTTTTATAGATTTTTGGAATATTTGGGAGGTTGTTCCAGAAGATAAACAAAAATTAGATCTATTGACTGAAAAACTGTGCGCAATAGAGCTGCGAAAAATTGAATCATATGATTCAGGGTCTGCATTTACGATTAAGACTAAATCAGCAAATACGTCTAATAGCAAATTAGACAAATCTGTTTCCTCGAATCATAAGAAACGGCGGGAGAAATTTATTGCAGAACAAAAGAAAAAGCGTCCGTGCAATAAATGTGGTAAGCTCGGTCATTGGGCAGCTGAATGCACTGTAACTGGATGCAGAAAAGCTAACCAAATTAGTGCAATATTTGGTAAATCTGACGAGTCCGGTTTTAGTGCCCAAGACGCAATATCACTAAAAGAGTGTGATGTTTGGATTTGTGACTCAGGCGCGTCGCAACATATTACCCCATACAAAGAATTTTTCGCGACGTATGAAAAATTTGTACCGCCAAAGATAATTCATATTGCAAAATCTAAGAATTTTATGCTGGCCTATGGTTGTGGGCGCATCAACGTAGAAATTTGGGTACATAATAAATGGCAATGCAGTCATTTAAATAATGTGTGGTTTGAACCAGACGCAGAAAAGTCTTCTTTCTGTAACTCGTTCAACGGATTTAGGACATGCTGTAACTTTTGATAAAACATCAGTTATTTTTCGTCGTGAACAGGTAACTACCCTTACTGGCTACAAACTTGGGCGAGAATATGTATTAAAATTACGTATGATTAAACCACAGGTTGAAGCAATTGTTAATTTAGCAACTAATGAAGAAAGTATACAAGTCTGGCATGAAAGGATGGCGCATATTAACAAGCACCAAGTAAAGACCGTGTTAAAGCGCATGGGTATCGATATTCCTGTTGTCGATGGAGAATTTTGCGACGGTTGTGTATTTGGAAAAGCGCATCGGCTAACTTTTCGAACTCGCACTCATTTAGCTACATCAGTTGGTGAAAAGATACACGCTGACGTAATGGGACCTACAGAAAATTCATCATTTGCCAATAAACGCTATTATGTTTGTTTTAAAGACGAATTTTCAAAATATAGGGTACTGTATTTTATGAAACAGAAAAATGAGGTTGCTAGTTGTCTAAATGCCTATATAAATGAGTCAAAGACGTATGGGCACACCATTAAAGTGCTCCGCATGGATGGTGGTGGTGAATTCGACAATCAAGAGGTTCGTAATATTCTTACTGCAAATGGTATTTTATCTGAAATTACACCTCCTTTTACACCTCAATTGAACGGTGTTGCAGAACGAGAAAACAGAACAATTGTTGAGCTTGCTCGTTCGATGTTGTCTTCGTCACGAATGCCAAAAGTTTGTTGGGCTGAAGCATGTGCAACTGCTGTCCACGTATTAAATCGGGTAGGAAAATCTACCATTGCACAGAAATCTCCGATTGAGATATGGCGAGGTAAAGAATATGGTAGTCTAGAATATCTACGCATTTTTGGAACTGAATGTTTCGTACATGTACCGAAACAAAAGCGGCGTAAATTTGACAATAAAGCTATCGGTGGTCGAGTAGTTGGCTACGCTAATAATGATCGTGATGGTTATCGCGTGTATGTACCTTCCAAAATCAAGTTGTTTGCAGCCGTGATGTAATTTTAAGCCTGAACGTACGTGTTCAACATCTTGTATTGAATTATCACCGACTTCAACGGTTGTTGTTCCGGAGGAAGTTTTGAAACCTTGCAAAACCACTATCAATTCAACTGCATCTGAATCAGTATCAGATTCACAAGAAAAACGCTATGAGACACGCAAAATTGAAGAACGTCAAAAGCCTAAGAAACTTGATGACTATTATGTTTATTCAGCTTCTGATGATTTTGTTTTCTCCGCTGAGGAATTTGTTGATACTATTCACCCTCGTTCTTATCGAGAAGCAGTATCTTCAGTTAATTCTGATAAATGGCAGGAAGCAATGGAAGAGGAATTACAATCGCAATATAAAGATGAAACGTTTAGCCCGGTAGCGCGTTATGAAACCAGTCGAAGCGTGCTGGCTATCTCTGCATGCGATAGACTACAGTTGCGACAATTTGATGTAAAAACTGCTTTTCTCTATGGTGAACTTCATGAAGAAGTTTATGTCAAGCAACCAGAAGGTTTTGATAACACAGGCCGTGTTTGTTTTTTAAAGAAAAGCGTATATGGACTGAAACAAGTGCCACGTTGTTGGAATGAAAAATTTGTTGGGTTTATGCAATCAAGTGGAATGCAACAGAGCAAAGCTGACCCTTGTCTGTTTACTCGTGAACGAAATGGCAAAAAGCTGCTTGTGACCATTTACGTTGATGATGGTCTTGTAGCAGGGAGCGATCTTGATGAAATTACTGTTTTCACAAACGATCTTAAGAAAAGTAGACGCTTTTGTGAATTTAGTTTTAGATTAAATACTCCACGTTGGAGGAAGTGTTGAAAAAGGACGTTGATATTTAATATACAGCTTGCTAGTATGCTTCTACATATAAAAACGTAGAAAGCGTCTGTCAAACAAGCATATGCTTTTACTAAACAATTCCGTGTCATCGGACTTTTAATTTTTCTCTTACAATATAACCAGTTTTCAAGCTTTCTTATTATTTTATGCTATCGCAATTCCAAAACACCATCAAAACAGACTTTTAAGGGATTATACACCCATT
This sequence comes from Platerodrilus igneus, assembly GCA_036346225.1. Lineage (NCBI taxonomy): Eukaryota > Metazoa > Arthropoda > Insecta > Coleoptera > Lycidae > Platerodrilus > Platerodrilus igneus. Next base: position 265,659 of record JARFIW010001382.1, read on the forward strand.
TCGCACTGACATAGCGTCCAATTGTACAGATTTATATTGTAGCTTCCAATCGCGTAATACCATGTTCTTTGGCCAAAGTAGACGCAAATGTTTCCCTTAAACGTACATCTGGACAACGTAAAATATCTAGCATATGATTGCCAAGTTGTTTATTAACATCAGGACTTGTTATCTGACACACAAATTTGTTGTATAGCTTAATTCTTGCATTGGTTGGTAGCCATGTTAAACAATCAATTCCTACAGATTTATCGTTGTCAACTATAATATTACACTTTTCTTCGTATTCGCCCTTATATCAAAAGTTATGGTTTGAAGTTAAATAATTACACATCTCCATCTTGCTAAATAAGCCAGCAAAATCTTGGGTTACATCCATGTCAAAAAGATAGAAATAATCTTTTTCGAGTTCGTCTAATATATCTGGTAGTTCCTCTAATAAAGTTTTCAACTTAACACCTGCTAGTTCCACTTTGTACGGAACACATATAGGATTTTGGAATTTTTTATTAATGCTTTCGAGGTCTTCTTTTTCGATAATTTCTTTTACTCCCTGGCCCAACTTGTTAGTGCTTTCCAGAGAAAACGGAAGCTTAGCTTTAACATCATGCCTAGCGGAAACAAATCGGTCGAACTTTCTTCATAGATAGCTGTTAAATGCACCACAAATTTCATTTTTTAGGATAAACATCCTTTTGTTTGCAAATGTTTGCTCAGCGTCAGAAAGGTCGCAAATTTTAACCAACATTATATTGTCACAAAATGGTTCTGATGAACTTTTGACTATTTTTGACCAATAGTTAGTTAAAGAAGGTCCAAAGTAGTACAAATTAAAATCTCGAACTAATTTTAATAAGTTAGTGTGGAAGCTCCTGCAACGTGACGATAAATAAGTTTTTTTCATATATTATTCAAATAAACAATATTTGAATTACAAAGCGAGGTTCGGCCTAATGCTGTTCTTACACCTAATCTCTGAATACTATTTATCTAAATCTGCCACAGCTACTACAATAATACATATTACAGTATTTAATATTCAACATTTGAGATGAAAAAACACATACACAGCAGACACACACCCACACACACACACACACACGTGCACATATACACGTCTCTGACTGTACATAGTGGGAGGGATGATATTCTACATTTTGAGGAAAAAGCAAATATTAATTGTATCTTAGTTTAAAGGATGAATGATTTGCATATGAATTCGGGTCTAAGGTTATTAATCACATTTACAATTTGATAAGAAAATTATGCTTTGCACTTTTCTACTTTATGTTTGAGAATGGATATCAGCCAATGCCTGCGAAGGCAATCACTATGAATATTGGACCTAAGCTTAATTTCCCTATACAAGTAATGTGGTGATTTATTAATTAATATGTCAATGTACATTTGAATTGAATGCAGTAAACTCTATTGCAAGTTGTTAACCAACCCGTCTTATGGGAAACTCTTCCATACTTAATAAGAAATGAAAACAAAAAATCTGTCTTGCAACTTGTATATTTAATAAAATATTTTTAAAATTTGTTTTGTCGATAATTGTTTTGGCCGTCTATAAATCATAAGATCCGGCCATCTTCAAGACGTAGAATAGTTTACAATAGGTTAAAATTAAATACAAATTATGTCAAACCATGTGAGAGTAAAGTATAAACCAGTAAATGCAGTAATAATATAGGTTATACATGCCTACCTCTAGCTCCAGTGAGGAAGAGGTAGAAACGATCTACAAATATAGCCAAGATACATAAAAGGACATGAAAATTTAATAAATACGAGGGATTTTAGTGCATTGGTGGGTGAGGGTAGAGAAGGAGCGGTAGTAGGTTTATTTAGATTAGGCACGAGAAACGAGAGGAAAAATAGGTTGGTAAATTTCTGCGACAAAAACAATTTAACGATCAAAAATACATTATTTCAACATCATGCTAGAAGACGATACACGTTGAAGATGCCAGGAGATACAGGAAGATATCAAATACATTACATTCTTGTTAGACAATGGTTTGGGAATCAAGTAAAAGACTGTAGAATCTACCCAGAAGCCGATACAGACACTGACCACAACATTGTAATTATGTGTGCAGGAACCAGAAGCACTAAAACGGGAATCACACATTGAAAAAACGACTTGGGATATCCTATACTTAGAGATGAGTTTAAATTAGCATTAAAAGATTTGAAAAATGGTAAGGCACCAGGGTTAGATAAGGTGCAAGCAGAAACTCTAAAAGCCGCTGTACAAGCAGTAACAGAACTCTTCCAGCTTGCAAGTTATATGTATGAGACAAGCGGGATACACAAAGACTTCAAACTTAACATCATAGTCATTATATCAGAAGAAAGAGAAGCGGATAGATGTGGAATTTTTCAAACAATAAGTTTGACAGCACACACATCAAAAACATTGACTAAAATTGTACTAAAACGGATGGAAAAGCGAGCTTAAGAAATACTAGGAGAAGATCAATTTGGGTTTAGGTGAAACAGAGGAACAAAGGGGACTATTTTAACTCTGATAACGCAGAAGACAATAGAAAAAGCAGAAAGCATGTATAGAGGGTTTGTAGATTTGGAAAAAGCATTCGACAATGTAAAATGGAAAAAATATTCAAAATACTAAAAAAGATTGGAATGAGTTTTAGGGATAGAAGGATAGTTCATAGCTTATACTAAGAGCAAACAGCAGTAATAGAATTAGAGCAGAACGTAGAGAAGTAAATATTAGGAAAGGGATGGGACAGGGATATGCCGTATCTCCATTAACTTTTTAATTGTACATCAAAGAAGCAATGAATACTGTCAAACGCATGAAGACATTTGGTATTACTATGCAGGGACAAAAGATTGATATACTTAGATTCGAAGATGATATAACGGTATTAACATCAAAAAAGAGTTAGAAGCAACTCTTAATAATGGAAACAGTTATAACAGATAGGCACGGAATGAAAATTAGCAAAAATAAAACTAAAGTACTAGTATGTAAAGGAGAAGAAAATAAGTCTAATGTTCAAAAACAACAAACACAGAAATAAGGAAATGATTGCTGAACGCATATGTGTGGAGCACAGCACTGTACTGCTCTGAAACTTGGACAGTAGGAGAAGCGGACAGGAAAATGATAGAAGCCTTGGAAATGTTGTGCTACAGACGTATGATGAAGATTTCATGGACAGACAAAGTTAAGAACAAAGAGGTTCTAGAAATGGTAGAGGAAGAAAGAAATATGTGGAAAACAGTAAAAAACGGGAGAGATAGGATTATATGTCATATACTAAAAACATGAACGAATAGTGCGGAACATATTAGAAGCAGATATAGGAAAAAGAGAGGTAAAGGTAACCCTAGGTTAGACTGTTGCACACAGATAGTCAAAGATTTCAGGGAAATATGTAGACTAGCTCAAAATAGAAATCAATGGAGGCGGGTGCCCAACCAGCTCCAAGACGGAAAACCTAATGACAAGAAAGATTATACTTGAACGTGATGATTATTATAAACAACTACAGGCGTTGGTTTGGCAATATTCTCAACTAATGTTGATTATGCGAAAGGATTCATTTGAAAAGTATTAATTCGGTGAACGGATAAGTGATGGGGGATCTTGACAGCCGCAGGTTGCTTAACCCCCTTTATATACCACAGAACATCTGTGATATAAGCGAAATATTTAGAAAACAATGGAAGATGCCGATCTGTATCTAACAAGAAAGACTAGCAGCTATGTTTGTAGACATTGCATTTATTTTTCCAATGCTCCACCCGAAGGTACTACATTGGTCAGGAGGCGAGTTTTTGTTGCCTGGAAATTTAGAATTTTGCCGAACCCTTGCCGTTCCAGGAAAAATAGGGATCTTTAACGTGCGTGACAACACTCACATACGGGACCTCCATTTAATCTTCATCTGAACGAGGGCGTAATTTTTGTGAAAAATGCTCACCAGTCATTTTTCAAGCAGTCGGCCATGTCGGGATTCGAACTCAGGACCTTGGGATCCGTAGTCTTACGCTTACTACATTGATCCACGGCGACGCCCATGTTTGAAGACAACAAACATATAACAAGGAAAGGATTGTTGAAAGTAAATGTGTGGAGCACAGTACAGTGTGGCTATAAAATAGGAATGGACAGTAGGAAAAGCAGACAGGAAAAAGGTTGAAGCCTTTTGAAATGTGGTGCTTCAGATGTATGATGATAGCATGAACAGACAAAGTTAACAACAAAGAGGTTTTAAAAATAGTAGGGGACAAAAGATATCTGTGGAAAACAAAAAATAGGAGAGGTAGAAGAATAGTATACGCGTTTTAAGGCAATTGGGAAAAATGTGGGATATATTACAAGCAGAGATAGGAAAAAAGAGAGGTAAAGGTAGACCTAGATCAGACTATTGCATGCAGATAATGAAAGATGTGGGCTGTGGGAATTTTAGGGAAACATGTAAGTTACTTCAGAATAGGGGGAGGTACGCATCTAACCAATTCCAGGATTGAAGACCTAATGATGACTAATAAAGAAAGTAACCCAAGCTAGTACCAGAATATTGCATTAAATGTGAAATAAGGATCCACATTCGAGTATCATCACATACAGCTCATTGACTTTCATTAATTTCAAATTGAAAAACGTATTGAACCCTTGATGTGTAAACTACGGTTAGTTCAGAATAGGAAACAACAGAGGTGCACATCTAGCCAGTTCCAGGATTGAAGATCTCAGAATGACTAATAATGGAAGTAACCCAAGCTAGTACCAAAATATTGCATTAAATGGGAAATACGCATCCACATACGAGTATGATTACTGACTTTCATTAATTTCAAATAAAAAATGTATTGAACTCTTGTTGTGTAAACTACGGGGCTTTCCGCATTGAAATATCTACACTTAATTGAACATAGTGGATTCTTTGAATGTGATTTTGAAATCACTTATAACTGCCCACAGTTATTCCCTATTCTTGATTCAGCTTAGTGACATGCCAAATTTGGATTGTTAATGAGATATGACACTTTTAGCCCTAAGGGGTGCTCCAAAGATTACATCAAGGGATATACTTGAAATACCTCATTGCAAGAACTGTCCATTGTACTTAAACGTGATGATTATTATAAGCAACTACAGGTGTTGGATTTGCAATATTCTCAAGTAATGTTGATTGTGGGAAAGGATTTATTGGAAAATAGTTGATTCGGCAAATATTTAAGTGTTGGGATCTCGGTAGCCGCAGGTTGCCGAACCTCCTTTACATACCACTGAATAGGGTATATATTTAGAAAACAATAGAAGGGGAACCGAGCTGTATTTAGGCTTTAATAATTTCAGGGAAATGTGTAAGTTAGCTCAGAATAGGAAACAATAAAGGCATGCGTCTAACCAGTTCCAGGTCTGAAGACCTAATGATGATGAACTTAGTAATGTTAGGGGTAGCCATAATGTGAAGTTTATGTATTTGGACGGTGCGCTTACCTGTAATTGAAATATTTGTGTAGTAAAAATTCCTATCAACTTGCCAATTCTAATTTTGATTTTTTTAGTATTATCCTAAAAACCATAGTGAAATCAACTTAAATCTAAAATTCGTTTCATGGCCAACCCTCAAAAAACAATACTACAAATCCTGACACTCATTACCAACTCTGTCTCTAGCACCATAGTTTTGCAATTACGTTTTAATTCCATTGTTATAACTTTAGCTCTGACAACTTTAGGATGTTTTAAGCAAATGCTATTTCAAGTTTACTCGATTTAAATTACACTTGGATGTAGTCTGAAATCCATTTAAATCTTTTTGAATTACAATTGCAAATGAATGCTTGTTGGATATTGCTCTAATAATTTTAACTACTTTAAATTATGTATGTTTTCATACTGGCCTCGCCATCTAGCGTAAGTTTCTAGTTACCAATCACCCTCTTTATTTTATGATGCGCTCTTGACAGTTCAGACCCAGACGCTTTACTGTAAGCAGCAAAATGTAGCGCTGTTCAATTTCTTTAAAATTATTAAAATGTACAACCCTTTGTAAATAGTTTCAAGTTTTTAATTACTAGTATACCATCAAAGTGCCGCGTGTTTAATTATATTTCAGAAACCAGCTACAAATATTATTTGGTACAGTCCCCAAATAAATATCAGGAAGGAGAAATAATCAGTCAAGAATTCGTTCTAAAATAGGCCTAATTCACCTTCCCAACAATGCTTTTTAAAATTAAACTGGCCAATCTCTTATTACACTTGACAAATTATAAAATTAATTTGATAAATCTAAATTATAGAAGACAAGTTCTGAAATTAAATTGATAAATCTAATTTCAAATGACACATTTTGATTTTAAATTAACAATTCTGAATTACATATGAAAATTTCTGAAATCAATTTGATTCTTTTGAATTAAAGTTAGAAAAGATGTAGTGTTCTAAGCTTGTTGGGCATATATTATACAAATATACACAGCACAAAATTCCAACAGGAAACACATTTAATTCCCAACAATACTAAATATGTATCAAACTCACTATGAGGTATAATGAATCCAAGTTGAATTCATTTTAAAATACTTACATTTATTGTGTTTACAAAAATAAATTGTACATTGCCTTTATTATATCTTCTTTAAAATAAATAATTTATGCACATTTAATATGCCATTCTTGCATTGTACAGCCCAATCGCCTCCTCAGTTTTCTCTTAAAAATATACAATAACATAACTAATTAGCTAGAAGCATTGATAAAAGGTTCACTAAGTTCTTGCGCCGTGTTTTTATCTACTTGATATTGTCCATTTGCCTTTGGTATATTTCTCCGTAGGAAACGGTAAATACATGGACTCAGTAATTTTAAGTCAACAGGAATATCGTCTTTTTTCTTGGTTATAAAACTTACAAATACTGCTATCATTATACTAGCAATCATTCCCATTATTGCATAGTAGTAGATTGATATTGTGAATAACCAAAATGGTTTTTCAACAATGCTGAAAAATATGTTACTTTAGAATTGAAGAAATTTTTTTAACATTATAGAGAGTAAAGTATTGTACAGAAGCCTACCAATATTTTAAACAATTCTTTTGGTAATAAGCTTATTGAGATGCGGGTTAAATAAGGTGCATGTACGTTGCACTTTCACCTTGACGACGTTCTAAAATACTAGAACAGGTAGAATGGCTTGCGCATTTCAATGAGCTAAAGAGCCGAACTATAGGTTTAACCAAATGAGTGGTGTCTTTAGTGAGGAACCAAACTAAGACAGGTCCCCGAAACAGGGCAGCAGCTTTTTCGGTACTTAGAGGGACAGAGACCATAGGGGTCGGTATGACATTCTAAGACACACTACTGCGATGTGGAAGGCAACGGGAAACCACCACATTACCTCCCAAGTACAATGCGTACAAAATTGTTAAACATGATCGCATCCTCTGGGGTAAAAATTCCGGAGGTAAAATAGTCCCCCATTCGGATCTCCGGGAGGGGACTACTTCAGAGAATGTGATCAGAAAGAATAGAAAAGATCAGTTAACATTCTGCGAGTGAGAGCGTGAATGTCAGAAGTATGCAGGGAAATGTGTAGGTTGGTTCTGACTAGGAAACAATGAGGGTACGCGTCCAACCAGTTCTAGGACTGAAGACCTAATGATGATGATGATAAGGACATGTAAAAATTTATATTAGATCTAAATTTTATTTGTTTTTATTAATAAGCATGCAAACATCGCCCACTGTGGTCTTTATCGTGTTTTTTCTATCTGGAGTTCAATGGCAAAACTAGATAGAGGATGTCGGTTTACGTAATCAAAAGTGATAGTTTATGGAACTATTAAAAATACGGAATGCTTACTCATGATTTGTTATGAATTACAAATTATTTGTTTGTAGTTAGCAGAGATTTAGTGTTGTATTAATTAGGTAGTTTGTCGTTTGTTTATGTGTTTATGATTTGTAAATTTTGTGAATGCTGTATTATAATAATTTAATAATAATAGAAATCCCAATTTGATACATATATTATGTTAAGCGATAATAATAGAATGTGTAACAGTATCAATAGCAACTAATTCTAGTGAGCCATGTATTAATCTACTGATCTCCATACACTCAACCGCCACGTAACAACTTTCTATAGTAACATTTTCTAGATTTTCTTTAAAAGAGAATTTCTTTTAATAAAACCTTTTACTTACAAAATATAAATCAAGTAAACAGATTGGCAGTATTTGATTGAAACTTTGCAGAATTTTGTTGTGATATCAGATATTATAAATTTGAGTAGTATAACAGGAAGAGTTTTTGGGAAAATGTTGGGAAGAATAGTATGTATTCACTCTGGAACTAAGTACCTTTCGCCTCCCCTTCTCTTAGATTAGACGAGCTTTATATGGGAATTCTCTGTTTCCAGATTAGATTAATTGTCATATGTACAAACCTTCTGATGCGCCAAGCAATATCATTAAATCCGTGTATATTTACAGTATCTTTGGTCGTTTATTGAGTTTGTTCTCGTTAATGAATATTTTTGTAATGTTTTGTATAATTATGTACCTATTAGGCTAAGTGAATTGATTCAAATTATGAAGGTTAATCTTAACTGTATAAGTTCAGACCAAGACCCTCGAGTAGAGACCAAGACTGTAACAATTTTTTAATAAATAAAATGAAAAAGTATTCACCGAATTATTTATTTTCAATTCTAAATAAGCTTTCCTATCCATAGCAAATTTTAGTTCCATATGGGAACCAATAAAGAATCAATTATTTCATTTTAATTTTATTATAAGATTAAGTTCCATACTTTACTGTAATCATAAATTATATGCTTCAGGTGCATAGCACTAGTCTAAAATCTTGTTGTGAAAGCCGTCAGGACTTCTAGGTAATTGCTTAAAATACCTGCTTAACATTATATATTGTAGGTAAATACTTTATTCCTCTCAAATATTTCAGGGTTTCAGAGTTATTTTATAAACACTGCTTGTGTTCCATCCTAGTTTTGTTAAACATTGTCTTCTTTTACATAGTTCCGTATAAATATGATTTTCCAGGACGAATCGTTTTTATCGTTCTTCGGTTTTGAATCAAGATGGCGGCAAGTGAAATACATATTGAAAATTCTGGTTATGAATTAAATAATTTTAAATTTGGTTGTTGTAAGAAAGACCAAAATAGTTATGTCTGCATAAAGTGTTTTGCTGTGTTTCATAAAAGTTGCATATTTAGAACTAGAATGTGTAAGTTTATTTCAAATAATAAAATAATTTGTGGAAATTGTATAAATGATTCTGAAACCTTAGAAAACAGTGATAAGGACAGTTGTTATCAAAATTCATGCCTCAAATTTAAAAAACACCTAAACCTAGTTTTAATGATAATGATTCCGGTCATTTTTTTCTTTGTCCTTTAGGCTATGTCAATGTATAAAGAAATGGTAGGAAGATCAAAAGTCACAAAGTTTATAACAGTACATAATTGAGTGTAATATAAATGACTTATGTATCTAAGTATATAATTAATTGGTCAATTTATTCCTGCAGTGGTCGATGAATTCTGAAATGGGTAAAAACAGTTATGTGCAAACAGTTTATGTAATTGTCTTTTGAAGACTGGTTTGCTAGAAACGTTTTTAATATGATCCGGAAGTAGATTATAGAAATAACATCCAGCATAAACCGAAGACTTTTTATAAAACGAGTGTTAGTGTTTGACTATGATGAGTTTATTTTTATTACGCATATCATGTCTGTGTAAATAAATCACTGTGGTGAACATATTTCCCTTTATTTACAAAGACATGGGTAAGAATTTTGTGTAAGTATATGCACCTCACTGTTAGGATGTTATGTTTTTTAAATAATTCCCGGCATGAAAAGTTGTAGGGCAGGTTGAAAATTAATCTAATTATTCGTTTCTGCATAACGAATATCGTATCCACACTCGAAGATTGTCCCCAGACAGTAATTCAATACGAAATTAAAGAATGCGTTAAAGCATAATAAACATTCAATAGGCAAGGTAAATCAAGATAGTTTTTTAGACTAGCCAATATAAAAAAGGTTTTACTTAATTTTTTCCACATGTTGTTCATGTGTGTCTGCCACAATAGTTTATTGTCTAAGGTGATTCCCAAAAATTCAACAGAGGTAGCGAAGATTAGTCTCTCATCTTGAAAACTGAGATTGAGATTCAAGATGTGTTGACAGAAGGAGAAGTGAGTTGGTCGAGTTTTAGTATGGTTAATGATTAAGTTATTCTTGTGCGTACACAAGTCAAATTCTTTTAGTATTGTAGAGATTTTGACCTGCAAGTTGTTAATATTATTATCATAGATGACCATACAAGCATCATCCGCATATAGAAATAAATTCCCACAGGAAATATGTAGGTGAAGATCGTTGATGTAAACAAGGAAACGTAATGGACCGAGAATACTACCTTGTGGAGTTCCATACTTAGTTCAAAAATAGCTGACTGAGCAACATTGATTTTAACTAAAAATTTTCTTCTTGTTAAGAAGAATATGTCACTCATTTAAATTAGCCAAAACCCTGTAACAGTTTTTTTGACCACTGCAGAACACCAATAAATTATTAGTTTTACACACCTTTTGTCTAGTCCATTATACCAGTAAACATTTTCAATTAAATAAATATCTGTATTGGAATTATGTGGTCTAACCGCAATACAGAGATGCTAGTTTGGTTGCTAACATTAGACGTTAAATGTTAGTATAAATATATCAAGGCCAAACAGCTTTCCTATGCCGTGCACAATGTGCCAGCGGTCACTTTAGCTAGAACACTTGTCACGAAAGTAGACCATTTTCAAGGATCCCACCACCACATTTGCACCAGCATCCACATTTGCACCCACATCTGGACCACATTTACATGTAAATTCCCATAAGGAGGAAATGCGGGAGATGAATCTCCTCCTGACTCCTCCTTGCTCTCCTCCTTGCTCGGACACCCCCACAACCATTTTGATTACATCACACCCGCATTCTTTCCACCCGCGAGATAAATCTTTCTCCACATTTTCACCCACGAGATAAACCTATCTTGTTTGGTATCAATTAATATTAGAATTTTCTTAGCTACCCGAATCTCTAGGAATTTTTTAGATTGCATCATCCCCAGGAGCTACCCCATTTTAAGATTTCTTACCTGTAGCGACTTTTGAGCGTTCTTATAAATTTTTTTAGTCATGCGATACATCTTGTTAGTCTAAAATTTTATGTAGAATCCAAATCTGTAAACAGATTTGAAATCGGACCACGCCCTGCAAAGTTATACCCCTTTAAAGTCCTGATCTTCTAATTTTGCTATTTGCTCTATAAGCAAACCTAACAAATAGTTTTCTTCGTCTAGCCATTGCATCTTTCGAGGTAAACCTATCTTGTTTGGTATTAATCAATATTAGAATTTTCTCAGCTACCCAAATCTCTAGGAATTTTTCAGATTGCACCATCCCCAAGGGAGCTACCCGAATTTTAAGATTTCTTACCTGTAGCGACTTTTGAGCGTTCTTATAAAAATTTTTATACATGCAATACATCTTGTTAGTCTAGAATTTTATGTAGAATCCGAATCTGTAAACAGATTTAATATAGGACCACGCCCTGCAAAATTACACATACCCTCTGCGAGATAAATCTTTCTCCACATTTCCACCCACGAGATAAACCTACCTTGTTTGGTATTAATTAATATTAGATTTTTCCAGCTACCCATATCTCTTTAAATTTTTCAGATTGCATCATCCCTAAGGGAGCTACCCCAATTTTAAGATTTTGTACCAAGATCAATTTCTAATCACCCCTCCTTTTTAATATCTACAATCCTTTAACCAAACACGTAGCAGTATTAACATAAATTAAGCATACGAAAATTTATTTTATTCGATTTACAGTTTAATAAACTAATTACAATTTTACAAAGTATAACATTATTTCCTGTGTGTAGCCGAATCCAAGTAGTTTAACCTGTAACAAAAAGATTAATGTGTTGTTTAAATAGACCTGTAATAAAAAGAGATTAATGTAAAAAAAAAAGGAGACGTGTTTTCGGTTAATAAGACATATTATCGTTAATCTAACAATATGTTTTACCGTCCAGCGACACCACGTGGAGGTAAACACATTCAATGTAATGGGTTTTAAATATGAGAATGGGAGGTCAACTTTCACGTAATCATCGCGTGGTTAATAATTAAGAACGCTGTATATAATTTTATTTTAAACGTGTATATCTTCTCCAAACAAATGCGGTTATTATAATAGGAAAGTACGCTAAATACAAGTCAATTAACAGCAATTAAATATTGCTTACTGATCTACCTTAATTAGGTTGCTGTGCTATTAGGAATGATGTTTAAGGCTTCGTACGTATTTTCCGGATTATATGTTGTATTCTTTTTTTATTAAGTAATCGAATAAATCGTTCCTTCTGCTTCCAAAGAAACTCGGACACTCCATTGTCGACGCTGGCGTTATTTATGCGATAGCTAGCCATGCAGTTGTTAAACGCTGTGCTAATCATTTCTACGCCATCTTCGTTAGTAGCGGTAACTGATGCATTTTTATGTTTGTTGCTCCTTAAGTGTGCGGCGTACGTAGTTTTTCCATTTCGAAATCGCATACTGTACACATAATTCGTGGTTGTTTCGTACAAGACCCTTTAACAGCTGGTGGCGTTGAACGTTTACTGCTTAATGACATACCGTGCTGTTTTTCCTTGTGTCGCTGTGAGCTATTCTCGTAAATGCGATACCGCAAGACCCAGAGTTTAAGTACTTTGCTGCGGACGGCTTAACCCTGGGCGATGTTACACTACGACATTTGTTCTGGTGCCGTTTGAGAGCATTTTTCCAGGTATAGGAAGCACCGCAAGGGTTGCACTTATAAACGTTTGCAGGTACCATTTTAGTACAAAACAAAACCCGCACTATAGCACTTTGGTTAAACTTGTAATCGAACTAACTAAAAAGCTTACTCGAGCGTACCTGATTTATGTTCCTTATAGAATGCATACCGAAGGTTTCCGAAGACGACCGAACGATGTTGAGGATTCGGCGGGGAACTAAATGATGTCATAATCCTTGCTGCTCGTCCAATACATTTAGCGCTAATGCATGCACCTGGTTCGCTTCGTCGATGGTGCGAATGCCGTTAGTAGAAACACCGGAAAACGTCTTCCATGTTATACGGATCGCGTGCATATTAAAAATCCAAAAGGGTTGTAGCACACGCACACAAGTTGTGTGCAAGTCGTGCTGTAGAAGATGCAATGCTACTATAACCAAAAACACTTTAAACCATTACTAAGAAAATACCAACTTGTTGTCTACAGGTTACTTACAACAATTTAATTTTAAATAACTTCTACGTCATATTTTAGGAAATGGGGGGCTTGAATATTTTTCCAAATGAATCACCAAGCGAAAGTATATGCTTAACGGTATTAGAATTACCCATTAATTTCCTATTTTTACGACCGTGGTTAATTATAGATTGAAATTTAATTTGTGCACGTTCGAGCTTCTCGTAAACTAACATATTTTAGAGCAACAATGCGCTGTATAATACATGCATACCCCTTCGCCGCGCTACTGCTATTCTTGTAATTGCTAGAAAAAGTCACTCTCCTTTTTACTGTTAGGAGCGATGCAAAGCACCATTTTTTATACTTTCTATAGCACATCGCACACTTTTTCGTCTGATAATTAAATTTTGCTTCTGTAGGCTTTTACACTTTCGCATAGCGGTCGGCCGCACGTATTGATTTCTAGAACCGGTAAGTACTCGATATCCTCCAAATAGAGAATTAGATGCTCGATGTCTGTCAACTTCCAATTCCCTCGTAAAAGGTAGAAAAACTCGGTCAATCATCCATTAAACTTCGACCCGCTACCGTTTTGATAATTTCCAAACATTTTTCGAACGACAATGGGCTGAGAATTTTTAAACCTCCGAGTGATCTTTAAGTCGTGATCAATTACACATCCGAGCTACGCGTAAACTAACATATTTTGCAGCAACTGTATAATACATGCATACCCCTTCTCTGCGCTACTGCTATTCTTGTAGTTGCTTGGAAAAGTCAGTCGCCCTTTTTACTGCTAGGGTCGCTAAAAAGCACCATTCCATACTTTATTTATAAGTGTAGCACATCGCACACTTTTTGTCGGTTAATTAAATTTTTGTTTATGTAGGCCTTTACACTTTCGCTTATTTAAACATCTAATACGACCGATTAACCACTTTCGATTATTCTAACGGGGAACCACCATACATCCCACCGCATCGTTCTTTTTGAATCCAACGATCCTATGGGCTTCCGCACACTAACACCTAACGTATCTTTCCTACTAGTTGTTAAACAAAAACTACCGGTATCGCCATTGTGGATATAAGCAGATGTTTGTGGATGTGTACGAGAATATGTAACCATATACATTAATTAGTCTAAGCTATTTTATTTAGTCCAAGAAAATTATTATTTTCTAAACCACAATTAATAATCGCCTTTATAGGTTTAACATTTCTACCATTTCCCAATGACTGGTGCTACGTACATGGAAACTTTAATTTCTTATTAGAGAGAATTCTTATTATCCCACGCACTGCTGCGTAGTTGCATGCCCACCCTTTTGGGAATATATGCTCGTTATAGGTTGTAGCACCCGCGGTTTTACTTAACTACACTTCGTGAGACCCTTTAATCTTTTAATCGAATCTTTCTCGCTTACAATACACTCGGACTTAGCCCTACTACCAACAAATTCTAATACTAGACCCCATTAAATTGGTCTTTAAATTTCCTACAAGTTTTTATCGACAAGTGTTATATTGTATTTATTATACGCGGGTAGTCACTCTTTTAAGATAAATATATTTTGCTAGGTATCAACTAATATTAAATTTTTCTAGGGACCCCAAATCTGTAAATAGATTTTAAATAGCTCCACCCCATACAAAGTTATGCCTTCTAAAGACTAATTTTGCCCATCTTTATTTAACTCCATCTTTAAAACCCTTTTTTGCTACGCAAGACATATGCTTTAGCCACCCATCTCCCGAGAAATCTAAAACCGCAGTGTCCTGCAAATACCACGTGGAGGTAACACGTATACTCTGTCAACCAGGATAGAAGCCGGAAAGATTTGGAAGGTGGGCGAAGAACTTAAAAATTATGGAATTTAAAACTAATATATACAATAGATTTACAAAATCTATACAAATATAAACAACTATCTTATATCTTTACGTCCCCATGCGTAGATTGTTGTACTATTAGGGTGACGTAACGCTTGTCATCTTCCCTCGATAAACTAATTTTATTAATAAGCTGCGTATGCAAATCGTATTCTTTTACTCCGGATACATACGCAGACAAGTACTCGATACCATCCAAATAAAGAATTGGATGCTTGGTGACTGTTAACATCTGCCTCCCTCGTGTACGCCTAAGCACGCCTGTGCCCATGCGCGCCCCCTGCGCGTGCACACCCCTGCCCATGCGCGCCCCCTGCGCGTACGCACCCTGCCCATGCGCGCTGCTCATGCGCATCCCTCTCTATGCGACTGCTATTTCGTGGTAACGTCACAGCCTTTTATAAATAAAGAACAATGTTATATACTATTATAAAATGTTTATTCTGACATTATACATAACAAATTTAAAAAAAACAACTAATGCCAAGCATGGATCCATTTAAACTTAATTTTAATACAAAGTTATACACAGAAGACAGTCCTTTCTTTATGTTTGTTTGCGGTGGTTTTAATTTTATCTAATTTTATTCGCAGCTTAAAATTTAAATCGACACCCAAGTCTTCTATCTCCTTTTCTAGCCAATAGTTTGATACATAAAGACCGTCTAGGTTTTCGAATTGTAAAATGTACCGAAGTTTGCCTCTATATTTAAAGTCTTTAATTCCGCTGACAACCAGATCCATTCCTTCGTGTAATTCTTGCAGCTTGTGACAATCTTTTAATCGCAGCTTTCCCACTATATCCTGCATACGTATCTTGTTAGCTTGATCGACTTCTTCTTGTCGGTATTGGAGGAAATCCTTTTTCTCCCACACACTGTTGCGTAGTTGCATGTCCACCACTTTTGGGAATATATGGTTGTTATAGGTTGTAAGACCCTCGGTTTTAAATGATCCGAAAGGTTCTTTACTGGGCAAATATACAATGTTTAGCGGAACGCCTTTACGTGTGGTGTACGCCAAGATTACGAAACCCGCATTCCTTAGTTCTTCTTTGTTATCTGCCATTTTGATAAATACGTTTTTAGAATAACCTTTTAAAAAGTATACGGATTTAGCACCATCCTTTTCCGCAAGAACGCCTACATAACTAAAAGAGTCTTTCTTACTAACCGCAAATGCAAACAGCTTGTAGAACCCGGATGTATTTAAGTCACTCCATCGGCACATAAAATAATCTTTTAATTCTTCCTCATTTTCTCTAATAAGATGTTCTTTGTATAACACATTGTTCGCGTATTGTCGCAGTGTTTTCCATGTACTCCAATTTTCGTCTTTTTGCATCCATTTCCTCTAATTCCAGTTGTCTTTTCCTTCCACTTACAGCGTATGGTATGCATAATGGAGCAATTTCCTTTAGCGTAAACGGATAAAGTTTACTACCAATATTTACGCGTTGTCGTACAACCTCTGGACGAATGTTATGCGTATCTATCAACCCCAATTCCGAAATGATTATTTCTTTTGGAATTGTAGAATATGGTGTTGCAGATTGTGTAAAATATGTACTGCCTGCTTTAATGTAGCACTTGTGTAAGATTTTTATTTTATCTGAGCTGTCTTCCTCCTCTACTATCTCCAAATAATTTACAGGTAAATAGTTAAAACTAAAAGCCGAAAGCACATACTTTATCAATTTTTCCCTTTCTTTTGGTTTTCGGACAACTTAATCTGCAAGCCCGTCAATTTCTTTGTATTACCATTCCCCCAATACACGTACTGTAGCAGGTTATTAAACACTAAACAGCAGCTATTTTGTAGCTTGTCCGATAGCTTACTCCACATTTTGGCAAGTGGTACCGAGTACATTGGCGCCTTTAGGAAGTATAACTTACTATCTTCCAATAACGTTAAACAGTCTTTTAAGGGATTATACACCCGTTCCGCACTGACATTGCTTCCAATTGCACAATTGTATATTGTCGCTTCCAATCGCGTAATACCATGTTCTTTAGCCAAAGTAGACGCAAATGTTTCCCTTAAACGCACATCTGGACAACGTAAAAAATCTAGTATATGATTGCCAAGTTGTTTATTAACACCAGGACTTGTTATCTGACACACAAATTTGTTGTATATCTTAATTCTTGCATTGGTTGTTAGCCATGTTAAACAATCAATTCCTACAGTTTTATCGTTGTCAACTATAATATTACACTTTTCTTCGTATTCGCCCTTATAGCAAAAGTTATGGTTTGTAGTTAAATAATTACACATCTCCATCTTGCTAAATATACCCGCAAAATCTTGGGTTACATCCATGTCAAAAAGATAGAAATAATCTCTTTCGAGTTCGTCTAATATATCTGGTAGTTCCTCCAATAAAGTTTCCAACTTAACATCTGCTAGTTCCACTTTGTATGGAACACATATAGGATTTTGGAATTTTTTATTAATGCATTCGAGGTCTTCTTTTCCGATAATTTCTTTTACTCTCTGACCCATCTTGTTAGTGCTTTCCAGAGAAAACGGGAGCTTAGCTTTAACACCATGTCTAGCGGAAACAAATCGGTCAAACTTTCTTCGTAGATAGCTGTTAAATGCACCACAAATTTCTTTTTTAGGATAAACATCCTTTTGCTTGCAGATGTTTGTTCGGCGTCAGAAAGGTCGCAAATTTTAACCAACATTATATTGTCACAAAATGGTTCTGTAATTGGTGTGTGTAGTCCACCAGTCAGCATCTGTTCGCCTTCGACATAACAAATATTACCAATATCTGTTACCAGATTATTGTTGCACATATTTTCTGTCAACAGCCATAATTCAAATCGCTCATTTGTCGGTTTCACTTTATTCCCAAGAAGTTGAGAAACGTTAATCACCTTTGAGACGCTCATGTTTACCGTTCTAGCTACTATCGAATACTAAATTGAATACGAAAAAATTGTTCTCTTATGTATTCTACAGAGTCGGGACGTATATTGCCGAAGATAGTCAAATAAGTTGTTATCCGACCTAAGCCGACAGGGATGCGCATCGACATATATCCGGATATATGTAGGATGTAAAGTTAGTGAAATTACCCATAGGGTGAAATTACCCCATAGGGTGAAATTGTCCCATAGGGTGAAAATGCCCCATGACCACATGACCATATGACCACATGACCACATGACCACATGACCATATGACCACATGACCATATGACCTAATTGCTTTTTAATGAGTTTTCTCATTAAAACCCATTAGCACTAATTGCTTTTAATGAGTTTTCCATTATAAACCAAGTGTGGACCTAGGTTAGATAAAGGAAAAATAATAGGTTAGGTCAGCGCCGCGGCGCTGACCTAACCTATTATTTTTTCCTACACTTATAAATAAAGTATGGAATGGTGCTTTTTAGCGACCCTAGCAGTAAAAAGGGCGACTGACTTTTCCAAGCAACTACAAGAATAGCAGTAGCGCAGAGAAGGGGTATGCATGTATTATACAGTTGCTGCAAAATATGTTAGTTTACGCGTAGCTCGGATGTGTAATTGATCACGACTTAAAGATCCCTCGGAGGTTTAAAAATTCTCAGCCCATTGTCGTTCGAAAAATGTTTGGAAATTATCAAAACGGTAGCGGGTCGAAGTTTAATGGATGATTGAAAGAGTTTTTCTACCTTTTACGAGGGAATTGGAAGTTGACAGACATCGAGCATCTAATTCTCTATTTGGAGGATATCGAGTACTTACCGGTTCCAGAAATCAATACGTGCGGCCGACCGCTATGCGAAAGTGTAAAAGCCTACAGAAGCAAAATTTAATTATCAGACGAAAAAGTGTGCGATGTGCTATAGAAAGTATAAAAATGGTGCTTTGCATCGCTCCTAACAGTAAAAGGAGAGTGACTTTTCTAGCAATTACAAGAATAGCAGTAGCGCGGCGAAGGGGTATGCATGTATTATACAGCGCATTGTTGCTCTAAAATATGTTAGTTTACGAGAAGCTCGAACGTGCACAAATTAAATTTCAATCTATAATTAACCACGGTCGTAAAAATAGGAAATTAATGGGTAATTCTAATACCGTTAAGCATATACTTTCGCTTGGTGATTCATTTGGAAAATATTCAAGCCCCCATTTCCTAAAATATGACGTAGAAGTTATTTAAAATTAAATTGTTGTAAGTATCCTGTAGACAACAAGTTGGTATTTTCTTAGTAATGGTTTAAAGTGTTTTTGGTTATAGTAGCATTGCATCTTCTACA
The DNA here is from genome assembly GCA_036346225.1 of Platerodrilus igneus. Taxonomy (NCBI): domain Eukaryota; kingdom Metazoa; phylum Arthropoda; class Insecta; order Coleoptera; family Lycidae; genus Platerodrilus; species Platerodrilus igneus. The sequence goes on from JARFIW010001382.1 coordinate 285,143, forward strand.
GCACGACTTGCACACAACTTGTGTGCGTGTGCTACCACCCTTTGGATTTTTAATATGCACGCGATCCGTATAACATGGAAGACGTTTTCCGGTGTTTCTACTAACGGCATTCGCACCATCGACGAAGCGAACCAGGTGCATGCATTAGCGCTAAATGTATTGGACGAGCAGCCGAATCCTCAACATCGTTCGGTCGTCTTCGGAAACCTTCGGTATGCATTCTATAAGGAACATAAATCAGGTACGCTCGAGTAAGCTTTTTAGTTAGTTCGATTACAAGTTTAACCAAAGTGCTATAGTGCGGGTTTTGTTTTGTACTAAAATGGTACCTGCAAACGTTTATAAGTGCAACCCTTGCGGTGCTTCCTATACCTGGAAAAATGCTCTCAAACGGCACCAGAACAAATGTCGTAGTGTAACATCGCCCAGGGTTAAGCCGTCCGCAGCAAAGTACTTAAACTCTGGGTCTTGCGGTATCGCTTTTACGAGAATAGCTCACAGCGACACAAGGAAAAACAGCACGGTATGTCATTAAGCAGTAAACGTTCAACGCCACCAGCTGTTAAAGGGTCTTGTACGAAACAACCACGAATTATGTGTACAGTATGCGATTTCGAAATGGAAAACTACGTACGCCGCACACTTAAGGAGCAACAAACATAAAATGCATCAGTTACCGCTACTAACGAAGATGGCGTAGAAATGATTAGCACAGCGTTTAACAACTGCATGGCTAGCTATCGCATAAATAACGCCAGCGTCGACAATGGAGTGTCCGAGTTTCTTTGGAAGCAGAAGGAACGATTTATTCGATTACTTAATAAAAAAAGAATACAACATATAATCCGGAAAATACGTACGAAGCCTTAAACATCATTCCTAATAGCACAGCAACCTAATTAAGGTAGGTCAGTAAGCAATATTTAATTGCTGTTAATTGACTTGTATTTAGCGTACTTTCCTATTATAATAACCGCATTTGTTTGGAGAAGATATACACGTTTAAAATAAAATTATATACAGCGTTCTTAATTATTAACCACGCGATGATTACGTGAAAGTTGACCTCCCCATTCTCATATTTAAAACCCATTACATTGGAATGTGTTTACCTCCACGTGGTGTCGCTGGACGGTAAAACATATTGTTGGGTTAACGATAATATGTCTTATTAACCGAAAACACGTTTCCTCTTTTTACATTAATCTCTTTTATTACAGGTCTATTTAAACAACACATTAATCTTTTTTTGTTACAGGTTAACCTGCTTGGATTCGGTACACACCGGAAATAATGTTATACTTTGTAAAAATTGTAATTAGTTTATTAAACTGTAAATTGGATAAAATAAATTTTCGCATGCTTAATTTATGTTAATACTGCTACGTGTTTGGTTAAAGGATTGTAGATATTAAAAGGAGGGTGATTAGAAATTGATCTTGGTACAAAATCTTAAAATTGGGGTAGCTCCCTTAGGGATGATGCAATCTGAAAAATTTAAAGAGATATGGGTAGCTGGAAAAAATCTAATATTAATTAATACCAAACAAGATAGGTTTATCTCGTGGGTGGAAATGTGGAGAAAGATTTATCTCGCAGAGGGTATGTGTGTAATTTTGCAGGGCGTGGTCCTATATTAAATCTGTTTACAGATTCGGATTCTACATAAAATTCTAGACTAACAAGATGTATTGCATGTATAAAAAAAATTTTATAAGAACGCTCAAAAGTCGCTACAGGTAAGAAATCTTAAAATTGGGGTAGCTCCCTCGGGGATGGCGCTATCTAAAAAATTCTTAGAAATTCGGGTAGCTGAGAAAATTCTAATATTAATTGATACCAAACAAGATAGGTTTATCTCGTGGGTGGGAATGTGGAGAAAGATTTATCTCGCAGAGGGCATATGTGTAAAACGGTAAGGGGTGGTCCTATTTTAAATCTGTTTACAGATTCGGATTCTACATAAAATTCTAAGCTAACAAGATGTATCGCATGACTAAAAAAATTTATGCGGACGGTTAGAAATCGGTCTTGGTAAGAAATCTTAAAATTGGGGTAGCTCCCTTGGGGATGATGCAATCTAAAAAATTCCTAGAGATTTGGGTAGCTGAGAAAATTCTATTGTTAATTGATACCAAACAAGATAGGTTTATCTCGTAAGATGCAATGGCTAGTCGAAGAAAACTATTTGGTCCAGAATGTTAGCGGTAAAAAAAAATCTTAAAAATAGGTTTATCTCGTGTGTGGAAATGAGGATGCTCATTTATCTCGAAAGATGAAAAATTTAAGAGATATTTATCTCGAAAGATGAAAAATGGTTAGTCGAAGAAAACTTTTTGGTCCAGATGTGGGTGCAAATGTGGATGCTGGTGCAAATGTGGTGGTGGGTTCACTGAAAATGGTCTACTCACGAAGTTACCATGGGGAACCTGGAGGTTCTAGCAAGTAATTTGCGTGTGGTTTTACGCCATAGTAGAAGAACTCAAGTGTAATGGACACTTGCCTTAGTGATTTTTAATAATGCGCTCTTTTACACACTACGATAAAATATTCATTTAAATATTTCTTTTACACACTACGATAAAATATTCATTTAAATATTGCTTTTACACAATTTTAAAATTTTCATTTAAATATTTCTTTTACAAATTCTTCTGCAAATTCCTATGAATACTGGTTTGGCGCTTTTCTCATGTCTGATGCGCCGCTGCATAAACAAACGAGTTACCTATCATACCGGCCGATTACGGTTCGGTATTTAATTCATTCGCTAATGTGAACTCGTTCTGCTAGGACTGTCTAGCAGAGTTATAAATTACATTGCTTTCGCAAATTGTTGTAAACAATATATAAACTTAATTATTTTATGTGTTTAAGTGTGATACTTCAACAAGTTCCGCATAGTTCGCTGTACAAGAAATCTTGGATAACTTGGTAAGTTTATGTGGTTTATATCTTTGGGCAGGGACTAGCGCTCAACTTATTTTTCACGTCAATATTTCAATATTTTTCTCATAAATATTCTTAGTTATCACATTCAGGTCCTTCAAGCTTTATCAAACTCTAAATAATTTAAAAATGAACAACAGTTCATAGTGGTCACAGTTTCAAACCGGATATGTAACCTCCGATCTTTGGATATATATTGATTGCCATCGCCTTAGTGATAACTATAAGTTATTGTTAAAAATTTGTATTCTTTTTCCTCTTAAAAACCGTTTACACGTGGAAACTATTTGTATCTGTTCAAATTCATGTTTAGTACATTCCCAATATCTGTATCACACTCGCTTATCTAGAAATTCAACATTTGGAATAACTTCATTCCTATCGCATATTTACAAAGTACTTTATCGCTTCATTATCGCATTGTTCTTTAAATATGGAAAAAAAATTAACGCTTTTACATAGTAAGAAAGAAATTATATTCGAACGCATAAACAAATTATTTAATCATTCTACAAAAATAACTTCGTTCGATAGTAGATCGAACGAAGAATTTTTGGCTACCACGGAAACTTTAGATGAAACACGCAATAAATTTGAATTAATTGTTGACAGTATTAATGAATGTCAGTTAATAGTTAAACTAACTGCATTGCCAGATTATCAAACTTTAAACGCATTTGATGACTTGTATAGTCGTAGAAAACACACCCGAAATAAAATTATTAATTCATCAAAAAATACGCAATCAAACGAAAACGCTTCTAAAACACGGGCTACCGTTCCGCTACCTGTACTTGATGTACCATCCTTTGATGGGAGCTTAGCCACATGGAATCTGTTTTACCAAGCATTTCAAACCAATATTCATTTAAATCCGCAACTTTCAGACTCGCAACGAGTTCAATATTTGATAAGTAAATTATCAGGTTCTGCTCTCAAAATTACTGCTGGTATAGTGCCATGTGGTGAGACTTACCCAATATTATGGGCCGCATTAGAAAAGAAATATCAAGATAAGCGCACGTTAGGTACATTTTATCTTAGCAATATCTTCGATTTGAAGAATTGTATGTATACCGCTTCCAGTTTAAATACTTTTATAGAAAATTTCGCCGCAAATATTGCTGCATTTCAGCAAGTTGGTATAGAAGAATTACTGGACTTTATATTTTTAAACTGTGGTTTAAGGAAAATTCCCACTGAAGTCGCTCAGGCTTTCGAATTGTCGGTGCGCGGTGTTGAAATATCGTCCTATAAAGATTTTATTAACTTTATCCAAGATCAAGTAAAAATATTAGAACGCTCCGCAAATTCAAATTCTCGCAACACTTCAACTTTTGAAAGTGATACATTTAATTATAAAACTAAATCATTCGTTTCTAGTACACCGATTAGTTGCGCTTTTTGTCAAAAGAATGATCATTTTAAACTTTATTCATGTGCAAAATTTAAAATGTTGGAAACACCACAAAAAAGATTTGAATTTATCAAATCGAAAAATGCGTGTGTCAACTGCTTAAGTGTGATACATAATTTCTCGAATTGTGGATCAAAAAGTGTTTGTAAAATTTGTAACAAACCACACCACAGTTTGCTCTGTTTCTCAACAAAAAATGTTCTTAAAGCAGTTGCTAATAAACCTAATATAAATGTCGCTAAAACTAACGCAATACACCAAGCACAATTACAAAGTGGTAGAGATAATCCGCATGCTGTTTCTTACTCCCAAGAACAGACACCTACTACTACGGTTTCGCTTAGCTCAAAAGTAAAATCTAGTAGCATTATATTATTAGCTACCGCTCAGGTTTACGCATATTCTTCAGAAGGAAATAAAAATCTGATACGCTGTTTGTTAGACAGCGGTTCACAAAATAATTTGATAACTTTCGATTGTTGTAACGCTTTAAGATTAGCTATAGAACCCTTAAATAATTCCGTAATAAAGGGAATTGGTTCAGCTTCGAAACCAATTCGTGGTTACACATATTTAAGGTTAGAGTCACGCATTTATTCATATAAATATTATATACAGGCTCTAGTGGTTGATTGCATCACTGATAAATTACCCACTTTACGTATTGATACCTGTCATTTACAATCTGTTAATAAATTAGAATTAGCGGATCTTTCCTGGAACATTCCTGGCAAAATTGATATTGTTATAGGAGCGCAATTATTTACTCAAGTTTATATAGGAAATCCTATGGACTGTGGTCCATTTTTACCGCAAGCTATTCAAACTGTTTTTGGATACGTGTTTATGGGGGACGTAGAACCTCTTTCGGTTAGTCATAATAACGAAAGAGCGTCATTTAACGCTATTACTGTTTCAAATGAGCTAGAATCAGTTCTTAAAAACTTTTGGGAATTAGAAGAAATTTCGAATAAAAAGATTCTTAGTAGCGATGAAATAAATTGTGAAAATATTTATATAACAACGACTATTCGGGATTCAGAAGGACGCTATTCAGTAACGTTACCTTTTCTTATAAATCCCGCAGAAATAGGTGATTCTTACATTGTAGCTTATCGACGCTTTCTGTTTTTAGAAAATAAATTAAGTAAAAATCCTGCTCTACAGGAAGATTATAATAAAATTATTTCCGAATTTCAAAAAAAGGGTTACATTTCGGAATTGCCAGATACGGATAATAAAAAAGAAGGATAATATATACCTCATCATGGAGTAGTGAAACTTGATCACGCTACTACTAAATTACGCTTAGTACTAGACGCTAGTAGTAAGTCGTATACGGGGTTGTCACTGAATGACACCTTATATAAAGGCCCAAATTTACAAATAGATTTATTTTTATTGTTACTAAACTTTCGTTTATTTCCTATAGCTATGACTGCAGATATCAAACAAATGTATTTGCAGATTAATGTACTAGAGGAACATCGCCAATATTTAAAAATTTTATATCGCTTTAAAGATAATGAAAACATTCGCACATATGTTTTCAATCGCCTCCCTTTTGGTCTTACGTCAAGTCCTTTTTTAGCTATTCGCAACATTCATCAGTTAATCGAAGATGAAAGGCAACGTTATCCCAATGTCGCAAACATCACGAAGGGAAATTTGTATATGGACGATTTGGTTTATTCTGAAAATGACTCAGCTACAGCTATTCGTCATTCGCAAGAGTTAATTGCTTTTTTTTAAATCTGGAGGATTTGATTTAATAAAATGGTCAACAAATTCCACCGAACTATTACATAGTCTTCCAGATACTCATTTCGCCAGTATTAACTTTAATGAAGGCACCGAAAAACTTAAAATTTTAGGTCTTTCGTGGGTGCCTGTTACTGATGTTTTCTTATTTGTGACTGTTGAATCACAAGATAAATGTACAAAACTGTACGTTTTGTCATTTATTGCTCGCCTCTTTGATGTTATAGGATTGGTCTCTCCAGTTATTTTGTATGCAAAACTACTTATAAAAGAATTGTGGCTCAGTAAAACAGGTTGGGATGAAATTCCTCCACATACAATAATTAAACGTTTTGATGCGCTTCGCAACGAAATTTCAAAACTATCTAAGTTATCCATACCCCGACATAGCGGTGTGGTTAACAACGCAAGTGTAAACTTAGTAGGATTTTGTGACGCTAGTTTAAACGCATACGGATGTGTTGTTTCCACACACACTACGTTACCAAATAACGAGATTATAGTTTGCATACTGTGTGCGAAATCACGGGTTTCACCAGTAAAAATAACTACGCTACCTAGGTTAGAATTATGCGCTAATGTTTTAATGTCAAAACTGATGAAAACTGTTTTTGACGCTTATAAAGATCGGCTATCTATTGCCGGAATTTACGCTTTCTCGGATTCCACGATTGCACTTTCGTGGATTCATTCATCACCACATAAATTGTCTATTTTTGTAGCAAATCGTGTTGCTCAGAGTCAGGAATATTTTCCTACACGGTGTTTCTATCACATTTCAGGAACAGACAATCCAAGTGATTGTTTATCTCGCGGACTATTACCCTCTCAATTAATTTCTCATGAATTATGGTGGGATGGTCCAACGCGGTTAAAACTACCAACGTCTGAGTGGCCAATCAAACCATTTTCAGCTTATTCGAATGAACATCTACCATTATTTAAATCACACAATTTAACCACTTATGGTTTTACTGAAGTGCCAGTTCTGTATGAACTAGCATTAAGAATTTCTTCTTGGACGAGGTTATTAAAATCACAGTTTACATATTGCGTTTTTTAAAAATCCTCCCTCTCTCAGAAACGATTAAAGCTTCTGATTTTCTTTGTGCAGAAAAATTTATTATTCGTGCGGTTCAATCGGTGCATTTTTATGAAGAAATGTGCTTATTGAATAAATCCAAGCAACCCTCTAATAACCTTGTTGTAGTAATAGTGAGTAGTAAGGTCCGCTGCCATAAGAGGCACTCGTACATAGAAGAGTAGGGAGCGCGAGTCCAATACAGGCGGCTGGCAGTTCTTAGTAGTTAATCATGAAGTGTAGACGTAAGTTAATCACATGTACTAACTTATAAGCTATGACAATAAACGATACTAAATATAACATGGCGCTGCGACAAAACCGACAACATCAAGCATATTTACAGTAATTAACACGCGTTCAACAATTTACTAAGAAAAATGGCGAGTAACGTACTACCCAGGTTAGAATTGAACAATGGTCAAGCTGCAGAACAATGGGCACAATGGAAAAATAGCTTTAATATATATTTAATAGCGACGGAAGCCAATAAAAAAGAAGAAAAAATTCAAATCGCTCAGTTGCTACATTTTGCAGGTCCTGAAATCCAGAAAATTTACGCGACGTTTAAATTCGAAGAGGATGAAAAGGACAAATTAGAGCCAGTAATTGAAAAATTCGATAACCACTTCTCGCCTAGAAAGAATCTAACATTTTGCGATACAAGTTTTTACATCCAAGCAATCAAGTGAAATGACAATGGAACAATTCATCATTGATCTTAGACGACAAGCGGCAAGTTGTAAATTTGACAAATTAATTGATGATCTTATAAAACTTATGCTAATTTGTGGAACAAATAGTCAAGAAATAAGGCACCGATTACTGCAAGAAGATGAAGCGGATTTGGAAAAAGCAATCCAATTATGTTCTATAATTGAGCAGTCTAAATCGCAGGCGGCAAGAATGAAAAAATTCGTCGCAAATAATCAGGTAAATTCTCAAATTGACAGGATTTCACCCAAACAAAGCTCCATGGGGGGCTGGCAGTCTGGTCCAGGTAGACAGCAGTCAAGCCAACAACGGCGATTTGGCGAGGACAACAAAGGAAGCGCGACATCACCTTTCCGTGGACGAGCCAGATCACAATCACAAGGTAGGAAGTCGCAAATTAAAAATTGTAAGCGGTGTGGGCTCAATCACGCAATTAATAGATGTCCGGCATATAAAAAGGTTTGCGGTAAGTGTAAAAAATACAATCACTTTGCAACAGTATGTAGAAGCGAGAAACAAATTAGTAGTTTAACTCAGGAAAATTATAAGCAAGAAAATGTAGTTTTTATAGGCACCCTGAATGAAGGGACATGTAATACAAATTGTAAAAGGGTTCATGTAAACGATAAGGCTTGGTGGGTAGACTTAACAATAGGTGCAGTTAAGATGTCGTTTAAAATTGACACAGGTGCAATAGTAAACATTTTACCTGTAAAATACTTTCTTCGTTTAAATATGCCTTTTGAACAATTAGTAGAGTCAGAGACCCTCTTGAAATCGTACACAGGTGACATTTTGCCACTTATAGGGGAATGTAGAATTGATTGCAAGTATAATAGTAGAGAGCTTGAAATTGCATTTTTTGTAGTTAATGATGACACTGAACCGATATTAGGGTTAGCAAGCTCAATAAGTCTGAAATTAATTAATCGTATAGAACCAGAAGCTCATTCTATTAAGAGTATTGATCACATTAATAATACTTTCAATTTAAATTATGAACAAATTATACAAATGTTTGGTGAGGTATTTTCAGGTATAGGTTGTATCAACCCACCTTATAAAATGAAAATTGATCCTAGCGCAGTTCCTTGTATCACGCCAATAAGAAAAGTCCCATTTGCACTGATGGACAAATTAAAAGACAATTTGGTAGAATTAGAAAAATTAAATATTATCGAAAAAGTAAACGGCGCTAGCGAGTGGGTACATCCACTAGTATTAATAAGAAAAGAAAATGGTACATTAAGAATTTGTTTAGACCCCTTGCAATTAAATAAAGTACTCAAACGAGAACATTGCAAACTATTAACGTTAGAGGAAATAACGGCGAAATTACAGGCACGCATATTTTCTAAATTAGATGCAAGTCAAGCATTCTATCAGATACCGTTAGACGACGAAAGTAGTAAACTTTGTACAGTAGGTACACCCTATGGTCGCTATCGTTTTCTTCGATTACCGTATGGAATTAAAAGCGGCCCGGAAGTGTTCAATGAAAGGTTCAGGGAAATATTTGAGATGAGTAATGTAGCAGTGTATATAGATGATGTAATTATATGGGGAAAGACAAAAGAAGAACACGATAAAGCACTAATAGAAGTATTAAAAAGGGCAAAAGAACGTAATATTAAATTCAATTCAAAAAAATGTATCTTAGGTGTTTCGAAAGTTAAATTTATGGGGCATTATTTAAGCAGTGAAGGTATAGGATTAGATCCTGACAGGTTAAAAGCCATACAAGAATTCCAGGAACCCAAGGACAAGAAAGACGTTCAGAGGCTGTTAGGTATTATAAACTATATGAGTAAGTATGTTAAAAATTTCTCAGAAGAAACGAAAGCTTTACGTGAACTCTTGAGGAAGGATGTTTATTTTGTATGGTCAGATCAACATAAAGCTGCATTTGAAAAACTTAAACAAATTTTAACAAATAGTCCGGTACTCAGGTATTTCGACCCTTCCAAAGAAATAACTATATCTGTAGATGCAAGTCAGAATGGTTTAGGGGTATGCATGTTACAGGAAAATATACCTGTTTCATACGCCTCAAAAGCTCTACCGGAATCCCAGGTACAACAACCCCAAATCACAAAAGAGCTATTAGCGATTTATTTTGGGTTAACTAAATATCATGATTACGTATTTGCAAGGTCAGTGATCGTTGAAACTGATCACAAGCCTTTATAACATTAATTAATAAACCGTTAAATAAAGTACCAGCTCGTTTACAGCGCATAATATTATTTTACAGAGGTACAACTTTAATCTTAAATACAAAGAGGCAAAGATCTCGTTATAGCGGATGCATTATCGCGAGCTTGTTCTAAAGACACCGCGAGTAATGATTTAGATTTAAAAGATCAAATTTGTGTAGTTGTTGAGGCTAATATTAGTGAAGAATATTTAAATAAAATTAAATCGGCAACTAATGCTGATCCAGAATTACAGCAATTACGAATGGTAATCGACAAGGGCTGGCCAAAAAATAATAAATTATTAAAAAATTGTGTTAGGCCATATCTTAAATATAAAAGCGAATTAATAATTGAAAATGAGATCATTTATAAAAATAACAGTTGTGTAATTCCACTAAGTCTGAGGAAAACAATACTAGAGAAAATTCATTACAGTCACTTAGGGTATACTAAATGTGTAAAGCTAGCACTAGAATCAGTAATTTGGCCAACGATTCGCAACGAAATTAAGTCAATGATTGAAAATTGTGCACTTTGCCAAAAATATGCAAATGCACAACCAGCAGAACCGTTACAACCGCACGAAATACACTCAATCCCGTGGTATAAAATTGGTTGCGATATATACGAACTTAGAGGAAAATATTATGTAATAGTGGTAGATTATTATTCTAAATTTGTCGAAATTGAAAAATTAAATAATATAACTAGTAAGATTATAATTAACACATTCAAAACCATTTTTGCAAGATTTGGAGTTCCCAAATACTTGATTAGTGACAGAGGAACTCAGTTTACCTCCAAAGAATTTCAAGATTTTGCAGATGAATGGCAATTTCAACATAGAGTAAGTTCACCGACCCATAGTCAGTCTAATGGAATGAGTGAAAGGCACATACAAACAATTAAAAAAAATGATGAAAAAGGTTATTGAAGATGGTAGAGATTTAAATCTTGCACTTCTACAATACCGAAATACGCCTATTTTTGAAAATAACTCACCAAATGAAATATTAATGTCGAGAGCTACTCGTAACCCTTTGCTTCCCACAGCAACCAAAAAATTAAAATCACACTTAGTTAACACGGCTCAGTATAACAGTCACATTAAAATTAATCAAAACAAGCAAATACAAAATTAAATGAAAAAAGGGGGGCGAAAGAATTGTCAATATTAAAACCAAATACAACCTTGTGGGTACAATTAAAACCTCAATCAATCTGGCAATCAGGTAAAATTTTAAAGAAGCTTGGTAAACGTAGATATAAGGTTTCTGTAAATAATGGAATTTATATAAGAAATAGGAAATTTTTAAAACCATCTGCAATAAAAGACGACCAACACCTCAATGTTCCGAAAACGGTATCATGGTCAAAAGATCAAACTGTAAAAGAGAAAGAAGGTAGAGCAGATGCAAAAGCTTATTATAATAGTATAGATTTTCCTAACTTAATTAATTATAGTGTAAGTTAGAACAAGATGTCATTGTAAATAATCAGCAGAGTAATGTAATGAGTGACACACCATCATGCTCTAAATTAGCACATAATGACGCAAGTGAAGTGGCGGCAGGTGAAAAGTGTAGTGCAACAGAGACTAACGCAAAGCGAGATCGCACCACGATTACTTCGCGTTACGGTCGAGTAATAGTTACTCCTTCAAGATGACAACACTAAAATAAGGGTAGGATTAAGATTTATAAAAATTGTAAAATATTGCCTTCCGTTAAAAAAGGGAAGATGTAGTAATAGTGAGTAGTAAGGTCCGCTGCTATAAGAGGCACTCGTACATAGAAGAGTAGGGAGCGCGAGTCCAATACAGGCGGCTGGCAGTTCTTAGTAGTTAATCATGAAGTGTAGACGTAAGCTAATCACATGTACTAAATTATAAGTTATGACAATAAACGATACCAAATATAACAAACCTTAAAAAACTTTGTTCATTTATTGATGAGAACAAAGTGTTACGTATAGAAGGTAGGATATCTAGATCCGACCTTCCTTTTGAAAGTAAGCACCCTGCTTTACTACCCAAAACAGATCATATAGTTAATTTGTTAATAGATTACTACCATAAATTAAATTGCCATACTGGTCCTAATCTGTTAATGTCTATTATACGCCAACGCTATTGGATTCTTTCCGCACGAAATATAGTAAGAAAACGAGTTCATAGCTGCAACACTTGTTTTCGATTAGCGCCTGCTCCTTCAATTCCAAAAATGTCCGACCTTCCGTCGTATCGTGTACAGGAAGCAAAGGCATTTGTTCACACGGGAGTAGATTATGCGGGTCCTATAAAAATAACATTAGTACGCAGACGTGGTCATCATTCACAAAACAGTTATATTTGTTTGTTTGTTTGCTTAACCACAAAGGCAATTCACATTGAATTGGTTTCAGATTTGACATCTGAATGTTTCGTATCCGCTTTTAAACGTTTTATATCACGTAGAGGTCCAGTTTCATGCTTATATTCCGATAATGCAACCACTTTTGTGGGAGCAAAATCTCAATTATACGTATTACGCAAATTTCTTACATCTTCGGTATTTAAAAATGCAATAGAACAAGAACTGACCTATCGTAGAATTAATTGGAAAATGATACCTCCACGTGCCCCCCACTTTGGTGGAATGTGGGAAGTTAATGTAAAAAGCGTCAAATCCCACTTGTATCGCGTAATTGGTAAACAGTTACTTGCTTATGAAGAACTGCTTACGGTATTAATCCAAATTGAATGTTTATTAAATTCGCGCCCGCTCTGTTTAATAAGCTCTGATCCTCAACCAGAAATTCTCACTCCAGCACATTTTTTAATGACTACGCCACTACAATACTTCCCTTTAATAGAGTTAAATAAAGATTTAAAGAATATTAGCAACCGCAAAAATTTACTCGATAGTTTAGTCAAATCTTATTGGAAAAAGTGGAAAACAGAATATTTACATACGTTACAAATAAGACAAAAATGGTGTACTCCCACAAACCCTATTAAAGTTGGTACGGTAGTACTTATAAACCAAAATAATACTCTCCCTCTCAAATGGCCATTAGGTCTAGTAGAGAAAGTTTTTCCGGGCCCTGATAATGTAATCAGAGTAGCCTCGGTAAAAACAAATGATGGTCATTTATGCGTGCAGTGGTGAAACTTTGTCCACTACCCACCCAATAATAATTTTTTTTTTTAATTGATTTATTTAAAATTTTGATTAAGTTTAATGACACCAATAATAATTTGTTTAAAATCGTTTTGAGAGTATGATTTCTTTGTTATAGCAATTAATTTTTATCTTTCCTTTTATTGTACTAAATCCCCTCCCCCGCCCTCTTTTTACTTCCGTTTTTCAATTTTTTTCCTTTCTTTCTTTTTTTTGAAAGTTCATAAACTTTCAAGGCGGGGAGAATGGTTTGGCGCTTTTCTCATGTCCGATGCGCCGCTGCATAAACAAACGAGTTACCTATCATACCGGCCGATTACGGTTCGGTATTTAATTCATTCGCTAATGTGAACTCGTTCTGCTAGGACTGTCTAGCAGAGTTATAAATTACATTGCTTTCGCAAATTGTTGTAAACAATATATAAACTTAATTATTTTATGTGTTTAAGTGTGATACTTCAACAAGTTCCGCATAGTTCGCTGTACAAGAAATCTTGGATAACTTGGTAAGTTTATGTGGTATATGTCTTTGGGCAGGGACTAGCGCTCAACTTATTTTTCAGGTCAATATTTCAATATTTTTCTCATAAATATTCTTAGTTATCACATTCAGGTCCTTCAAGCTTTATCAAACTCTAAATAATTTAAAAATGAACAACAGTTCAAATACCTTTTAAATAATCGTTTTGTATATTTATAGGAAGACTCCTTCGTATATTCATTTGTTAGAATGATTCCGTTTTATCTGGTTTTATATAAATTAGGCCGTTTAAATGTTGTGTTTCAAGATGATATTGATCCTTTATTTGCATCTACGGGTATTGAGTTTATAGTTCAATCACGTCAATGTAGCGATAAGAAAATATTGGTTTAGCATAACCGTCCTTTAACTTTACTATAGTAGTTGGATTTAATGAAAAGTTCTGCGATAAAACTGTATGTTTAGATTTTAAAGAAATGTTCTGCAAAGTAGATAGAAATTTTATGGTTTGAATCTAACGTCCGATAATTAATAAAAATGGTCTTTTTGAAATTGCAAGTATGAATTTACAAGTAACTATGTGGACAACTACACGAGAATAATTATTTTGGTAACTATCTACATATAGTAGTACATCGAAGTTTGGCATATTTGTAATAACCGTTGTTATGGAATTTGGTTTGTCCCTTTGGTGCGTATAGGGAACACGCCTTAAGCTTATATGGTCAGGTACAAGGATCACGCAGCTGATTATTTGCTGTACAATATGTGGAGGCGACGTCAATTGTTTGCCCAAGGACCGTATGTATAAACATCTGTTTACACATGATGTAGTACCATCACACAAACAACACGTGTTGAAACGAAGTAAGAAATTTGTATTATTCTTACATCACGTCTGCACTTGGCGAACTTTGATACAAAGCTGCACCAGAAAATAACTTTACGATGACCTATTAGTACTATTATTCTGTTTAACACACTAGAAAGGACTTTGATAAATTTTTATTGCCAATATAAATGCAGTGTAATAACAGTTACTATTATTAATGAAATTAAGCAAATCCATAGAGTTCTAACTAAAGTTTCATTTATGCTTAATTTTAATTACAGCTTTTGAACATTGAATTAGTAGACAATTTAAATATTTTCATATATATATATATATATATATATATATATATATATATATATATATATATATATATATATGTAAACCGAATAACAGATCTGGTATTTTTGGTATAGATTTGAGTTAAATTTTGTAGCAAAAGAAACACTTGAAGTTTTTGATATTTCTTTCGAGTTCATAATCCTACCTCAGGGTAGATGAAATTTATAATACCTTTTTTAAACGTAAATTTTATACATACAATTTTTTATGAAGAAACAACTTTTAATTAAAGAATCAACATTTAATTCTCTTAATTAATTGCTTTATTTTGAACAAGTGAGTTCAGAAATAGTATGACCAGGTGTATGAACAAATGGCATAAATTGGTAACTCCGATTTAACAAAAAGCTTTAATAGCCCTTTTAGAATTTGAAGCTTAATATTTGTGTTCATAAAATTGTGTGCATAATTAATCTTTTCAGTTTTTTATACGAGGTAGCAAGAGAATACCTCTTGTGTCCTCACTTTGTTAATTTAATGAGATTTTCTTTACAGCTTCTGCATTAGTAGTTAATACGATATTCCTCTCTACGGACTTCCAAGTCCCCCTTAGGGAAACCCTGTGTTTAAAACGTAATGACTTGGTGGCGCCCTCCCTAAACCCCTGTTTTGATACGAATCAAGCCATAGGAAGCAAATAATGTTTTGTAAAAAGAACCACGATCAATCCTCATAAGCTCTACCCGAGGAATAGACCCCTAGCATAGTCGGAAAATATTTGCGTTCCATCATTTTAAGGAAATCCTTCCTTAAAGTTCACTGGTTCCATTTGGGGACATTAAAGAACCCACGGGTTACTTTAATTAACCAATCAACCCCAATAGAAAGTGAAATTTAGTAAGAACCCTCATACTATCTTGTTTGGATGTCATGATTTTAGGATTTATAGTATGGAAGGCTGTCGTCATATCAAAAGATATAACTATCACATAAGTAGAGTATAATTGGGGCTCCTGGCGCCTCATTTGCTCCAGAATCCCTCATTTGCTCCCTCATCTGGACCAAAAAGTTTTCTTCGACTAACCATTTTTCATCTTTCGAGATAAATATATATCTTAAATTTTTCATCTTTCGAGATAAATGAGCATCCTCATTTCCTCCCACATCTGGATCAAATAGTTTTCTTCGACTAGCCATTTTTTATCTTTCATCTGAACCAAATAGTTTTCTTCGTCTAGCCATTTCATCTTTCGAGATAAACCTATCTTGTTTGGTATCAATTAATATTAAAATTTTCTCAGCTACCCAAATTTCTAAGAATTTTTCAGATAGCACCATCCCCAAGGGAGCTACCCAATTTTAAGATTTTTTACCGCTGACATTCTGAACCAAATAGTTTTCTTCGTCTAGCCATTGCATCTTTCGAGATAAACCTATCTTGTTTGGTATCAATTAATATTAGAATTTTCTCAGCTACCAAAATTTCTAAGAATTTTTCAGATAGCACCATCCCCAAGGGAGCTACCCCAATTTTAAAATTTCTTACCTGTAGCGACTTTTGAGCGTTATTATAAATTTTTTTAGTCATGCGATACATTAAATTAGCTTAGAATTTTACGCACATCTCGAATTTGTAAACAGATTTGCAATAGGACCACGCCCTGCAAAATTATACTTTAAGCTCTCAAACCTCTTTAAAATTTTTGCTCATTTATGACATGAGCTTTAACCAACACAAAAATTAAGCACACAAAATTTTAATAATTTATTTTATCCAATTTACAGTTTAATAACTAATTACAATTTTTACAAAGTATAACATTATTTTGTTTGTATAGCCGAATCCAAGTAGTTTAACCTGCAACAAAAAAGAAATTAATGAGTTGTTTAAATAGACCTGCAACAAAAAGATATTAAAGTAAAAGAGAGGTAACGTGTTTTCAGTCAATAAGACATATTGTTGTTAATCTTTTCGCTACCCAAGACATGTGCTTTAACCAATACAAAGAAATAAGCACACAAAAGTTTAATAATTTATTTTATCCAATTTACAGTTTAATTAACTAATCATTCCAATGTAATACGTTTTAAATATATAAATAGGAAGGTCAACTTTTGGTGTAAATCATCGCGTGGTTAATAATTAAGAAAGCGCATTTTGCTGGTATAAAATCTATGGAATTTCTCCTGTAATGAAAAGAAGAATGCATTCGTAATCGAAAATGCGCGTCACTTACCTTCACTAGATACCAACCATGTTAATTAGTGAATTCATAGTACCGATTTAGATTCTAATAAATAGAAATTTTGTGTATGACATCATTAACTATCTAAATTTCAGAATTATCAAAATGTAATAAACCACATTAAGTATTGTTCAATAATAATCATAAAACAATATTAGAGTGAAAGTAAATGGGTCTTATTACATATTGATATCCTACATCAATTACCTAAATTACCTTACGTGACGCTGTAGAAGCATTATAATTCAATATTTTCGAAACTTCCAATGTAGCATTAATTCATTTGTAACTCGTAATCCAGCAAATATTCTAGATTCTTAACGAACATGTAAATCACATTTGAAAGCTGTTTATAATTTCTTCTCCAAACAAATGCGGTTATTACAATAGGAAAGTACGCTAAATGCAAGTCAATTAACAGCAATTAAATATTGCTTACTGACCTACCTTAATTAGGTTGCTGTGCTATTAGGACCAGGGAATGCAGACTTTAACACCTCCATCTCGCACGCTTTACACGGATGTTGGTTGTTTCGTACAAGACCCTTTAACAACTGGCGGAGCTGAACGTTTACTGCTTAATGACATACCGTGCTGTTTTTCCTTGTGTCGCTGTGAGCTATTCTTGTAAAAGCGATACTGCAAGACCCAGAGTTTAAGTACTTTGCTGCCGACGGATGTATAAGCTTACACCACGACATTAAATGGCAGGCTTGAATATTTTCTTAGGAATCGAAGATTGCCGAAGACACTCGAAGAGTGCACAAACGCGGTCACTAAACCACGATTAATAATCACCTTTATAGGTTTAACATTTCTACCATTACCCAATGACTGGTGCTACGTACATGGAAACTTTAATTTCTTATTGGAGAGAATCCTTATTCTCCCACGCACTGCTGCGTAGTTGCATACCTACCCCTTTTGGAGGTATATGCTCGTTATAGGTTGTAAGACCCTCTGTTTTACTTAACTACACTTCGTGAGATCCCTTTAATCTTTTTTAATCGTGTCCTTGTCGCGTACAATACAGTAGGACTTAGCCTTACTACCTACAAATTTTAACACCAAGTCACCGTTAAACTCGTCTTTAAATTTCCCCACAACTTTTTGTTAACATGCGGTAAATTGTGTTTATTATTTGCGGTGTACACCACTTTAAACTTAAAAATAAAAACAGGATAGTTTAATACGTCTATTAATAATTTATGGTAATGTTGGCGATACAAATATGTAAAAACAAACTTTATCAAGAAAATATAATGTTTTAATAGAATACATACATGTATTGATAACATCTATAAACCGCTGTGGTAACCAGAGTCTGGCGAATCTGGGATAGCCAAATCTCTAAACATTTGCGCAAGCGATTGCCTTGCAGTTGCATCTTTTAAGTTCTGAATGGGGAAACATTTAATAAGTTCCAACACTGTCAAGTAATTTAAATTGCTGCAATCATTAGACAGAGAAATACTGGCACTGCTCTCTCCCTCTAATAACGTTTGAACCCTTCTTCCTCCGTCGTATTTCCACATACTTTTTATATCACCAACAAATTTTCGTAAAATTCTGGAAAGTTTCTACACCTTAACTCAGCCATTTTAAAACAGATCAATTCTCGCAAATTTAATAGCTTGATGCACTCGTACGCAGGTAGCACAATAACATTCCCATCTTTCGTAATCTTCATATTATATAAATTTTTTTTTTCAAAATTGTTCAACAGCCATATACTTCTATTAAAGGCTGTGCTCAGCTGCAATTTGAAATCTTGATCCAATTGTATGTCAACAACATCGTTTCCAGTAGTCAAACCATTTAATCTGACTTGTTTTGAGTCTTGAGCAAATTGGTGAATTTGAAATTCCACTTGAAAAGTACACAATTTCTTCCAATCGAAGTAAGAGAATGTTATCGTAGAATCAGCACACATACCACTGCAGCAAATAACTTGGATGGCAGGTTGAAGACCACCATATAAATCAAAACCAACTTCTAATATATGGTGGTGATAATTTGGAGGAAATTCGCCTAACCTATAGGTCGACTTACCAACTAGTTGGTTGATATTTAATTGTGGTACTCGCACATCACTTGTAACGTCAACACAAGAAAATCCATCTTTAATTTATAATTTTAATCAAACTCGACGATACTTTGACGACTAATGCACTGGAACATGGCTCTCGCCTTTTATGCCGATGGTCGAGCGTGCGCAGCTCCTTATTATATTAGTTGGCGTTATATGCAAGTCTTGACTGGAAAAGTGACGCGTATAATTGTTTTATAGTGGGTTTTACCTGTATGTATTTAACCACCAACGCCATTTTTAGAATTATTAAACAAAATTACTCTTAGCAGTATTTTTAATATACCATCGTGTAAGATTTCAATTATTATTGTGTTTTTCCTCAGGTTCTCAAATCCCTCGGAATTTTTTTTTCAAATCGAATGACTTCTTACTGATTTGCAGATTAACCTTTTGCAAGCAACGTATATAATTCACCTTTAATCTATTTCTAAACCGTATCGCTCTGTCTTTTGAGATAAACCCCTGGTGTAACCTATAAAATTAGTATAGAATTTTCGTGGGGAATTGAAATTAACTATCACGTCTTTTAAAATTAGTTCCAACAAAGACCTGTATATATTGTATTAATATTCAAAAACCTATCAGCAAAACACCTTTGCATTTTTATTTAGATTTAGCTCGATAATAGAGTTAAACTCCAAAAATATTTATTAGTGGCTAGAATTGTTAAAATTTTCAATTAGTGAATCCACATACAAATGATTAAACCAAAAGGTATAATACATATATTAATTCTGCACGGTGACCTAGAAAGTGGTTCGATAATCTATTTTAAATGTAGTTCAACATAAGACGTATATTCTAAATAAATTTAGTGAAATGTATGATCATTAGCCTTGCATTGTTTGTCGATGACGTCTGACTATTAATTTAATAAAAGCATTTTCCACAATTCTAGTTAATATACGGGAATACACATTCTATAATTTGATTTAAATTGGGTTAATGTAAGGACAAATTATACTTATACTTTCTCTATGTACATAAATACGGGGAAATGATACCAAAGTTCATTTTAAGTTTATTTTGTAAAACGTAAAGTCGTTTATAGTGTAATTAATAGTAATACTGAATTTTCAGTCTTTGGTTTAAAATTTCGTGTGAGGACTATCGACAAAGAAGAGTAAGTCTTAGTTTGAATTTTGCAAACGTAGAAGAAATTAATATTTACATGTATAATTCAAAACTGTTAATCAATAATTTTTTCTAGAATGAACATCTTAAGTATTGCATGCAGTGTGTGCGAAAATGTTTTTACTAGAGGTGATGCCATAAAAAAACATAACGAAAGGCACATCGAGATGGTTTATTTCCAGGAGGAACTAAAAATTACAGCCAATGAGTGGGAACAAATTAAGGATTTGGAAAACCAATCGACCGCAGCGCATAAAGAACGTATAAACGCCGCAATTCAGTTAGAACGAACCAAGTTACTATTTGAAAACCATACACCATAACAAAATCTTCTTCCAAAATCATAATTGTAGGCCTGAACCCGTTCGACGATTACAAAATAATTTTTAGATTTGTTAACACCATTTCGCAGAGCGTACTTGATGTATCCTCAACGTATTTAGGAAGTTTATATCAAATCTTCCACACATTATACGCACTATGGAAGTTGGCATGCAAAATCAGATATGCAAATTCGACAACTTGCGTTTTTATTTAAATAAGAATTGTTTAGTGAAGATGACGACAGTTGATGGGAATTATATGATATTTACCAAAGGAACTTTAGAGCACTTTTTAGGGGTATCTCAGATCGTTCTCAATCATGCTAATACTTTAAAAGAACTAACGGAAAAGGGTACTCCTAATATAGATCTGTTTCTGTTAGATGTCGCAATGGAAAGATATAATAGGAATGATGTCCTACAGAATCTCGCACATGATGTAATTAAAAGCAAATACAATAATAGTGATATTGGGGTCATATTATACGAATTTATAAGAACCTACCCAAGATTGTTTGAAAACAGTATTTGTAAACAAGTTGAGTATATGGAAGAATACAACAGGTTTCCATTCCACGCATTTACGAGCGATGTTTAAATTTTAAGCCGAAGACTGAAAATTTTGTAACACTATTAATTACACTTTTGTTTTCTTATACGTTTCTAAATTGTTGTATTTCATCTACAGATATTACTAGATGTCAATAAAATTATGTTATAGTTTTAAATACAACGAGTCTGATTAATAATTTTGTAAAACGTTTATAACACCCTTTTAAAAAATAATACACATCTTTGTTATAATTCTTTTCATAATTACTTAGATACCCATTTCAGTTACGTGGACATTTGAAAATTTAAACAATACCAATGTACGCTTTATATTTTAAAACATAAACAAGCTAAAATATACAAAAATAATTTCTAAATTCACATCATTCATTTCTTATGATAACAGTTGTGGTGGTTAAATTTTTATTTTAAAACTTACAATTTAGTATATATTCCATTTGAATATCTGCCAACAGTTTTATAAACCCCATCTCCTCAACTATTTCCATAAAATCATCCAGATCCTCGGGCATTGATAACACTGCAGTACAGTGCTGTATTGCTTCCTCGTATGACTGACACATAAGACATTTTTCTCCTTCTATCGAAAAGCGTTGCCCACATTCTGCTTTTTTTACTCGTAGAGAATTTCGAAATCTTCGAATAACCTCTCCAAAGTCTTTATACATATTTGTTATATTGTCTCTTTAAACCGTACAATCAACAAGTAATAACTTCTACGCGAACAGTCCTTTTATATGGGCTACTCCTATTCGGATATGTACCGATTGCATCCGATTTGTGTGCACGCACGAAGCAACCGGTATGGAATGTATTCTATGAAAAAATCATTACATTTCTTAGAAAAATGCTAAGGACTTTAAAATAATTATAACTCTTGTTAGACCTCTAGTCTCTAGATAAACGTTATTATTTTAGGTTGTGTCACTGTTTTCTAAATCAATTTCCTACATACTTTTTCCTAAACTATGCGTATCAATTGACGGTTATACTTTACTCCATAACCGACTTGTATATATTTTCGTATTCGTCTCTAGCTAACACGTCCGTATAATAAAGATGTACAGGCTCGTCGTCAACTAGTAACTTAATCTTTTTTAAAAGCCAGCCTTTGTTTTCAACTTTAACGCTTGTTGTAGGTGTGGAAATTCTTTCCGCTATTATTTGTGACTAGGAATCGGTAATTTTGCAAGGGATCAATCAATTGTTTGTGTACCTCTTTGAATTTTTGTAGAGATGTAGCGTCTCCCTTTTTGTATGCCGCAAAGTTCTTTCGTACAGAATCCTGCATAAAATGAAGTTTACGTTTATTTACAA
Source organism: Platerodrilus igneus (assembly GCA_036346225.1). Taxonomy (NCBI): domain Eukaryota; kingdom Metazoa; phylum Arthropoda; class Insecta; order Coleoptera; family Lycidae; genus Platerodrilus; species Platerodrilus igneus. Next base: position 307,704 of record JARFIW010001382.1, read on the forward strand.
TAAAATTGTTAACGTTCGTCATCATCGGACTCAGGATGGGAACTAACTTTTTTTTGAATAATGTTAAATATTTATATACTCGTCGAAATTCTTCCTATATCGACCATTATCCAAATCAAAATCTTTCACAACAGTTATAAAATTATGTTTTGAGTCACCCCAACACTGTAAACACATTTCTTTAAATTTCGGATATGTCATGTCACCACTTATATGATCGAAAAGATATGTCTGAGATTGGTTTCACCCTGTTTCCATAATGCGATTACATTGGCGTTATCTCTGAGTCTATGTTTTAAGGCACTAGCGTAAGTTTGACATAGATAGAACGAATCTATTGCTTTATGTCGACCGAACGAGAAAAACTGAGTGATTTTACTTTGCTCGTTTGCAGGTATATCATCGAAAACCATAATTGAATCTTCTTTGGTATCTCCGGGTTCGATCAAATCATCGTAATTTTCAAACTCATGGTAAAACTCATAGAAAAACTCATTAAAAAGCAATTAGTGCTAATGGGTTTTTAATGAGAAAACTCATTAAAAAGCAATTAGGTCATATGGTCATGCGGTCATATGGTCATGTGGTCATGTGGTCATATGGTCATGTGGTCATATGGTCATGTGGTCATATGGTCAGGTGGTCATGTGGTCATATGGTCATATGGTCATGTGGTTATGTGAGCAGGGAGATTAAATTTGGTATATAAGGAAGTAGTTTTGGGTTGAGCTTAGTTATAGTAAGACATTTTTTGAAAGATGTCGCATTCAAGCAATCAGTGGTGCTCCAAACAATCTATTACAAAAACAGCAGAGGATATCCTGGATGGTTCGAGTTTCTACGCTGCTAGTAAAAAATATAATATACCTAGAACGACGTTATGCAGATATGTTAAAAGGTTGCAGAACGTGAAGAAATTACATAATTCCAACGGTGCATCCAGAGATGTTATACCAGAAGTTAAAATACCTATACAGAATTATGATAACTTTGCTATTGCTAATGCAAAAGAGGATCGTAAACATGGTCCTTTGTTCCCGTCTAACATACGAGCTATATTCGTGGGACCATCGAGTTGTGGGAAGACCAACGCTTTAATATCTCTGATCTTGCACGAGAACGGTCTTAGATTCCAAAATGTCTATGTATTTTCGAAGAGTTTATATCAACCGAAATACGAATTGTTAAGAAACGTTTTTACACCATTAAAAGAAGAAATTGGGTACCATGAGTTTGAAAATTACGATGATTTGATCGAACCCGGAGATACCAAAGAAGATTCAATTATGGTTTTCAATGATATACCTGCAAACGAGCAAAGTAAAATCACTCAGTTTTTCTCGTTCGGTCGACATAAAGCAATAGATTCGTTCTATCTATGTCAAACTTACGCTAGTGCCTTAAAACATAGACTCAGAGATAACGCCAATGTAATCGCATTATGGAAACAGGATGAAACCAATCTCAGACATATCTTTTCGATCATATAAGTGGTGACATGACATATCCGAAATTTAAAGAAATGTGTTTACAGTGTTGGGGTGACTCGAAACATAATTTTATAACTGTTGTGAAAGATTTTGATTTGGATAATGGTCGATATAGGAAGAATTTCGACGAGTATATAAATATTTAACATTATTCAAAAAAAAGTTAGTTCCCATCCTGAGTCCGATGATGACGAACGTTAACAATTTTATTGTAAATAAACGTAAGCTTCATTTTATGTAGGATTCTGTACGAAAGAACTTTGCGGCATACAAAAAGGGAGACGCTACATCTCTACAAAAATTCAAAGAGGTGCACAAACAATTGATTGATCCCTTGCAAAATTGCCGATTCCTAGTCACAAGGAATAGCGGAAAGAATTTCCACACCTACAACAAGCGTTAAAGTTGAAAACAAAGGCTGGCTTTTAAAAAAGATTAAGTTAGCAGTTGACGACGAGCCTGTACATCTTTATTATACGGACGTGTTAGCTAGAGACGAATACGAAAATATATACAAGTCGGTAATGGAGTAAAGTATAACCGTCAATTGATACGCATAGTTTAGGAAAAAGTATGTAGGAAATTGATTTAGAAAACAGTGACACAACCTAAAATAATAACGTTTATCTAGAGACTAGAGGTCTAACAAGAGTTATAATTATTTTTAAAGTCCTTAGCATTTTTCCTAAGAAATGTAATGATTTTTTTCATAGAATACATTCAATACCGGTTGCTTCGTGCGTGCACACAAATCGGATGCAATCGGTACATATACGAATAGGAGTAGCCCATATAAAAGGACTGTTCGCGTAGAAGTTATTATTTGTTGATTGTACGGTTTAAAGAGACAATATAACAAATATGTATAAAGACTTTGGAGAGGTTATTCGAAGATTTCGAAATTCTCTACGAGTAAAAAAAGCAGAATGTGGGCAACGCTTTTCGATAGAAGGAGAAAAATGTCTTATGTGTCAGTCATACGAGGAAGCAATACAGCACTGTACTGCAGTGTTATCAATGCCCGAGGATCTGGATGATTTTATGGAAATAGTCGAGGAGATGGGGTTTATAAAACTGTTGGCAGATATTCAAATGGAATATATACTAAATTGTAAGTTTTAAAATAAAAATTAACCACCACAACTGTTATCATAAGAAATGAATGATGTGAACTTTGAAATTATTTTTGTATATATTAGCTTGTTTATGTTTTAAAATATAAAGCGTACATTGGTATTGTAAAATTTTTCAAATGTCCACGTAACTGAAATGGATATCTAAGTAATTATGAAAAGAATTATAACAAAGATGTGTATTATTTTTTAAAAGGGTGTTATAAACGTTTTACAAAATTATTAATCAGAATTGTTTTATTTAAAACTATAACATAATTTTATTGACATCTATTAATATCTGTAGATGAAATACAACAATTTAGAAACGTATAAGAAAACAAAAGTGTAATTAATAGTGTTACAAAATTTTCAGTCTTCGGCTTAAAATTTAAACATCGCTCGTAAATGCGTGGAATGGAAACCTGTTGTATTCTTCCATATACTCAACTTGTTTACAAATACTGTTTTCAAACAATCTTGGGTAGGTTCTTATAAATTCGTATAATATGACCCCAATATCACTATTATTGTATTTGCTTTTAATTACATCATGTGCGAGATTCTGTAGGACATCATTCCTATTATATCTTTCCATTGCGACATCTAACAGAAACAGATCTATATTAGAGTACCCTTTTCTGTTAGTTCTTTAAAGTATTAGCATGATTGAGAACGATCTGAGATACCCTAAAAGTGCTCTAAAGTTCCTTTGGTAAATATCATATAATTCCCATCAACTGTCGTCATCTTCACTAAACAATTCTTATTTAAATAAAACGCAAGTTGTCAATTTGCATATCTGATTTTGCATGCCAACTTCCATAGTGCGTATAATGTGTGGAAGATTTGATATAAACTTCCTAAATACGTTGAGGATACATCAAGTACGCTCTGCGAAATGGTGTTAACAAATCTAAAATTATTTTGTAATCGTCGAACGGGTTCAGGCCTACAATTATGATTTTGGAAGAAGATTTTGTTATGGTGTATGGTTTTCAAATAGTAACTTGGTTCGTTCTAACTGAATTGCGGCGTTTATACGTTCTTTATGCGCTGCGGTCGATTGGTTTTCCAAATCCTTAATTTGTTCCCACTCATTGGCTGTAATTTTTAGTTCCTCCTGGAAATAAACCATCTCGATGTGCCTTTCGTTATGTTTTTTATGGCATCACATCTAGTAAAACATTTTCGCACACACTGCATGCAATACTTAAGATGTTCATTCTAGAAAAATTATTGATTAACAGTTTTGAATTATACATGTAAATATTAATTTCTTCTACGTTTGCAAAATTCAAACTAAGACTTACTCTTCTTTGTCGATAGTCCTCACACGAAATTTTAAACCAAAGACTGAAAATTCAGTATTACTATTAATTACACTATAAACGACTTTACGTTTTACAAAATAAACTTAAAATGAACTTTTGGTATCATTTCCCCCGTATTTATGTACATAGAGAAAGTATAAGTATAATTTGTCCTTACATTAACCCAATTTAAATCAAATTATAGAATGTGTATTCCCGTATATTAACTAGAATTGTAGAAAATGCTTTTATTAAATTAATAGTCAGACGTCATCGACAAACAATGCAAGGCTAATGATCATACATTTCACTAAATTTATTTAGAATATACGTCTTATGTTGAACTACATTTAAAATAGATTATCGAACCACTTTCTAGGTCACCGTGCAGAATTAATATATGTATTATACCTTTTGGTTTAATCATTTGTATGTGGATTCACTAATTGAAAATTTTAACAATTCTAGCCACTAATAAATATTTTTGAGTTTAACTCTATTATCGAGCTAAATCTAAATAAAAATGCAAAGGTGTTTTGCTGATAGGTTTTGAATATTAATACAATATATACAGGTCTTTGTTGGAACTAATTTTAAAAGACGTGATAGTTAATTTCAATTCCCACGAAAATTCTATACTAATTTTATAGGTTACACCAGGGTTTATCTCAAAAGACAGAGCGATACGGTTTAGAAATAGATTAAAGGTGAATTATATACGGTGCTTGCAAAGGTTAATCTGCAAATCAGTAAGGAGTCATTCGATTTGAAAAAATTCCGAGGGATTTGAGAACCTGAGGAAAACACAATAATAATTGAAATCTTACACGATGGTATATTAAAAATACTGCTAAGAGTAATTTTGTTTAATAATTCTAAAATGGCGTTGGTGGTTAAATACATACAGGTAAAACCCACTATAAAACAATTATACGCGTCACTTTTCCAGTCAAGACTTGCATATAACGCCAACTAATATAATAAGGAGCTGCGCACGCTCGACCATCGGCATAAAAGGCGAGAGCCATGTTCCAGTGCATTAGTCGTCAAAGTATCGTCGAGTTTGATTAAAATTATAAATTAAAGATGGATTTTCTTGTGTTGACGTTACAAGTGATGTGCGAGTACCACAATTAAATATCAACCAACTAGTTGGTAAGTCGACCTATAGGTTAGGCGAATTTCCTCCAAATTATCACCACCATATATTAGAAGTTGGTTTTGATTTATATGGTGGTCTTCAGCCTGCCATCCAAGTTATTTGCTGCAGTGGTATGTGTGCTGATTCTACGATAACATTCTCTTACTTCGATTGGAAGAAATTGTGTACTTTTCAAGTGGAATTTCAAATTCACCAATTTGCTCAAGACTCAAAACAAGTCAGATTAAATGGTTTGACTACTGGAAACGATGTTGTTGACATACAATTGGATCAAGATTTCAAATTGCAGCTGAGCACAGCCTTTAATAGAAGTATATGGCTGTTGAACAATTTTGAAAAAGAGAATTTATATAATATGGAGATTACGAAAGATGGGAATGTTATTGTGCTACCTGCGTACGAGTGCATCAAGCTATTAAATTTGCGAGAATTGATCTGTTTTAAAATGGCTGAGTTAAGGTGTAGAAACTTTCCAGAATTTTACGAAAAATTTGTTGGTGATATAAAAAGTATGTGGAAATACGACGGAGGAAGAAGGGTTCAAACGTTATTAGAGGAGAGAGCAGTGCCAGTATTTCTCTGTCTCATGATTGCAGCAATTTAAATTACTTGACAGTGTTGGAACTTATTAAATGTTTCCCCATTCAGTACTTAAAAGATGCAACTGCAAGGCTATCGCTTGCACAAATGTTTAGAGATTTGGCTATCCCAGATTCGCCAGACTCTGGTTACCACAGCGGTTTATAGATGTTATCAATACATGTATGTATTCTATTAAAACATTATATTTTCTTGATAAAGTTTGTTTTTACATATTTGTATCGCCAACATTACCATAAATTATTAATAGACGTATTAAACTATCCTGTTTTTATTTTTAAGTTTAAAGTGGTGTACACCGCAAATAATAAACACAATTTACCGCATGTTAACAAAAAGTTGTGGGGAAATTTAAAGACGAGTTTAACGGTGACTTGGTGTTAAAATTTGTAGGTAGTAAGGCTAAGTCCTACTGTATTGTACGCGAGAAGGACACGATTAAAAAAGATTAAAGGGATCTCACGAAGTGTAGTTAAGTAAAACCGAGGGTCTTACAACCTATAACGAGCATATACCTCCAAAAGGGGTAGGTATGCAACTACGCAGCAGTGCGTGGGAGAATAAGGATTCTCTCCAATAAGAAATTAAAGTTTCCATGTACGTAGCACCAGTCATTGGGTAATGGTAGAAATGTTAAACCTATAAAGGTGATTATTAATCGTGGTTTAGTGTCCGCGTTTGTGCACTCTTCGAGTGTCTTCAGCAATCTTCGATTGTTTCCAAAGAAAATATTCAAGCCTGCCATTTAATGTCGTGGTGTAACATCGTCCACGGTTAAGCTTATACATCCGTCGGCAGCAAAGTACTTAAACTCTGGGTCTTGCAGTATCGCTTTTACAAGAATAGCTCACAGCGACACAAGGAAAAACAGCACGGTATGTCATTAAGCAGTAAACGTTCAGCTCCGCCAGTTGTTAAAGGGTCTTGTACAAAACAACCAACATCCGTGTAAAGCGTGCGAGATGGAGGTGTTAAAGTCTGCATACCCTGGTCCTAATAGCACAGCAACCTAATTAAGGTAAGTCAGTAAGCAATATTTAATTGCTGTTAATTGACTTGCATTTAGCGTACTTTCCTATTGTAATAACCGCATTTGTTTGGAGAAGAAATTATAAACAGCTTTCAAATGTGATTCACATGTTCGTTAAGAATCTAGAATATTTGCTGGATTACGAGATTACAAATGAATTAATGCTACATTGGAAGTTTCGAAAATATTGAATTATAATGCTTCTACAGCGTCACGTAAGGTAATTTAGGTAATTGATGTAGGATATCAATATGTAATAAGACTCATTTACTTTCACTCTAATATTGTTTTATGATTATTATTGAACAATACTTAATGTGGTTTATTACATTTTGATAATTCTGAAATTTAGATAGTTAATGATGTCATACACAAAATTTCTATTTATTAGAATCTAAATCGGTACTATGAATTCACTAATTAACATGGTTGGTATCTAGTGAAGGTAAGTGACGCGCATTTTCGATTACGAATGCATTCTTCTTTTCATTACAGGAGAAATTCCATAGATTTTATACCAGCAAAATGCGCTTTCTTAATTATTAACCACGCGATGATTTACACCACAAGTTGACCTTCCTATTTATATATTTAAAACGCATTACATTGGAATGATTAGTTAATTAAACTGTAAATTGGATAAAATAAATTATTAAACTTTTGTGTGCTTATTTCTTTGTATTGGTTAAAGCACATGTCTTGGGTAGCGAAAAGATTAACAACAATATGTCTTATTGACTGAAAACACGTTTCCTCTCTTTTACTTTAATATCTTTTTGTTGCAGGTCTATTTAAACAACTCATTAATTTCTTTTTTGTTGCAGGTTAAAGTACTTGGATTCGGCTATACAAACAAAATAATGTTATACTTTGTAAAAATTGTAATTAGTTATTAAACTGTAAATTGGATAAAATAAATTATTAAAATTTTGTGTGCTTAATTTTTGTGTTGGTTAAAGCTCATGTCATAAATGAGCAAAAATTTTAAAGAGGTTTGAGAGCTTAAAGTATAATTTTGCAGGGCGTAGTCCTATTGCAAATCTGTTTACAAATTCGGGATGTGCGTAAAATTCTAAGCTAATTTAATGTATCGCATGACTAAAAAAATTTATAATAACGCTCAAAAGTCGCTACAGGTAAGAAATTTTAAAATTGGGGTAGCTCCCTTAGGGATGGTGCTATCTGAAAAATTCTTAGAAATTTGGGTAGCTGAGAAAATTCTAATATTAATTGATACCAAACAAGATAGGTTTATCTCGAAAGATGCAATGGCTAGACGAAGAAAACTATTTGGTTCAGAATGTCAGCGGTAAAAAATCTTAAAATTGGGGTAGCTCCCTTGGGGATGGTGCTATCTGAAAAATTCTTAGAAATTTGGGTAGCTGAGAAAATTCTAATATTAATTGATACCAAACAAGATAGGTTTATTTCGAAAGATGCAATGGCTAGACGAAGAAAACTATTTGGTTCAGATGAAAGATAAAAAATGGCTAGTCGAAGAAAACTATTTGATCCAGATGTGGGAGGAAATGAGGATGCTCATTTATCTCGAAAGATGAAAAATTAAGATATATATTTATCTCGAAAGATGAAAAATGGTTAGTCGAAAAAAACTTTTTGGTCCAGATGAGGGAGCAAATGAGGGATGCTGGAGCAAATGAGGCACCAGGAGCCCCAATTATACTCTACTCGCATATTTACCAACATCCAGTTTTTCCAGTATAGGTTGAGTTAAGTCAATCAGGGCCATTTCTGTCAAACGATTTGGGCGAAGGCAATATTGCTGCTCACATAAAACATGACATCTATCAAAAAAGGTAATGAATCTGTTATAGAAAATTTTTTCAAATATTTTTGAAAAGACACATAAGAGAGATAGGGCGATAGTTTTCAACGTTGGAATCGTCCCCCTTTTTAAATGCTGGAAGGACACTGGCAGTTTTTAATTTTTGAGGAAATTCTTCCCTTGAGACAGAGAAGTTTGACAGAGAAGTTTGACAGAGTTGAAAGTGTGGAAGATACATCGTTTGCGCATGCTTTAATTAGCGATATTGGTATATCATCAGTACCCGTCGAGTTCTTATTATGAAAAGACTGTATAGTATAAAAAATTTCTTGTTCTGTGATGGAATCAAAGTAAATCGAATTATTCAGAGTGTTTCCCATTGTACCTGAGGTGACTGGATTTTTCCCAAAATGTGAATCGAGTTTGTCTTCGATTATTGTCGATTAGTACTGTCCAACAAAGTTTGCAATCTCCTTTGCACAAGTAATACAAGTTCCGTCTTTCTGAATCTGGTAGGTGGTGCCTTTGTATTTTTTGGCAGACATATTATGTACTATGCTCCACAGTGTTTTCGTTTTATTATTGGAATTTTTGATCAGTTTGATGTAGTACTTAACTTTTTCTTCCTGCACTTCCACGGTGATTTTCTTTTTAAGAGTACAATAATGTATGGCAATGATAAGATTATAAGAGAATTTTTTAATTGCATTGAGATCTTTTAAATTCTGCAGCTTATTGATCATATAGTTTGGGAAGCGGATCTTTACAGAATTGACAACAGATTTACATTTAAATTTGCATTTATTGAAGACAATCTCAAAGCAGTACAAAAATTGATCTAGAAAATTATTGAAATTTTTGTCGCTATCCAATGTGGGATCTAACCTGAGAGTATATTTACCGAAGAGAAACGTAAATTCATTAATAGAGGTATGGGACATTCTTTTACGAATCATTACAATATCATTATTATTAGAAATGTTATGAAAGTTTAGATTAAATACACAATCTGCGATTTGTGCATGATAATCTGAGAGACCGGGATCAAAGTTTGTCACTGATACAAACTCTGGAGTATTGGAAACGATGAAGTCAAGAGTTAAAGTACTGGTATAGCGGCATGTTGAGAAAATTCTTATTGGTTCAGTAACAAGAGAGTACATCTGAAAGGAGTTCAAAAGATCTAATAACGTCTTGCATTTCATTGATGATGCATTAGGATTAAGATTAAGATCGCTACAAAGTAATATAAACTTAAATTGATTGATACATTTTGATAGAGCCAGTGATAGTTTAGAAAAGAAAATGTCACAATCACCATTGTTTGGTCGATATACACAGAATAGGCAAATTGATTTATTGAAGATGATGGAGGATAATTCTAACGCAACTCTACGGATAATCTGCACACTGCTAAGTAAGGTTTACATAAATCAGCTATACTGTTTCTAGCCGTGATTATATACCTTCCCTGTACGGAAGACTTACGACAAAAAGCGCTGATAACCTGGAAACCTGAAACATATAAAGATTAATATTGTTCTTTACAAACCAGTGTTCGGTGAGACAGAGAAAGGATGGAAAAGTTTTGCATAACAATAGTTCAATTAAATTAATTTTCTTGCTTAAGCTTTAGATATTGATGTGTAAATTTCTGCATATGTTAAGATGGTTATTTAGGTAATCAAGAATAAATTCACCTATGTTATCATTTATATTAGACATTAACTTATTGCCTGGTGGTTAGGCCGTGCTTGAAAATTTTGCTTACTGCAATGATTCACTAACTTGAGGCATGGTGACAGGAGCTTTGACATTTGTGTTTATTTCAATGTTAGTATTGAAGATCTTAGTAGATGATAATTCAGATGACTTCTGCTAGTGAAGTTTGTCCATAATTGTGTTAGCTATTATTTCACATATTGTACGTTTAACCGTAGCATTAAGTTGATATACAAAACGATTGTAGCATTTGTCATTCAAGAACGCATTAGATTCTATACATCCAGATTTTTCCAGACGAAGTTATAAATCTTCTGGTTCATGTTGTAAATAACTTGATTGAGACGGTAGTTGTTGCAGTGATAACATATGGTCATAAAGATACTATTAGTATGTTTGAGTTTAATTAAAGAATCTCTTAAGATGGTAGAAGTAAGTGATTTCCTTAAGATAGCATTATTGGCTCCTCCAAATATAAGTACAAAGTCTTTTTTAGTGTAATCTTTCATTAAATTTTTAATGTCATTTACAATTGCATCAAGGCAAGCAGTTGGTTTTAATATGAATTGAACTTTAATCAAAACATTTAAGTTTGCATGATGGGTTAGAAGCTTAGCAATATTCCTGCAATGATCATCTCCAATTATTAGAACTTTAGTATTAGTGTGGTTTTTTTAACTGTCTTCAACCACATTTGCACATTGCAGATTAAATAATTTATCACAGATCTGGCTAGTTAAGTGTGTGTTAACATTTACCTGGCCAACTACAGTGATGTTAGTTTCACTAACTGTGGCTCTATCTGCAGCTTTATGATTAGCAAGATTTTTGATTACAATTGGTGATGTTTGAGCGGTTTTGTTGATCCTAGGAATTGTTAAATTGCAACAAGTAGCTTTGTTGTTGGGGTTGTTAAGTGTAGATGCATTCTTAATTAGTGGCAGATGACCACGCATATAATTTCAAACCTCTGATCTGAGAATCTCCTCAAGTATTTTAGTGGAGTCCAAGGTGTTCATCAGCTAATCTGTTTGAGCAAATTTGCTATCTTCGTCTTGAATTAGATGTTTGTTAATGTTTTCCTCTAAGGATTTAATTTTTGCGTAAGCTTCTATGATTAGCTTGTTAAGAATAGCTTTATTTGCTACAGCTTCATTCAAGAGAGTGCTACATTCATTTTTTTATTTATCAATATGTTTATCTTTAAATTTGTTGTCATCTAGTAGATACTTAATCTGGTTTTCTAGATAAGTAATAGCTTCATTGTTCAGGTCAAAATTAGAAACCCCTTTTTTGTCATCTATACTACATTCTTTACAGATAACCTTATTTTTGTTTACAAAGGTAAATTCTTTTCTCTTCCTCATTAGGCAGCTTATGTGAAATCTTTGATAGCACTTAACACATAAATAATTATTTAATTTCTTCTTGCAACACTTGAAACTAAAAGAGCTCACATCACAACAACCTGCATTGTCAGCCATCTTGACATATTTGAGAGAATAAACAGCATAACACTATCTATCAATTTTTAGAAGAATGATATCAGGTCAATGACATTTACCAGGAAACTTTCCAGGCTGATCACAGGGCAAAACTATCACAGTAAATAAAATTTCCAAAAACATTTAAAAAAAACTCGAAAATGATTGTTTTATCGCAAAAAGGTAAAAATATGTAATTTTTTCCAAGATTATAATCTCAAACATATGCAGGCGATAATCATGGATAAATAAAGTGATAAAAAAGAGGGTTTTATTAGTCCTAAAGGGTGGCACTAAATTTAAAGGAAAGTGTATTGATAATATCACATCAAGATGTGAATGTATAGTGATAGCAGTGATTCATTGGAAGATTAAAATAATGAATACTTTCGTTTTGAGATATCAAATTTCAAATAATACCTTTTATATATTAATCAATCATTTGATGCTCTATAAAATTAACCATGCTTAGTAATGCAGCACCCTACTTAACATTATCGATCTTCAGTTTTTCTTTAATTCTGCGCAAATATAATGATTTGTTGACTAGTTTGTATGTGTATAAGTTGCTATTTCAATCGTTGACAATAATACGATTGCAAATGCAAACTGAAACCAGTAGTGCATTCTTACATTGGTTGGAGATTTACCGACCAGATCTTTATGTCAACCAGAACTGTATGTTCAACTGGTTCTTTGTCGAAGTTGCATCCAGGCTGAACTAGGGTAAGTCGGATGTTCTTTTAAACGTTTTTGACCAAGATGTAACGCTGTGCACCACTACCGACTACAAAGATTGATTCAATATTTAAAAGACCACAAATATCTCCAGAAAATCTATCCACTCATATATCTCTAGATACAAACCATGGATAAAAAAGCAGATCACGAGAAGAGAGGAGCTCATCATCAAACCTGCTTGTAGCTACAGGTCACCCTTCTACGACACAGAGTACCCCCCACCAGATCAGTCTATTCTTGAAAATGTGACGAAACTGGATATCTCTTTCGTTGTTCCCGTCCTTAGGTGCTACATTGTTATGGCTGTGGTCATAAAGGAGATTTGTTACACTCAAACGAGCAGGAAGAAAATTATGAGAGTCAGTCAAGACCGACTCGCCCGAATTACACCAACAAAGAGGAAATGCTCGCATTACATTTTTCAAGCGATCCGTGTGGGGACTCAAACATGGACCTTGGTCTTACTAATCTCAGGCGAACCAACTAAACCACAAAGTCGCTCAAAACATATGATAGTACAGTATTGCCCGAAATAAACAGTACTGAAACTAATTTGGCTGTGTTTTTATGCGTGCGCTGCCACACTCAAGTTAGCTAGTATAGACCTGTCAAGTAAACCTCAAACAAGTAATTAGTAGGGCCTAATTGTTAAAAATGGTGTTAAGTACAGAGGAGAAAGTGTTTCTGGTAGAGCATTATTTTCGTTCATACGGAATCGGCCGACATAATGGTGCAAGTTTGCTATACGTGTCTGATCAATTCACACAAAGGTTTAATAAACGTTCTCCAAGTAATGCTGTAATTTTGAAGGTTATTGAAAAGTTTAGAAATACAGGTAGTGTATTGTGCCAACGAAAAGGAAACTCGGGGCGTCCCAGGACAGTTAACAACAACAATAACCATGAACGTGTTTTTGAGCAAATCTTAGAAAATCCGAAAGTCAGCCAGGCAAGGACAGCGTTACAACTTGATTTAAAAAGAACTTCCTTTCAAAGAATCCTGAAGGAGCTGGGTACATTTTCGTATGTGATTCAGGTACATCAACAACTACATCCTCGGGATTATCGCAGTAGAGTGGAATATTGCGCCAGAATTCTCGCGTTACAGTATGAAAATCCTGAATTTTTGAAAATGTTTGGTTTTCAGACGAAGCACATTTTCACTTGTCAGGCTATGTGAATCGTCACACAAATCGATTTCTGGGCTTTGCCAGACCCGATGAGGTTCAAGAGGTTCCTTTACATAGTGAAAAGTGAGTGTCTGGTGTGCTGTTTCCGGACACGGAATCATTGGTCCGTACTTTATCGAAGAGAATGGTAGGCAAGTCACACTTAATCAACAGAGGTACAGACAAATTTTAACACGATTTATCCCTGATCTACGTCAATTCTGTCGTGCACGTAACTTGTCATTTCGAAACCAATTTTTCAGCAGGACGGGGCAACTTGCCATACTGCTGCCGCAATTCGTCAATTTCTTCAAGAACATTTTCCAAGCAAATTCATATCACGATTTACTGACTTCCTTATCCTTCACATTCTCCAGACCTCACACCTCCAGACGCATACATTTGGGGCATGGCTAAAAATGCCGTTTTCAAACGGGCACCACAAACCATCGATGAATTAAAGGATGCCGTTAGTCTTCTTCGCAGCCCTGAGACAACCCTTATTCAATAACATGACCAGAAACTTAGAACATCGTTATGAAGTCTGTCTCGAACGAGGAGGTGCACATTTAGAACATATAATAAAGTGTCAATAATATGTATTTTTTAAATATACAAAACAATTACAATTTCAGTACTGTTTATTTCGGGCAATACTGTATAATCTAAGTAAGGGCCGTTAACTTGTGGCCACATTCCCAATGCTTTATCCAAAGGTACTACTTGCTTGGATCATACAACAGCTGGTACGCACGACTTGAACTTAAGTATGAATTACTGATATACCCAAAATATAACATCTGGAAACCGGGCTAAAGATATTAAACATTTCTATCAACGAAGCAATGAAAATATTAGTCACTTGCCAGACATGCAGAAAAGTAAAACAATTTTTCGTTACACAAAATTTTTTTTAACTGCATGTTCGAAATTATTATACTCATAAGTGAATTCCATAACCAAAAGGATAACATATAGTAAAAAAAAATAAAACCGTTCAATTCACAATGTTGTATTGGTCAAACGAGCGAACCAGAAAGAAAGGGACAAGAGCTAGTCAAAAATGATTCGCGCAAATTACTGCAACATAAGAGAAAACGGAAGGAAAGAGAAGGCCGCGCTAACACAGTCGAAGATTGGGGGGTCAATCAAAATGAAACCAATGAACTGCAACCTGACAGTAAAGTATAGAAACACAAAAATAAAGATACAAACAATAATTAAAATATAAGCAACATATAATTAAATTATATTTTATCCTCGTACAGATATCTACGATAGCCTTACCTAATCTATTTACTAACACTACTGTACAGGTGACGAGCTCACCTCATAGTAATCTGTTTAACACAAGAAAGAAAAAAAAGCATGAATAATAGCGCACCACCAAAAATCTAGATAACGATATCGTACGTACACCATTAGTCCAGCTATCTATCCTTATAAATCAACAGTGTGCAAAGCATACCTTCATATAATTAGACTAATAGTTGCATAATATCAGGAAGTCAACCATAACGTAAGTTAACAAACCAATTGTTTGATACAAATTGATACTCATCTAGTTTTTACATAATACAAATAAATAAACTGTAACGTAAGCTAACAAGGAAGTCGTTTTAAAAAGATTGGTACTCTTCTAATGTTTACGGACAGGTTACTGATATACCTAAAATACTAAATCCAAAAACCGACAACTGGAAGTCGGGCAGTTAGCCAGAAACATAAAAGGAGTTTTTAATTTCAGAAGAATTTTCATAAATGCCCGTTCGAAATTATGATCATCATCATTAGGTCTTCAGTCCTGGAACTGGTTAGACGCGTACCATCATTGTTTCCTATTCTGAACTAACCTACAGATTTCCCTGAAATTTGCACAGTCTGCATCTATCACTATCTGATCTAGGTCTACAAGTACCTTTTTTTTTCCTATCTCTGCTTGTAATATATCTCATACTATTCGCCAAAAATTCCTTTGAACGTATTCTGCCCTTCTATTTCTCTTATCTTTTTCCCCAGATATCCTTGTTCCCCTACTATTTCTATAACCTATTTGTTATTATCTTTGTCTGTCCATGCTATCGTCCTCATACATCTGAAGCACAGCATTTCAAAAGGCTGCTACCGTTTTTCTGTCTGCGTTTCAGACTGCCCGTATTTCATAGGCATCCTGTGCTGTGTTCCGCACATATGCTTTCAACAATTTTCTTCCTGTTCTATGTTTGTTGTCTTTCCTCATAGGCACTGTTCTTTCTTGTTAGATGCAGTTCGGTCACCTTCTATTGTTTTACAATTATATACCCTATTTCTCCGACCTTCAGTGGTTGTGAAGGGAGGTAAGCAGCCTGTGGCTGCCAAGTTTCCCCAACACTTAACCATTTACCGATTTAATATATTTTCCAATATATCTTTTCGCACAGTCAACATTAGTTGCAGATATTTCGCAACCCACAACTAGTTGTATATACTAATCATAAGATTTATCTGCGCTTATTTCTTCGTCATTAGGTTTTCCATCTCAAAACTGGTTGGACACGTACCTGCACTTATTTATATTCTTAGCTAGCCTACATAGATCCCGGAAATTCTCACACAGCATGTGTATACAGCTCGTTCCTCTTCTATTGTTTTCTAATTTTATGCTCTATTTCACCGAGATTCAGTGAAGGGGGTTAAGCAACCTGTGTCTACCAAGATCCCCCAACACTTAGACATTTGCCGAAATAATGGTTTTCTAGTAAATCCTTTTACACACTTAACATTATTCGAGAATGTTGCCCAACCAATTCTTGTAGTTACTTATACTCATCATCATGTTTAAGTCATTAGTTTATCCATCTTGGGATTGGTTGGATACGTACCTCCATTGATTTCTATTCTGGGCTAGTCTACACATCTCCCTGAAATTCCTACAGCCTATATCTTTTACTATCTGTGTGCAGTAGTCTAACCTAGGTCTGACTCTTTTTCTTTTTTTTCCTATCTCTGCTTCTAATATATTTCGCACTATTCCCCTCTTACCGTAGTATGTGGCCTATCATCCTATCTCTCCTATTTTTTACCGTTCGTCACTGTAGCTAGAGGTGGGCATGTATACTTGTATTATTACTGTGTTTACCGGTTTAGATTCTAATCTAACCATGAGTTCTTTTGTAAGTAATTTTCTACACAGTATCCTATCTTTTTCCGCATAACTATCTTCACACCCAAATATCCTTGCTCTGCTCCTGTATGAATTACCCTGAAGTCTCCACTCCAAAAATCCCCCGCCTCTGGCCACCGAACTTCGCTGATCCCTACTGTGTCTAGTGATAACCTATTCATTTCGATTTTTAGGTTCTCTAGCTTACCTACTTGCTTCATACTTCTAACATTCCACGCTCCAACTCGTAGAATGTTCCCAAGTCTTACTTTTAACTTTCCGATTGCATCCTCCGAAGTAGTCCCCTCCCGCAGATCCGAATGGGGGACTATTTTAACTCCGGAATCTTTTACCCCAGCGAATGCCATCATGTTTATTACAATTTAAGTACGCTGTGTACTTGGGAGATAATGTGGTGGTTTCCTGTTGCCTTCCACAACGCGGTAGTGTGTCTTAGACTGCCATACCGACCCCTATGGTCTCTGCCAATCTAAGTACCGAAAGAGCCGCTGCCCTCTTTCGGGAACCTGTCTTAGTCTGGTTCCTCACTAACAACCCTACTACTTTGGTTGGACCTGCAGTTTGGCTCTTTAGCTCATTAGAACACGTAAGCCATTTCACCTGTTCTAGTAATTTAGAACTTCGGCAAGGTGCAGGTCCATTCGAAATGACGAAATTATGACAACGTCCTGTGGTCAAGAATGAAACTGTCACTCCACAACTTAAAACTGGTTTCTTTTTTAAAATGGTCACGGAAACGCCCTTTCCAGCAACATAACCCATAACATGTCTGGATAACAGGATCGAACTTGTTTTTTATTCCATGCCAGAATCGCGAATGCAATAAATCCGATAACGTACGGAGATCGCATTATATCAAGTATATACAACCTCACAATCGTAGTACAAAAATCGAGTGATCAACCAACGTTTAATTGCATTCGTTTTATATCAGGATTTTTGCAAAACCCCATCACAGTAAATTGAAATAAAATGAAAGTATAATTTGGGATAACGTGTATATTTAACTACGATTTTAACAAAGTCAACTGTGAAAGCGAATAGTAATGGAAACGGGATATTTAACTAGAAGAATACAGGGAAATTCTAACATAGGGAAACGAACGTTACCATCTACTTTTATTTATTTGTACGCAATGATACCAGCATGTTGCAACATCCATGCTCTGAACTTGCATTTTACTAGTTGCTTGTCAATTCCAGAACAAAAACCACCAAATTTAAATGCACTTTTGTATATTGTGTAACGTTGTATCAGAAAAAGCACACACATGAAGTCAATTCAGATTAAATGTAAAAGTTAGGAACTAAAGCAAAGTTAATAATTAAGGAGTGATAAAAAGATACTTTAAATTCATTTGATATTACTGTACAAATGAATTTAAAATTAGTTGATATTATGCGTTGTATAGTTAACAAAATCATTTTCTGAAGAATATTTCCGTATTTTGTAAAGGTACAAAAATGTATGAATTTCAGCATTACCTATTATTCACCACAGAGGCATCAGAAACTTTAGTACTATTACACCCAAATGTATATTGGGGTTTCTGATTCATTTTCCACGTTCCATTCCAAATGTTTAATTGCGCTTTTATGACTATTATAGACATAATAAACATGGAACCAATTGTACCACACAGTATTCCCTAAAACACATATAAGCTAATTTTTATTGTACAAGAGATCAAACTCACCTTAATATTCACAATAGGAAGCAGCATTCCAATAATAAACATTGCTACCAAGGGACCACAGTAAACGCCATTTAAAGCTACAGACATTTGAACTATGGTTCCAAGACGTTCTACAACAAATATAAGGGCTATGGTGACAACTCCTATTACTACTGCTATGAATTTCATGATGCCCCTAGCTCTAATTTCCGATGTCGTTTCCGGTAACAAGGGCCCAACAAAATCTTGATATATAATTCCTGATAATGTATTTATAAAAGCTGACAATGTGCTGAAAATAAGACATTACATTTATATACTGATTGCATCAAGTGCAAAAGTAAATTTATTATTGGTTAGTGGTAATGATATTACTTTTTTACTTTTCAAAATTTAAATAAGCAAAAATTAATGCATGACATGCCCCTGCACATTCTATTACTCGTGCTTTTTTTAATAAGTTTTCACCTTTTCATTTTACCATTTAAGTTCAGGGGATTCTTAAATTCTGCATGGACAAGTTGTTCATTATTTTTATGTTTAATTTAAGCTTCACGTGTAAATCTAACAAAGATTTTGTTTTCACACCGCTAATGTGATGTTTCCTATGCCTTGAACGTGCAGCTGCGTTTATCAGTTTTAGCGTGAGAACATTTAAATCTTGGAAAGGGTGATAGTTGGTGGGACTCAAGCGTCGAAAAGAACAGCATTGTAACTACCGACCTTCATCAAATTTTGCTTATATTGCTAAATCAACATAACCAAGTATTTGTATTAGTCACTTACTTGACTTGCAGTTTTAAACTAGAAACGCATCCACAAGAATTATTTGCATTTGAAAAGTAAAGAAGTGCTGTGTGAACTCCTGTGTCGCAATATTTTACCGACTTTGACCCAAAACCAATGCAAAAGCATAACATACAGTTTATTTCTAGTGTGAATACGGACCCTAAAATGAACCTAGAAGAAATCACTGATTCCAGGAGCAATATAAGAACGATCGCTTACTGTGTCTACCAAGATACAGTTATCACGAATCTGTTTTCGCCTAACCCGTTTAAAACAGCGTCCCAATTTATTTTCTACCTCAAGCTTGGACGAAACCAAAAAAATTATAAGCAATTGTATGTCCGAATTATCCTTTGTTGAAGGATTTGTATTAGAAAAGTTAGATATTATCCCTGATACTCCTGCAATAATTTCAAATTTAAATAATTCATCATCACAAGTAGAAAAGGTAGACTTTTAAAATCAGTACCCGTTTACAAGTGGAACCTGACTATTTCAGGTTATAATTCTAAGATGTTCTTAGCTTCTTTTTTTGAACGGATGAACGATTTAAAGATTTCAAGAAATTGTACTGACGAACAATTATTAGAAAGTACGGTTGAATTATTTTCCGATAGTGCCTTAGCGCCATACCGCAATATTAAACACCAAATTCATGGTTGGCCAGAGCTAGTACAACTTTTAAAGAAATACTTTGCGAAGTTTGATAACAATTATGAGATCTTATCTCAAATTCGTACTCGTTTTTGAGTCTTTAATGAAAACGTATTATCTTATATTATTAAATTTTAGATAAAAATACTAATGAAACCGAAATTTTTTCTCAATTTAAAGACCTTTGCTGTTCCTTGCAAGTAAAATTCCGTTTACAAAAATATCACCCTTTAGTAAAACCCCACCAAAACGTTCTTAGCAAAATGTATCTTACCGCAGCGACTCTTCTTGCAACTTGAATAATTTTTCGTCCTCAATATCGAATACCCAAAAAACAAATTCCCTTTCTTGTTGGAATTGTCAAAAAGATGACAGCACATATACCAATTGTACCGAACCTCGTAATGCTTTTTGCTACGGATGTGGAAACCCTAACGTTTAGAAAAATAAATGTCCACGTTGTAATGTTTTAAAGAACTTTCGAAGGGGTGCTTTTGTCCAGGGTGTACGCATTCCTTCCTTACTAAATCACCCCCGTTAGCACAACGAAATTACAGTCACCGCACGAATTAAACTTAAAATCCACAGTGTTTTCACCTCCATTAAGGAAAAAATGCCAATTAAGTCACTACTAACGTATCTTCAACAAAAACTTCTATTCCTTTAACCGAAATATGTCGAACAACCCCTACTTGAATGATTAAACTGGTTGCTTTTCATCATCATAATTCTGCCTCTGCAAAGCTCAAAACTAAACTTTTTGATAAACATCCACATTTACCTATCTCTATCGCCTCTCTCTCTCTTTCTCTCTCTCTCTCTCTCTATCTCTCTCTTCCTCCCTCTCGCTCGCTCGCGCTCTCTTTCTCTCTCCCTCTTCTCTCTCTCTTCTACATCACTATTATTATTTCAATGATCTTGTCGATTAATTAATTTTGTCTGTTACCACTTTATTCTTAAAAAATAGCTATCCTGTATTGTTGTGATAAAGAAATACAGCCGTCAAGTCTGCTTTTGTGATTGTATATTGAAATATAAGTGATTTTGTTAAGAAAACAAAAAAGCTAAATATTATGGTCATTTGTAAAAATAACTCCATTATATGCTATACCAGTAAAATCGGTAAAACAGAAGCTGTTAAACATGCTAATAGCCAACTATGCCTTCCATTTAAAATTGAGGTTATGTACATATCTATGAAACTAAAAAAACTAAAATTTGTTGAGCTACTCGCTCTTGTTCAGCATAAAAATATCTAAAAATTTTCTATTTACATTATTTCTGTAATATATTGCTGTAATTATAGGATTAATTTAGGGGTAGGTTAAGTCATAAGGGTCGTAGAATAAACAAAAGAAACTCCCAAGTAACAAAAGTACATAATTACAGATATTAGAGGTGCAAATAGGTCATTATAAATATTGTTAACTGAGAGCACACTGTATATAGCAGTACAAGCGATTAAAACACATATCCAAGAGTAGATACGAGCAAAGATAAGAATTAAAAAATGTAACGAAACGCATTGAAATTAAATCAGTGAAAACCTGCATGAATTGGTTAGATAAATATTCAAAAAGTGCGTTAATACATCATCTCAAACGCACGCAGAAATTATGCATTATTTGAAAAGCGTACGTGATCTAAAAATATCACATTTGTTCAAAAATCCAATTTATTAGGAAATAAATAAACACCAAATTTATTCCATTCAGATTAGAATAAGGCCAACAACAATAGAACGTAATTTGTTGGACGAAGATTCTTGGGATTTCTGAATTAAATGTGAGGTATTATAATGAATTACGTGACTTTCTTAGCATCGCTTCATGCAATTGAACTAAACAATTGGTAAAGCTTCCCAAAATAACAAGAGATAAGACTCTTGGTCTTGCCCAGCACGTGAAGTCAACGAATCGCAAACAGAAGAGGCCGATCCTATAAATATCATGACAATTGAGTATCGAGTTAGTATACTTTAGAAACTGGGCAGTCACTATACTTGAAAGTGCTAAATATTTACGTGAATAGTAAATTAAATTAAAGAGTGTGTAATTGTGCAAGCGAGCCGTACTTCTAAAGACGTAAGTAGATCAGATTTAGTAAAATTATACCATTTCTAATAATAAATAAAACAGGGCTCTTAATCACCACTTTTAATTACAATCTTGAATTGCAATCGATATAACGATCCTAATAAAGATCTTGTTACGATTCCTGTCAATTACGATTTTAAATACAATTTTGGATAAGAGACTCTGGAGAATGCTACCTGTTCAAGCAATTTGATAATTTCTGAAAATGGTAAATATTCTATTCCGGAAATGAAAAACCTTTCATTTGAATAAACTCACCAATAACGATTTGGATACTAATTTGGTTGGATGTCGACTTCAATTCTGGGGAATGCAGAGCAACTACTGAACCATTTCAGGTTAGATATTTTGATTTGATTTATTTCTAAAAATGTTTTTATCTCAATAGTAATTCAAAGTGTAAGAGCCGACAAATTGGGGTTTCTTGTATAAATTTATGAAAAGTAATAGACATCTTAAAACGTTTTAATAGGTATCTAAACGTAATAAAAAGCTCGTTTTGCTGGCTTGATTTTCTAAAAATCTGACAGATGTATATAATTTAAAAAGCGAGAAGATATTTAAAAATGTTGTAAATATTTAATCATTATACTGTGTATTGTAGAAGTGCTTTATTTAATTGAATCAGCTAGTTGAGGCAAAGAAAATTATAAATTAACATTTCTACAAGTGCTTGAGTAATAAAAGAATAAATCACAGCATAAATAGTTTAACTCAATCGTGGGGCTAAATATTAATATAATAAAAAGGGGCTGCGAGTATCACAGCATAAATATTGCGTCCAAGCGTAAGGGCTAACAGGAGTTAACACAGCAAATATATAGTCTGCCTAACCGTGGGGCGAGAATAACAAGCGTTTTATTTTCCTACAGGAAGATAACACGACACAAATATGACAAGCCCAAATTGTGGGGCTCGATTATCATAGCATAAATATGTACGCCCAAGCCATGGGGCGAATATCACAGTAATATATATCCAAATTCTACAAATAAATTCCACCAAAATATAAAAGGATCCGGAAAGAAAGGGAAACTTCAGTAAATTCATGGTTACGCCATGTATAATACAAGCGTACTTTTATTCATTGATGTACAAACGAAAAATGCCATGGCGCGTGTATAAACAATCACCCTGTATGATATAGACATATTGTAAATACATGGCAAATAATTTAAGCAGCATAGTAAAATAATTCATCGTTAAGATACCTTAAAACGCATTGAACTGAATACAAATCGATTATTTTAAGATAAATACAAAAACTATTCGTCTGTGCACTTTCGGTGTATAAAAATAAATAATTTCGTGTATTTAAAACTCCAATTCTAGTCTTAATTTTAGGAATTAAAACACGTTTTGTTGTAAAAGTAAATATTTCTATAAAAATACACCCTCTTTGCATTAAAAAACAATTAAAGTTTATATTAATTAGCCTTTGTATAGCATGAAAATATTGTAAATAAAAACATATTCTCGTATTTTCGACAGAAATTGAGAAAAATACGTCAAATAAATAAACGATTATTCCAAGAAGTGGCACAAACATTGAAAAATAACCGATAGAAATTGATTATCTTTCGCATTAGTAGGCGATGCGATACAATAACCTTGGGTGTTAAACAAAGACGAGGCAACGCGCGTCACTTATAAGTGGAAGTGATTGCAAGGTAATAAACGCAGCGATTTTAGACGCAAGTGAGATTTTCTTGGAAACCTTGCTTCATTATTTCCATACTATTTTACTACATTCTGGAAATAGATAATTTGTATATATAAGGAAGCGTTTGTTTATTCATGGATTCGATCGTGAAATGTTATTTTGATTTAAGTCGCAAGCTGTTGCTTTGCGAAGATAATATTTGAAGTATCCAGTAAGCATACTGTAATTTAATAATTACATTGTTACAATGAATATAGAAGTGATATTTTAAACGCAAATTACATAAAAAAATGGAAATTAATAAATACAATGGAGAGGGAAAATTGTTCAAAATAGCGCTATTTAAAAATTTTATTAAATAATTGAAAGGAAGATATAAGCAAATATGACAATTCGTAACTGCTGTGTCTAAATGAAGATTTTATGCATCATCTTGTAAGCGGATTTAGAAGTCAATCTAAAATAAGAACATATTTAGGTACGAGTTGAATAAAGAAACGCTTCGTGGATTTTTGAAAGTATAATTTTTTTGTAACTAATATTTGAATTTTGTCATTGAGTTTAAGATAGTCCTAATAATTTTTTTTTTGTAAAGGATTTTTACCAGGAAAATTTGTGTTCGGAGTTCGAAACACCCTGACCTTTTAATAGATTATCTGTCAAGGATTTATTGGCCAAACAAACCTTACAAGCGTGGGAATAATCAAAGTCAGGTAAAACATCCACAAAAGAAGAAATTTAGTTCTATAAATTTAAAGTAAGGTAAGAAACATTTTTTCACAGTAAGTACTTCTTAGAAATTATTTTGTGTGAAAGAAATGATGTTGTAAATGTTTTATATGCTTTTGCATGAGAGAAGATATTTCACACTGTATAAATGATTTGTGATATTGCTGCGTTTGATTTAATTTTGAAAACTCCGTCAATTCCATTGAGCTACCAGGCAAAGTTAGAAGGGAAGGTTTCAAGTTTTACAAATTACTGTATCATCAATATATATATATATATATATATATATATATATATATATATATAAATTATACACAGGGTGTCCTGAAAATACGTGTACAACGTAAGAACAGAGATTCTTTATTATACAAGTTGCTTCATTTAACCGCTAGAGGGCTTCAAAAATCGTGAAAAATATTTGATATTTTAAAATAACTCGAAAACGCGTCGATAGATTTTGACCATTTTTGGGGTGCGAGTTTCTACTTTCAATTGACATCTTTTGGTGGTGTACGCAATAATTTTAAAAGCTTACGAGTGTCCCAAAAATGATGTATTATATAAATATCCGACCATTACCTTTTTCCTGTTTATGCAATGACTACCAATTTTTTTTATGAGTAGCCGACTTAATTTGGAAACTTTTTTGTCTCTTGTAAAATTTTGATTAGACGAGTGGTTTGACAGAAAAAATAATTTCAAATGTCTGCATACTTTCGTCATCATTGCTGCATTAAGTATAAAACGGGGCAAATCAAAAAGCATAGTTTAGTAGTTGGTTTTGCTATTTATTTGTTATTTAATTTGACTGTCATTTAACCTCAGTTTACCTGTCAAGTCGTGAAATAAAAGTTTGCATCTTTCATATTACATTATGAGTACTTACACAAACAACGAACAGGTGGATATGCTTTTGGTTTTCGGATTTTGTCAAGGTAATGGTTGTGAAAGCGTGAGAGTCTATAGGGAAAGATTTCCTAATCGCCGAATGCCAAACCACCAAACATTCGCAAATATTGAAAGACGTCTTCGTGAAAATGGTAGCTTTCAGTCAAGAAATGCGGATCGAGAACGTCAACGTACCACAAGAACTGCGGATCTGGAGGAACAAATTTTGGATAGAGTTGAAGAAGACCCAAAAATAAGCACCAGACGCTTAGGACTTGAACTACAAGTTCTTAAAAGTATTGTTCATGACGTTTTAAAGGAACAGTTATTACACCCATACCACGTTCAACAGGTACAAGACCTTTTTCCTATCGATCCTGAGAGGCGTCTAGCTTTCTGTCAATTTATTTAAGATCAGAGAATTCAAAATGCAAATTTCAGTCGCAAAATTTTATTTACAGACGAACCTTCTTTTAGAAGATCTGGTATTACCAACATACATAATGAACATATTTACGCTGTAAAAAATCCTCATGCAACTAAAGTGACTCACTATCAACATGAATTTAAGATTAATGTCTGGGCTGGAGTTATTGATAATTTTATTATCGGTCCTGTTGTGATACCAAATCGATTAACGGACAATTACTTCAACTTTCTACAACAAATATTGCCAAATTTATTGGAAGATCTGCCATTGTTACTTTGCCAAAACATGTGGTTCATGCACGATGGTGCTCCTCCCCACTTTACTCTAGCTGTTCGACAACATTTACACGAAAAATATCCGGATCGATGGATCGGAAGGGGATATGATGCTCCTACAAATTGGCCAGCACGATCGCCGGACTTGACGCCCTGTGATTATTTTTTGTGGGGTACCTTAAAATCTAAGGTTTATTCGTCTCCACTTGATAGCGAAGAAGAATTGTATAGACGAATTTTAAATGCAGCCGACTCTTTAAAAAATAATATACAGTAAAATTTTCAGCATTTTGAAGATTAACATAAGTTGTGCATTAATGCAGTGGCAATGTATCTAACCAGGGTAATTTTTTCTAACAACAGTAGAATATCTCAAAAACTAAAAGCATTAGATATATACAATTTGATATGAAATTAAAGCTCTTTTTATGGGCTTTTCAAAAATGTAATAATATATAGGGTATTCCATTAAGAAAAAATATAAGTTTAATATGCCCTGGAATTATGAAACACCCTGTATGCTTCCAAATATTTTAAAAATATGCACTTTAGGCATGCCTAATATACCTCCAAATTTGGTTTACGTAGCTTTAATAATAACGGAGTTATCGACCGTTGCCGCACTAAAAACTCACCCTGTATATATATATAAATATATATATAATTATATATAATTACAAATGCAGCATGCTATAAATTGGATAACTAGTTCTGACATTATAGTTCTGCTGTTTGCTTTCTTGTTAGAGCTTCCTGGTCCAGAAATCACTCTTGATTGTTGTCCAGTAAGTTGGAGTCGTTTATTCCCTAATTTAGAATATTATTCAGTGATTTAGTTTCTTAGTTTCTTTACTAATGACTCGGTAGTAACTTAGTTTTTTTACCAGCGTCTTAGTTAATTACTTGGTGCCCTAAATTAATAAAATTCCAAAATTTTCTATTCATATTAACTTCTAGACTTACGTTTATATTAACGGAAAAATTCTATATAGATTTATTGCAGCATGCGCTTTACTGTTTATATCACTTGAAACTATAAATTTTGGTTAAATTACAACTTTTAAAATTATCAACCTTCACCAAATTCCTATCACGTAACAATTTTCTTTCGAAATAGCAGTCGGCGCGTGAATTATAAAAAATCCTCCTTTATCGGCTTTGTTAGTTTTATAAAATCAAATTCCTTCTCGAATATTCCACACGTTCTCATTGAATAACAGAACGTTATTTGTAGTTCGTACGTCGAAAAGGTGTTTCAATTATTGGTTATATCTACAACCTGTTTTGTTAAATATTGCATTTTATATACGTTTTAAATTGCACGTATATCGGAACTCTCTAGCGGGACTTTTATATAACAAATGGTATTTTATGTACGTTCGAAGTCGCACGTATTACCGTTGCCTCTAATATCCATACTTTATTTAAATATGCTGGTTTTATTAAACATTGCATTTTATGTACGTTCTAAATTGCGCGTATTTATTAACTTCTTTACGCAAATGCGTTTAGATTGAAAGAAATTTCATTTCACGGTTGTTCTTCGAATATCTTAATTTGTATTTGTTTAGAGCTTAGGAAAGTTTTCTAATGTTCTAAGATGATTGAGTTGCTTCTGCAATTATTTATTTTAATGAATGTAGTGAATTTATTACGGAATGAGCTTCCTTTAATTAATTGTAATTTGTTATTGATTTTATACAGAGTGATTTGTATTTGCTTTTCTATGATGAATGAATTATATACACTTTGGGTTTTAATGATTGGTTTTTGTAGTTTTATAATATTGACATGAAGTATTAATTAATCCTTTGTGACCTTATACGACTTAAATAACCTTATAATCATAGTAATATACAGGGTGTCCCAAAAATCATGGTCCAAATTGAAGGGGTTGATAGCTAAAATCAATACCTATTCAAATAACTATATATGTTATTATCCAATTGTTGATGGTTTCAAAGTTATAACAACTTTTGAGTTTTGTGTCAAAATCGTGCAGAACTTCGAATATTAATTTGCAATAAAAGAAATACTGACCTTTTGAGGGTAGTTCGTTTTCTGTTGTATGCGTGAAAAGTGATTCATTATTTGCATAGAGGTAGTCGCGAACTCCATTAACCCTCCAACCCACACAGAAAGTAAAAAGATTGACGCATTAATGGAAAATGGGAGTTAATTTCTAAGATAAATCTGGAAATATTTTACAATAATCAATTTGACAATTGGATAGATCAACGTGACATTTCAAACTTCAAACTATCATTTATATGAAAAAAATCGACCTTTTTAAAATGTTATTGGAAGTTGAATTCAATAGAATCAAACAAGATGGAAAATAAATCGTCTTTAAAAACATACCACACCACCAACAGCAACATCAAGAATTCAAAGAAGGAACATCTCACTGATAACTCCAAAGATACAGGTAACCTGCGCAAATGTATGCTATGTAATAGAATGTACAAAGGACTAAAAGGTCTCAAACTACATACAACCAAATCACATAAAGAAGAACCTAACAATGCGAAATCTCAAACTGAAACAACTTCAAATAAAATTATATCTAATTCCTCAGATAAACAAGCAACACAAGCTCTAACAATAAACATAACAGAATTAAGCATTCATTTATCCCAACTAAAAAACTACAAAATATTAATAAAGCGCATACCAAAATCTGTACGATCCCAATGTGCCCTTTCTCTAAGTGAAACCATTAACAATTGTATCAAATTAAATTCTCTCTCTGCATGGAAATCACTTTTATACTTCGCATTTAAAACTTTCTCAATATCTCCTCCAAAATCCACAAACCAAACATCTATACCTTCACAAATTTTACAAAATTTAAAAACTCCTTCAGAACCTTTTCCAGTTGAAAATTCGAAAATAAAAAGAAACACAACAATTAATAATGCTACAAACACCAAAAGAATAGTTTCAAAAATTTCAGATGGAGACGTGTCCTCTGCTATTAGCATTTTGTGTTCTAACGATGTTTTTACCCCTTACAGCGAATCGGTTTTCAATGAACTTTTATCAAAACACCCGAAATCAAATCCTGCAGAATCCCTGATCTCAAATTTTAATAATGAGGCATTAACTATTACACAAGAAGACGTTCACCAAGCTATAAATTCCTTTAAAACAAGTTCAGCCGGTGGAATAGATGGTCTTCGACCTTCACACTTACAAGACATGCTATCTTTCTCGTGCGGCACAAATGGTCAAAACTCCTATATTCTTTGACTACATTATGCAATTTTATGTTAGCCGGCAATGTAAACCCTCAAATATGCCCTATTTTATATGGCGCCTCCTTACACGCCCTCAAAAAGAAAGATGGCGGGATCCGCCCAATTGCTATCGGCATCCTTTTTCGAAGGCTGGTTGCCAAAATATGCTGTCGGAAAATACACAACCCTTTAGGAGACCTTCTCAGACCCATACAATTTGGGTTCGGAACACCAAGCGGGTGTGAAGTAATCTCACATTGCACTCAAGCCTTTATTAATTCTAACGAATCCAATTCCAACAAAGTCCTCCTCAAAATTGATTTTCACAATGCCTTCAATAGCATACACAGAGATACTATTTTCAAACTTGTCCGCAAACATTTCCCATTTCTATATCCATTCATTTCTCAATGCTACATGTCTCCATCCTACCTCAACTTTGGCTCTAAACTAATTCTTTCAGAAAGGGGACTTCAACAAGGTGATCCGTTAGGTCCGCCCCTTTTCTGTCTAGTAATCGATGCTCTCACCAAAAGCATCGATTCTGAATTTAACTGCTGGTATTTAGACGACGGTTGCCTAGGAGGCGAAACTCAATGCGTATTGAATAACCTCATAAAATTAATCGAACTTTCCTCCAACCTAGGTTTAGAACTAAATTTCAAAAAATGCGAACTTTTATTTCTCACTCCCCCTAACGATAATATAGTCACACTATTTCAATCCATAGCACCAAATATAAGTATTCCTTCTAAACTTAATTGGACCTTACTGAGCTCCTCTTTGTATCGAAGCATTTGAAGCTTGTTTTCAAAATAAAATTAATGCTCTCCAACTAATCTCAGATAGATTCCGTGAACTAACTTTACCGTCTCATATTTCATTTTTTCTCTTAAAAAATTGCCTAGCAATCCCTAAATTATTATATACCCTAAGATGTTATCCCACATGGTTAAATGAAAATTTATTGGAGTCTTTCGATAGTCTATTACGCAGGAGTTTGGAAGAAATTACTAATGTCCAATTTAAGGATATAGAATGGCTACAAGCAACACTCCCTGTAAATAGAGGCGGACTTGGCATACGTTTATCGAAATCTCTTTCTCTGCCTTCATATCTGTCCTCTTTCAATACATCACTGCCTTTAATCAAACAAGTTCTATCAAAATTTAATGTAAATTTAAATAACAAGTATTATTTAGCAGGAGAAGAATTGTGGCTTTTAAGAACCCAAAAAACAGTAATAGAACACCCAAAGAATATCCAAAAGAACTGGGACCAACTATTGTTAGACACCGTTTCGAAAAATCTACTTGAATCAGTAACTTGCCAATCCGACAAAGCTCGTATTCATGCGGCGGCCTCAAAATATGCCGGAGCGTGGTTAAATGTCCTACCAGCTTCATCTCTGAGCACACTTTTAGATAATGATTCCTTCAGAATAGCCATAGGTTTACGGCTAGGTGCACAATTATGCATCTCACACAATTGCATCTGCGGTGCATTAGTGAGTGAATCAGGAACACATGGTTTGAGCTGCCAACTCAGCGCCGGACGACAATCCAGACACAGTGCAGTCAATGACTTAATTCGTCGCGCTTTAATTTCCGCTAAAGTTCCATCAATCTTAGAACCAAGTCATTTACACAGAAATGACGGAAAGCGCCCAGATGGAATTACACTCATTCCATGGAAATACGGTAAAGCCGCGGTCTGGGATTTCACTTGCACTGATACACTTGCCCCATCACATGTTACCGATTGCTCAAGTAATGCAGGTGCAGCAGCTAAAAAAAGTGAAGCTTTAAAAGCAAGAAAATATTCGACTTTAACCGATTCATACCTTTTTTATCCAGTTGCAATAGAAACCTTCGGGGTAATTGGAGCTATCGGACAACAATTTATTAAAGCAATCGGCAAGCGTATAAGTGAAAACACATTAGAACACAGAGCTACATCCTTTTTATTTCAAAGAATAAGCATTGCCATTCAACGCGGAAACGCTGCCGCAGTCATAGGCACAATACCTCCCTCAAAGTCTTTTGAAGAACTATTCCTCATACCCCGACGTAGCTTTTCAAACTTTCTTAAAACAAAATTCAACCAAATAAAAAGTAACAATAGTAATACAAACACACCTTATACACCCAATTTACCTTCAACACCTCTTCCATTACAACCTATTAACAAATCCACTAAAAAACAATTAGAAAATAATTCACTAAAAAATAAAATAATTTATAATAATAATAATTCAATACCAAACATAAACTTAATCTCAGATTCAATAAAATGCCAGAAACGAAGGAATCAGAAAATATTGATAACAGTTATCAGTTAAACGACGATAATAATTGCAGAGTCTCTAAAACAAAACACATTGAAACAAATAAACAAAATTTCGATATTTATATCGCACCTAATCTTCAACAACCAAATCATAACAGTAACCCACAAACTCCCAAATCGAATAAACTTAAGGACAATACTATACAAATAAAACCTAATATAAATAATTCTAAGGCACATTCGTTAATTAATTATTTCGATAAAGAAATAAATATGTATAATTTACGGAAGCGAAACAATAACAAAGTTGAGATCCCTAAAAAATCTTGAACAATCAACACAAAATAGTCAAGACAAAATCAATTATTTTCCTGTTGAAAAGGAAATGAATGAAGATTTATTGCTTACATCGCAGTCTTGTAGTCCAACATTGAATCTTAAAAAACTAGAATTGAGAATTTGGACAGATGATTCTACTACAGCTATTCCTTCACAAGATGTTATTGGAAAAGTTGGTTTAACTAATTTAGGAAATACTTGTTATATGAATAGTGTTTTACAAGCACTATTTATGACAAAGCTTTTTTGTAACGATATTTTATTAAGTACAAGAAATGCAATATCGTTATTTTCAAAATTAAAAGTTTTGTTTGTGCTTTTGCAACATTCTCCAAGAACTTCCCTTCCGCCACATGAAATATTAAATCTTGCAATACCACCTGGATTTCAACAAGGACAACAACATGATAGTTCAGAATTTCTAGGATTTTTATTAGACTTTCTACATGAGCAAGAGCGAATGAGTGCCGTACAACCTCTAGCTGGAGATGGTGCTCCAATAGGATCATCACTGGTAGGACTGACTGTCGTTCAAAAGTCATTTAGTGGCAAGTCTGTGACCATATCTAGATGTGATGATTGTAACACTCAGAGTGAACATACAGATCATTTCCGTGAACTGCAGCTATCTTTCCCAAATAACTCTAGCGATCAGTCAGTACAAAATTGTTAGACTATTATCTTCAATCAGAAAACTAAGTGGGGATAATCAATATCATTGTGACACGTGTCGTAGTTTAACGGATGGAGAAAGAGTTACAAGAGTTGTAGAACCTCCTGCCAGATTAATATTAACCTTAAAACATTTTCGATATGATACAACTTCACAACAGAGAACTAAATTACTGCAACATGTAAAATTAGATTTATTTGTGGATTTAAATGAGATTCATTATGAATTGTATGCCGCAGTGGTTCATGCTGGATCAAGTTTAGATTCTGGTCATTACTACACATATGCGCGCGATGGTGATAACTGGTTTAGATTCAATGACATTATTGTCACTCAAGCTACTTTTGAAGACCTATGTGGAGTAAGACCACCTGCAACCCCTTATATATTATTTTATCGCAAACAAGATTGTCCAGATCCAGATAGTTTACCACAGTCTGCTCTACCTATTTATTTAAAAGAAGTTTTAATAAAAGACCATTCACAATTAGATAAAATAAAAGACGCCGATCCATTAAAGTATATGATATCCGCAATAAAAGAAATGATGAGCCACCTCCTCCCGGGTGTAGTGGGAGGTTAGGTATCGATAACTTTAACAGCAGTAGTTTTATTTGTTAAATTGTATATCATTTAGGTTTGAATCTATTTTAAATTATATTTGAATGGTTGGACAATAGCATGTAAATAATTTATCAGTTAAGTTAGATGCTTAAGTTACACTTTTGTATTAATTATATATATAACTCTATAAAAAAAAAAAAAAAAAAAAAATAAATGAGGACTTCCTCAAACATTTACTAATTATCGCAAGAGAAAATCATAATTTTTCCATAATTTTGGTTCTATGAAAAATTGTGCGTGCTTTTCAAACTGAAATTACTCAAAAAAAGTATTACCACCAAAAAGTGCACACCTAGCCAAAAAAGTTCATTAATCTATGCACTTTGTTTAAAGGTATAACTGGTAGGTCTAAGATTAAATGCATAGAAAATTTTTGGGTAATTTGTAGGTAAAATCCCAAGAACCACTTTTATTAAAAAATTCGTAAGAAATAGCCAACTTATAATTTTCGCAAAATATGAACTCAAAATAATCAATTGTATTTAAAATTCGTTTATAACAAATGTTCGAATGTCCTGCCACCAGTTCTTATACATAAACCACACCGTCTTAAAAAATTTCGTTTTAAAAACCTGAAAGCGTAACCGTCTTCTCTCAGCCTTCCAACGGCTTCGCGTATTTTTGTACAAAGGTCCTGCTCGTTTGTAGTATGTTTCATACACATTTTTTTTCATATAACCCCACACAAGATGTAATCCAAGGGGTTGGGGTCGGGTGAACGCGGTGGCCAATCGATAGTATCTCTTCGTCCTACCCAACGATTGGGATATGCATGATTTAAATGTTCTCTAACATTACGAGCATTATGTGCTGGAGCACCATCGTGTTGAAACCTTACATTTGATTTTCCAATGCTCCACCTGAATGTACTACATTGGCCAGAAAGCGAGTTTCTTTTACCTGGAAAAGTTTTGAATTTTGCCGAAAACTTGCTGTTCCAAGCAAGGTAGGGATCTTTAGCGTGCATGACAACACTCACACACGGGACCTCCATTTTACCTCTCATCCGAACGAGTGTATATTTTTGTGAAAAATGCTCGCCTAACATTTTTCAAGCGGACCGTGTCGGGATTTGAACCCTGGACCTTGGGCATAGTAGTCACACACATACCAACTACGCCACGGAGCCGCCGCATCGTGTTGAAACCACACTATACGCCTAGTTTCTAAAGGGATATCTTATAGAAGATCGCTTAATTCGTGTCGAAGAAAGTGAAGGTACCATTGTGCATTGGGCCTGGGTGGGTTTCAACACGATGGCGCTCTAGCACACAATACTTGTAATGTTAGGGAACACTTAAAACTTGCATATACAAATAGTTAGGTAGGACGAGGAGTCACTAACTATTGGCCACCGCGTTTGCCAGACCTTAACCCCCTGGATTACTTTTTGTGGGGTTATATGAAAGAAAATGTGTATAACACACATATCACAAAAAAAGCAGGAATTCGTAGAAAAATACGCGAAACCGTTGGAAAGCTGAGAGAAGACGGTTACGCTTTCAGGTTTTTAAAAAGAAATTTTTTAAGACGGTGTGGTTTATGTATAAGAACTGGTGGCAGGACATTCGAACATTTGTTATAAACGAATTTTAAATACATTTGATTATTTTGAGTTCATATTTTACAAAAATTATAAGTTGGTTATTACTTACGAATTCCTTAATAAAAGTGCTGTTCTTGGGATTGTACCTACAAATTACCCAAAAATTTTCTATACATTTAATCTTAGACCTACCAGTTATACCTTTAAACAAAGTGCATAGATTAATGAAGTTTTTTGGCTAGGTGTGCATTTTTTGGTGGTAATACTTTTTTTGAGTAATTTTAGTTTGAAAAGCACGAACAATTTTTCATAGAACCAAAATTATGGAAAAATTATGATTTTCTCTTGCGATAATTAGTAAATGTTTGAAGAAGTCCTCATTTATTAAACACGCAACATTCACGCATACAACAGAAAACGAACTACCCTCAAAAGGTCAGTATTTCTTTTATTGCAAATTAATATTCGAAGTTCTGCACGATTTTGACACAAAACTCAAAAGTTGTTATAACTTTGAAACCATCAACAATTGGATAACAATATATATAGTTATTTGAATAGGTATTGATCTCAGCTATCAAACCCTTCAATTTGGACCATGACTTTTGGGACACCCTGTATATATATATATATATATATATATATATATAAAATAAGATGTATCTGTTAACAAACTTTTATGAAAATAATAAAAGCTTATTGACAATTACAAATCGGGCTAGTAGTTATATAGCCATTAACAAAACAATAGCTTTACTACTTCACAGGGAGGAAACATCCACTGACCGACGGTTTCGGCTTTGTTAAGCCTCGTCAAAGTGAAATAGTTTCCAACCCTATGAAGTAATCGAAGCTATTATACTGATATAATTTCGAAACAATCTCTGTACTATGGCAAAAGTAGATCATACCGCCATCAGGTGATAAAACACCAACACTACTAAGCATGGAAGTACAGAATTGAATCGAAACTACATAGTGGATTCTATACATGGCTATACAAGTACATCTGGCCATTTGAGATTTGCGGAATGTTACAGCAAAATTTATTTAGAAACTTAACAAACCTTTTCGTGGCGACACCCGGGTTCATGCCCCAAAGGCAATTCAAATAATAAAGGACAAGTTATTTGCAGTCCGCAATAATTGTTTCGAAATTATATCATTATAATAGCTTCGATTACTTCATAGGGTTGGAAACTATTTCCCTCTGATGAGGCTTAACAAAGCCGAAACCGTCGGTCAGTGGATGTTTCCCCCCTGTGAAGTAATAAAGCTATTGTTTTGTTAATGACTATATAACTACTAGCCCGATTTGTAATTGTCAATAAGCTTTTATTATTTTCATAAAAGTTTGTTTACAGATACATCTTATTTTATATATTGTTCTACACAATTTCTTATTGCGGATTTCAAATAACTTGTCCTTTGTATATATATATATATATATATATATATATATATATATATATATATATATATATATATATATATTACTATGATAATAGGGTAATTTAGGGGTAGGTTAGGTCATGGGGGTTGTAGAATAAATGTAAGCAATTTCCACTTTAAGAAAAGCACATAATTCCAGAAATCATAAGGGTAAAACGGTCACTCTACATATTGTTAATTGAGAGGACACTGTATATAAAATACACGGGATTAAATGCATGAGAACATAAAGATGTCTAAGTGTAGTTTACACGTAAAGATTAGATTTTAAAACGCAACAAATTGTATCAAAATTAAATCATCGGGAAGTATAGATAAATTGGCATTTCAAATATTTAACAATTGCGTCGAAAATATTATCGTACACGCACTCTAAATAATTCATTATTAGAAAATCGTACGTGACAGAAAGAAATTACATTTGTTCAAAAAACCAATATTCTGTAGAAATAAACAAGCACCAGACGATTCAATTTAGACGATAAAATTTAACAAACATCCGAATACGTGAGTTAATAAAAGTCAAAAGTTGGAAATTCTCGAATAATAGCACGATATGCGGGATGCATACGTGACAGACAAGGCATGCATTTAAAGATTTAAACTAAATAATTGGTAAAAATTCCGAGGTATGCGAGATAAGGTAGAAGTATCGCCCTAGAACGAAAACAAGCCAATGAAATCAATTGGAGGTACGGCTTATATATACGATAGTGACAAAGCGACAGGTTAGTTTATATTCAAACTGAGCAACGACTATGATCAAAGGTGTTAAAAGCTAACGTAACCAGTGAAGTATAAACCAAAAATAAATCAGAATTAAAAGTGCGAGAATTTGTGCAACGAAAATAAGCCAATCTATAAATACACGTAAATAAAACGACTCAATTAAATTCATTTCTAATATTAATAAAACAGGGTTTTTAATTCCGACATGGTTTTTAATTCCGACATGTAATTTGGATTTTAATTTCGACTTTAATTTGGGCTACGACTTTAATTTGGGGCTTCTAACTTTGAACATACTTTAATTTTGGAGATAATTTTAAAAATAAAAGTATTCTAATTTGGACATATTCCGATTTGGTACGATTTTAACTGGAATCGATTTATGGGAGGCGATTCTTATATGGGGCAGGCATATCAATAAGCAAACCGAACACAGAAAGGGGATGCAGATCATAGACTAGGATGGAACTACAGAACCCATTCCAGGTTAGCAATCTTAATACACTTTATGATTGAAAACTGTTTTGATTTGATATTTGGCACATTGTATATTTGTAAAGAGTCATCAAAAAGGGTCACTTAAAGATTTATGAAAATGGAATAGGTATCTTGGAACGTTCAAAGGTGCCTGAATAAATTAAAAGATATTTTTGCTGGCTTTCAGAAAAACATAAATCTGGTATATGTAGATACTCTGTACAAAAAGGAAAATTTTTAGTGTTGTAAATCTTACCATATTGTGTATTATTGAATTGCTTTATTTGATTCAATAAGATCCATTCAGTAAGCTAGTTGGGGTAAAAATCCTAATCTAACATTTCATAACGTGGGGCTAAATATTAATAAAATAGGGCAACATTACAGCATTTAGGATGCCCATCGTAGGGGCCTGATTGTTCAAGGAGGATATCACAACAATTTTATGGTATGCCCAATCGTGGGGCCAATTCACAGCAATTTTAATACGGCCCTACGCTGGGGCTCGATTGTTCAGGTAACATCACAGCATTTTATTACGTCCAAATCGTGGGGCCTAAAACCACAGCAATATATATATATATATATATATATATATATATATACGTATAATAGTGAATAAGATGAAATAATAACTTAGACTTTTATGCAAAGCCCGAATGATCATTTCAAATCGAACTAGTAATTGAGAGATGGAAAATATAAGGTCTTGGACAGGACTTGAACCTGTATCCTGGTTTTGCCGGAACCATGCGTTTACCAATTACGCCACCGAAACCGATGACGACAATTGGGAAATTTACAAATTTAAATCGTGTACACGACGATACATCAACCTAACTTTAAATTACGTTCGGTATTTTTGTCAATCATATCTGACATTGTCAAATTTTTGACTTATGTGTGCACGATTTAAATTTGTAAATTTTCCAATTGTCGTCATCGGTGTCGGTGGCGTAATTGGTAAACGCATGGTTTCGGCAAAACCAGGATACAGGTTCAAGTCCTGTCCAACACCTTATATTTTCAATCTTTCAATTACGAGCTCGATTTGAAATGATCATTTGGGCTTTGCATAAAAGTCTAAGTTATTATTTCATCTTATTCACTATAATACGATAGTATTTATCAACTTACCTTGTGTAATTAACTACCTAAAATATTTATATATTTAATACTTGGCTTATAGCCATAATTTTGAGCGTATCTTCCTGTCTACAACTGACATAAGTCAAAAACTTGACAATGTCAGATATGATTGACAAAAATGCCGAACGTAATTGAAAGTTAGAATGATGTATCGTCATGTACACGGTTTAAATTTATAAACTTCTCAATTGTCGTCATCGATCTCGGTGGCGTAATTGGTAAACGCATGGTTCCGGTTAAACCAGGATACAGGTTTAAGTCCTGTCCAAGACACCTTATATTTTCCATCTTTCAATTACTAGCTCGATTTGAAATGATCATTTGGACTATGCATAAAAATCTAAGTTATTATTTCATCTTATTCATTATAATACGAAGTATTTATCAACTTACCTTGTGTAATTAACTACCTATATATATATATATATATATATATATATATATATATATATATATAGATTACGGGAGGTCATTGAAACTCAAATTCCATAAATAAAACCCATCCAAATAGAAAAAAACAGGAAAAATTGAAATTTGCAAAGATTCATTATTCCATCCTGTATAAAAAATATAAGCGTATTGTAAATACAAAGCCATTAAACTGCAAAACAAACAACATTTATTGTGTATGCAAATTAATTTTAAAATATAAGTACAAGCGTACTTCTTTGCCATTAAAAGACTATACTCTTATTAATTATGTGTGTAGATATAGCATTTAAATTTCTTGTGTGTAGATATAAAAGCAAATGCGAATAATTTTTTCGTGTGTTACTGGAAACGAGTTTTCATTTTAAGATATATATTACTCAAATTTAGACCAGGGTAGAAAATTAATTAACGACATCAAATAATTTTAATCACCCTGTATAAAGAAACAAATAGAAATTACGTGCGAAATTTATATTAATTAATTTAATTTTTAAGTAACGGGTATTAAACAAGGTGTACAAATAATAATTAATATTTAATTGGTATTCGCTAAAAATTAAAGGGTAGAAGTCAAGGCCATTTATTATTATTTTAATTGGAGTTAATTGAACCATTAGTAATATATAATAAGCATAAAAGCCTGTGAAAATCCAAGTTTGGTTAAAATACCATAAAATAAAGCTCGCAGAATTATATTAAAACGTTCATTAGGAGCACACACCTGCAAACTTTTAAATGTCAAAGTTCTAATAAATTTGAATAGATAAACATGCAGCTTCTACGTATATTGGAAACGATCGGATGTTTTAGCAGGAAATGCTAGACGAGGGGTTATTTTACTCACGTAGGAATCCACGTGGATTTAAATAGCAGATAGTAAAGAATATCGATTTGTACCACTTAGACCAAGGTAGAAAGGGATGGATAAAACGCGCAAAGCAGAGACACGGATAATAAAAGGCGTGATTTGTGAAGCTTCACTAGGGCTACGATTGGTTGAAATAAGATGCAAACATGAGAGGGGAAAGTATATCAGTGGGTGTATAAAATTAATTAGTTGTTCTCAGACGTGGCGAGCCGTGTGGAAATTTCTTAGATTTTCAACTTGAACGAGTGCAAATTTTAGTAGAATCGCTGTGTCGGACCGTCGAAAGGGAAAATAAAATGCGAAATTCTAAAAATTGTCCGTTGCGGGACAAATTCGACGTGCAAGCGGGCCATTATATAAACCCGCGTTTATAGGAGTTTCGCTCTCTTAGATTTTTGATTTTATTCGATACTTTAAACAGTTTTGCTATTTATTTTTTTGATTATTCGATACTTTAAGTAGAATACGTGGTGATTACGTGCTACAATAAAAGTTATTAGTACACTTAGAGAAGATAGATAAGGTAATAAAGTCTAGTAATATTTGCGGGTATTACTGTACCAATTATCCAAATTAGTAGCGATAAATAAATACATTGAAGTATGCAGTTTTTAGTATAGCGTGAACGAATTATGAATTTCTTTGCTATTTTGTTCGGGAGTGAGTAATCAAGTGTTATTCGTAAACGTGATTGGATCTACAAAACAAGATTTAGATATACATAGATGCGTTCCTGAGAAGCCCTGAAACTTTTTAGACGAATGGTGGTGTAGAAAAATTTTAAAAGGCGACCCGAAATCCGAGGACGTAAACATAACCCAGTTGGTATGGTGTGATTAGCAAGGACGATGTACATTGAAGCCACGAGTGGAGTTACCTTCAGGTAAATTATGCAATTTTGTTCAATCTTTGATGTATTGGTGTGTGTTGAATATTTTTATAATTTGTGTGATAAAATTGGACAGTAGTAAATTTGTATAAACAACAAATTTTTAATTTTAAGGTAAAATTTTCTTGTATAAGTAGAAAGGAGTATTTATCAGGTTTATGTTTTTGATTATGATAAAAATTTGGGTCTGTCTTTGAGCTCAATTAGACTAACCTGTTTAATTAACGTAAAGGGGTGGGAGATGCTCCCTTTTATTCAGACTTAGGTCTGCACATATTGTTAACTTAATTAGTATGCATCCTACAAGGACTTTAATTCTGGATGCAAATTAAAATGATGACAAATTTTAACTTGAAATTTTATGATGCTGAAATTTGTGCTGAAATTTAATTTTGAAATTTTAATGTATTATGAATATTGATGTAAATAGAGTTAACGTTGATGCTTGTGGTAGGAATGTGTTTTTTTTTATGAATGAGGATGAAAGTTTTAACTAGGTGAGCAGCCGAGGCGGAGAGAGTAAAAAGGCGATTATCAGAAGAGAATCACAGCAATCTGGACGGCCCAACGTTGGGGCTCGAGTGTATTTTTACTCTGGTGAGTTTTTTTTGTAGGTTACACAGAATCTTGACGCCCAATTCGTGAGGCTCGATTCTTAATACGAGGAAACACAGCAATCTTGGCGACCCAAAAGTGAGGCTCGAGTTCCAAATAAAATTTTTGTGATTTTATTCCAGGAAACTGGCGATCTGAGAGAGAGAGTTTCTGTTTGTGTATAAATTTAAGAGTATTTTAGAGTGTGTGAGAGTGATTAGAACGTATGCAGAGAAAGGAGTGGTTTATGAGTCAAGGAGTGGAAATTGGAAGTGACGATAGTGCATTGTGTGAAAAAAATTCGAAAATGGAAGAAGCTGGAGGCAGTAGAGATCAGTCGAGGACGGAATCAGGGGATCAAGAACACGAGATGATAATGAGGATGCTTGAAAGAATGAATGAGACGTTAAGCGGGGTTAGAGAGGACTCAAATCGAAAATTTGAGCAAATGAGTGAAGAATCGAACAGGAAGCTAGAGGAGATTAGAGAAATGATTAAGGAATCGAATCGTAGGTTTGAGCAAATTAGTCAGAAAATAGATAAGACGAATCAAGAAGTTTCAGAATTTAAAAATAGTCTTACCGTGAAAATGGAAAGTAGGGTTGATAGAAATGAGAAAAACATTACAGGTCTTCGACAGGAAATGGGACATTTAAGGTCCGAAGTACGCATTTTTTGTGAAGAAGAAATAAATATAAAAATGACTAAAGTAACGGACTCATGTAGGGATCAGTTAGGCAGGGTAGAACGCGAAATTAGTAGTATCAAATACAACATGTCAAGTTTAACGGGGGATGGTCCCAGATTTTATACAGGTGGCGTATCATTGGACCAACATATGAAATTTTATAGTGATAACAGGGTAAATCCACAAATTTTTATTAATAGTGTAAGAAATCTAGTGGGAAATTTATTTGACGAACAGACTAAACTCAATACGATAAAGGCTTTATTGAAAGACAATGCGGAAGCATGGTATAATTTAGTAGGACAGGACATAGACACGTATCAAGATTTTGAAAACAAATTTTTACAGCATTACTGGAGTGATCACAAACAGGATCAGATTAGGGACGACTTGATTACAGGAAAATTTAAGGGAGAGTTTGCAGGTTCTAGGGAGCAATATGCCATCCGCAAATACAGTGTGGCCAAACAACTTAATCCACCATTGACGGACAGACAAATAATCAAGTACTTATCACGACATTTTGAACTGGAAATCAGACAACACGTGGCCTTACAAAACATCACAGAACGGGAGACATTTTTAGAATATTTACAGAGATATGACGATGTATGTGTAGGAC
This sequence comes from Platerodrilus igneus, assembly GCA_036346225.1. Classification (NCBI taxonomy): domain Eukaryota; kingdom Metazoa; phylum Arthropoda; class Insecta; order Coleoptera; family Lycidae; genus Platerodrilus; species Platerodrilus igneus. The sequence goes on from JARFIW010001382.1 coordinate 350,285, forward strand.
GGACAAGAGAGATACGTGAACGAAACATTAATACGGTTAGGTTTGACAACAGGACACAGAATTATCCGAGACGGCCTGACTACAATAGAAATTTTCGACCGAATTGGGAACGACGAGGACAGGAATACAGAAGCAATAGTGCGACTAGGGGACCTACGCCAAGACCTAGTTACACGAGACAGAACAGTTTACCGGAAGTAAACAGGACAGTGACGAGCACGCCGAATAGAGACAGGGACACTGATATTAATACGAGGAGGACGTACGCACAGGTTGTAGAAGGACAACCAGGACCAAGCACGAAAAACAGGACGAGACAGGATTTTTAGAACGCGACAGACCACTAGATTTCTGTGTAAATGTGTATGAACATCCACGGGAATTTTTCAAAATTGAGGAGGAAATAGAGCCAGAAACTGTAGAAAAATTATGTTTGCCAATTATTAATATAGAAATTTTTGAGAATAATGTAGAAGTATTACTTGATACAGGGGCAGAGGCGAGTTTAATATCGGAGGAATTCGTCAGCAAAATTAGGGATAAGGTTTGTGATAGAATTATGCCTATAAAGCGTAGCCATTTAGTAGCTCCAAATAAAAGGAAGTTTGCTGTAGTGAATAGTGCTGTGGTGCTTAGGATCAATATAGGAGGTTTAATCTGTGAACAGGAGTTTGTAATTGTACCTGGACTGAAGTTTCAGAGCATTTTAGGTGTTGACTGTATGATGAAGTTAGGGGTTTTGATAGATATGGAAAGGAAGGTAGTAAGGATTAAGGATAGGGTAGTGCCATGGATGGGCAGTTATGAAGTCACAGAGGATGACACTGGGTTGAGTATTAATGTAGTAGAGGTAAAGGATGATGGAGTTAAACAGATCAACACAATAAGATGTCCAGAGGATAGGATAGTAGAGGTTCAAGCTTTATTACAAAAACGTGCAGAATTAGTGGGGGTAGAAGCAGCATATCGGGAGCAGGTGAAGGCAGAATTAAATAAAGATGCACGAAAAATTAACCAACGGACCAAACCGCAATTCCATTGTCCACCATCCATGGACACACTTTTGAAGAGGTTAAGTGGCAAGTTTGTTTTTAGTAAATTAGATTTAAGGAATTCATTCTGGCTGATTCCATTACATAAGGATTCTAGAAGGTACACAGGATTTTCCGTAGAGGGAAAAATCAATAATTTTAAGGTAGTATCGTTTGGTTTGTCGGCAGAAAAGGAAACAATAATAAATGATAAACAGACAAGTGTAGGGACTGAAGAAGAAGCAATATGTAAGAGTCAGGATAATAGGGATGATAGGTTTATTGTATGTGAGATAATAATGATGATAAGTATAGATATAGAAGGAGGAGAAATAGTTTTTTTTTTTACTCTGGTGAGTTTCTTTATAGGTTTCACAGAATCTTGACGCCCAATTCGTGAGGCTCGATTCTTAATACGAGGAAACACAGCAATATATATATATATATATATATATATATACATACACTATGTAATTTGTAGGTTAGAATTAGTTAGATAGGTCATAGGACAATTTAAGATAGGCTAGCATGTGTAAATACCATCTATTAAAAAGTTAAATGTGTAAATACCACCTAGTAAAAGGTTAAATAGGTGTCTTAAAAATCTAGTGTAACGATGAATTAATTTCGAGTGGGAATTTTAGATTTAATTGTACTTCTGTTTCAGATTTGCACTTATTTGCAAAGAAATTTCATAATATTTAGGGAGCAGAAACAATTAATGTTAAGTATTTATAAAGATCAATTTATTAGTGTACAGTGTAAGGATGCAGCTTTAATTATAGTATAATCAGCGTATAATAAGTACAAAGCTTTTTCATTTTACTTTAGCGTGATCGATAATTTTACGGGCATAATTTTAGTGAAGTAGAAACATTTATTTAATATTGCTTAGCATATGTAAATAGCATAGGGAAGAATTTAGCATAAGGTAGCATTTAAAAACATGAGGTTGGTAGAAAGAGATAGTTTCTGTGTATGAAAGTGACTTCGATAAACGAAACTCGACGGTTGCGATAGGCACCTTCTGGGTAACGATTTATTTCAAGGATGGGGCGTGTTGTAAACAACCTCATAGTAAAATCAATATTTTCTACGAATGCAAGTGGACGTTCAAGCAGGCAGGGATCAACATGAAAACAAAGACAGAATAGTTTTAGCATATAAAAGAGGGAGATGCAAATGTTAGGTGTCGGTTAGACTTAGTAACTAACGGGGGAACAGAGATAGATTCGAGCCTATATGCAAGAGTGAGTTGGAAGATGTTTGTATAAGATACCGATTTAAATGGGATGAGAATTTGAGCAAGGTAATTGGACGTCACAAGTAGAAGGGAGACGCGCGACAGTCTAAGATTAAGAGATTTGTAAACGAAGCAAGAGAGGTAAAATGTTCGATAGAGAGAGATAAGGGTTCGTCTTACATGTGGGGCGTGAATCTAATAAGAATGTCAGTTGAGGCTAGTTTCGGGGAAGCAAAGCAGTCGTTGGACGGTTAGAAGTTATTTGCGCTGCAATTTGTTGTGTTCGAGCGTTAAAATTCCGGAATTTTAAAAGACCGTTCATGTTTGTTAACAAAATTACGAAGAATTATGGAAAGATAGCTTGAGGTTTTTAAGATTTTGATTCGGTTGTGATTTTGGGTTTTGAGAAATGTGGCAACGGTTAGTAGGTTACCGAGAAACTTGTTCATGTGGGGTGGAATTGTGAGATAATTAAACAACATGGTGGAACTTTTGGTCTATATAAACATCTAGGAGGTGGTGAGAAGCTTTTTTCTTTTCTTCGTTGGTCATTGACGTCAGTATAAGTAGTAGTCAATATTATTGAGTGCTTTTAAAAAATTATTATTTATAATTATACACAAGTTGGTGTGCTGTAGTACTTGTCGTTTAGAAAATCATGAAGTGCGTTTACAAAAAAAAGTGAAGTTTATCAAAGTCATATAAGTACAGACTACAGTTACTTTGGTTGTTGGGCTTGTAAGGCGTCCTAAGATGGATAAGCGATTGTGAATGCATCGAGTAGTGATTTGCTGATGGTATATGGAACAGTAGAGGAGTTTAGGAATTTTGGATACACCATCAATAGTTAGTTGAAAAGATTTGGTTAACTGCGTGCTGACAGGAATGACGTGACTCAACTTGGGAGCAGTTCCATAACTTATAATCATTATCGGGGGCAACATCATCTATGGTTGGATTGCAGGTGCATGTGGTGTGATGTTTTCCTGGTAACTGATCTTTATAAAAACATCGCTGAGTTTATTTGATCTGTTTTGTCAGTTTGTGCTTTTGAGTGCATTTTTATGAATTCTATGGACTTAAGAATTTATTGAACTTTATAATTAAATGAAAATATGTTTATGTAGAAAGGGATATTTAATATAAGGATATAAAGGCTGTTTATGTACAAAGTAAAGAGGACTTTTGTTGTTGCAGTGCTATAATTTTGCACACGGGTTTAAAATGGTTTTACTGTGAGCTCATATTAAGACAGGGGTTAAAGCGAGGTATGAGGTTGGCCCACTTTAAATAGGAATTTGTATAATGAGAAAATTTTGATCTAACAACATTTTTGGAAATAAATTGTTTCCTAATCGAGGATATGTAATTTTATGTATGTGAAATGTTATAATTGAAAAAGTTTTGGAAGTAGTAATTTTTTTGTGTAAATAGAATGTGATGAATTTTGGTAGTAGCGTTTTTTTGGAAAGGATTGTAGGGAAGTGTTTTTCAGATTGCAGTAAGGTTGCAGTTAGGTGAAGTTCGATTTTCAGCAGTCCAGGTAAGCTTCTTAGGTAGATTAGCAAGATTTATGCAGTACCAGAAAAGCAACCGAGGTAAACTTTAGAACAATATGACGCCCAACATGTGAGGTACGATTCATCCAGATAAACTGCATAACAAAATGACGACCTAAGCGTGGGGCTTCTTACAGAGCAAACTTCGTAACAAAAATATATATATATATATATATACGTATATATATATATTTTGCTATAATTATAGGGTAGTTTAGGGGTAGGTTAAGTCACAGGGGTCGTGGAATAAATAAAAGCAACTTCCAGTTAACAAAAGCACATAATTCCAGATATTAGAGTAAATAGGTCACTATACATATTGTTAATTGAGAGCACACTGTATATAAAAATACATGGGATTAAATGCATAAGAATATAGAAATATCCAAGAGTAGTTCACAAGTTAAAATAAGATTTGAAAACGCAACAAAATGCATCAAAATTAAATCAACGGGAAAGCTACATGAATTGGATTTATACATATTTAACAAGTGTATAAAAAATATCATTGTACACGCAATCTAAATTAGGCATTATTAGAAAATCGTACGTGACATGAAGAATCACATTTGTTCAAAAATCCAATATTAACTAGACAATAAACAAGCACCAGATTATTTCGGTTTAGATTAGAATAAATAACAAACACTGAATACGTGATTTAATAAAAGGAAATTGTTGGGATTTCTCAATTAATACCATGATATGTGAGTGTAATACGTGACAAGTCAGGCATCCATCCGAATATTTGAACTAAATAATTGGTGAAAATCCCGAAGTACACAAAGATAAAGGCAAAAGGTGTCGTCCTAACACGTGAATGAACGAATGAAAAGCAAGTAGAGGTACGGCTTTAAATACGATAAGAATGAAGCGACGAGTTGAGTATACATTTTAAACTGGGCTACGACTATGTTCTGAAGTGCTAAATTATTTTACGCAACCAGTGAAACGAAAATTAAAGTAAAATCATTTTGAAAAGTGTACGAATTGTGCAACGAATAAGCCGATCTATCATAGACGGCTTTTATTACTGACATGGAAAATGTTCTATTACTGACTTTGAATTTAAATTGGATCTTAATAATGGTAGTTTAAACTGGATTAATTTATTACTGGTATCTTGATACTGGCTTTAACACTGAACTTTAAATGGAATTTTAATTTATTGAATTGGATTTTACAACGATTTGGATTGTATTTTGGTTTTGATGTCGACTTCCAAATTCGACTCTCAATAGTCAGACTTGGCACGAAAACTCATGGGGGATGCAGATTACATAGCAGAACCATTCCAGGTTAGCAATCTTGATATAATTTATTATTGAAAACTGTTTTAATTCAATCTTTATCATTTCGTATCTATAAGAGTCAACAAAACATAGTAGGTTCATTGATCAATTTATGACAAAGGTAATAGGTATCTTGAAACGTTTTAAAGGTCCCTAAATATAAGCAAAAAGGCTAGTTTTGCTGGTTTCAATTTCATAAATCTGGTATACGTAAATATTCTGAAAAGGGGAAGATTTTAAAGTTGTAAATATTTAATCATTATATTGTGTATTATAGAATTGCTTTATTTAATTAAATCAGCTGGTTGAGGCAAAAACCCATAACTTAACATTTCACATCATAGGTGCTTCATTATTAAGGGTAAATTTTACAAAAAAATTTTAGGGTACCCAAAATCGTGGGACGAAAAACACAGCATTTTATTACGCCAAAAATCGTGGGGCTAAATATTAATATAATATCAAAGGAGCTAATAGATATATCACAGCATTTTGTATATAAATATATATATATATATATATATATATATATATATATATATATATATATATATAATAATTTTCTGTGTATAAAGATGTATTAGAGCACATTTCATTTTCCGTACATAAAATAATTACCCCGTATGTAAAATATTCGCGTAAAAACAATATCTAGTTGCATTTTCAAAGTACAAACGAACCCTTATTAAATATGTGTGCACATGTAATATTAAAAATCATTTTTGGAATTTGAATAAAACGTATTCTATAAGCTTCATAAGTAATAGAGAAAAGTGCGCCATACTTAAATATATAAATACTCCCTGTATGATTGTTGTGGTTTGTTTTGTATTTTTCTTGATCTTATATGAGAATTAAACCACTCATTGTTGTTAAAATCGTCTTTATTTACGTTTCGATCCATGGCGATTTTAATAACTATGAGTGGTTTAATTCCCAAAGAAGATCAATAAAAATTCTTAAATGCTTAATTAAATAAATAAATGTTTATTCAAAGTATTCGCGCGATAATTGAAAACCCATAAAATAGGTTTTATAGTTTTCTGCATTACTAAAAGATAGAATGCGACGCAAATATCAACTCCGTGTGTTAGAAAAGGGTAAACGGTACGTTTCACTGCATACATAAATAACGTAGCTTCACATTACTTGATCCTTAACTGCCGTCATTCTTGTAAATTCTTACATCAGCGGTGATTAATTCTCGAGATTAAATCTGGAATATTATGGAAAAAGGTGATGTAGTTAAAATTTTAATATATAAGTCGAAACTTGACTAGAACGATTCATTCAAGATTAATTCGCGATTTGTCACCAAGTAATATGCAATGTTGAGTAAAGATTTAAACGCATAGGTATGACCGATTTTTAATATTACGATATGTAGCAAGTACCGTAGAATTTTGCATAAATATAAAACTTATAAATTTGAGTACTTTCATACACAGAAGTTATCAAATTGAAACTATTAGGTGAAGCATCATTTGTTTTGTAAAATACTATGGATGCTGAACGTTCTTTGATCCAAAAGCTAGTCTGAAGTTAATTAATTAAAAAATAAAAGAAGATGCACTTTTGGTAACTGATATTCTAAAAGGAGATTTGAGGAATATGGATAAACTGGTAAACTGGGATTTAGCGTTAATGTAAAATGAAAATGTAAAGGATTTGATATCATTAATTTGGAGATGAAATTTTGATAAACGCAATTTTTCGCAAGTATAAAACTTTGGTTCTCTGTCTGTTAATTATAAAAATAATTGAATATATTGTAATTTAAATTTAGAATAAGTTCTCATTTTATTACTTGTAAAGGGGTTAATTTGAATCAAATTTTGAGGTCAAAATTTGAGGTATTTTGACCTTACTAAATAGACATCTGTCAAGAATTTTTGGCCAAACACCCTTACAAGCGTGATAACGGATGGGTAGATTATCTGCCTGCTTGCGTATCTGTGAATAAATATTAGATAAGAATTTTGATTATTTTCTGTATAAACTGGAACTGCGAATTGTTTTATAAACTGTTTTGTATGAATGAAAAATGTTTTTGAATGTATAGACATTTTCTTGAGATTTCTGTGTTTTATTCCATTTTGCAAATTCTATAACTTCCGCAGAACTAGCCAGGCAAAGAAAATAAAAGTAAGATAAAAATTTGAAATTCCCATTGCAGTGCGATTGTCACAGCACTCTTTCAGCTCCCACTCCAAAGAGGGGGTGATACAGCACTCTTTTAGCAACGCTCCAATGTGCGGCCGTTGTCACACTATTCTTTCAGCGCCGCCCAATGTGAGGCGCTGTCACAGCAATATATATTGCTGTGATAACGGCCGCACGTTGTGGAACCACTGAAACGCTTCTTTATATACAAATTATCTATTTTCTAGAATGTTACTGGAATAATATGACACATTATGATGCAAAGTTCTCAGAGAAACTCATTAGCGTCTAAAATCGCAGCTTTTTATTGCCTTGTAATCTGGTTCCACTTATCCGTGGCGCACGCTGTTTGTCTTGCTCCCATATATACTACTATTGTGGCGTATCGCTTCTCTCCAACTGTGAATGTGAAAATCATAAATAATTTTTATCAGTTATTCCATGGATTTTACAGGTTTTTTCGTGTTCCGGTTGCTTCTAGGAATAAACGATTATTAATTAATTAGTTTATTTGCATAGTTCTAAATACCGATTATTCATTCTTTTATATTTTAGAAAATTCTTAATTAAAATAAATTTTTGTAATCCACAGTGTCGTTAATTTAAACATTAATTGCTTTTTAATGTAAAAGGGGTTACATTTTATAGAAAATATTTGCTTTCGTGTTCCAGTACACAAAATCAAGACTAAAATTGAGACTCTTTAAATACACGTTGATTGTAGTCTCTTAAGCTAAATGCGTAAAGCTAGTACTATTCTACGCTATTTACAAAAGCTAAAACATATTTTAATAACTAACAATTATCCACCTTCATTAATAACGAAATTATTATATAATCCCCAAATAAATATAAATACAAACCATATCACTAATAATAATAACAATATCAATCCCGAAAGTAACCATATACACAAAACACTACCACACATCGAACACTTAACTTAAAAATTAATTCAGGTCTTTAAAAATAATAATTTTAAATTTGCTAAAAGAAATATATGAACAATAAATACCCTTTTCTCAAAATTAAAAGATAAAACCCCAAAACTCCAACAAAGAAACATTGTATATCAAATTAACTGTTTAGATTGCGATAATTTATACATTGTCCAAACCTCACAATGCCTAAGCCAACGTATAACACAACATAAAACCGACATTAAAGTCAAGCCAAATTCCTGTGCTTTATTGCCACATTTAGTTAATTTTAATTATAAAAAAGATTTTGAAAATCCTCAAATTTTAGAATTTGAAAAAGATAAACAGAAAAGATTGTTCTTAGAAATGTGTCATATCTTTCGAAAACAAAATGCAATAAATAAAAAACTGAAATTAATGGCTTAAGTTCGATTTATACTTATCTACTTAATTTTAGAGCAATAGTTGATAAATAGTTAATGCAAGAATTGTTAGTATATAAACACATAACTCAAGTAACCCTCACATGCACATGTACACTCATTCTCTCTATTCTTCCTCTTTCTCTCTCTAACAAACACACACATTCACACACACACATACACACACCCACTCACGCACGTACTCACGCATGCACGCACGCACGCACACACGAACTCACACACACACGCACTCACACACACGCACACACCCAACACAAGTAAACATGCGCACAAACAGTCCTACAAACAGAAATTCGCATGCACACATACAAAATCATACAATCCATCAATTTAGAATTTTGTTTTGACATTTTAATACTTTTACAAATTATACAATTCTACAACTTCAAAAAGCAATAAAATCTAAAACTTTTATATAGAAAAACCATTAATTTAGATGTCAATTTTATTTCCTCAATTTGTAAGTTATATTTATTTTATGTAAACTTTAGCCTAGTTAACATTATTTTAGAAAAGCCTGTGATCAAGGAGAAAATAAAGATCCGAAAATTTAAGCATTTAAAAAAGAGTTTACTTTGAAATCCTACCAGCTGACCTTAAATCCATAATTAAAGAATATTAATTTTATATATATATATATATATATATATATTGCTGTAATACTTACGTATTATCGAGCCCCTACTTTGGGCTGCTATATTTACTTGCTATGACACGCCCCTAGTTGGGTACTATATCTTTTATTTTGCTATGCTACGTGCCCTTACGTTGGTGCGCTATATTTAATTGCTATAATATTAAAAGAATTATTATCATGCTCTAACTTTGGTTCGATATCTGTACTTGCTATGATATTAAATTATTGTACCACCATTTTAACATTCACTATTAAATGTAGTTATTTCCTCCTCCAGCTGTTTTCTTAATATCACTATCAAACTGGACGTTATCTTTAAACAACTCTTTAACAACCAATGACAAAATTCAATATGTTACCGCCTTGCGCGTTATCTCTTCTCTATTCAATTTGTGACTCCGCCTTTCTACTATTTAAATCTTTGACCTCGGCTAGCATTTATTTGCAATTATAAAATTCAGTAAATTTAGATTTTGTATAATGAAACTAATATGTTATATACAGCTTTTGAAATTATTTGTAATACCTTTCTTATACATTTCATTTATTAATACCCATCTAATTGATACTCAAAAAACCCCAAAGTCACCAAAGAACATTTACTACCTTTAGGAACAAAGCGTGGAATATTCCAAACCTGTTTTCTCATTATTCATTCATATAGTATGCAACCTTTCTTGTTGACTTGTTCACAAACCTATAGTAATTTAGCAAATTCAATATAAAAACAAATAATACTCCATATAAAAAAGACAAATATCTTATAACTAAAAATCTCTGACCTGGTTTTATCTTTTCACATCGACGCTCCCATTAAAATTGATCTTCCCCAATTCGGGATTCCATTCAAATTATTACACTATTAATCAGCACCATTAAATCATATAGCCCAATTTATTCCAATTCTTAGACCTTCATCGTTCTTGCCCCAGACTTAAACTTGCAGCTCGTTTCACCCCTGTACTTCAAGATTATTATTATTCTTCTTTTCCCCTTTGACATTTAAATTGCATTACTGTATTTTTCTTAACATCAGACCTCTAATTTGTATTACAGTTTCCCCAGACATCAGAATCAGAACCAGAAATCGAAGCCCTATTATTTCTATGTCTTAGTTTACAATAAATTCATTAAAAACATACTCACGTTTAAACGGCAATTGTAATCATATTTTCACTTATTTAATTTTCACTCTTATACGTATCGCGTACTACTCTGTTTCATGGCAATGCACTTCGCCCTTTATTGAGTTTAAAACTGACTTCCCCATCAGGGAGCTTGCTAATATCATTTCGAATTCCCACTCCAACCGTGGGTGTGATCTAGAACTTGTCGTTGTCCCGGACCAATCAAATAATTTTATTACGAGCCGTTTCTGATGCAATGCTCGACATTTTCCCATAATCACAACCTGTCTGCAGCTGTCTTCGATAGTCAACATATTGTATTTTGATAGATTGCTTGCTTTTCTATAAACAACTGATGTAACCCGACTTTATATTTCCATGTTTACATATGTTTCACGCAATTTTTAATCTTTTCCCTTATCACATGGTTAGATCTTTGTACGCATTTATATTAGCTACCTGAAACTCTCTTTCTATATCCGTATTACTTTAATCGTCTGGAACTCTTCTTCTTAATGCGTGTCTAATTACACTTTATCAAATATACGCGTGCTTCCACTGAAAAATATCCTTATTTGTCTTACCTAAATTAACTGAACTTTATTTACAGGGTATTTAATATTTACTATCTACTTTAATACATTTATTTCACATTCCTACGCCGACCATGCGTCTTCTAAGTTTACCTGCGTCGCCCAAAATTATCTCTACTCTATATACAGGGTGTTGACTACTCACTATCTACAAACTATGTCTATTTCTTAATTATCTCTTTAAATAAGTGTAGTTTTCTGCTGACTATCTTAATTACTCATTCCCGAACTATTTTTGCTATAACGTGCACCCTTAAGCAACCCCTTATCACAGCAATATATATAATATATGGTACTGTACACGATTTAGATTTGTAAATTTCCCAATTATAGCCATCGGCCTCGGTAGCGTAATTGGTAAACGCACAGTTCCGGCAAAACTGAGATGCAGGTTCAAATCCTGTCCAATGCCTTATATTTTCCTTCTTTCAATTACTAGCTCGATTTGAAATGATCATTTGGGCTTTACTTATAAAGTCTAAGTTATTATTTCATCTTATTAATTGCAATACGTTAGTATTTATCAACTTATCTTGAAAAAAAACTACTTATAATATTTATATATATATATATATATATATATATATATATATATATATAGTTGGGTACACAAATAATGCTGTGACTCGGATATAGCCGAATTGTATTAATGAGGATGCAATAGAAAATACAAAATTTTTATCTTACGTGTCCTTTTTCTTGCCTGGCTAGTTTAGCGGAAAATATTTATGAATTTTGTTAAAAGGAAATGAAAAACAGAAATGTCAAGAAACATCTATGCATTCAAAAACATCTTTCTCTTATACACATTATCTAAAGAATCTCTTACATTCATAGATATAAATAACGTTTATAAAAACAATTTACAGCTGAAGGCCAGACAGAAAATTTACCTAATGGATATATACCTATTAAAGTGATCTTCACCTAATCCTTACTAACAAGTACAGAACCTAAACATCTTAAATGTGAGCCATAAAAAATCTCTTTAAAATTTTCGGAATAATTTACATATCCTTGTATTACCCCGTTTGTCAGTGTAGTTGGCCAACGACTCTGAGCAGAATATTTTCAAAAAGGTCAAAATGCTTGGAGCTATGAACACAAAATTCCTGGAAATTATCTCTTCACAAACAATTTTTATAAAAATAAAATCTTATTCTAGCTTAATTTTCTCAAATATCCTATTAAGTTACAAAACAAAACTATACTTGTAGTTGGTATTGTCAAATAGCGTTTATAAAAATATCATTTTCATTGTAATTAATGGCATTGAAAACTTTCGAGTTCTACTTCAAATCTCCATTTATAATGAATCTTGACGTTGAAATATCACTTTGCAAAGTACGTATATTTTTAATTGATTAAAACCAACAGTTGATCTTGTACCAATATTATTTATATTAATGTGATTGTTTAATTTTCAATTTTCGTTGTATTCTTCAAAATAGTTATCCTTTATAACTTATATTATATGTAAAAAGTCCACAGAATGGATTACAAATTACTCGAAACTTATGTGTTGCATGTCGTAAAATAAATTAATAAATGAATTTTTCTCGAAACTTACATGTTGCTTGACGTTGAAATCAATGACCCCTTCCTAATTTCTTATGTGCTAAAACAAACTCAATACGTCATCTTCTCGATTCCTCTAGGTTCTATATCGAAATATTAGTCACTGGATGATGTAATAATTACCCCGATTTTGCGTCCCAATGAGCTATTAGCATAAAGTTATAGCGGTCATATTAATCTTACATTCTTTATTAATGAACGCAACTGAACGCAACTGTCTCTTTCTTAAAGTTATTAAAATCGTTTTTATCTATTTTTATGGCTTTCCTGACAATAGCGTTTCCTCAAATTGGAGCGTTTATTTATTAATGGCAAATAATTAGCTTACTTAATGGCTTTTAGAAAATGTCTCGAACTTTCTGGATTAATTCGAAATTAAATTCTTTGAAAGAAAACTATTCTTTATTGAAAACTTATAAATATGGTATTTTTAACGAGGATGCATTACTGTGTGTATTTGATCTTCAGAAACGTTGGAATTGAAATATTGTCAGTACTTTAAAAGTGTGTGCGGCTCATTCTCATTCTGCAATAAATGCCTATACACGTTACATAATTAATGCGGGCTTCGTTCTTGTGCTTCATAAATGCAATAACATTTGTTTTACGGTAATTGAACCGTGTTCTATGAAATATCTATACACGGAAAATATGTTTTGCTCTATAAATTCGTAAAATTGATATTTTTTCAAACGCTTTCTACGGTAAATGCGATGACAACTCGTTATTAAAAGATATTTTTAGGAGAATAGAATTACTTATACACGAATGAAAATAAATGCTTTTATTTACACGTATTTAAAAATTGGGTTTGGTATTTATGCAGTATTTAAAATGAAAACTGGCTTATTGGTATCTCTCAGGAGTAGTTACTTACACACGACTGAAAATAAATGCGCATCGCTTTTAAATGGTATGTGTCTTTAAAGAGTATTATTTTACTTGAATATCTTATTTTATGAACTAACGGGATGCGTTTATGCGTTTATAGAGGGTGAAACAATTAAACATAGGAAAATTGTTGTTTGGGTGGGATATTCTTTTCTTATAATTTGGCGTTCAATGACCTCTCGAGACTTAATTATCACATCAGTACACACAAATACACATATGTACATGTATTGATGTGATGATGAAGTTATGAGAGATCATTAAAAGCCAAATTCTGTGAAAAAAAATCTATCACATACCGAAAAAAACTGAGAAAAGTAAAATTTTCCAATATTTGATTTTCTACCATAAGCGTATACCAATAGTACAGAAAATAAGATTCCCATGTATAATAACACTCTTTAAGGACACATATGGTATTATTATGTCATTTATAAAGAAGTCCAACTTTAAATCTTATGCAATTAATAATTATCTAAAAAAACTATTTTCTTATTGCATTTACAAAACATCAGAACGAAGCCACGATAATTATGTAATTAAAATCCGTGTATAGGCATTTATTACAGAATGAAAAGATTGTGAAACGAATATAAAATGTAAATACAAAAGACATTCATTTTAGGCACGTAAATAATTATTCTATACTTTGCAATAACAAGTTTTCATTGCATTTACAGTAGAACGCGTTTAAAATAATATTAATTTAAAGCATTTATAAAGCAAATAATATTCTCTGCGCGTAGATACGATTTAAAACAAAAATAAAATATTCATTCTCGTTAAAAATACTGAGTTTAATGTCGACTTTAGTCCATTATTTGATTGCAACAAATTGAACTGTTGTGTGGAATAGCGTCTAAAATGGCTTCAGATATTTGATCAAAACCCTTTTGTTTAATGATGTCGACGTAATTGGGACGATCACAGAATTTCGCTCAATAGTCTTTGAATATGCGTTGCATTTTCTAATCTGGGTATAACTAGGATTACTATTGAAGATATATGACGCCATGTTCCTATGCTTGAAAAGGAATCTAAATACCTATCACAGTTCCGAAATCATGGGCGTGTGAAAATTTTTATTCCTAAAACCAATTTGTTTTTTTTACCTGTGTTACGGTATCTATTGGTCTGGAAAAAATGCTGCATTTTGTTAGCATAATAGTTCACAATTTTTAAAATTCAAAAAATGTTAAATTGTTTGTTTACTCCCACTTCTTCCTCCATTAAAGTATTTTCTCACGAATGTGATTTTTGAAAAATATTTGTACGCAATATTATTGTATTCGGCTAGCACAACTCAGCACAACTGGCAGAATTTAAAAATCTGTTACGGTTCCAAAATTATAGGCGTGTGTGAATATTTTCATTCCTAAAATTGGTTCCGTTTCATTATCTGTGTTGCTGTATCTATTACTCTGACGGCATTTTGTCATTAGGAAAAAATGTATTTCGTTAGCATAATATAGCACAATTTTCATAAATTCCAAAATATTAAATTGTTTTTTATCCCCACCTCTTAAAATATAATATATTTCTACATATGTAGAGTTTGAAAAATATTTTCACACATTCTTTGCGTTTTCGAGTAGCACAACACGCAGAAGTTTTGTAAATATGTTACAGAAAAACTTATTTTACATTTTATCTTTCAATTTCAATATTATGTTTCTACTATACTGAAGCAGATATCGAGTTTCTTTCAGCGGCACAATGTAGCACAAATTAGTACCAATCGTTCAACAACAGTTGGATTTATTTAGTTAAAAGTGCGGGGCTAGTGTGATTTTATTTTTATTTAACTTCTTCGTTGTTATTAGAGTTACCGATCTCGGACTTGCGACACAAGGCAGCACAACGATAGCACAATAAATCACAATGAAATAAAACTGAGAATTGAAAAGTGCGCGACAACATAAGAAATTCTTTTTTGTATTTATCTCGAATACGCATTGAGTTGTTACAAAAGCGTGGTTTACGGCACAGTACGGCACAAACGAAGCACAATGTGGCACAATTAACAAAAATACAAAATTCGAAAGGTGCGGAGCTAACTTCACACACATTAATTATTGTTTGTTTGCGTAATACAGGACGTGGATGGGACTGACGCCTATCAATCCAGATTTTTGTAGCGAAGTTCGTTGCTTACCTATAACATTAAACAGAACACAGAGATACAAATAATTAGGTAAACAAAAATCAAAGATAGATAAAACTATAAAAAATCCTAAACTTAAAAAAAGCAAAATTCAAATTTGCGGTAAATTGTCGTAGAACGCATGATAATCCAAAGGAATCGTAGTTTTTAAATCCTTAAGGTCATTATATTTTCTACTTGCTATGGACAACCTAGTTTGGTGTAAATTTGGTAATAATTGATATTCCTTTGGTTTCATTAGTTCTCAACCTTGAAGCAGCAACAGCCATTCATCTTTTTAATTTATTTTATAAGAAACGTTACCATTTTTTGCCGAATATTGCAGTGCCCTGATATCATTAACTTTCAAATCGCCCACCTTCCTCCCAGGACTAATGGATTTAAAGAATTTAACATCTGCAAATGATTTAAAGGAGGAAGGCCTTGGATCTTTACGAGCACGTAGGCAGATATCTACTTACTCTGCTGGCACATTCTCGATAGAGGCGTGCATTGAGTCCACCTCCATCTGTATGTGTCCAACTTCGAAATATTTTTGTTGTATAGTTACATTGTTCACGATCGCCACATTCCGCAATGCATTTGAAATAGTAACATTTCTATTTTGTGCGGCGCATGCATCACTATAAATAATGATTTTGGTATTTAGGTTGTCCTTGTCAATCTGAGGAAGAATTTTTCTACAATTAGTTTCACAACAACAGACGAAAATTCTTCTGCAGAAACACCACCTTCAGTTTTATTCCAAAGGGTAACCATCTTAAGCTTTGAGGTTCACTATTTTTATCGTTGCTTTTTTCAGTACGACTATCTTCTTTTCTTGCTATGTGAAGGCTATGGTCATTGTCGTTTATAAACCCTAGTCTATGTGACATGCAAAGTGCATACTCGTCTTTTTTGGGTGAAAAAGACCTATATTTTCTGCGTCTAAAGTATTATAAAATTTTGTAACTGAAACAGCCGGAACATTATTTGTAGAACTCCAAATAGAAACATGATGATCGTATAAAGCTTTTTTCGATGCCCATTCCGGTAAAAGATATTGCTTCGATGATTCTTTGCGGCAATAATGAGACTTTATTTTTGGTAGTCATTCTAAAAAATCTTTTAAACTTTTCACTTGGTTCTCAAAAGGATTCTTCCAACGTTTTCTCCTGGACACTATTTCACTAACTGACTGATTGTAATCCCTCGCTACTGCAAAATTTTTCTTTGAATCTTTTTTCCAGAGCCATACCGCAGTCTTTCAAATATTCAATGTGTTTAAAAACATCGTTTTACACACACGGTACAATTTATCATTTACTTTTAGATGGTATAACATAGTTGGCGATCTTTTTGAAGTAGCCCGATTCTTTCTGTCTGTTGGTCTAATTGTTGGCTGTATTTTAACAAAACTGTCAATACACACTTTTTTTTTCTCCCCAACCGGAAAGCATCAAATACCTTTTTCCTGTCATTGTCGGTTATTTCTGAACATTTAATTACGGTTCTCTTTCCCTTTTTGTTTGCTCTTGTACATCTACAACGCGGTTTCATTTTTTTTTCAGTCTTTTGGCACTTTATTGTTCAATTTTTCACTTTGTTTTTTTCTGTCTAAGGATTATTTTCCCCTTTCTCTGTTAAAAGCATTCTGCATATCAGTCCATGTAGAATTATCTACTTGAGACCTCTTTCGCCTTTTTCTTTTACTGCTCCTTAATTCAATAGACGAGTTTTCTGAATCAAAATGCACTGTATACGGTACTAATCCATTATAATTATTGGAGCTGTCGCTACCATCACTTAAACAATGATCAAAATCAGGACTTTTTGAATTACTTAAAAGTTCAACATTATGATGAGAGATTTCGAAGTTAACATTATCGAGGTCAACAAGAATATGTTGTGAGTTTTCGTTTGCTTCACAATGAACTTGAACTGTTGAGTTTTTCTGTAAATTTTCTACTCTTATTGCATGTTCATAAGCATTGTAAAAACGATAAATCCAACTTACCTTACAAATACTTCTTTTAGTTTCCGTGCAACAACTACACTTTGTTGTATTTTATTACAAAATATTCACGAGTCACTCTAAAACGTGAACCTTGCACTCTAAACATTCAATAGAAAATGGCCAACTAAGCTCGAGTTGGCGCTAATTCCAAATTGGGTGCTTTATGGACGGAGTTG
Source organism: Platerodrilus igneus (assembly GCA_036346225.1). NCBI lineage: Eukaryota > Metazoa > Arthropoda > Insecta > Coleoptera > Lycidae > Platerodrilus > Platerodrilus igneus. The sequence goes on from JARFIW010001382.1 coordinate 368,098, forward strand.
GCTTGTGCGGTGTTTTTATATAACTTTGCAACGGATTGGGAGGTAGCTCGTTTGTTCAAATATGGGCATAGAAACAAGGTATTTGATGCAATAAATATCTTATTTTAGGTTAAAAGTGGAGTTGGCTTGTATGCGGATTAAGCCGTCGACATATCCCTTCAAATCGTGGGAAACGTCTACATCGCAAAATACATAATAATAAAAATTAATTCTCAAAAAGTTCGAGAATAATGTGTACACTACCTATTTTCCAGCTAAATTACGATATATAATACTCTTAGATTAATTATACAAAAACTCTCGTACAATGGGATTATTACTGAAATCTTTGTGAAACCAATTAAAGCGTAACAATCTTACCAATTTATGAAAGACCTTAACTTACCCCAGTGCAGTACTAACTAATCCAGATACGAATACACCACTTAGTCCTGGTAGTTCTGATGCTACATCCACAACGTAATAAGGTACGATTTGATCAGCACTCCTAATTTGTCCAGTTTTTAGTGGATCACAATCAAAATATTTAGCATAAACAATTAATCCAGTAAAGCAACAAATCAACTTGATAATTGTCGAAATAAATACATAAATGAAAAGCGCCCTATAAGAAAAAGGTCGAGTATGTTAAAACTCTTTGGAGTATACCTCTTAGAATCCTTAAATGTTCTCACTGCTAAAAATCGCTGTATAGCTGAAGGACCAATTCCAGCTACACTTAGCCAAGTCGGAACTGTGCCAAACACTATTGCCCAAAATGAATTTCGATCAGTTGGATCTGGATTCATACTACAATTTCAATAGACACATTTCTGGTAATTAACACTTACTTAAAAAATTCAATTCGTTGTCCTAAATTTGCCTTGTTCCAGATATTGGAGAAACCGCCCACGGACATTGTTCCCATGATTAGTACGGTTCCAAGCGTCCCAAACGTACAAAATAGCTGAAACGTATCTGCCCATATAACACCTTTTAGACCTCCTAATGATGTGTAAATAATACAAATCGAGGAAATAATTACAGCTGTAAGCGGAACATTAAAACCTGACACTAAAAAAATACTTATATTGGATAAGCAAACGACATTTCTCATACCTTGATTAAAAGCAAGTGCAGGACCGTATAATATTAACGGTAGGGTAGACATCATGGATAGCAGATATATTCCAGAAGCTAGCTTCCTGACAACTCTATTGAATCGTAGTTCGAAATATTCGTACGTTGTGGTTAACTGTAACTTGAAAAATACAGGCAAAAAAATATAATTGGTCACCAAGCCTGAAATAAACCATGAAATGACAATCATGAAGTACTGTGTTCCGTACGAGTATATTTCAGCTGGGATCCCTAGTAGTGATAGTGCTGAGAGAGAGCTAAAATGTAACTATTGTGCAGAGTGTATTCGTTTATTCATTAACTTACCTGGCAAGGAGCGACATACTAACAGGAAAAACGCCCATATTTTTACCACCTAAAAAATAATTGTTAATCGTTTTTTGTGTTTTTTTAGTACGGCCACAATAAATGCCGATAAATAAACTGCCACAAAGCATTACAGAAAGCATTATGTAATCCATCCAGTTAAGTTGTAGGTGTTCCATTGTATCTGAACTACTAAAAGTTTTTGTCGGTTTGATGAGGGAAGTTTGATCACTTATATTGTATTCGTTGCATAATTAACTTAATTAATTTTAAACAGTTTTTATTATACGAAATTTAGTAGGATAGAGATCTGAGATATACCGCATTCATTGTATAACCCACGAGGTTAATTCGTTTGTTATGAAACTGGCAAGATTAAGTAAAAACTATCCGAGATTAAATAAACCATAAAAGCTTTGCTGTAGATATCTAATCTACGCTTTAAACACATTATTTGACCTAATTAACTTTTGTTCTTATTCCAAGAGTATTTCATAATCATTGAACTTTATTCGAACTGGAACGGACGCGAAATGAAAGAAAAGAGGCAAATTTATTTTTGTGCAAACTCGCACCATGGCAGTATTTCCCTATTTCTTTAGCACATTTCAGGAATGGCATAAACAGTTTATCTTTCATAATTATGTTTTATTTAATATAATCAAAAGCATTTTAAATTATTGAAGTCAAGTAATTCATCTGTAATACGTTAACTATTACACAATATACATATACGTGAAAGAATTCCTCATAGCTGTGTCCGAATTAAGCTTGCCACAAATCGAGTGTAACAATTTTATTTTAGCAGTAAAAGAACCTATTCATTAAACGTACAATGAATATTGAAATACCTTTATTAACTAAAATAAAGATTCGAGTAACAATCAAATTTTTATAGTATTACTATATCTAGGATTAGTAGTCTATTTGTTTCGGAGTTCGGTGCAATTCCACAGCCACTGGCGCGCGCGTGAGAGGTTCGAGAACCCCACTTATGATCCTCCCACCATGCAAGAACGCAGCGAGCGCACTCGTCGATAGTTAAAGGCAGCGTGAAGATGCATTCAAAAAGAATGGCGAGTGACCTCCGGGTCGCCTTATTTTGGTGAAACACTTCCTGAGTAACGGTTAGTACTTAATCCACATTTTGCATATTCGTTATCATATTAGCTAATTTAAAATTTATTTAGCGCAACGATATGTCAGAAACCGCAACAACACGTCAGAAACTGCAACGATAAATTAGAAACCGCACGACCACTTTGAAATTACAATGTAGAAACCTTAACTTATGGACTACACAATGAAAGATTATATTTGTAAATAAAATTAGAAAACGGAAGATTACGCTATGAAGTAATGCTGCCTTGAACCAATGTGAGAAATCCGCTTCGCTCCTACATCTGTATTAAAGCATGGAAAACAAGCATATTTAGCTGCAGGCCCCGCACTGCGAAGTTGTTTCCATTGCAACCAAAGACGACAGCCGGTTTTGGGTTCGTAATAGAATTAAGAATTTCCTCAGTACTTCCTTCTGAAAGTACATTATTTCATTTTGTTTGTTGGATGTACAAAATTGTTATTCACTTTACCTGTGATTAGACTGGTTTTCCCCAGTATCGGGTTTGATTTCACTTAGTTCCGTAAATATGTGACTACACGTGGCTACAACGTAAATTAACAGCTGCTATTACGTCACCTGTTTGTTTGAACAATGCCGTCAACAATTGCACAATGGCTAACAGATGTTTAACATTATAGTACTGCCACTTTTGATAAAATTAGAGAATATCTTGGTGATTCTTTTGACTTCAAACGATTATTAATTTTGTTAAATTAATGAGAAAATTTCGTATATTCATTTGTAAGTGACCTACACAGATCTGGTTGGGTTATAAAAACCTTAATATTGTTAGTTACACTAAACTGTAATATATTTGAGTAAGGATCAGTTGATAAACCTTACAACAATTTTGCAAGAATATCAAATATTTATTTTATTTAATTATAATGAAATTTTATTTACTGAAACAAAGAAAATTCTTTCTAGTAAATTAATAATCTACCTTTAAAGTTTTTATTCTGATCTGGTTTGATCAGACCTGATAAACAAAAGACAGCAAGAGTTAAATTTTTATGATTCCATTATGTAGAAAATATTCTCTATGCATTTTAGGTATACTTGAGGACGCAAATAGTGTTCCCATTTTTTTAGGTGACTTAACTATTATTCTTTCTTACAGGAGCAGTGTCTTATTCTGTTAAGACAAGTTTGTATGTCAGCGAAGGCGATCTTTTTTTCTTTGGGTCTCCACGTCCGCCCTTAGAAATTTGCTATGCCATTAATATAAATCCATCTGGACTTGGTGGCGCCTGTTTGTTTTAGTTTGAGTGTGACCCCCCACAGATTTCGACTTACCCCCCCATTGCTCATAGCTCTACCCAAGGAATAGACCCCTAGTTACGTCGGAAGACTTAGTTTTGCAGACACCTAACTTGAAGTATGGTGTTAATAAAGTAGTGTTTTAGTAAGTCAAGAAAAATCGTTTCACTAGCGCCCAACGTGTGAGGCGTCGAAATTTGTTTGTTCAACGTTTGGGGCTTCGAAATTTGTTTGTTCATAGTTTGATTTACGTCGAAATTTGTTTGTTCAACGCTTGGGGCGTCGAAATTTGTTTGTTCAAAATTAATTTTACTTCGAGATTCGTTCGTTCAAAAATTATTTTTTACTCTGAAACTTGTTTGTTCAAAAATAATTTTACTTTGAAATAGTCTGTTCAAAATTTATTTTGCTTCGAAATTTGTTTGTTCAAAAATTGTTTTACTTGAAATTAGTTTGTTCGAAAAGTAATTTGCTTCGAAATTTGTTAGCTCAAAATTTATTTTGCTTTGAAGTCCATTTGTCCAAAAATTATTTTGCTCCAAAATTTGTTTGCTTAAAGTTTATTTGACATTTAGATTTGTTTGTTCGCTTTTGATAAAAGATTGGTTGTAACGTTAAACCACAGTCAATCAATTAATTAACTTAGTTAAATTTATTTTTAACTTTCATTCTGTTTTGACCCCTTAAATATTTTTGATATTGTTTTGGCAAAAATTATTTTACCAAAAACACCTCTTGATTTTTACCTTTAGCAGTACGAATTTGTTTTGATCACTTTTGTAAGGTTCAGATCATTTAGATCTTTCAGTTTGATTCCATTAGGCTTTTGTAATCATGTCGGATATTCCGAATTGTTTGTCTGCGAAGAAGAAGAACGGGAGTAGTAAGTGAGAAACCAGTTTTGAGGAAAATTTTAGGAAGACTGTCAGCTAAAGAAGCTGATAAGCCTGTTGTTTGATTTGTTTGAGTCAATAAAGAACATCTTTGTCGAAATTTGATGATAAGGCTAGAGATTCTATTTTGAAGGTACATTGGAGTGAGCTGTCGTTGTGTCGTTTGAGAATTGCTCTTTGTGCATAAGCACGTTTTTGATTTTGTTAGCAGATTTTGTTTAGATCGGCATTGCAACGCAATTTTGTCTAGGCGGAACTTGTCGTAGTGGTTGGTCGCTCAGCAGTATGTCAGTCCAGACGAGACTCAGGAAGAGTTGGTCGCTCGGCATTGCGTAAGTCTAGACGAGACTCGAGGTGAGTTAGGCGCTCTAGAATTTTTTTTGCATCTTTTTTTTGATTTGATGTAAACTTTTGGTATTGTTAGTCTAGGTGAGACTCGTAGAGGGTTTGTCACTCTAGCATATTTAGGCGTTGTGAAGCATTGTAGTTGTTTCGACAGTTCAATTGGTAGTAGGATGAGAGTGTACCTGAACACTGATTTTTTTTGTTAGCTATCGTCGTGATTAGTTTTTTTATTGATGACTCATAAGCAGGTAAATGACTTTTAGTTGTTGGTGATTGGTTCTCGAAATATTCGATTTTGCAACCTTTACGTAGTGCCACGGCACATTTGATCGAGAAATTTTTGGAGGAAAAAGTATTTCTTGTCTATGGAGTACCACAGTTTGTTATTTGTGATAATGGTCCACAATTAATCGGACGTATTTTTAAAGCTTTGTGTGCAAGGTACGAAATTCAAAAGATTTGGTATAATGCTGTTTATGCTCCTCAATGCAATTTTGTGGAAAGAATCAATAAGACAGTTGGTACAGCAATCCGTTCATACGTAGAAGAACATGATACGTGGGACATGGAGATATCAAAGATCCAATACGCGATCAACTCAGCAAAACATGAGTCCACCAACTATTCGCCAAATTTTTTAGTTTTTGGTCGTCAGGTACCTTTAAGTGGAAAAGCTTATAATGATAATTTTATACCGGGTGAAGATGTTGATGTCGTCTCCAGTAGTAGACCTTCTTATGTTTTGGATCGTCAACCTTTGTTTGATATTTTTGGAAATGTCCGTGAAAATTTGCATGTAGCTTACCAACGTTCGAGTAAACGCTACAATCTTAGGAGAAGAGACATTTCATTCCGAGTCGGAGAAAGTGTTTGGAGAGCTAATAAGGTCCTCTCGAGTGCTAGTGATAAATTTTCCGCTAAGTTAGCCCCTAAGTTCGTTATGAGTAAAGTTCGGAAAAACATTCCAATTTAGTATATGAGTTAGAGAACGAAGATGGGACAAGAGCAGGGAAATGGCACGTAAAGACTTGAAACCAGTTGAAGCGTCGTATCCAAAGGAAAATGATGATCCTGACGATTAATTCCGGTCCGATCATCTCTTTGATATTAAGTAATGACGTAGTGGTTTGTTTTGTTTTGTTCCGATTTTTGATTTAGTGTCGTTTCACTAATATTGAGTATTTTATTTGAGAAGTGAAATAAGTGGTTAGAGATTTTGTAAATTTTGTAGGTTTGAGGTGTGCCTTGGTGTGCACGCTGGACATTTTGCTCGCGCGTTGCTCAGAGATGTGTTTGAAGGATGTCTTTGACAGATAGCCTTACAATGTAGAAGTAGGTGGGCTATTTAATTGTTGGTCCTGATTTCTACATATCGAGGTAGAGAGAATATTAGATTATTCTTTCCTTGTTCCTTTTGACCGTTCGAAGTTCTTTGATTTGATAAGGTCAAAGTTGGCTTGGTGAGTCTCACCATTTGCTCCATCACTAATGAGATCAGTTGTTTGTTAGAACTTAGTGATAGGATATTCAGTAGGGTGTAGGATAGTACAGCCCTGACTGGCTCAGTTTTGTATTTGAATTTGATAAGTAACCTTATGGTTAGGTTACCTTTGTTTTGATCATCTCTTTGCGATGAAGCGATGATATTTTGTATTTGAATTTGATAAGTAACCTTATGGTTAGGTTACCTTTGTTTTGATCATCTCTTTGCGATGAAGCGATGATATTTTGTATTTGGATTAGATAAGTAACCTTATGGTTAGGTTACCTTTGTTTTGATCATCTCTTTACGATGAAGCGATGATATTTTGTATTTGCATTTGATAAGTAACCTTATGGTTAGGTTACCTTTGTTTTGATCATCTCTTTACGATGAAGCGATGATATTTTGTATTTGCATTTGATAAGTAACCTTTTGGTTAGGTCACTTTTGTTTTGATTATCACTTTGTGATGATGGTGTTTAAATATAGACCTATTAGTAGGGTCTTACTTTTGATTATCACCTTGTAGTGATGATGTTTTGAATAGTTATGCTGTCTTGATGAGGAAGCATTCCTTTTTTTTGTAGATAGAGCTAAATGAGCTCCTGGAAGTGAAGTTTTTTGAAATTAGAAGTAAATCGTAAGTGTTTGCTTATAGGTAAGAAATATTAGCCTTGTTAGAAGTATGAATCTCAAGTCAGGAAATATTGTAAATTTGAATTTTTTGTCCCGTGGAGTGTTTGACTTTCTAATTTGACCCTCCCAATTTTGATTATTACCGATTGTGACTCCCGATTTTGTCTCCCGATGGACGTCAGGTACGCGTAGTTACCAACACACTCATTTGTAAATATTTGTCCTCCCCATTTGAATAAATTTATAAAATTGCATAGTTAGTTAGGAAGGTAGGAAAGGCTAGTATTGTTATAAAAAATTTTTTTTGTATTTGTTATATTTGGAGTTTTCTAAAAAAAAATTTTTTCTTTTAGGAAAGGGGTAGTGTAACAATTTTATTTTAGCAGTAAAAGAACCTATTCATTAAACGTACAATGAATATTGAAATACCTTTATTAACTAAAATAAAGATTCGAGTAACAATCAAATTTTTATAGTATTACTATATCTAGGATTAGTAGTCTATTTGTTTCGGAGTTCGGTGCAATTCCACAGCCACTGGCGCGCGTGAGAGGTTCGAGAACCCCACTTATGATCCTCCCACCATGCAAGAACGCAGCGAGCGCACTCGTCGATAGTTAAAGGCAGCGTGAAGATGCATTCAAAAGAATGGCGAGTGACCTCCGGGTCGCCTTATTTTGGTGAAACACTTCCTGAGTAACGGTTAGTACTTAATCCACATTTTGCATATTCGTTATCATATTAGCTAATTTAAAAATTTATTTAGCGCAACGATATGTCAGAAACCGCAACAACACGTCAGAAACTGCAACGATAAATTAGAAACCGCACGACCACTTTGAAATTACAATGTAGAAACCTTAACTTATGGACTACACAATGAAAGATTATATTTGTAAATAAAATTAGAAAACGGAAGATTACGCTATGAAGTAATGCTGCCTTGAACCAATGTGAGAAATCCGCTTCGCTCCTACATCTGTATTAAAGCATGGAAAACAAGCATATTTAGCTGCAGGCCCGCACTGCGAAGTTGTTTCCATTGCAACCAAAGACGACAGCCGGTTTTGGGTTCGTAATAGAATTAAGAATTTCCTCAGTACTTCCTTCTGAAAGTACATTATTTCATTTTGTTTGTTGGATGTACAAAATTGTTATTCACTTTACCTGTGATTAGACTGGTTTTCCCCAGTATCGGGTTTGATTTCACTTAGTTCCGTAAATATGTGACTACACGTGGCTACAACGTAAATTAACAGCTGCTATTACGTCACCTGTTTGTTTGAACAATGCCGTCAACAATTGCACAATGGCTAACAGATGTTTAACATTATAGTACTGCCACTTTTGATAAAATTAGAGAATATCTTGGTGATTCTTTTGACTTCAAACGATTATTAATTTTGTTAAATTAATGAGAAAATTTCGTATATTCATTTGTAAGTGACCTACACAGATCTGGTTGGGTTATAAAAACCTTAATATTGTTAGTTACACTAAACTGTAATATATTTGAGTAAGGATCAGTTGATAAACCTTACAACAATTTTGCAAGAATATCAAATATTTATTTTATTTAATTATAATGAAATTTTATTTACTGAAACAAAGAAAATTCTTTCTAGTAAATTAATAATCTACCTTTAAAGTTTTTTATTCTGATCTGGTTTGATCAGACCTGATAAACAAAAGACAGCAAGAGTTAAATTTTTATGATTCCATTATGTAGAAAATATTCTCTATGCATTTTAGGTATACTTGAGGGACGCAAATAGTGTTCCCATTTTTTTTAGGTGACTTAACTATTATTCTTTCTTACAGGAGCAGTGTCTTATTCTGTTAAGACAAGTTTGTATGTCAGCGAAGGCGATCTTTTTTTCTTTGGGTCTTCACGTCCGCCCTTAGAAATTTGCTATGCCATTAATATAAATCCATCTGGACTTGGTGGCGCCTGTTTGTTTTAGTTTGAGTGTGACCCCCCACAGATTTTGACTTACCCCCCCATTGCTCATAGCTCTACCCAAGGAATAGACCCCTAGTTACGTCGGAAGACTTAGTTTTGCAGACACCTAACTTGAAGTATGGTGTTAATAAAGTAGTGTTTTAGTAAGTCAAGAAAAATCGTTTCACGAGAAGCAACAACCTGGTGGTAATTCTTCGCCACATTAAAACCTAACGAAATCGTCTTCAGAGCTCAACTCCTGCCAGTGGCGTATTCTGGTACCATATACCGAGTATGCTGTATGCTGGTCGCTTTTGCCAGCATAAGCGATAACCTACATGCAGATGCAGATGTAAGTACTATTCTGTTTTATGCTTGCCACATGCACGTTTGGCACTAGTAAATTTTTTAAATTAAAAGAACCTAAAAAGTCATAATTATTTTTTAGTTTTTGATTGAGAAACGCTAAATACAAATGGATAACGGGTAATAATAACCAAGAAACTATTACAGTAATCGCTTTCAATTTCTGTAATACACTATCTGTTGATGAGTTGATATACAAAACAAGTACATGTAAGTAGTACATTATTGGAGTAATCACCACCACATTTCCTCCAGAATCCCACATTTCCTCACACATCTGGACCAATTTACATGTAAATTCCCATAAGGAGGAAATGTGGAGATGAATCTCCTCCTGCTCTCCTCCTTGCTCTCCTCCTTGCTCGGACACCCCCAACGATTTTGATTACGTCACACCCGCATTCTTTCCACCCGCGAGATAAATCTTTCTCCGTTTGGTATCAATTAATATTAGAATTTTCTAAGCTACCCGAATTTCTAGGAATTTTTTAGATAGCTCCATCCCCCAGGGAGCTACCCCAATTTTAAGATTTCTTAGCTGTAGCGACTTTTGAGCGTTCTTATAAATTTTTTATACATGCGATACATTAAATTAGCTTAAAATTTTACACAGAATCCGAATCTGTAAACAGATTTAATATCCGACAACGCCCTGTAAAGTTATACCCCTTTAAAGTCCGGAACCTCTAAATTTTGCTCTATAAGCAAAACTAACAAATAGTTTTCTTTGTCTAACCAATGCATCTTTCGAGATAAACCTATCTTGTTTGGTATCAATTAATATTAGAATTTTCTCAGCTACCCGAATTTCTAGGAATTTTTCAGATAGCATCACCCTCCAGAGAGCTACCCTGATTTTAAGATTTCTTACCTGTAGCGACTTTTGAGCGTTCTTATAAACTTTTTTAGTCATGCGATACATCTTGTTAGTCTAGAATTTTACGCAGAATCCGAATCTGCAAACAGATTTAAAATCGGACCACGCCCTGCAAAGTTACACTTTAAGCTCCCAAACCTCTAAATTTTTGCTCGTATATATTTAACGCCATTTTTAAAACCTTTTTCGCTACCCAAGACTTATGCTTTAACCACTACAAAGAAATAAGTACGCAAAAGTTTAATAATTTATTTTATCCAATTTACAGTTTAATAAACTAAACTTCCAATGTAATGTGTTTTAAATATGTAAATGGGAAGGTCGACTTTTGGCGTAATCATCGCTCTGAATTACATATGAAAGCTGTATATAATTTCTTTTTAAAAGTATATATCTTCTCCAAACAAATGCGGTTATTACAATAGGAAAGTACGCTAAATGCAAGTCAATTAATAGCAATTTAATATTGCTTACTGACCTACCTTAATTGGGTTGCTGTGCTATTAGGAATGATGTACTTTTTTTGTTGTCCTTGCCCGATAAACTGATTTTATTAATAAGCTGTGTATAAAGTTGGTGTTTACATGGTTTCGTTTAAGACCTTGTACATATTTTCCGGATTACTAGAAGACGTTATGATTTAAAATAGGACCACGCCCTGTATATAAATTCTTTTCTTGGACTTTCTATTAATTATGTTTGTGTATTAGAAATTGATGAATAATTGCAGGATACAAATTGTAAATAAACATTTTACTAAGGGAACACCGAACTTGTTGTATACAGAATACTTACTAATAAAGCAATTTAATTTTAAATAACTCCTACGCCATATTTTTCGAAAATGACATGCTTGAATATTTTCTTTGGAAACAATCGAAGATTGCAGAAGACACTCGAAGAGTGCACAAATGCGGTCATTAAACCACAATTAATAATCGCCTTTATAGGTTTAACATTTCTACCATTACCCAATGACGTTAATTTCTTATTGGAGAGAATCCTTATTCTCCCACGCACTGCTGCGTAGTTGCATGCCTATCCCTTTTGGGGATATATGCTCGTTATAGGTTGTAGCACCCGCGGTTTTACTTAACTACACTTTGTGAGATCCCTTTAATCATTTTAATTGTGTCCTTCTCGCGTGCAATACAGTAGGACTTAGCCTTACTACCAACAAATTATAATACTAGACCCACATTAAAGTTGTCTTTGAATTTCTCTACAATTTTTTGTTAACATGCGGTAAATTGTGTTTATTATTTGCGGGGTACACCACTTTAAACCTAAAAATAAAAACAGGATAGTTTAATACGTCCGTTAACAATTTATGGTAATGTTGGCGATACAAATATGTAAAAACAAACTTTATCAAGAAAATATAATGTTTTAATAGAATACATACATGTATTGATAACATCTATAAACCGCTGCGGTAACCAGAGTCTGGCGAATCTGGGATAGCCAAATCTCTAAACATTTGCGCAAGCGATTGCCTTGCAGTTGCATCTTTTAAGTACTGAATGGGCAAACATTTAATAAGTTCCAACACTGTCAAGTAATTTAAATTGCTGCAATCATTAGTCAGAGAAATACTGGCACTGCTCTCCCCCTCTAATAACGTTTGAACCCTTTCTTCCTACGTCGTATTTCCACATACTTTTTTTATATCACCAACAAATTTTTCGTAAAATTCTGGAAAGTTTCTACACCTTAACTCAGCCATTTTAAAACAGATCAATTCTCGCAAATTTAATAGCTTGATGCATTCGTACGCAGGTAGCACAATAACATTCCCATCTTTCGTAATCTCCATATTATATAAATTCTTTTTTTCAAAATTGTTCAACAACCATATACTTCTATTAAAGGCTGTGCTCAGCTGCAATTTGAAATCTTGATCCAATTGTATGTCAACAACATCGTTTCCAGTAGTCAAACCATTTAATCTGACTTGTTTTGAGTCTTGAGCAAATTGGCGAATTTGAAATTCCACTTGAAAAGTACACAATTTCTTCCAATCGAAGTAACAGAATGTTATCGTAGAATCAGCACACATACCACTACAGCAAATAACTTGGATGGCAGGTTGAAGACAACCATATAAATCAAAACCAACTTCTAATATATGGTGGTGATAATTTGGAGGAAATTCGCCTAACCTATAGGTTGACTTACCAACTAGTTGGTTGATATTTAATTGTGGTACTCGCACATTACTTGTAACGTCAACACAACAAAAATCCATCTTTAATTTATAATTTTAATCAAACTCGACGATACTTTGACGACTAATGCACTGGAACATGGCTCTCGCCTTTTATGCCGATGGTCGTGCGTGCACAGCTCCTTATTATATTAGTTGGCGTTATATGCAAGTCTTGACTGGAAAAGTGACGCGTATAATTGTTTTATAGTGGGTTTTACCTGTTTTTAAATAACTTCTACGTCATACTTTAGGAAATGGTAGGCTTGAATATTTTCCAAATGAATCACCAAGCGAAAGTATATGTTTAGCGGTATTAAAATTAACCTTTAATTTCCCATTTTTACGACCGTGGTTAATTATAGATTAAAATTTAATTTGTTCACGTTCGAGCTTCCCGTAAACTAACATATTTTATAGTAACAATGCGCTGTATAATACATGCATACCCCTTCGCCGCGCTACTGCTATTCTTGTAATTGCTAGAAAAGTCACTCTCCTTTTTACTGTTAGGACCAATGCAAAGCACCATTTTTGTATACTTTCTATAGCACATCGCGCACTTTTTCGTCTGATAATTAAATTTTGTTTCTGTAGGCTTTTACACTTTCGCATAGCGGTCGGCCGCACGTAATGATTTCTAGAACCGGTAAGTACTCGATATCGCCCAAATAGAGAATTATATGCTAGATGTCTGTCAACTTCCGATTCCCTCGTAAAAGGTAACGTATCATTCCTACTATTTGTTAAACATAAACTACCGGTATCACCATTGTGGACGTAAACAGATGTATGTGGATGTGTACGAGAGTATGTAACCATATACATTAACCAGTCTAAGCTATTTTATTTAGTCTACGAAAACTATTATTTTTCTAAACCATAATTAATAATCGCATAAATAATAATTGCTATCCGTGGCACTCATCTTAAAAAGGGCTGGGTTTGGTTTCTGAAATCTTGTTTTTGGGATGTTCTATTAATCGTCATTGGTTAACAGAAATATGACGTAAATAATGGTTAAAAGTTTTGTTGATATATAATTTAAGGCTTTAGTCAAAAGAAGGAGATTCCAACGGGGTTGTCCGTTGTCAAAAGGTTAAAAGAGAAGTAGCCAGAGAAGTTCGCTGGTAGCGTTCTCCGACGTAGCAGATGCGATATCAAACTTAGTATCATGTTAGTAAAAATAGTAAGGAGTATTTAACTCATCTAGTTCGCAAGGGTGATACTTGTGTGTTTGCGGATTTATAAGTGATACTAAAGTATGTAATAAAAAGCTCGTGTGCATGTGTGTACAAGCTAAGCTATCAACAAGATTCTGTTGGGTACGTGTGCCAATAAATGATTGAATTGTTGCGAAGAACAAGAGCAACAAACAAGATCTCTCCCAATTTAAGAGCTGTTTTGGATTGGAAGGCAAGCAATCAAACGATTGATGATTTTTAGTAAGTAAGTTTTTACATTTAAATTAGCATGGCGAATTTTTAGTTAATATACTTTGTTAGGACGTTTTGACCATAAACCGTAGGACTAATTTACTCTGACATTTATAGTACAGGTTTTCTTCCATATATAGTGTTTGGAAATTGCTTATGTACATAAAATTACCATAATTGCATATCAACAATTTAATCAAATTTTTCAGTTAAAATCAATGAATTTCCTAATGTAAGAGGTTCACGTTTATTGCTCTGTTGATTAAATAGTTTTGTTTTCCGTTGATTAAGTCAATATTTTTTTATTATTTGTGATCTTGAGATTTGCTTAAGTAAAAGAAACAATTGTCCTCCTTCGGATAACAAGTCTCTCAAGGTCTTGCATGAACATTGGACATTCTCGACTTGTCTGGCGACCTTGGTAATTGTCTTTAAGCCACAATATTTATGAAAGGTAAGTGCCAAATTGTTTTGTTGTATATTATATATTTATTTAGCCCTTTCTGCAAAATTTTAACCCTCTAAACGATCCACGACCTTCTGATAGCTAGGGTCGGTGACCACCTTTAATTTTTGTTTTACAGGCCGCCCCCGCAGATAACAAAGACGAACTAAGGAATGCGGGTTTCGTAACCTTGGCGTACACCACACGCAAAGGGGTTCCGCTAAACATTGTATATTTACCTAGTAAAGAACCTTTCGGATCATTTAAAACCGAGGGTCTTACAACCTATAACAACCATATATTCCCAAAAGTGGTGGACATGCAACTACGCAACAGTGTGTGGGAGAAAAAGGATTTCCTCCAATACCGACAAGAAGAAGTCGATCAAGCTAACAAGATACGTATGCAGGATATAGTGGGAAAGCTGCGATTAAAAGATTGTCACAAACTGCAAGAATTACACGAAGGAATGGATCTGGTTGTCGATGGAATCGTAGACTTTAAATATAGAGGCAAACTTCGGTACATTTTACAATTCGAAAACCTAGACGGTCTTTATGTATCAAACTATTGGTTAGAAAAGGAGATAGAAGACTTGGGTGTCGATTTAAATTTTAAGCTGCGAATAAAATTAGATAAAATTAAAACCACTGCAAACAAACATAAAGAAAGGACTGTCTTCTGTGTATAACTTTGTATCAAAATTAAGTTTAAATGACTCCATGCTTGGCATTAAATATTTTTAAATTTGTTATGTATAATGTTCGAATAAACATTTTATAATAGTATATAACATTGTTCTTTATTTATAAAAGGCTGTGACTTTACCCCGAAATAGCAGTCGCACAGAGAGGGGTGTGCATGGGCAGCGAGCATGGGCAGGGGTGCGTACGCACAAGGGTGCGCATGGGCAGGGGTGTGCATGCGCAGGGGTGCTCATGGGCTGGGATGTGTCTGGGCGTACACGAGGGAAGCGGATGTTAACAGTCACCAAGCATCCAATTCTTTATTTGGATGGTATCGAGTACTTGCCTGCGTATGTATCCGGAGTAAAAGAATACGATTTGCATACGCAGCTTATTAATAAAATTAGTTTATTGAGGGAAGATGACAAAAGGTAAATCGTTCCTAATAGTACAACAATCTACGCATGGGGGCGTAAAGATATAAGATAGTTGTTTATATTTGTATATATTAGTTTTAAGATTCCATAATTTTTAAGTTCTTCTTCCACCTTCCAAATCCTTCCGGCTTCTATCCTGATTGACAGAGTATACGTGTTATCTCCACGTGGTATTCGCGGGACACGGTGGTTTTAGATTTCTCGGGAGATGGTTGGCTAAGGCATATGTCTTGGGTAGCGAAAAAGGTTTTAAAAATGGTGTTAAATAAAGATGAGCAAAAATTAGTGATTTGGGTCTTTAAAACGCATAACTTTGTATGGGATGGTTCTATTTAAAATCTATTTACAGATTTGGGGTCCCTAGAAAAATTTAATATTAGTTGATACCTAGCAAAATATATTTATCTTAAAAGAGTGACTACCCTGCGTATAATAAATACAATATAACACTTGTCAACAAAAAAAGTTGTAGGGAAAATTAAAGACGTATTTAATGGGGGTCCAGTATTAGAATATTAGAATTTGGTAGTAATGTTAAGTCCTACTGTATTGTAGGCGAGAAAGATACGATTAAAAAGATTAAAGGGGTCTCACGAATTGTAGTTAAGTAAAACCGAGGGTCTTACAACCTATAACGAGCATATACCTCCAAAAGAAATGGGCATGCAACTACGCAGCAGTGCGTGGGAGAATAAGAATAATCTCTAATAAGAAATTAAAGCTTCCATGTACGTAGCACCAGTCATTGGGAAATGGTCGAAATGTGGAACCTATAAAGGCGATTATTAATTATGGTTTGGAAAAATAATAGTTTTCGTGGACTAAATAAAATAGCTTAGACTGGTTAATGTATATGGTTACATACTCTTGTACACATCCACAAACATCTGTTTACGTCCACAATGGCGATACCGGTAGTTTTTGTTTAACAAATAGTAGGAAAGATACGTTACTTTTTACGAGGGAATCGGAAGTTGACAGACATCGAGCATATAATTCTCTATTTGGGCGATATCGAGTACTTACCGGTTCTAGAAATCATTACGTGCGGCCGACCGTTATGCGAAAGTGTAAAAGCCTACAGAAGCAAAATTTAATTATCAGACGAAAAAGTGCGCGATGTGCTATAGAAAGTATACAAAAATAGTGCTTTGCATCGGTACTAACAGTAAAAAAGGAGAGTGACTTTTCCTAGCAATTACAAGAATAGCAGTAGCGCGGCGAAGGGGTATGCATGTATTATACAGCGCATTGTTACTATAAAATATGTTAGTTTACGGGAAGCTCGAACGTGAACAAATTAAATTTTAATCTATAATTAACCACGGTCGTAAAAATGGGAAATTAATGGTTAATTTTAATACCGCTAAGCATATACTTTTGCTTGGTGATTCATTTGGAAAATATTCAAGCCTACCATTTCCTATAGTATGACGTAGAAGTTATTTAAAAACAGGTAAAACCCACTATAAAACAATTATACGCGTCACTTTTCCAGTCAAGACTTGCATATAACGCCAACTAATATAATAAGGAGCTGTGCACGCTCGACCATCGGCATAAAAGGCGAGAGCCATGTTCCAGTGCATTAGTCGTCAAAGTATCGTCGAGTTTGATTAAAATTATAAATTAAAGATGGATTTTTCTTGTGTTGACGTTACAAGTGATGTGCGAGTACCACAATTAAATATCAACCAACTAGTTGGTAAGTCAACCTATAGGTTAGGCGAATTTCCTCCAAATTATCACCACCATATATTAGAAGTTGGTTTTGATTTATATGGTGGTCTTCAACCTGCCATCCAAGTTATTTGCTGTAGTGGTATGTGTGCTGATTCTACGATAACATTCTCTTACTTCGATTGGAAGAAATTGTGTACTTTTCAAGTGGAATTTCAAATTCGCCAATTTGCTCAAGACTCAAAACAAGTCAGATTAAATGGTTTGACTACTGGAAACGATGTTGTTGACATACAATTGGATCAAGATTTTAAATTGCAGCTGAGCACAGCCTTTAATAGAAATATATGGCTGTTGAACAATTTTGAAAAAGAGAATTTATATAATATGGAGATTACGAAAGATGGGAATGTTATTGTGCTTCCTGCGTACGGTGCATCAAGCTATTAAATTTGCGAGAATTGATCTGTTTTAAAATGGCTGAGTTAAGGTGTAGAAACTTTCCAGAATTTTACGAAAGATTTGTTGGTGATATAAAAAAAATATGTGGAAATACGACGTAGGAAGGAAGGGTTCAAACGTTATTAGAGGGGGAGAGCAGTGCCAGTATTTCTCTGACTAATGATTGCAGCAATTTAAATTACTTGACAGTGTTGGAACTTATTAAATGTTTGCCCATTCAGTACTTAAAAGATGCAACTGCAAGGCAATCGCTTGCGCAAATGTTTAGAGATTTGGCTATCCCAGATTCGCCAGACTCTGGTTACCGCAGCGGTTTATAGATGTTATCAATACATGTATGTATTCTATTAAAACATTATATTTTCTTGATAAAGTTTGTTTTTACATATTTGTATCGCCAACATTACCATAAATTATTAATAGACGTATTAAACTATCCTGTTTTTATTTTTAGATTTAAAGTGGTGTACCCCGCAAATAATAAACACAATTTACCGCATGTTAACAAAAAATTGTAGAGAAATTCAAAGACAACTTTAATGTGGGTCTAGTATTATAATTTGTTGGTAGTAAGGCTAAGTCCTACTGTATTGCACGCGAGAAGGACACAATTAGAAAGATTAAAGGGATCTCACAAAGTGTAGTTAAGTAAAACCGCGGGTGCTACAACCTATAACGAGCATATATCCCCAAAAGGGATAGGCATGCAACTACGCAGCAGTGCGTGGGAGAATAAGGATTCTCTCCAATAAGAAATTAACGTCATTGGGTAATGGTAGAAATGTTAAACCTATAAAGGCGATTATTAATTGTGGTTTAATGACCGCGTTTGTGCACTCTTCGAGTGTCTTCTGCAATCTTCGATTGTTTCCAAAGAAAATATTCAAGCATGCCTTTTTCGAAAAATATGGCGTAGGAGTTATTTAAAATTAAATTGCTTTATTAGTAAGTATTCTGTATACAACAAGTTCGGTGTTCCCTTAGTAAAATGTTTATTTACAATTTGTATCCTGCAATTATTCATCAATTTCTAATACACAAACATAATTAATAGAAAGTCCAAGAAAAGAAATTATATACAGGGCGTGGTCCTATTTTAAATCATAACGTCTTCTAGTAATCCGGAAAATATGTACAAGGTCTTAAACGAAACCATGTAAACACCAACTTTATACACAGCTTATTAATAAAATCAGTTTATCGGGCGAGGACAACAAAAAAGTACATCATTCCTAATAGCACAGCAACCTAATTAAGGTAGGTCAGTAAGCAATACTAAATTGCTATTAATTGACTTGCATTTAGCGTACTTTCCTATTGTAATAACCGCATTTGTTTGGAGAAGATATATACTTTTAAAAAGAAATTATATACAGCTTTCGCATGTAATTCAGAGCGATGATTACGCCAAAAGTCGACCTTCCCATTTACATATTTAAAACACATTACATTGAAATGATTAGTTTATTAAACTGTAAATTGGATAAAATAAATTATTAAACTTTTGCGTGCTTATTTCTTTGTATTAGTTAAAGCAATTTTTGGGTAGCGAAAAAGGTTTTAAAAATGGCGTTAAATATATACGAGCAAAAATTTAGAGGTTTGGGAGCTTAAAGTGTAACTTTGCAGGGCGTGGTCCGATTTTAAATCTGTTTGCAGATTCGGATTCTGCGTAAAATTCTAGACTAACAAGATGTATCGCATGACTAAAAAAAGTTTATAAGAACGCTCAAAAGTCGCTACAGGTAAGAAATCTTAAAATCAGGTTAGCTCTCTGGAGGGTGATGCTATCTGAAAAATTTCTAGAAATTCGGGTAGCTGAGAAAATTCTAATATTAATTGATACCAAACAAGATAGGTTTATCTCGAAAGATGCATTGGTTAGACAAAGAAAACTATTTGTTAGTTTTGCTTATAGAGCAAAATTTAGAGGTTCCGGACTTTAAAGGGGTATAATTTTACAGGGCGTTGTCGGATATTAAATCTGTTTACAGATTCGGATTCTGTGTAAAATTCTAAGCTAATTTAATGTATCGCATGTATAAAAAAATTTATAAGAACGCTCAAAAGTCGCTACAGGTAAGAAATCTTAAAATTGGGGTAGCTCCCTGGGAGATAGAGCTATCTAAAAAATTCCTAGAAATTCGGGTAGCTGAGAAAATTCTAATATTAATTGATACCAAACAAGATAGGTTTATCTCGTGTGTGGAATTGCGGAGAAAGATTTATCTCGCGGGTGGAAAGAATGCGGGTGTGACGTAATCAAAATGGTTGGGGGTGTCCGAGCAAGGAGGAGAGCAAGGAGGAGAACAGGAGGAGATTCATCTCCACATTTCCTCCTTATGGGAATTTACATGTAAATTGGTCCAGATGTGTGAGGAAATGTGGGATTCTGGAGGAAATGTGGTGGTGATTACTTCAATAATGTACTACTCATGTACATACACTAAAAAGAATATCAATAATGGTATAAATAGCTTGAATTTCCTTGTACTGCTCTGGGCAACGCCAAAATGTATTGATACCATAAACAAATAGATGGTGGACACTAAACTAAAATATACGCATTCCGCTTAGCGTCGCTATCTAAATTTATCTAAATTTGATTTGAGGATTTAAAAAAAATTTAAAATAAATAAATAGTGTTGTTATTTGATTCTAGTCGTTATTTTGTCATTAAGTGTTTATTGTATTTTTGCTAAATTTGAAATTTAATTTGACGGTTCGAAGTTTAAATAATAAATACAGGATTGTTTACGGTTTATCCTTAATCAAATATTTTTATTGGACCAACGCTTTGCGTTCTTTTAGCGTCGTAACGGGCAAGTCGTTTTTTGAGTTGCTTTTTTTTCGTTGGTTACTCTTTTTCGTTAGCTTTATTAGCATGGTGGTCCACCGGGATGAGAAGCCGTTGCCACAGAAGAAGCGGGGTGATCGGTCGGAGGCTGAAGGCGCTGTTGGGGGGAAAACGGCTTGAGGTAGTTTTGAAGGACATTAGATTAGGGACTCAGGAGGGGGTTGAGGAGGTAGTGAAGTAGTCTGTGTCTGCGACAGTCGTGTCGGGGGAGTCGGGGCGTCCAGCGGTGACTGCGGCACCTGAATTGCCCTCTACCTCAAGAGGCCAGCGTAAGACGTCGACTAGCAGCAACGGTAGCGTTACCGCTAGCGACCACGATGAGTTGAAGCGATTGAAGTTTAGGACGAGGAAGGCGCACGCGGTCATCTGTGGGAAGGTGCCGACAACCTCTGCCACTATCGTTGTGGAGGATAGAAAGGTGATTCGCCACCCCGTGGATGATATCCGCGACACGACTAATCAGCTTATAGGTATAGTAAGGGCGCTTAGACTTTGTCCAGAGAAGAGAATTCTGGGAGAGCTAGTGTTGTCGGGGAAAGTCCAGTGGGGGTAATTTCTGTTTCAGGACAACAGGGTTCCCAGTTGAAGAACGCAATCACACGTAACATTGATTATGGACTGTGAAGATAAAAGAAATTCTATAAGAAGAAAGAAGATTAAATTCGCGCAACTAAATCTCGGGAAAGGTAAAGGCGGCATCAAATAACTTCGTGAAGTTATTTGCCGAAAATTATATCGACATCGGGCTTGTACAGGAACCGCACCAGTATAGCCATAAAATAACAGGTTTTGGGAAGGAGATTACCGTATTAAACACGGAGTGCGAACGACCGCGTAGCGGGATAATAATAAATAATGGGACGTGTGCTGGAATAATTTTAAATAATTTATTTAACGAATTTTTAACGACGGCCGGAATCAAATCAGGGAGAAATGCGTGCTACGTAATAAACGCGTGCCTCCTGCCGGTCGATTCCCTGGGGGAAAATCCCTAAAGACTTGATAAATCAAGTAGATAATATTATTCGTAAAATCAGCAGAAATAAAAATCTAATCATTGGGGGAGATTTTAATGCCAATTCGCCACTATGGGGTAGCCCTATCGAAGACGATAGAAGCTCGCAGGTTGCTGATCTTTTTGTGGAATGGGACCTTAGTGTGATAAACACTAATGATTCGCCTACGTTTGAGGGGCATAGAGGCAGCACTTATATAGATATTACTGCAGCGTTGCACGAAATGTTAGAAACGATTTGTAATTGGAAATTAAAGTCGGATGAGGAAACGCTCTCTGACCATGAATTAATAACATGGGACGTTGAAACCAAAACAAGCGCAAACGAGCAGCTAACTATATTTCCACGGTTCTGTAATAGAAAAGCAAATTGGGAGCGGTTTAAACAAAAATCTGGCAAAAGTATCCCTGCGCTCGAAAATTACCTATTTAACTGCCGAAGGGCAGACGAAGTAGAAACACTCGCGAAAAAATTAAACGACGCGGTGGTAGACGCATCGTCGTATTCCATGCCGTGAAAGAAAACATTTAAAGCAGCGTACCCTGGTGGACCCAGGAACTAACCACCAAACGGACAGAAACGCGTAACCTAAGTTGCCGCTACCAACGCGCCTCGGGGAAATAAGCGAACAACGGCCAATCGAATATAATCAGAGTAACCGCGAATATAAAATATTGATAGAAGAAACGCGAACAAATAAATTTAAAGAATTCTGCACGCGAAACTCATAGAAAGAACCCTGGGGAACCGCATACCGCGTAATTTGAGGAAAACAACAAAAATTTGCGCTCGGTAATATAAAAAAAACAAATGGTTTTAAAACCACGACGGAATACTCACTAGAGAAATTCTTCCCATCGGATAATCCCAAGGAGGATGAAGGGTCGCACGATTTAGTACGTCGGGAAGCTGCAGAGGCGCAAGGAACAGGTGCCGATAAGGCAATCCTAGTTCACGAGGTCGTCAGGGCTCTTAGGAAGATGAACTCTAAGAAGGCACCAGGGCATGGTGGAATCACTTCAGACGCAGCTCTGAAGGCGTGTCTGTTAGCCCCGTGTGTCTTTGCTGGGTTGTTTAATCTTTGTTTAAAAAGAGGCGTTTTCCGCGTTGCTGTAAAATCCAGAAAGTGAAATTTATTCCCAAACCTAAAAAGGCAGATGCGTCAGATCCGGGCAGCTATCGTCCAATTAGCTTGCTACCGGTGCTGGGAAAAGTTTTAGATCGCGTTATGACTACGCGTGTTGAGCACTTAGTGCGAGACAGCGGCGGTTTTAATAACCGACAGTTCGGTTTCATGGAGTGAAAGTCGACTATCGACGCGTTAGAGTTCGTTGTCGGGGAAATTAAGCAAGCGAGAGATGCTAAAGAGTAATGTCGATATAACGATATAACTTAAATTACAACAAAAATCAAAAACAAAAACAAAAAAAATTAAAAAACAAAAACAAAACACCTAAATATATCTAAATAAGTGAGAATGAATATCGCATTAAATGATATAGAGACACAGGTGGAAATTTCACGTAAGCCTGTTATTTCCCTATTTACCTGAGGAGAGACAGAATGAAGACTTTATTGACAAAAATATAGAGATAGGTAAATGGTAGTGTAGAATTTGAATAGTTAGAGATAGAGATAGGTGTATATAGAAAAGTAGAAGTAGGATTGGAATAAATAAGGGATGGATAGGAATAGGTGTATATAGAGAAGTAGAGATAGGATAAATAAGGATACGTGTATATAGAAAAATAAAATTAGGTATAGGATAAATATGGGAGATAGTTAGATGTAGATATAGAATTAAGTGTGTATAGTATATAGGCTTCGAATAACAAGCTAACAAAGTTTCTTAAAGAGTAGGTGAGATGCACGATCAGTAATATGCTACAGATAGAGATGGATATAAAAGCATTGGTTTCAAAACGCACGTACTTAATCCACGTGGAGTGATGAGACGCTGTCAGCAATATCGATTTTCTACAACTCCAGTGGGGTTTGGAACGCGACATCAGATATGCATAAGACAGAGAGAAAAATATTACAAGCGGAGTTTCATGACGACACAGAACAGAATCATTGGTTGAAACGGATAATGTACAAACGGATAAACATGCGACAGGTGGAAGCAATTTTCGGATTATACGGCGCGTCCACGAGGTGAATTTCGGGAAGTTTTAAGTCGGTTATATCAAAATTTGCAGAAGTGTTATTTTAAAATAAGTTTTTCGCGTGAAGTGTGGCCTAGAGGTGGCATTTTAAAGATATAAATACTCTGAGAGAATTGGGAGCCTTCTCTTTATATTATCATCGCTTACAACGATAGACTGACGTTATAGTACCAATTGTGTCATCGGTCTCGGTGGCGTAATTGGTAAACGCATGGTTCCGGCAAAACCAGGATACAGGTTCAAGTCCTGTCCAAGACCTTATATTTTCCACCTTTCAATTACTAGCTCGATTTGAAATGATCATTTGGGCTTTGCATAAAAGTCTAAGTTATTATTTCATCTTATTCACTATAATACGATAGTATTTATCAACTTACCTTGTGTAATTAACTACCTAAAATATATATTGCTGTGAAATGCGCCTTTGGTCACGGGAACTGGTATTTTCTACTGATCATTCGAGCCCCACAGATTGGGCGTCATAATTTGCTGTGAAACCTACAAAAAGCCTCACCAGAGTAAAAAAAAAACATTCAAGCCCCAACGTTGGGCCGTCAAGATTTGCTGTGATCCTCGTTACTACGGTGAAATCTCCTCTGATATTCGATTTCTTACCTGAATATCGCCTCTTGAATCCTTCCGCCTCGGCTGCTCACCTAGATAAAACTTTCATCCTCATTCATAAAAAAAAACAAACACATTACTACCACAAACATCAACGTTAACCCTATTTACATCAATATTCATAATACATTAAAATTTCAAAATTAAATTTCAGCATAAATTTCAGCATCATAAAATTTCAAGTTCAAATTTGTCATCATTTTAATTTGCATCCAGAATTAGAGTTCTTATAGGCTGCATACTAATTAAGTTAACAATATGTACAGACCTGAGTCTGAATAAAAGGGAGCATCTCCCACCCCTTTACGTTAATTTAACAGGTTAGTCTAATTGAGCTCAAAGACAGATCCAAATATTCATCATAATCAAAAACATAAACCTGATAAATACTCCTTTCTACTTATACAAGAAAATTTTACCTTAAAATTAAAAGTTTGTTGTTTATACAAATTTACTACTGTCCATTTTTATCAAACAAATTATAAAGATATTCAACACACACCAAAACATCAAAGAACGAACAAAAATGCATAATTTACCTGAAGGTTAATGCACTCGTGACTCCAATGTACATCGTCCTTGCTAATTCCACCATTCCAGCTGGTTTATGTTTACGGCTTCAGATTTTTGACCGCCTTTAAAATTTTTCTACACCACCATTTATCTAAAAAGGTTTCAGGGCTTCTCAGGAACTCATCTAGGTATATCTAAATCTTGCTTTGTGGATCCAATCACGTATACGAATAACATTTGATTACTAACACCCCCGATAAATAGCAATGAAAGTCATAATTCTTTCACGCTATACCAAAAACTGCATACTTCTATTTATTTATTTATCGTTATTAATTTGGATAATTGGTACAGTAATACCCGCAAATATGACTAGACTTTATTACCTTTATTTTATCTTCTCTAAGTGTACGAATAACTTTTATTGTAGCACGTAATCACCACGTATTCTACTTAAAGTATCGAATAATCAAAAAATAAAGAGCAAAACTGTTTAAAGTATCGAATAAAATCAAAAATATAAGAGAGCGAAACACCTATAAGCACGGGTTTATATAATGGCCCGCTTGCAAGTCGAATTTGTCCCGCAACGGACAATTTTTAGAAATTCGCATTCTCTTTTCCCTTCCGACTGCTCGGCACAGCGATTCTACTAAAAATTTGCACACGTCCAAGTTGAAATCTAAGAATTTTCCACACGCCTCGTAACACGTCCGAGAATAACCAATTAATTTTACACACCAACTGATATGCTTCTCCTCTCATGTTTGCATCTTATTTCAACCTTAATTGCCAATCTAGTCTGTTCGTTCTATCTACAACCTGTGCTCTTGTTTCACATATCTCCCCTCGTTTAACTATCAATGCATTCCATCTCGCTTGTCTTTATACCACAAATTTGCTTTCTTCCTTGCACTCATATAGCTTAAAGCTTATCGACTATCATATACATCGTTATTTTTGCAAGTGTTCTGATTTCTAATACGCTGAAGGCTTTTACATGTTTTCCCCACGTCTATAATTTCTCGCTAGTTTTAGTACTTAGAACGATTAAATTAAATACAAGTTGAGCATTTTAACTCGACTTCCTTTTATAGAAAACGTCCAGTGAATAATTTAAAACCTCTTTATTTTTTTAACGAAACGAATAAATTTTTATGCTCCATGGTTTTAATAATGCTTATTATCTAATGAAATTCTATACAAACCCTACATTCTAATTGAATGATTTAAATCTACACAGTAGGCCTTTAATTACGCGTACTATTTTCCATTGCTTTAATATACACGGTGATTAACATTATCTAAACATATAAACCCTATGTTTAGAAGTAAATGACGAATTTATCCAATATGCCTTTAAATGAAGCGTATTATTACCCAAAGCTTTCTTATACTAGGTGATTAAAATTATTTGATGTCGTTTATTAATTTTTTTACCCTGGTCTAAATTTGAGTAATATATATATATATATATATATATATATATATATATATATATATATATATATATATATATATATATATTATATATATATATATATATATATATATATATTATAGTGGTTTTAAAAGATTAAAAGTAAATATAAACGAAGCAATTGCAAAACACCCTGTATAAAGGAACAACCAGAATTTACGGGCGAAATTTATTCCAGTTAGTTCATTTTTAAGTAACAGGTATTAACAAAATTTTACAAATAATGAATAATAGGTTTGCAAAAGAAATAAAATGTTAAAAGCCAATGCCATTAATTTATTAACTTAATTGAATTTAATTGTGAACGGTTATTTACGTATAATATGCATAAAAGCGTGTAAAAATCAATAATACCAAGGTGACACGCGTTGCTAACAAACAAATATATCGGTGGGGTTAAAATACGTAGAAAATCCAACTCGTAAAAGTGTTATTTAAAACGCTCGTTAAGATTAAACACCTGCAGAATTTTAAATGTCAAGTTCCAATTATTTTTGTAGATAAAGCTACAAGTTTCAAAGAATATCGGTAAACCGTCGCATGTATTCGCAGCATATGCTAACAAGGGGTGATTTAAAGCACGGAACAGTCCACGTGGGGTAGATAGCAGATGGTCCGGAATATCGATTTTCTACCACTCACACCAGGTTAGAAAGAGACGTAGAAAACGCATAAGCAAGGGACAGCGTGAGATAGGTGGAACTTGTAGGACGTCAGTAAATATACGATTGGGTCGATATTGTTAGATGGACGCGACACAAGTACGGGGATAGTGTATAGTAATTTTCAGAAAAATATCGTAACGACGTGCTGAAATTCGCCGACTTAGAAATCAGTTGAGCAAAATTTTAAGAACGTGTTGTTGTAGATGGGGATTTCGGACGAAGGGCGGCCAGGAGGTGGCGGACTAAGTTGTATAAATGTTATTCGAAAACATGGTGAAGGCCTTTAATGCTTCAATCGCTTCAGACGACGTATGAAAGTTATTACGAGCTTGTAAGTATGATAAAATCATTTTTAAAGTATATTGCATGGTGAATTGCTCATAATTTGTACGCGGTTTCTGTGCCGAGATTACATTTTTTTTAATTGAGGTATCACCTATCATTTTTTTAACAAGCTCGTGTCGTGTCGTTAAATAACATGGATTAAAGTAAATAATTGTGAAAGATGTATAAGTAATTTGGATTTGGAAATTGGAGACAACGTGAAGGCAGCGCTAGCAGCTCACTTACATGGGGTTCTTCTACTAATAGCTAGGAGCGGCCTGCAAAGCAGAGAAAAAACAAATACCATCGTCCACGGAGCGGAGATCTTCTAGAAATTCCAGGTAACGCTTTGAAATTGTGGTTATAAACTATGAATATTGAGTGACGTATGAGAGTGATTTTGAAGGTATTGTGCATTATTTTGTGTATTGAACATAATACATATAACTAACTTTATTATGGTATTTAAATAGAAATCTGAAGCTGTATATAAAGCGTATTAACGTTCCATCAGGAAGTTACAATTTGTGAAGAGTACATGGGCGTTTTTTTTTGTTTGTTATAAGAGTATGCAAAGTATAAGGGCATACACTATTCATAATTAACTGGGTTATCATGAGCTCACCATATTTCAGAGTTTACTTAGATTTAAAATAAATTAAATAAAAAAAATGAGAAATAAAATATTATTCAGGGCCCATTTACTCCGGGTACATTCTATGTGTTTCATAATTTAAATTAAAATCCTAGACATTACAAAATAGGATTTATTGAGGTGTAATTTGATCACTGAAATGTGGATAAAATTTAATTTTATTTGTAAATAGTGAAAAATAAAAGATTGTATGTTTGTTGTATTTTGTGGTTTTATTGGGAGTGTGCGTGAATGATAGAATATGAGAGTGAATCTAGATATCCAAGAAGAGGTCTAACTGAGCTAGCCGGAAACAGTTGAAGAAGGCCATTCAACCGAGGAAGAGAGGAAAACGGGTAAGAAATATATTTTTTAATTATTTAATTTTTGAAATTTTATAAAATTTTCGAATGTATTTTATTGGTGAGGATTTTACCCGAGATCCATGGCATAAATATGACGGTCCAACGTTGGGGCTCGAATGGTTTTTTTGAGAGAGTACTAATTTAGAGCGGAGTTCCATGGCAATATATATATTCTTATGCCGCCCCCACACTTTTTTTCGCGCCTTTTCTTATAAATTTCAATGCTTTTTATATGGTGTGCATATACCTATTGCACGCCAAGTACTTTTGCAACGTTTGGTTGGTGATTTAATCAAAATTGTTTTTAAGATGCCTCAACTATATGAACTCTTTCTTCTCAGGGTATTCGCCTACTTACCGTGGGTTCAGTGGTAAGTAGATGTGCAATGCCCAACCAAACTGCACTCTCTTTTTGTTTTAGTACTTATTTTAGAATTTAGTTTTGTATATGCCAAATTTTTTTATGATCAACGTTGCCTTGTGCCAAATTAATTAATACCACTAAGTTTATGACTTTTGACGTTATAAGATATTTCACAGCACTCACCTGGATTATACTTCGTTTCTGGCCTCTCTTTTACTGCTGGCTCAAAATCCTCGTCGCCGTATGCGCCTTTACAAAGTTACACTATCCCTTTGAATTTGCCGTCTCGCCTCCAGGTGTCTTTCTTTAATTTTGCTCCCAAATCTGAAATAAATAACCCAAATTTTAGAATTTAGAATACCCGTTTATTTTACTTCCCCTGCGCTAATTCTTCCGTCGCAGTTGCTTCGTTGACTCTTACACTTCCAATTGCTGCTCTTACGTGGTCTCCTAATTTTGCTCCTCTTGTTCCAAATTAATACGTCCGCCTTTAATCCGCACTCAATCCAAATCTATCTTCGTCCTGTTCAACACCACTCAATGCCCCGCTACATATACATCCATATCCAAATCAATCTTCGTTCCTGTTTAAAACCACTCAATGCCCCGCTACATGTAAATCTATATCCCAATCAATCCTAATATTCGTCCTTCTTACAATTCCAATCCGATGCCTTCTGCCTTTATCAATATCGTTCCAAATCTACCTTACTATCCGTCGCTTCGCCGTCGCACTAATACAAATCTTTACCCTTTCTTGTCGTCGCTATTACTTATTTATGTACCGATGCTGCTCTTTACTCTTCTTTAATAATCAAACTATTATAATTCAAACACGTTTATTAATCTTCCAAAATCTTTACACAAATTAGCGCAGTTATATAAAATACGTCTTTACACCAAAAATATTCAAAATAGACTCCCCTTGTTTACTATCCAAGGTGATAATTACAACATTTCTTGCCTACTACATTACAAATTACATAAACTAAAACCATCCAATACCATTTTAACACTGAGTTTGTGTCACACATACCATAAATTATGTCCTTTACACTTTCCTAGTTTACACATAAAATTCTATCATTGGTCCTAAATATTTTACAATCCTTCAATCACATTTGACACTGCTATTACTTATAATTTTGAGATTACATATATGTCCAAAAGTTGATTCTATTTAAACAAAAGCCAAAATAAATCACACATGACCCTGGATCTGCGTGGTTGATAGTGGACATCCATAGACGCATCCGGTTTTCGGATGGCAAATGTACGTTCAACGGCCTATTACATTCTAACTCAGTATAAAACCTTGAGCACTGTGTATTTTATCACGTCATCAAGTCATTATAATTTACCTCTTGGCACTTACATTTCAACTAACATGTTAAATACTTTAGCATATGTAAAGTACGGCAAACATACATTTTTAAATTATGGGATCTGATATATGGAACATTTTATTTGGCATACACTACCTTCTACTAAACAACCCTTAGAACCATTGTAGCTCCCTCTGACACTACACTGGCCCCACTGATTTTGAATAAAAGTGGAAATTTCGTCTGTTTTTACTCTTTTCTTGGCGTGCATAATTTCTAATTTTTATTTAAAATCACCCCCCGCATTTCTACATATTAATAATTCAACCCCTATTCTCCTTTCTCTCACGTCTGTCTAACTACGCTATATACTAACCTACACTATAAACTAAAACAAAACTAAACTTTCCGTCGCATGAACTATATAACAAACTATCCTACTAAACCCTCTTCTTGCACTATTTTGTATGGATATAAATTTTCTAAGTGAAAACGCCCACGATATTCCCCTGTCATAGTATCTAATTCAAATGTATTTCCTTCAGCAAAAATACGCGTGATTTTGTACGGCCCTTCGTAAGGAAACAACAACTTCGCGCAAATGTTTCTGTCGCGGTTTGAAACCCTTAATCTTTTCACTACCACCATATCTCCTATTTCGAAAGTTGTCCTTTTCTTAATCCTACTACACCTTCGCTCGATGTCCCTACGCTGTATCCTTTTGATTCTACGCCTAACACTACCCAACAACTCTGTGATGTCTTGCACCTCGACTTCTTCCCTCCATGGCCTAGCTGGTATAATCTTCCTAATCAATGTTATCGGACATGTTTTTGTAACTGAACTCGGTACGCAATTCATAAAATTTTCAATCTGTGGCAGATATCTAATCCATCTATCGTGGTGCTCTTGCGTCGCCAACCGTAGATATTTTATTACCTCTCGTATATAACGTTCGCATGGATTTGCTTTCGGATGCCGTATACTGCTAAATGATACCTTAATGTGCGCTCTATTTAACCCGTTTCTGAATCTTCGGTTGTTGAAATATGTCGCGTTGTCTACCAAAATCCTTTCCATTTTCCCGACCTGGCTTCCAAATTCTCTAATCGACTGTAAAGCATGCACCGTGTTACTTCGTCTTGCCGGAAATAATTTAACAAATTTCGAAAAAACGTCCACCATTACCAATATGTGTCGATACCCCTGTTCACTAGTAATTAAATTGCTCAAGTAATCAATAGCTACCAATTCTAACGGTCCCCTCACGCTCACATTCATCGGTATGTTCTGCAACACCACGTTCTTGTCTTTCCCTAAAATACAAATCCTACAACGATTAATCCTTTCTTTAACCACCGTGATATCGTTTCTTGCATAAAACGCCTCTCTAAATACCAAAAATGTTTTTCTAATGCCTATATGTCCAAATTTTAAATGAATTTCATCTATAATTTCCACAGCCGCGTCTCTGGATAACACTAACAGCTCTGCATCACCTATCCTTTTTACCACAAACTGCCCTACAATGGTAAATCCACGGTACTCCTCTACATTTTCCCTTGTTAATTTCTCGCGTATCGAGCTCACCTCACTGTGCCTCTGCGTCTCCATAAGCTTGGCGTTTGTCCATCGACCAACATCCCTGAACTCCTGCAAAGTAACTAAACAATCCTTCACGTCATCTTTATTCGTCTCTACCTGCGGTCTGCTTAGAAAATCTGCCGTCACATTCTCCTTTCCTGGTTTATGTTTAATTTCAAAATCGTACTCTTGCAATACTAGTGCCCACCTGTACAACCCATCGGCGGCTGGTCGTATGAGGCAAGTGAACCGCCGCCTCACCTTTAATTTTATATATCTTCTTTTCAATCATAAAGAAAAATTCTATTACAACTTGTACAAACGTCTTCTAAACAATTTTTGGTCAAATATATCATAATTCGATTAATAATCAGTATTATATAATGAACGTTTGTAATACAAAATTCATTTCTTAATTCGTGCACGATTTCTGCCAATACAAATTCATCTGAGGCGTTATAAAGTGCGCCACACTTATTTCACCATCTCCATGCATCCAAAGCTACATTATACGCGAGCGCGATGCGTCCTAGCGGTTATCTCTATACATCAACCAACACTTTATACTCGGGTACTGAGGCTCTCTCATCGTTGCCTCTCGGATCTTTGTAATCATAATAACGACAGTAGCAGCTGCGGGATGGCTGGATACTTAAAGGAAGTTAGTCAGTCAATGATCGGTAGGGATGATGAATGTCGGACTTTGTAATAGTTGTTAAACTGCACAAAAAGTCGAAAATCAAACATATGTGAATGTTAAATATATAATTTTCTATTATTATAAGAGCTTAAACTTAGGTATTAGTGCAACCATTAACCCCGTAGTGGTTCCATAGTTTTTAACAACTGACATTGACAAGTTGGAATTATTTGTTGGTTTCATTTTAAATTATTGTATTGTTTGAAAGCTGTGTTTTGTAAAAACCTAGTTGGGTTAATTCTTCAATAGTGAATTGATAAATCGGGTTAACATTTGTACGTTTGGTGCTTTATGCCTCAAATAGAATACATTACACAGAGTTTAAGTGTTTACTGTTTAGTGTTCTTGTTCCTTATTTAGTACTTTATTTCTCGTGAATAGTGGTTAACCTTAATCTATATAAACAAAACTGATTGTTATAATATAATTCAAATTGTGTAATATCGTTATATTGTTCCAATTTGGATTGATTTCAAATTTCGGCACAGGGTCATGTATATCCCTTACATGATATTCTATTATCTTTATTTGAAACGCCTTTTTCAGTGCGCGGTGAGTTAGAAAACGGCAAATTTTATTTATGCGCCCGACTCCTCCACTAAATATAGTTAGTACTGATAATCGACAAGGTCGAAGTTTTAATAGAACTTTTCAGTTATCGTGGTAAGAAACCCACAAATGGATTTGCGGAAGTACATATAAACAGAGTCTATATTGTTGGCCGTGCGTTTTGTTATCAAATGTCAATAACAGCTGGACTTGCAGTAAAGGTTTTGCGATTTAAAAACATTTAGCGTAGTGCAAAATGCATAAATGTTTCAAAGATCATATAAAAATGTTGGTTTCAAACGACTTCAACAAAATCGAACAACTATACTAGATGCACTTCAGGAACATGCTGGTTTTAATAAAATTATATATAACGAAAATGTCCGAAAAATAGGTTGTTGCTATCTTATTTAATTGATACTACCATACTTTTGAGTAAACAAGAATTGGCTTTTCGGGGTCATGATGAATCTTCACAATCGCTAAATCGTGGAAATTTTAAAGAAGTTTTTGAATGTTTGATTAAGCGAAACGCAGAAGTATCAGAGCACCTATCAAAATGAGCCAAATCTTCACCGGCCAGTCAAAAGCAATTCA
The DNA here is from genome assembly GCA_036346225.1 of Platerodrilus igneus. Classification (NCBI taxonomy): domain Eukaryota; kingdom Metazoa; phylum Arthropoda; class Insecta; order Coleoptera; family Lycidae; genus Platerodrilus; species Platerodrilus igneus. The sequence goes on from JARFIW010001382.1 coordinate 401,565, forward strand.
AAATGAATTAATATCATGCATTGAAGATTTTCTAAAAGAGAACATTTCCCAAGAAATAGCAGCTAGTCCTTTCTTTGCTTTAATATCTGATGATACTACTGACATTGCAGACAAATCTCAGTGCGCAATAACTATTCGATTTGTTACTCGAAATTGTAAATTAAAAGAAAGGTTTATGGGATTTTTTGATGTAAGTAGTGATCGAACCGCCAGTGCTCTCTTCGAAGTAGTTCAGGGTGTTTTAAACCCATTTAGTTAAAGAAAGGCAAAAGCTAAGTCAATTGCACCTTGTGCTCTTTTACTCATTGCTGTGCTCACCGGTTAAACCTCGTTTTACAACAAGGTACACAAAATATTCCGCAGAGTAGAATCTTTTTCTCTACTTTATCAGGTATACCAAGTTTTTTCCATCATTCACCTAAAAGATCAGTAATATTAGATCATATTGTTGGTAAACGTGTGCCACGAGCAGCGGAAACCAGGTGGTATTCAAGATCAAAAATTTTGAACATTGTCGCAAGCGAGTGGGACAACTTCGTAAAAGTTTTCGAAGCAATAGTAAATGATCCGACCTCGGGAGCCGAATCCATTCGTGCAGCTAATACAAATAAATACAGCTTGCGTCCGAATTAGCGAATTAAGGAACGAAGGCAAATTTTTGGAATGTTTTCGGCGTGCCAGAAATTTAACAGAGTTACCTAATCGGCGCGGAACAACATCTCAGCAAGAGATATTTCAAAAATACAACATTCTGTATTACGAAATTTTAGACTGCATTAGTCTGCAACTTAATACACGGTTTTCGAATCTTAATAGCTTAGAATTTCTCACTTTCTTTGATCACTCTAAGTATGAATTCTATACCACCAAATTTCCTAAAAAATCTCTGCAATCTCTATTTGAAACTTATCCAAATATTTTTGATAGGGATAGACTTATTAATGAACTTTGTGTTTTTTATAGAGACGAGCAGTTTAAAAATTCAGATTTAAATACAACCCTTAAAATACTTTCTTGTGACTTTGCTGATATATTTTGCCAGATTCAAACAGTTCTACAATTAATTTTAACGATTCCTGCTACAAGTGTATCAGTTGAAAGAAATTTCTCGTGTCTAAAACGCATAAAGGCATACTTAAGAAATACGATGAGTCAAGAGCGGCTTGGTGGATTAAGTTTAATGTCTATAGAAAAGGAACTATTATGCGAATTAAGTAAAAATCCAGATTTTATGAAAATGTAATCGATAAATTTGCAAAACTGAAAGACCGTAGAATACATTTGACTTATCAAACTTAATTTGCTTGTAGTTAATAGTATAGCTATGCAAACTAAGGGTATTAGAACCACTTTTGTAAGCTTTTCGTTTCAATAATTACTCTTGATTCCCAATGAATTCAAGGAATAATAAGAAAAAGCACCTCTTAGATAACCTAGAGATTCATTTATATTAAATGTAGAGTTTCTAAATAGACTCATTTTGAGCCTCACCTCTTGTTCAGGTCACGAGCCGCCACTGGTACAACCTACTGTTTAAAAACTCATTTTTCTTCATGAATGTTACCACCGTGTTGTCGGATTCTATCAAAAATTTCTTTCCTAGCAGATAAAAACGTAACTTTTTCACTGCATATACTATCGCCAACATCTCCTTCTCTGCCGTCGCATATCTGGTTTCGCAGTCTTTTAACACCCTTGAAATAAATACAATTGGTACCTCAGCTCCGTCCTGGATCTGCACCAACTCAGCCCCAATCGCATATTTCGACGCATCCGTCCTCAAAATAAATTCTTCCTTGAAATTTGGATATTTTAACGACAACTCTTCATAAAACGCACGTTTTAAATTTTGAAACGCCTTCTCCCGTTCAGCAGTCCATTTCCATCTTTCTTTTTCTTTAACAAACTCACCAACGGCACACACAACTCAGAATATCTCGGTATAAACCGTTTATAATAATTTAACACCCCTAAAAATCCTCGCAATCCTCTTACATTCTTTGGTTGAGCAATATTTTTCAACTCGTCCAACCTTTTATTACAAATTTTCATACCATGTTCACTAATTTCAAATCCTAAATACGTGACCTTGCTCTTAAACAATTCGCATTTCTCCACGTTCAACTTCAATCCCCCTTCGTCCAGTCTTTGGATCACCTTTTCTAAATGCTCCATGTGTTCTTGCTCGTTCCTTGAAAAAATCAATAAATCATCCACATAGTGCGAACAGAAACATTCATACTCGTTAAACAGCTTCTGCATGGCCCTTACAAGTGCTGCTGAAGAACTACTTAAACCAAATGGAACTACAGAAAACATATAAATCTCGCCTTCAATACTAAACCCCGTAAACTTCTTACTGTCTTCATGCAACGGAATCAACCAAAACGAATTTTTTAAATCTAACTTGCTAAAAATCTTCATCTCATACACCTTATATAACAAATTATCCAACCCTTGTGGTTGTTCGTACTGCGCTTTTGTAATCGAATTCAACTTCCTCGCATCCAAACAAATTCTTATATCTCTTTTATTAGGTTTAGGTACAATAACTACCGGGTTCACATATTGAGTTTTCGCTGGTTCGATGATTCCTTCTTTTAACATTTTACTAATCTCGGCTTTAACCCTATTTCTAATTGCAAACGGAATTGGATACACCTTGGTATTAAACCCCGTATCTTCCGTGACCTCTAACTTATGCGTGTATCGCTTCGCAAATCTCGGCTCTTCATTAAACAATCCTATAAATCTATTAAATAACTCTTCTAGCTTCGCTTTAATATCGATACTCACTTTCCCTATCTGTTCATCATCAATTATTCTTGCAAACATATTACATAATCTCACTTCAACCCGTCTATAATTACTTTCCCTATTCATTCCTAATCCTGAATTATCTATATCATTTCCATTCCTATATTCCGAACTAACCGTAGGCACCACCCATAACTTATCTTTATCAAATATCCGAATCGACCTATCCTTTCCATCTATGTTCAATCCAAAATCCTCTATAAAATCCATTCCTAATATAAAATCTAGCTGCAACCCCTTTGTAATCAAGAACTCTGCATCTCCTGCCTTTTTACTCCCTACAAATATCGGTACACGGATAACCCTATAAATCGTCGTTAGCTTTTTGTTCATTGCCGACCATAAATTAACCCCATCAATCGTTTCTATTCGTCCTTTTAAAAATTCTTCATGTTTTATCACCACATTTTCATCTACCAGCGACAACTGCGAACCACTATCAACTAAAGCACCATATAAACAATCTCTTACTCTAATATTAATAAACAACAGGTTCTTTTTATTAAAGGTATAACTATTTAACAATAAATCTCTTAAACTATAACATACGTCTATATTCAACCCTAAACATTCGGTCTTCCAAAAATTGACGTTTTTTTTTGTCCCGACGGCGCCTCGTGTATTTGTACCACCTCAATCTTATCTGTGTCCTGTGTCATCGCGCTTGTCGTCATGTGTTGGACGTTTGCGTCCCTGTCCGTCCGGCTGTATCCGTTATGCGTTCCGCCTCCCGTAATACGGCCGTCATCTTCGTTGTTGCCGTGCTGGTACCTGTTTTGTCCATGGTAGTCGTTCACCCGGTGTTCCCTATTGTAATACTGTCGTCGGTTTCCGTCGTGTCCCCAGTGATTACGCTGTCCGTGGTTAAAAACGTCCTGTCGGTAGTTAGGTCTGTGTTTGTGGTACGCATGTCGTCGGTTGTCTTCCCTATAACCCCGGTTTTGCTCCCAATAATTTGTCCGCGTTTTTGACTCCAGTGCCGTCGCTAAATCGAAATTCCGCATCACTCCTAAAAATTCCCGCAGTGTCTTTACATTCTGTACCACGACCATCTTTGTCACTTCTGGTTCCATGTGACCCGCAAGTAGTAACACTATGTCGTCCTCGCCCAATTTTGGTGTCAAATGTTGTGCCTGGTTATATTTGTCGATCGCGTATTCTTCGCGCGATCCGTGTGTCCTACTGTAATGTCCCGTGATTAAATTTGTCCGTATGTCTGTCTGGTGTGTGTTACTCCAGAACTGTTCGATAAATAGTCGTCGAAATTCAGCATATGTGTCGTACTGTCTGCGTATAATGTTGTGCCATTTTTCTGCGTTACCTGTCAAAGTCGCCCCTACTATCTGTAATTTTGTCCTTTCATTTTCGGTCTCCACGATTTCGTCCAGTCTGTCCAAAAATCCCATCGGTTGTTCCGTCCTTCGTCCTTCAAATTTTGGTAACGCGTCCCGGTTCAATTTCATATGTTGTCCGTAGTCCAGTCCAACGCGCCTCCTTTCTAGGTCGTCTAACTTGTCCTGTATTTGTCGTACTTCGTTGCCAACCCTGTTTTCAAGTATCGTCGCGTTATCTTTAAATTTTGTGTCCAGTTGGGTCCTAGCGTTCACATTTTCGTTCTGGATTGTCTCTAACGTTTGTCCTAAATTTCTGTAATTTGTCGTATGCCTTTTGTCACATGTCTGTATCTCCGTGTTTAACGTCGTGAATCCGCTGATCATCGTCTCCTCGACTGTCTCCACGCGTGTCTTTATTTCCGATCGTAGGTCCGTCCTTGTCGCGTTCAAGTCTCCCTGAAACTGTACCCGTGTGTTTTCTAGCTTGTCGTCAACTCTGTCTACCTTTTCTTGTACTTCTGTCCTTAGTTCGTCCTTTACATTTTGCATTTGCGTGAGTAGATAGTCCTGTGTGTAGTTTAATTTTGCCGTCAATTCGGCGTGCGCTGTCCTAAACTCATTCCTCAGTTCGGTGTGTGAATCTACAATTTTGTCAGTCAAATTCGTATGTGAATCTACAATTTTTTTAGTTAGTTCAGTTTTTAGTTCCGTCTGTGATTCTGTAATTTTGTTCGTTAAATCTGTCTTTAGTTCCGTGTGTGAAGTTACCATTTTGTCTGTTAAATCCGCCGGCGACTCTGCAATTTGGTTCGTTAAACTCGTTTGCAAACTCATCAGGAATCGCATTATGTCCTGGTTTCCGGCAGTTTCTGCTACCTCGATCTCCTGTACCGTCGCCTGGTCCGTTTCCATGTTGATCACCTCCGGATCTATCTGCCTCACCTCCGTCTCCTGGATATCTCCACCTGCGTCCATCTCTTCGTCTCGTGTCATAAATTCTGCTTCAACTCCGTATATTCTTCCTGATCTCGTAATCCTTTTCGTGTCCGCGTCCGTCATCTCTGCTGCCTATTTTTGAACTCCTTTTTCCTGAAAAATTATAAAAACTACGGGCCCCACCTAATCTCGGGATCCCGTATCCTACTACTATTTCTTTCTAGCTCTCTATCTATCTAGCCCCACGTTGGGTTTGCCTTCTTCTTATGCTGCCCCCACGTTCTTTTTCGCGCCTTTTCTTATAAATTTCAATGCTTTTTATATGGTGTGCATATACCTATTGCACGCCAAGTACTTTTGCAACGTTTGGTTGGTGATTTAATCAAAATTGTTTTTAAGATGCCTCGACTATATGAACTCTTTCTTCTCAGGGTATTCACCTACTTACCGTGGGTTCAGTGGTAAGTAGATGTGCAATGCCCAACCAAACTGCACTCTCTTTTTGTTTTAGTACTTATTTTAGAATTTAGTTTTGTATATGCCAAATTTTTTTATGATCAACGTTGCCTTGTGCCAAATTAATTAATACCACTAAGTTTATGACTTTTGACGTTATAAGATATTTCACAGCACTCACCTGGATTATACTTCGTTTCTGGCCTCTCTTTTACTGCTGGCTCAAAATCCTCGTCGCCGTATGCGCCTTTACAAAGTTGCACTATCCCTTTGAATTTGCCGTCTCGCCTCCAGGTGTCTTTCTTTAATTTTGCTCCCAAATCTGAAATAAATGACCCGAATTTTAGAATTTAGAATACCCGTTTATTTTACTTCCCCTGCGCTATTTCTTCCGTCGTAGTTTCTTCGTTGACTCTTACACTTCCAATTGCTGCTCTTACGTGGTCTCCTAATTTTGCTCTTCTTGTTCCAAATTAATACGTCCGCCTTTAATCCGCACTCAATCCAAATCTATCTTTGTCCTGTTCAACACCACTCAATGCCCCGCTACATATACATCCATATCCAAATCAATCTTCGTTCCTGTTTAAAACCACTCAATGCCCCGCTACATGTAAATCTATATCCCAATCAATCCTAATATTCGTCCTTCTTACAATTCCAATCCGATGCCTTCTGCCTTTATCAATATTGTTCCAAATCTACCTTACTATCCGTCGCTTCGCCGTCGCACTAATACAAATCTTTACCCTTTCTTGTCGTCGCTATTACTTATTTATGTACCGATGCTGCTCTTTACTCTTCTTTAATAATCAAACTATTATAATTCAAACACGTTTATTAATCTTCCAAAATCTTTACACAAATTAGCGCAGTTATATAAAATACGTCTTTACACCAAAAATATTCAAAATAGACTCCCCTTGTTTACTATCCAAGGTGATAATTACAACATTTCTTGCCTACTACATTACAAATTACATAAACTAAAACCATCCAATACCATTTTAACACTGAGTTTGTGTCACACATACCATAAATTATGTCCTTTTACACTTTCCTAGTTTACACATAAAATTCTATCATTGGTCCTAAATATTTTACAATCCTTCAATCACATTTGACACTGCTATTACTTATAATTTTGAGATTACATATATGTCCAAAAGTTGATTCTATTTAAACAAAAGCCAAAATAAATCACACATGACCCTGGATCTGCGTGGTTGATAGTGGACATCCATAGACGCATCCGGTTTTCGGATGGCAAATGTACGTTCAACGGCCTATTACATTCTAACTCAGTATAAAACCTTGAGCGCTGTGTATTTTATCACGTCATCAAGTCATTACAATTTACCTCTTGGCACTTACATTTCAACTAACATGTTAAATACTTTAGCATATGTAAAGTACGGCAAACATACATTTTTAAATTATGGGATCTGATATATGGAACATTTTATTTGGCATACACTACCTTCTACCAAACATTTAGGTAAAAAAAATAGTAATTTAAAATATTTTGTTATATTACTTGACGTTTCGGCAATACATTTTTGCCACAATCATAAGTATTAACTGTTGTTCATAAATATATCATTATTTAGCTAATGGCAGCGCCACTATTACATTTGATTGAAAGTAGTATAATACAATAAATTATTGATATAAAACTGCTAGATCTCGGTTGGTTAATTGACATAATCAGTTTTATATCAATTTATTGTATTATACTACTTTCAATCAAATGAAATAGTGTCACTGTCATTAGCTAAATAATGGTATATTTAGTAACAGTTAATACTTATGATTATGGCAAAAATGTATTGCCAAAACGTCAAGTAATATAACAAAATATTTTAAATTACTATTTTTTTTTTACCTAAAACATCCCAACAAATTTATAACATCTTGTCTAAATAGTAAATATAAAGGTCATAAAGTGTAGAGATTATATATATATATATATATATATATATATATATATATATATATCTTTCCTATTTCCATCTTAGTACCTCTATGCACTTATCATCAATATATATATATATATATATATATACAAAACCATAAAATGGGAAATTATTCGCAAATGCAAGTAAGCTAAAGAACAATGGATTGATGATAAGTGCATAGAGGTACTAACTAAGATGGAAATAGGAAAGACAGACGAAGCATACAAACTAATTAGAATGAATTTTAGGGATATAAAACCGTATAGCAAAATATAAGGGCGTGGGAGGAAACGTCATTATAGAAAATGTTTGTTTGCTAATAAAATTACCCTTATAAGCGGACTCTCTTTTAATCGGACACGGACATCAAATGCCAACCCATAGTATTACGCAAGCTCCTCATAAGCGGACAAGGTCAACCTAGTAAGAAGGCATAAAACATTAAAATATAGAAACGTAAGGTAAATATGTGACCTTGAGAAATTTGTTAAAAGTAAAAAATTGTAGTTCAACGGCACAGACGTCGATGGTGTTGTCGGTTTTCGACATCTGAAAAGTAAAATTTGACATAAAATGCAAACACTTCAGTTCAGTTGGATGCCAGGATTTTTAGCAGCAAGTTTTTTGTAAAATGTCAGATTATGTTAAAAAATTGTTGTGTTCTGAACTGTAATGACAGAACTAGTAAAAAATACTGTTTTCCTTATAAAGAAATAGATATTTATAATTATGGATTATAAACATTAATAGGCCATTGTTCGCTAATTTAACCTCTAAACACATGCATGGTTCTTATTTTGTGTGTAATAAGCATTTTGAAGACCAAATGAAAGTTCCTGGTACAAAACGAGGATTGCAAGGAACTGCTGTTCCAACCTTATATATGAATTGTAAGTGTTAATACATTGTATTGAAAAGTATTTACTTTATGTATTTATAGCTGTTATGGGCGCAATGTCACAACTAGGAAGGAAAGAAATTTCAGATCAACTAACATCAGGTACTGCTATATTTTATATGAATGTTTAATAATTCTAAATTTTTAATTATATGTTTTTTAATAAAAGTAAACGAGTTCTCTTCACAGGATTTTTTCAAAACTTTTAAATCTTATTGTTTAAATGCTTCAAGGCACAATGCTAAAGATAAACAATTGAAATTATTATTTATATAACTAGTTGTTAGCCTTAAATTGTGTATTTTATTCATTATTATAATAGTGTTTACGCAACTAATATTTTTTTAAGTAAAATTTTAATTGACAACTAGCAATTATAGTGGTGGAAATAAGAAACTTAAATAAATATTTATTATTTAGAGGTTTTCATTTCAAACTCCTAATTTCTTTTGTATCTCGATTACCATAAGCAAGATTACCACTTTAAATAATGTAGATACTGAAAAAACTAGCAAATATAGTCACATTTGGATTGAACTAAACCAATCACTTTTTCGCAAATGAGAACTTTTAGATTGGAAAATAAACATCAACATCGCAATTGAAGAAGTAATACTTTAATATACTTATATAATTATTATTGATTGTAAAGCATTTCTTGGGCTCTTTGCACTACCCTTAGTTAAATATTTAACTTAGTTTGAATACTGTTTTTTAACCAGGCCATGGTATGTGAAATACGGTTTCAAAACTTATAATTGATTTAACCAAAAGTAGTGCAAATTGCTCTATTATAACAAATTTAAATGTCAATATTGGCGCCATATTTTAATTTTCCCGCTTAACAATTTAGTTCTGACACAGACGCTGCACGCGCTGTAATAAGTTTTCTATCTCTCTCAAGAAGTGTCCATTCTAATCTATAACCTTTTATATCGTATGTAAGAAATGGTCAACCTGTAATGGAAGATCATAGAAAACAGTAAAACAAATGCTTGAGTGTAATAGTTATAAAAATGTAAAAACATGATATTTGCCAAATACGAAATATTTCAAGTAACATATCCTCTTGCTACTGAATTGCTATAGTAGCACTTAAGGGACGTTAAAACAAAAAGCTTCATACTACTGTTATAATAGTATATTGGTAATTCTGGCACAAAAAACATGTCAACAATAAATTATATTAATCCAAAAACATAAATAGTATACAATTAAGTAAAAAAAATGCCTAAATTGATGTTAAGTACAATTTTTCTTTAATTTAAATAAGGAGCAAATAAAATAGGTGAACTGGTCGCATTTGGAGTAGTTTTGCATTGTATGTGTGAGCACAGATTATTGACAGGAGCAAAAGTACAATGATATATAGACGAAATAACCCCATTATACAAAAGAACTACAATCTTAGTGAACTTAAAATAATATTAACAAAGCAAAGCAATAAATAATTTGAGATATTATATGTATGCACAAAAACTTCTTGAAACTTGTAGTGAACTAGTGAACGAAGCGTTTATCTGTTCATTGAATGTAATTCGTCCTGATTGGAGATGATGCAGACATATCAAGTCTATTTCGCCTAGTTTCAAAAGATTCGATTTTTAACAGTGATAAAATACTCAAGTAGCTAAAATCCCTTTGTTTAAATGCATTTTATAGTGTAACGTCTGACAAAATTTCTTTGTACTCTTTAAATATTACTAATAAGATTCAAATAATAGGGGCATCAAATTATAGCACTATATTCAATCAAGGATCTAATTAATGACGGGTATAGAAATCCAACTTGCTGTAAAACCATACTCCCGAGTTCTTTGTAATATCAACTCTATTTAGAGGATTATCATTTCATCATCGTCAGGCGATCAGTCTTGGAACTGGTTAGACGCGTACTCTCATTGTTTCCTATTCTGTACTAACCTACACATTTCCTTGAAATTTGCTGTCTGCATCCTTCACTATCTGTGTGCAATACTCTGACATAGGTCTACATCTACCTCTTTTTTCCTATATCTGCTTGTAATATATCCCGCACTATTCCCCAAAAATGCCTTAGAACGTATCCTGCTCTTCTATTTCTCCTATTTTTTTTTTATTTTCCCACAGATATCTTTATTCCCCTACTATTTCTATAACCTCTTTGTTATTAACTTTGTCTGTCCATGCTATCATACACGTACATATGAAGCACAACATTCCAAAAGGCTTCTACAGTTTTTCTGTCTGCTTCTCCTACGGCCCCTATTTTATAGATGTACTGTGCTGTGCTCCACATATTTGCTGCCAACAATTTTTTCCTTGTTAGATGCAGCTTGGTTACCCTTTTATTGTTTATAAATATATACCCTATTTCCCTACCTAACTTTGCTGATCCATACTATGTCTAATGCTAACCTATCCATTTCAATTTTCAAGTTCTCTAGCTTACTTACTTGTTTCGTACTTATGACATTCCACGCCCCCGACTAGCAGAATGTTCTCGACTCTTTTATGTACTTTCCAATCACATCTCCTGAAGTAGTCCCTCCCAGAGATTTGAGTGGGGGACTATTCCACATCGCAGTGGTGTGTCTAGAATGCCATACCGACCCCTATGGTCTAAGTACCGAAAAAGCTGCTGCCCTCTTTCGGGGACCTGTCTTAGTTTGGTTCTTCACTAAAGACCCTACTACTTTGGTTGGACCTGTAGTTTGGCTTTTTAGATCACTAGAACATGCAAGCCATTCCGCCGTTCTAGTAATCTAGAACTTCTTCAAGGTGCAGGTTCATTCGGAATGGGATTATCATTTAAGATGTAATTATTCAAGATAGGCCAAAATAATTTGAGAAACTTAAAGAAATCCCTTTTTTTAGTATTAAGGGTCATTATATTTGCAAGGGACCAATTACTTATTAACCTTCAGGATGTGGAACTGAAATAACTCTACATCAACTATGGAAGCTATAGCATTGAAAAATTGCACATTATCTGTGTCTAGAGGAATTTTAGATGAAGAGACCATATCTGATGCATTATTGATATATAAATTGAATAGGATCATACGACAAGGGCTATGTTTATATGGAAAAAACCACCAGAGCAATAACTGCGGCACTAATAACTATTACTTCAGTTTAGACGCTAGTAGTAGTAAATTCCGTCTCGACAAAGACAGATTGCTAACTCCGACTGAAGATTAGTCTTAGTCAACTACCAAAGTTTCTACCTTTACCCTACCTGCTATGCGAAAACAATTAGTATAAGAGTGATTTATTTCTTATTTACACCTACTTTCACTTAGATTCTCTTGAATATGGGCATTTTGCCAATTACGTGACTTACTACTTATATGAAATTTGTTCAGGTGGCATTTCATTGTGATTGTGAAATTGTTTCATAAATACGATAAATAACAAATAAAATGATGGACCATAGTAAACAATTAATGGAATTAGCCTGTCAATAGTTTATGGAAGACCAAGGTGGAGGTAATTATAAATATTTGATACTATATATGGATATGTATTACAATGTGCTTTTTACTTTTTTATGTTTATCTGTTATCTAAACTTACATATAATTGAATATTTTGCCTTGTATAACATTATCCAGATTTTGATAGTAATTTGAACCTATAAAAACAAAACCAATTACATAACTATTATGTTTTCAGCTCCCGAATGGTGTGCGAAATTTGAACCTGCTGAAACTATTTCCAGAAATGCGGAAATAATATCAGATGCAAGTGAATCAGATGCAGTATAATTATAGCCGTTAGTGAGTGTAGGTGTAGTTACTCTACCCAATTCCGAGCTAAATAAATTGTGCAAGGACGTTTAGTTAACTTATTTTCGTTATCGGTGCTAAGTGAATTCTTACAGTCGTGTGTTAAAGATTATATACCCGGCCTGGTCTCGTAGCATGACAACAAATGTGGGGAGCATTGAGCCACCCAAATCAGGTATACCTAAAAATGTCTGTGATCATAGTGGTTTAAATGCATTAACAATAATGAATATAAACAACTCCAATAAAAATTTGGCACACAAAGCGATTACACTACCCAAGGTCTCGAAAGTAGAAAATGTAACCGGCAGACGGAAATGTAGACGCGGAAGAGGTTAATTTGCACTCACAAAACGAATACGATTTAAGCGATACAATTCAACCCCCATTCTATTGTTTTATAGAATCTGTTGATAAAAATATCGGCAGATTACATTTGTAAACACAAATAACAGTAAAATGTCCAATTTTTTTACATCTATACAACCTATAAGGAAGAAAATACCACAATTAACTCCGAAACCCCAACACATTCAAACAGAATATAATAGATCAAACCTCCCGTTAAAACCCTTTCCTCCATTTCAGCATCCCGTGGATGAAGTTGCAAAAAATAGTTTAGAAGACTTTAATGGAGTATATGAATTGGAAAATCTATTCAAAAACATAATTAAGTCAATTAAATCACAAACTAACATAAAAAACTTGTCGTGTGTAAGTTTTAAAACAGATTTAGAATCATTGCTTTGTAGTTATCTAAATGGCAAGGATGTGTAATATAGATAAGTTAAAAAAAGTTCAACGAAACTGCCGTTCAGCTATGGCTAACGGTGGTAAATTATTATATCTTTTAAATAATCAACAAGTAGATATTGCACTTTTAAGTGAAACTTGGTACAAACCTGTCACTGTTGTCCGCTATAAAGGGTACAATAGAGTTAGAACAGATCGCTTTGTTGGAAAAGCAGGTGTAGCTATCCAGATACTCAACAAACTTACGAAATCATTCAATTTTCAAAAAATTACAATCAAAACATTTTGGTTTGTGGAGTAACGATTAAAAATAATATTAATATAAGTTTTGTTGCTATTTATAGACCTCAGAGGGTTAATCATAGTGAGAGAGATTGGTTTAATACCTTTTCACAACTCAACACACCAGTTGTGTATGGCGGAGATTTTAACAGTCATAATAGACTATGGAGATCAATGCATGACGACAATAATGGAGTTATGCTACTGAATGCTATTGAAGATCATAACATAGTCTTAATAATGACGGCTCACCCACCAGACGATCCTACGGTACTAATCCATCAGCGGTTGACCTCACTATAGTTTCCCCTAATATAGTCCGGTTATGTGAATGATCAGTTTCAAACGAAATCCTCGGGTCAGATCATTACATCATTTATTTAAATGTGCAAGAAACATTTAAATACAATGGCATACTCTTTACTAGAAACCGTAAATGGAACATGAAGAATGCAGATTGGAATCTATTTAAGTCGTTATGCGATTTATGTTTTTTCCAGCCTCCACATTTTGAAACACCCAGGCAGGAATATGTATACCTTATTGATTCCTTAGAGTACGCGGCACAAAATTCTTTCAAAGAAAATAAAGAAGTAATATACATCAGAAATGGCCGAGCATCGCCAATTTGGTGGGACAATGATTGTGATACAATAATACATGAAAGAAAAAAGACTGAAAATGAATATGACATTACTCCAACCTACGATAATTGGTTAAATTATAAAAAAATAACAGCGTGTTCCAAAAGACTGTTCAAAACAAAGGGTAAAGCATCATGGAAGGCATTCTGTTCTAAATTAAACAAAAATACTTTGTTGACAGCAGTATGTCGTATGGCAAAAAAATTACACCGTATAAAAGACCATACTTCACGAAATAGTAAATTCACTCGAGGATATGAAAGCAGTCCCAGAACAATTAATCAAGGTATTCCCCAGGACTCTGTATTTAGCCCCCTTCTATTTAATGTGTATACAATGGACATTCATCACGGTTTTGCTGACTACATTAAAGTAGTTCAATATGCGGACGACATTTGCTTTTATTGTGATGAAAAGATGCTCAAAAGTTGTACTAATTCTCTTAAGGCAATTTTACAAAAATTGGCGTGACAAAAATTTTCTTGTAATTTCTAAAGAAAAAACTGCTTTACAAGACACAATTTGCCTCAAGGCCAAAGCATAACGGTTGGTAGTGGTTCCAAACATTTGTTATCTAGGTGTGTTTATGGATATAAAATTAACTTTGAATATTCATATTAACAACATCTCAGGTAGGTGCAAAAAGATACTCAATTTTCTGAGATTATGTACTAAAACATGGTGCAGTGTTGAAGTATCTCTCTCTGTGCTTTATAGAGCGTATTTTAGAGCTGTAGTGGAGTATGCCAGTATTGTATACGGCTCCGTCAGTAACAACGTCCTCTGTAAGTTAGATATTATACCCAATAAGGCCCTGAGAATGTGCCTAGGTGCTATGAAATCAACATCTACTCTTGTTCTCTATGCCGAAGCCGAAGAATGCATGCTCCAATTTAGACGGAGATCCTAGCTACCAAATTCGTATTAAAATTATGACCATGTTTGGATTCATCGTACCTACAAAATATCTCCGACCTATCAACTCAAAATCTGCTGAATAAATACTGGAGCAGACGCTATTCCCCGCCAATCTGTGACACTTTTTGCAATACTAGTCACGTCAATCTATATATAAAGAAAGAGCATAAAAAATTCTGGTTCACTCATGGGTACCATGCAAGTCCTCCTAAGGTAATTTTCCCAAGTTATTCAGAAAACACCACACTAAATTAAAACATATTTTTATCTTCATTAGAACCATGTCATGATTATACAAAGATCTTCACAGCTGGGTCGAAATCTGCGGAAGGAGTGGGATATGCTTTCATAATTCCCTCATACCGAATATGGACAAAACTCAACAATACGGCTACAATATTTACAGCTGAAGCATTGGTTATATTATCAGCGTTAAAGTATAGTAAACAAAATATTGAGTTTCGATAAAATTGCTGTAATCTCGGACTCAAAATCCTGTTTGCAAGCAATTAAACATGTGACATATAGATCATCACATATAATACAATTGATACTTGAACAAGTTCATCTTTTACAGTCAGGTGGGGCAACGGTAATATTTATGTGGGTAAAAACTTATTCAGGTATCGCCTTAAATGAGCAAGTAGATTTGTTGGTCAAACAGGCAGTGAATGAACATGCTGTTTCCAACACATTGATACCCTTCTCCGATTTTTTTATAAATCTCAAATCGAAAATTATTAGTCAGTGGAATAGCTACTACATTTCAACATATAGTAAAACCAATACAAACTAATTTCAACTGTGCCCAAATATCTATATACATAAATCGTATACAAATTTTAGTCTCGCTGACCACTATGATTTTTAGAATGAAAACCACACACACAAGAACACCTGCTCATTTATATAAAATTGGTGTCTTAGATTTTTCAACTTGTACTTTCTGTGACGAACTTGGAGATTTGAACCACATTTTCTTAGAATGCAAAGAATTTATAGTTCAAAGAAACAGTTTATATAAAGAACTCCTCGCACTTAATGCGCCAATTCCGTTCAACTTAAATTCCTTACTTGCTTTAAATTCACCCCACGTGTTAAAGCCTTTATGTAATTTTATTTATAAATACCCCCTTCTGTAAAGCATTAGTGTTAGGTTAATTTTGATATTTCTGTTAATCTCTGTGAAAAAATCCTTCTCTGCTTGGCCAATTTTCTGTGCATTAGTCACCATGACGGACCACTACGGTGCAAAATGTGTCTCAACCCTATTCCAGCCTTGCCTTATATTGTACGCACTTTATTTTGTGGTGTTAGGTTACATAGTTAATTTTGTGGCTAAATGTCCTGGTAGACGAAGCAAAAAAAAAGTTAAACAGATGATTCATCAGAACACAATCTTCATAATACTGATACGGAAGCAACCCAAATCATCAGAAAATGTGATATACAACCAGAAATGCCGAGTGGTCCACAGTACACAGGTAAAGATAAATCCACTAAGTGGAGGAGGCATCCACTACTCCTCAATCTACGAAGAAGGGGGGCAAACATTGTGATCCTTCTGCCCAGTGTATAAACTGCTGCAAGGAATACGAAATCTGAATTAGATGCTTGGGATTTGTTTTTTTCATTAGGAACTATTACTTATATTATTGACTGTACTAACATTTATCTTGAGCAAATGCGTCAAAAATACGTTCGCAAAAGAGATTGATGTGAAACCCATACAAAAGAAATAAGGGGCCTGTTTGGGTTTCTCTACATGGCAGGTATAAAATAGCCAATCATTTGAATCTGTCCGAACTTTGACTTGATGGAGGTACATTTCCAGAATGTTTTCGGGTTGTGATGTCAAAGCATTTCTATGCATTACTTCGAGCGCTTCGCTTTGATGACATAAATAATCGGCTTCAAAGGAATAAAATAGATAACTTGGCTGTAATAAGAAAAGTTGCTACGTACATTGACGTAACATAAAAAAAACAAGAAAAAAAGAAGTAAGTAAGTCCGGGCTCAGGCGGCGAGTGGGCGGGGTCTTATACCTATAGCTAAATTGAAAAAAGAAACCTGAAATAAATAGAAAAAAAATAATATAAAAACACTCACTCATTCACACTCAGAACAAAACATATAACGGGAAAGAAAGAACTTATAATTAAATATATATATATATATATATATATATATATATATATATATATATACACACATACAGAACACAATACTCCCAAAACCCAACCCCAAAAAAAGTCAATGTCCCCAATTTATAAATACATTATAAGAAACCCCCAAACATTCCAAAAAAATTACCCATGAAAATGGCGAGCTGTAATTTCTAGGTAATAACCCCCTGACAATAACTATTAAGCAAAGAAAAGAATCAAACGCAACCCTAAAAACAACAGCTCTACAATATCGTAAGGATAAACTTAAACTAAATTTACAAGCATAATGGCAACATTTTCAATTGTGCCAGCAAGTCGTTAAACAACTTTTTTTTCCATTGATAAATAGTAAGTTTTTAGTTATTTAAGACAAATAGTAAAGCATTCATAAAAAAAAAACGAAAAGCAGTAAGTACCAAAATAGTTTAGTAATTTTTGTAAAGAATTAATTTAGGAAGGCCATCTATGGCCAGTAAAACCCCAGGCGTTCTGGTTCCGAAATCAGAAGCGCTTACCAAGAAAAGCAAAAACAGAACTCACCCTCGAGTTACTGGCATCAGGGTGGAACCAGTCGCTGGTCTGCGTCAGCAAACAGGCAAGCTTACGTCCAGGCAGAGCGCATTGACTTCGCAGTCCTCAAAAGAAGCGCAGCTCAAGGGATTAACGTGTCCCCCACAGGAAGCTAGAATAGTTACGAACAATAAATTAATTTAATGGAGCCGAAAAGTATTGTTTTAAACAAACTCTATATACTTACCACGCTAAATAATGCCTGCCGGAAATTCGCATCAAGAAAACGACTGAAGCAAAACAACGTATTTTCTGGTTGTTAATCGAACAGCAAATGCAATGTTACATTTGTTTAGTTAAAGCACGTAAACCTGTCGTCAAGAAAAATAACACAGGCAAACCCTAATTTTATTGAAATAATTTCGCCGAAATCTTTAAAAGGGAAAACACACCAGCATTTAATTATTGAAATACTTGGAAAGTCCCTATCTAATTAAGGCGTAAATTCCACGGGACGAAATTCTTAGAAAGGATATTTATTTTTCTACTGAACAGAAAGATTTATCAACTGACCTAAATAGGATATTTATTATTAATTACAATACAATTTTTAAAACACGAAAGGGTTAGTTTTCATTTACGGAATAAATTTTCTTGTTTAACGCCAAGGAATTTAAGATAAAAATTATTGTATATAACTAATTAATGATTTACGAAAATGAACGTAACAAAGTGTTAGGCGATTTTTGTCTGTAAATGTAAGGAATAACATCAAGTAGGAGAATTTGCTACCACTGATAGAATGCTTTTCGAGGACGATGCAAATACAGGCAATATATTGCAAACAAACCATCAAAGTACGAAATCAAAATCTATGCTTTAGAGGGTTCCCGTATATTTTACACTAAAAATTTGGAAATTTATGCAGGCAAGCAACTTGAAGGTCTGTACAAGCTGGACAGTAAGGCAATTAGTGAAGTTCTTAGACTTAATGCAGCTATTTCGAATAGAGGTCGGAATATTACCGTAAATAATTATTTTACATCGATTCTTTTAGCCGAGCAATTGCTGCAACAAAGAACAGTGCTAACTAGAACTTTGAGAAAGAATAAAAAAGAAATTCCACCAATTTTTTGCAAACAAAAGCAAGACCGATTCGTAGTAGCATGTTTGCATTTTTGAAAAATGGTGTTGTGGTTTCATGTGTTCATAATGTGAAGAACTTGCACCTCTGAAGCATATTCATACCAAAAGTAATCTGCAAAATAAATTTGTTGTATATTAAATTGTTCAGTTTTGTGATTACAGCTTACTAATGGTTTAAATTCAGTGGTTTAAAAATTTTGATATGTTATTAAGTAGTCCAATAATGTTTCCTATTGGGTCTATGACTTTGTTTTTAAAAATGATTTGTACAATCATTTACATTAAAAAGAAATTTGTTACTCGTACATGTTTTGCAACTACATTTTAAAGTTTTCACTCCAACGGTCACACATAAAGAATTGAAAACTTTCAAAGGAATATTTTGCTCCATATTGCGTTGACATACATGTGTCTTGTGGGCGATACTTTAGGAGGTACAACCCAAATGGGCAAATGTTGATACTTTTTGAAAACCTGTCAACAAATTATTCATTAGAAACACAACAACTATCCGGAAAATGACAGTATCTGTGAGTGACATTTATGCTGCTTACATAGTATTTAAGAACATTTATTTAAAATAATTGAGCACTTGACAAAATAAGATGATGCTAATAGGCATTCAAAACACACTTTTAAAAAAAAAGTTCCAGTAGAAATAGCAATCGACATTATAATTTACTCAAAATTAATAATGACCCACATGTTTCTATATCATCTCATATTATCATGCTTATATTTTATAATCTTTTTACGATGCTTTTTCGAAGCTATCTTCTTTGCCTTGTATCCTTTAAATTTAATATGTTATTCATTTGTTTGATAAAATTATACAAATTAACTTTTATGAACTTTTTTAAAATAGCAATATTTAGGTGACAATGCATGTGAATCTTTTTTCACACATCGCCATTAAAAGGGTTGCCATTATTTTTTTTTGCAAATTATGACTTAAATAAAATTTAAGGCCATGGTAAATACAACCAATTTTTTTTTCTAAAATCACTACTAACATGTCAGGCGTTTTGTAGTATCATAACTCTTTCCTTAAAATGAATGTGTGGATTTCATCTGGTGATTAGGCAAACAGTTGTTCATTACAGCTTCTACACCCTGCTAGAAGTGGTTTGATATTTTTCAAAATAAAACCCAAAACATAATTAAATGCTTGATCTTCTTTGTAAGGAAGTTGTACCTTGGAAAGCTAAATTCAATATATTCTTGCTTCTTCGCCGTCTTGGAAATCCTAAAATAAAAATACAGTTTAATGTCTAAAAACAAAAAATCAAAATTGTATAGTAGCGATCAAGAAGATTTTTCAAACTGAAAAACATATCATAATCATCATTCTTGCAATTGGCGATGGGAAAATGTTTTGCAGACAAACTTTTTATCAACAAACTTTTAAAAAATGGTAAAAGGCTGCACACGTCGAGTTGACGTACCTTCATTCACGCTGCCGCAATTGGCTAAAAAAAAATTCCAACGGATCTTGGTTGAATTGTGACAGTTTTATAAAATTGACAGTCTTAATAAAATTTACTAAACTGTTTATTTTTAATTTAATTTGTTATATTAAAGTAGTTATAAATATACTCATAATGTAAGTACACATAATAAATTATGAATTCAGGCAACTTGTTTAATGTCCTGCAAGCACTGTTCATCGACATCGACATGCTTGGTATAATACTTTCCCAATAATTCTGAAACGATAACATTTGTAAAGAAATTAATTGCTGTTCGGCTTTCTTTATCCTAAAATAATGTATTTAAATTTATTCGTTTTTCATACATCTTGCTTTTATTCCATACTATAAAATCACAATATCCCAACCCTGTTATTGCCAGCTGTATTTGGATTTGGTAATAATATTGATGATTAGAACGAAGACATATTTTCTCGTCTATTTCATCAAACCCTAATTTTTTTAATACATTCAGCTCTTCTAAATTCAAATCTTTCGCACAATATGAACATTTTATTTCTACATATCCTAATCTGCAACAAACGCATTCAACAAGTTCATCAGGCGATGCACCAAAATGTGGATATTGTGGGTTTATACATAAACCTACGAACTGCGACCCAAAATCTGTATGTGATTTTGCCATTTCTGCAGAATACATCTGCAACACCTCTTTACATGAGCACATTCATAATTAGTTGCTTTTGTTTTAATTTTTATGCTTGCTGGATACCATATAGATATAATTAATGACAAAGATTGCTTTTCAACACGTGAACAGCATGGCACGATGCTTTGAATTTGGATGCTGTTACAAGTCCTGCCAGATAATTAAACCATGCCTTCAAATGTGCCTGTTGATCAGTACCCTTATCTATGTTTTTGCATGCTTCAATCAAAATTGTAAGGTTCAACTGTGATCCTGTAAAAGCATTATATAGTAATTATGATAGATAATTATGATACAGAAATAACCAATTTTCCGAAGTTTCTCCAATGATTTTTTTTCATACTCTAATTTATACAAACACCTAAGCATATGAACCTGCTTTGCTTTAAGTGTACATGTTAGTTCTTCAGAAAATGGAGGCACTATTGTATGAAATATGCATCTCTTTTAATTTTTGATAATACAGTTGAAACAGAATTTATTTCTTCTGGCGCTAAGGCTGGAACATTAAGTGAGGTTCTATCTCTGATAAACATAGGCGTATCATTGACATATTTCGATGTCGATGGTGCTGTAAAATCAATTTCAGCCACTCTGTCAGGATCTGTAGGTTTTGAAGATGCTGCTCAATATGAATTCACCTTTGTTATGGATGGGGTAGGTGGATTATGATGTAGCATGTCAATTTTAAACAACACAGTAGCCACATGTGTACGTCTCACGAAATTCTGCCATACAGTCACAATGTGCACAAACAATTCTTCCATCTTCTCTTATAATAATCCACCGACCCAATAACTTATCATTTAGTTTTTGCGGATGCATAACCTATAGAAAATTTCAATTATTATTGGTCTAGAAACTTTTCTGAATCAGCTTACTTTACGTAAAAGTAACATGTTTTCACCATACTTATTTACTGCAATCTTAACCCAGATATAAGCTGCCTGTTTGTAGGTATCCAATCCTTTAAATGCTTTGAAATCTTCATGAGTGTATGCATTTTTCTCATACACAAAATAATTCAGAATATCAGGATACAATACATGTGGAAAATGTTCTATTTTGGTACTGCATATTTCCAAATTCAACACATACGAATTCATGCCGAATATACCAACTTTTTTCCAATACCGAGATGCACTCTCAACATCTAACTTGTAATAATAATCACTAAACATGCTATTTATAAAATACAAATGCAATAGAAATTCTTCAAACACAGATTGTTACAAGTGAGTAACAGTTAAGGTAAATACTCCCTGTATGTTTGTTGTGGTTTGTTTAGCATTTTTCTTAATCTTCTTGGGGAATTAAAGCACTCATAGTTTTTAATATCATCTTTATTTATGTTTCGATCTATGACCTGGAATAACGCTTAACGTGAAATCAGCATATTGACTACCTAAAAAGTCGGTACCAGGACACAACACAAATTGAAGGCAGTTATTCTTTTAAACTTTAAAATTTTCATCTAATGTACTCAAACCAAATATATCAAACATCAATAAATCAAAGTCACCTTCAATTTGTCATAAATGTCAAATTTGAAATTTTTATTATTTTCACAACGATCCTAGGTCATGAATCGAAACGTAAATAAAGATGATTTTAAAAACTATGAGTGGTTTAGTTCCCAAAGAAGATTAACAAAAACAGTTAAGGTTATGTCTCCGGTTTGTTTATCCTCCAGGCAGCTAACCACATTGTTTTTCTCATGTGCTGCAGATGTCTTATAGGTTAGGTAATGTACAGATAGCTAGGTAGTACAAGCTCAAAAAATAATCGTCGAGTAGAAAAACTTTGTGAAATCCCTTATTAGATTACAGGAAAGTACTAAATGAATATATAGGGAATTACAATTAAAGATAACTGTCTAATTGTTCTTGCCTATGCCATGTACAAATCAATGTTAATACTTTTTAAAGGAATTTAAATAAAATTCTAACACTATCCAGTGGTTGTGAGAAAACTGTCCAATAAAGGCGGAAAATTTACCTACCTTTTTGTATTTTAATTTAAGGAATTAAAGAAATATCACCGCCTGTTCAAAAATTTATACTCAGTGGAAGGCATGGTGATACTTCTTTTATTCTTTTAATTATCTAAAGTAATTGTACTACATAACTAAGAACAATTATATAGAATTACCACTAGTCACTGTAATAATCCTATTCCTATACAAAACAATTTTGACCCTTGCCTTCTAATCAAAAAACTATAGAAGTTGGGAACTCCTCAAGAGAAAGCATTTATGTATTATACGGGTAATGGACAAAATAGATAGACTAAATATTTAAGACATTAATATTCTCAACTAATGTTAATTGTGCGAAAGGATTTACTGGAAAACTATTAATTCAGCAAATGTCTTACTGTTGAGGGATCTTGGTAGCCACAGGCTGCTTAACCTCCATCACACACCACTGAATACTGGTGAAATATAATTAGGAAACAACAGAAGGGGAACCGAGCTGTATCTAGGCTGTGGGAATTTCAGGGAACGGTGTAGGCTAGTTAAAAATAGAAATAAGTAAAGGTACACATTCAACCAGTTTCAAGACAGAAAACCTAATGACGAAAAAATACTTGCACTTAAATCTGATGATTATTATAAACAACTACAGGTGTTGGCTTTGAAATATTTTCAACTAATGTTGATTGTGTGAAAGAATTATATTGGAAAGATATTAATTCGGCAAATGCTCGTGTTGGGGGATCTTGGTAGCCGCAGGCTGCTTAATCCCCTTCATATACCCCCTACATGTGATTTTCCGATGCTCCACCAGAAGGTACTACATTGGCCAAGAAACGAGTTTTTTTTTACCTAAAAAATTTTGAATTTTGCCGAATCCTTGCTGTTCCAAGCAAGGTAGGGATCTTTAATGTGCGCAACAACACATCATATGGGACCTCCATTTTACCCCTCAACCGAACGAAGGCGTATTTTTGTGAAACTCCTTCATATACTGCATATCAAGGAAATAGGGTATATATTTGTAAACAATAGAAGGGGAACCCAACTGCATCTAACAAGAAAGAGCAGCGGCTATGTTCGAAGACAACAAACAGAAACAAGCAGAAAATTGCTGAAAGCATATGTGTGGAGCACAGCACAGTAGGTCTATGAAATAGGGGCAGTAGCAGAAGCAGGCAGAAAAACGGTAGAAGCCTTTTGGAATGTTGTGCTTCGGATGTATGAGGATGAAGCGTGAACAGACAAAGTTAATAACAACGAGGTTATAGAAATAGTAGGGGAATAAATATATGTGGAAAACAAAAAAAATAGGAGAAATAGAAGGGCAGCTGACGTTCGAAGATATTTTTGGGGAATAGTGCGGGATATATTACAAACAGAGATGGGCAAAAAAAGAGGTAGAGGTAGACCTCGATCAGACTATTGCACGCAGATAGTGAAAGATACAGACTGGAAATTTCAGGGAAATGTGTAGGTTAGTTCAGAATAGGAAACAATGAGAGTACACATCTAACCAGTTCCAAGACTGAAGACCTAAAGATGATGATGATTTAATACATTAGTTTGAAACAATTTTATTTAATAAATTCACATTTAGAATACAAATGTACATTAAAAAAATTAATTGTTTTAGATTTCTTTTTTGTTATTACCAGTGCAAGGAATAATATGCACTTAATATGTAAAAATATGTACATTATAGATCATTTTCCTAAAAATACACGTGTTTATACGTGTTTTCTTGAATTGACTTTAGTACAGGTTTCCAACACCAGCTTAATTTATTTATACAAAAATACACACAATATAATACAGTATACAAACAAATTAATTACATATCTAATACTAAAAATTTGTTAAGTCCAATATCGGCATATAAAATAAAGGTCTTAATTGATTCTTTATTGTGTATTTCAACTTGGAAGCAGTTTTATAATTTTAATCCTTATTTTTGCTCGAATCATCACTGGAAAATTAATACTTTAACTTAAAAGCCCAAGAGAACTCGGAAGTTTAGTTTTTGCATGAACTTAAGCGTCAGATAATTCTCGTGCATTATGAAAATTTCCTGTTTATAAAGTTAAACACGGAATAAATGCGTTGCATCTAGTTAATTACAAATGTCACCAAAAGAGAGCACGAGAATGCTACGTTCGGCTGTTTCACAGTAGTGTTCTTACCTGTGAACCAGCTGCTGTCAAGGTTAGTGTTTACACTCCAGAGGGATATTACCATTGATGAAAGCCTTATGTTATATAAATGGAGCTTAGATTGGGTTCACTATGTTCCACTAAAGAGAGCAAGGCTTAGAATAAAGAAATGTATTCTGTCATGAGGCAAAGTCTGGCTATGCATGGTCTATAATTACTTATACAGGCAAAAGCACATAATTTAATGAATACCATAATTTACCCTAATCGTCTCAAATAGTAATGACCCTAATAAAACCTCTTCTCAACAATATATACTGGCTTACTAATGATAATTTCTACACTTTTCCACAACTAGCAGATCTACTTATTGATGAGAAAACTAACGTATATGGCACTGCGCAACCTTCTAGAAAAGATATGCCTTCAAGCATTGACAGTAAAAAACTGAAGAAAGAAAAAATTGCATTTCAGAGAGGCAAAGTTACCGCAATGAGATGGTAGGACAAACTTGATGTCTGTATTTTGAGCACTATCCACAGTGCAGAAATAAAAAGTGTAACTAAACGGGGCAAACAAATAACAAAACCAGTAGCTATCATATCATATAATGACACAATGGTAGGAGTCGATAAAGTTTACCAGCATATAGCAAATAACCCAGTGACATGGAAAAGAGGAAAATAATACTACAAGAATTTTTCCATCTACTCCAACTGGAACTCTGGAATGAATTCATCTTGACCTTTCTGTGGCAGTTATTGAGAAGATGACAACTCAACATCACATGGAAGAACTCTCTTCAAAAGTAGCTGGTTGCTCATCCACAAACACCAATTCTAGTCGTCTAATTGACCGACATTTTCCATCGGTTATTCCAGCTACTGCAAAGAAGCAGAATCCTACTAGAATATGTGGAATATGCAGTCGAGTTCGGAATGCGCAGGAGAAGAAGACCATGAGGAAATTACGATATGTGTGAAAATTGTGATATCGCTCCGTGTGTTGTTCCAAGCTTCAGAACCTTTCATATAGCGACAAACATATGAAGATGCGCCGATGTGAGAAAGTGTATTATTAGTTTTACTGTTTAGCAAAAACCCTATAAACAGTTTTGAAAGATCTTGAACTGAAATATTCATTTCTAAGATATTTTATTCTATATGGACTCATTTTGCAAAAGCAAAGAGTATACTCGGGATTTTATTATAACCTTGCTTGAGTATTATCTAATTACATCTTAAAATAATGAAATTACTGTTTGCAATAATTAAGTTTAAAATGCAACAATACAAAAAAATGGAAAATTATGGACATCTTTTACAAAATAATTGTTAAGTTAAGGGGTTAATAATTTTTCTAAATTAGATAGCAAAAATATTTTTCTATGCAGAAAAACTTATTTCCACGTCAACTGATGTAACTGGATCATTTTTTAGATTGCTGTTAATATCAGAATCTAAAGAAATTGATTGTTATCAAATTATTCTTTTAAAATTTCACTTGTTTGAGTGTTAAAACCTTCGTTTTTATTTAAGATGGTCTTTAAAAGCTTAGAAGTGCCTTAATGCCTTACAATTGAAAACAAAAGAGAATTAATGCCCTTTAGAATTTGCTTCTATTTTTTTTAATTCACCTTGCCTAAATTGGGAGAACATGTCTAATAAGTATACGATCTGATTCTGTAACTAAGGTTTTATTCGCGATGCGATAATGCCTTCATACTGTAAATTTGAGCCTTTTCAACATTTTTGGATGCTTGATGCCTTATTAAGTTTAAATTTCTATCACATTTCATGAATCAGAATAGACTCTTAAGATGTCATAAACGTTACCTTTTTGTTGTACTCCAAATAAAAGCATACTTGGACCTAAACCTGTAGATTGGTTAATTGTGTTAATTAAAAATTCAAATTTGTGCAAAACTGTATTTCGACACTTGTGTTTACCATCTGCTATTTTACTACATCTAGCATTTATTAACTTATTAAATATATCCACCTGCCCATTCACCCGTGGAACAGTAGATAAAAGAGTATGATGAATTTCATTAGCTTCCATAAAATCTTTACATTCGCAAGACGTGAAAGAACTACCCCTATCAGAAATTACTTTCAGAGATTTATAATAATGCTAGACATAAGACTCCAAATGTTTTATTACTAACTTAGTTTAAGTGCTAGTGCATGAATGGTTTTAAAAATTTTGTAAAGCCGTCAAATACTAAAAGCATATGTTTATGTTGAAACTTGTGTTTTCTCAAGTGGCCCATAGTGATCGATATGTAGAACTTGGAAGGGTAGATCTACTTTCGGTACAAGGTGTAAAAATAATTAATCGCCTTAAGACAGTTACTGCCAAAGTTTTTAAATTTTTTGTCTTAGATATGCAAATCAATGTTTTTTGAATCACCTCTAAACATTCACTTTCACCAATGTGACCTAACTCATCGTTATATGTCCAAATAACACTATTTTCAATTGTGAATAGATACTGCATCTAATTTGTAATGGCACTTCATATTTTTGTTTTCAGCAACATAATTTCACATATTTAAACCATCTATCTATTGGAAAATTTCTAGGGGTAGACAGTTTCCCTGCAATTTTTATGTAGTTTGAAAAATGTTTTAAATGTATTACCAATATTTTGGGAAACTTCTATATGGCAAAACATTTTGTGCATTTTATTTACATTTGGAATGGGGTTTTTCAATACTTTGCAATGCTACCTATGGAATAAAATAATCTAAACATTGTTGTAACCTACTGGACAACGTACCACAGTATTGGAAGTGATAAATTAAAAAAGGAGTGAAAGTACAGAGCAATGTGTACAAAAAATGTCTCTATTTCAAATCCAGGTCAAAAACTGGTTTGCAACATTCCCAAGGATAACGGTTATTCCATTAGGACATTTTGCGTTATTACGGTAAACATCAGAAGGTTTTAAAATAGAAGGGTTGTAGCCTTACTTTAAGCTTGTTTTATTAAATCATCTATTGCTTGATGCCGAGTGAAATGGTAAACACAATTTGGAATGTAGACCACGTGTACCTATATCACTAACTTCAACGCCATATTATTTACATGCAAATCAAACAACCTAGATGCAAAGCAACAAAAATTCTAAATAGTTCATTGCCTAATAGAGCGGCTAATCAGGAAATCGGTAAAGCATTTAGCCATGCTCCAGATTCCTTAGATGAAATTGCATTCAAATGCAGCCTATCCAATTGTAAATGTGCAGTTGAAGCAGCTGTTCGAAACTGCTTTTTATAAGTGGTATCCCATGCATGTTGACAATATGTGTTTCAATTTCTGTAATGTTCATACTAGTTTCTTCAATCCATGCATTAGATAATTCATCAATACAGCTAAATTCGAGGAAAATTGCTATGCAATGTTTTAGTACAAAAAATGCTATATGGGTTGGTAGTAAATTTAAACGAGAGATAGTTAGAAATACATTTTTCTTGGAAACTATAACGCGAGGCTTGTATATCAAACAGGTATCTAGTAAGCACCGACTATGATCATCTTTATTTTGATTCCCAGAGCTATAGAGTTAAATTCATATATGGCAAATTGGTAAGTGTAATAAAATGGTATATCAATCTTGCCCAAAATTTGATGATAAAGTTAGCAAAAGTGGCTTTAGAATATTTGAATTATGAAACAGCCAAGCAAGACTCGATAAGATGTACTGCTATCAAAGTGTACAAGAGAATTAAAAAGAAATTACATGTAAACTAAATTACTTCATACATTCTATTTTTTCACCGATATATGTTTAAATCGTAACCTACTTAAGTACTTATTTCTAGCTTCTAATTTAATTGGATCAATAACATTTAGCATTGGCTTCTGCTTCAAAAAAATAACAAATCTATCATCTCTACCTGCTAGAATATTAATTTGCTTGCACCAAAAATGTAAAATTGTTTTTGTAATTAATTTAATGACTAAAGTGCCTAGCTGTGGATGTATTGTAACAATTTTATTTTAGCAGTAAAAGAACCTATTCATTAAACGTACAATGAATATTGAAATACCTTTATTAACTAAAATAAAGATTCGAGTAACAATCAAATTTTTATAGTATTACTATATCTAGGATTAGTAGTCTATTTGTTTCGGAGTTCGGTGCAATTCCACAGCCACTGGCGCGCGCGTGAGAGGTTCGAGAACCCCACTTATGATCCTCCCACCATGCAAGAACGCAGCGAGCGCACTCGTCGATAGTTAAAGGCAGCGTGAAGATGCATTCAAAAAGAATGGCGAGTGACCTCCGGGTCGCCTTATTTTGGTGAAACACTTCCTGAGTAACGGTTAGTACTTAATCCACATTTTGCATATTCGTTATCATATTAGCTAATTTAAAATTTATTTAGCGCAACAACACGTCAGAAACTGCAACGATAAATTAGAAACCGCACGACCACTTTGAAATTACAATGTAGAAACCTTAACTTATGGACTACACAATGAAAGATTATATTTGTAAATAAAATTAGAAAACGGAAGATTACGCTATGAAGTAATGCTGCCTTGAACCAATGTGAGAAATCCGCTTCGCTCCTACATCTGTATTAAAGCATGGAAAACAAGCATATTTAGCTGCAGGCCCCGCACTGCGAAGTTGTTTCCATTGCAACCAAAGACGACAGCCGGTTTTGGGTTCGTAATAGAATTAAGAATTTCCTCAGTACTTCCTTCTGAAAGTACATTATTTCATTTTGTTTGTTGGATGTACAAAATTGTTATTCACTTTACCTGTGATTAGACTGGTTTTCCCCAGTATCGGGTTTGATTTCACTTAGTTCCGTAAATATGTGACTACACGTGGCTACAACGTAAATTAACAGCTGCTATTACGTCACCTGTTTGTTTGAACAATGCCGTCAACAATTGCATAATGGCTAACAGATGTTTAGCATTATAGTACTGCCACTTTTGATAAAATTAGAGAATATCTTGGTGATTCTTTTGACTTCAAACGATTATTAATTTTGTTAAATTAATGAGAAAATTTCGTATATTCATTTGTAAGTGACCTACACAGATCTGGTTGGGTTATAAAAACCTTAATATTGTTAGTTACACTAAACTGTAATATATTTGAGTAAGGATCAGTTGATAAACCTTACAACAATTTTGCAAGAATATCAAATATTTATTTTATTTAATTATAATGAAATTTTATTTACTGAAACAAAGAAAATTCTTTCTAGTAAATTAATAATCTACCTTTAAAGTTTTTATTCTGATCTGGTTTGATCAGACCTGATAAACAAAAGACAGCAAGAGTTAAATTTTATGATTCCATTATGTAGAAAATATTCTCTATGCATTTTAGGTATACTTGAGGGACGCAAATAGTGTTCCCATTTTTTTAGGTGACTTAACTATTATTCTTTCTTACAGGAGCAGTGTCTTATTCTGTTAAGACAAGTTTGTATATCAGCGAAGGCGATCTTTTTTTCTTTGGGTCTCCACGTCCGCCCTTAGAAATTTGCTATGCCATTAATATAAATCCATCTGGACTTGGTGGCGCCTGTTTGTTTTAGTTTGAGTGTGACCCCCCACAGATTTCGACTTACCCCCCCATTGCTCATAGCTCTACCCAAGGAATAGACCCCTAGTTACGTCGGAAGACTTAGTTTTGCAGACACCTAACTTGAAGTATGGTGTTAATAAAGTAGTGTTTTAGTAAGTCAAGAAAATTCGTTTCAGTATGGAGCAATAAAGTATGTTGAAATTGATTTTTTATGCTGTTTTTAAAGTGGAACCAAGTCTTGGAATATGGCAATTCCTTGGAATAGCATAAACTAAAGAGGAGCCAGCTTGACTTACTAAATAGTACAAGAAGCTGACAGGCTTAAATAATTTGGAGTTGGTATACTCAGCAGCTTGAACCACATCCAAGAGCACATTAGCCTAATGGGCAGTCAACATCTCTGAACATTGAGAGCAATTTCGTACAAGTGCAAGACTTTCTTACCAATGAAACCAGTCATCTATATATGCATAAATCGACTTTCTAATTTTAGTAGTCCTAAAAAGTATGATTTCATAACTTCATCAATATTTTTAACTGGTGAATTTTCTAAACTTTCTTTTTCAGTCAAAAAGTCTTCAAAGTGTCCAATGCACCGTCAGTTTGATCTGCTTCACAATTAGCTAATGGTGAATAACTTGAAAGGAAATTATTTACCAATAGGACCTTAAACGAGGAAGCAAAGATAGCCGAATCCGGCATTGTGTAATTTCGTCCATGGCTTCATATAGCCGAGAAAATTTTTTCCAGACAAACTTGATTAAGTGAAACAAATAATTACAACTTTTTAACAACTTTTCCCTCAAATAAATAAAACCTTTTAGTATCAAAAAAGGCCAAGGATTTCAAGATAGCAATGAAGTGTTTTTCCAAAATTCCTCCTGGCCAAAAATGTGAATTACTCCTCCTTTTAGTGGTTTACTACTGGCTTCAATTTTATTATTTCCTTTAAAGCTATCGAAAAGATTATTCATAAATATTAAGAATACACCAATATCAACTGCCTCAGGAGGTAAGCGGTGTTCTGAATTAATATCTAAAAATTTCATTAAAATAAAATGATTCTGTAAAACAAATAAAGATATCTAACTCCATAATGAAATACGTTTCAGCAAGGCCCCAACTCTACAACTAAAAATTTGTGCCATATAAGAAACTTCCATTTTTTCATTTTGTTTGGAAATATCTGGCCATCGGTTAATTTAGGACATAAATGCACATCTTCCATAGTGTCTAAAAGATAAAATTGTTCGACGTGCTTCCACTTAGCTACCGTTTTGGGGTACTATTAAGTGTGAAATAAGCATCCTTAGTAGGTAAAGCTATAAAATAGGAAATTATTTGCAAATGCAGGAAAGTTAAAGACCAATGAATGGATGAGAAGTGTAAAGAGGTACAAACTAAGATGGAAATAGGAAATGTAGACGAACCATACAAACTAATTAGAATGAGTTTTAGGGATTAAAAACTGTATAGCAAAAATGTAAGGAACATGGGAGGAAATGTCATTATAGAAAAGGTAGAGAAAGTGGTTAGATGGCAAGACTATAAAGGGAATTTATATGCAGGAGAAGAACTAGCAGAATTAGTACAGGAATCAGATATTGAAAAGGATGACGAGATATCTTATACTTCAATGAATTTGAATTAGCATTAAAGGGTCTGAAAAATGGTAAGGTGCCGGGTACAGAGAAAGTGCAAGCAGAAACTCTAAAAGCCGTTGGACCAGCAGTAACAGAACATATTTTCCAACTTGTAAGCTATATGTAAGAGACAAGCAAGATACCCAAAGATGTCAAACGCAACACCATAATCACTAAACCAAAAAAGAGAGGTGCAGATAGATGTAAAAATTTTCAAAAGATAAGTTTGACAGCATACGTGTCAAAAATATTAACTAGAATTGTACGAAGACGGATGGAAAAACGAGCTGAAGAAATACTAGGAGAAGATCAATTTGAATTTAGGTGAAACAGGAGAACATGGGAGGCTATTTTAGCTGTGAGGGTGATAATAGAGAAAACAATAGAAAAAAGGAAAGGTGTATATAGGGTTTGTAGATCTGGAAAAAGCATTCGACAATGTAAAATAGAAAAATGTTCAAATACTCAAAAAGATTGGAATGAGTTTTAGGGATAGATGGATAGTACCTAGCTTATACAAAAAGCAAACAGTGGTAATTTAGAGCAAGAACATAGACAAGTAAATATTAGGAAAGGGGTGAGACAGGGATGCGTCCTATACCCATTAATTTGTGTACATCGAAAAGGTAATGAATACTGTCAAATGCAGGAAGACATTTGGAATTATTATGCAAGAACAAAAGATTGCTGCATTTAGATTTGCAGATAATATACCAGTATTAGCATTTAGGAAGGAAGAACTAGAAGCTCCTCTAAATGAAATGGAAACAGTTCTATCAGAGAGATACAGAATGAAAATTAACAAAAATAAAACTAAAGTACTAGTATGAAAAAAAGGAGAAAATAAATTAAAAACTAGAATACAAATAGGTAACAAGAATTTACAAGAAGTTAAGGTTAAATCAAACAACGCAGGTTAGGAGAGCACACACGGTATCAAACACAGATTAGCATAAGGTCGTGCTACATTTAACAAGACAAAGCAGCTACTGTGTTCAAAGACAACAAACATAGAAATAAGGAAAAGAGTGCCTAAACATGTGTGTGGAGCACAGCACTGTACTGCTCTGAAACTTGGACAGTAGGAGAAGCGGACAGGAAAAGATAGAAGCCTTGGAAATGTGCTACAGACATATGATGAAGATTTCATGGACAGACAAAGTTAAGAACAAAGGTACTAGAAATAGTACGAGAAGAAAGGTATCTGTGGAAAAGAGTAAAAAAAGAGAGATAGGATGATTGGACACGTTCTGAGGCAAGACAGAATAGTGCGGCATATATTACAAGCAGAGTAAGGAAACAAGCGAGGTAGAGGTAGACCTAGATTAGACTATTGCACACAGATAGTGGAAGATGTAGGCTGTGGGAATTTCAGGGAAAGGCTAGCTAAGAATAGAAATCAATGGAGGTAGGTATATTAAAAGATGGAAAACCTAATTACAAAAAGTAACTGCATTAAACCTGATGATTATTATAAGCAACTACAGGTATTGGTTTTGCAATATTCTCAACTAATGTTGAGCGACAGTGTTGATATCTTGGTAGCCACAGGCTGCTTAAACCTCTTCACATACCACTGAATCCAGGTAAAACAGGGCATATAATTAGGAAACAACAGAACTTTATCTAGGCTGTGGGAATTTATGGGAACGGTGTAGGCTAGCTCAGAATAGAAATAAGTGGAAGTATGCATCCCACCAGTTTCAAGACGGAAAACCTAATGACGAAAAAAATAATTGCATATAAATCTGACGATTATTATAAACAACTACAGGTGTTGGTTTTGAAAGATTTTCAACTAATGTTGCTTGTGCGAGAAGATATATTGGAAACAATTAATTTGGCAAATGTTCAACCCCCTTCACATACCACTGAATATCGGGGAAATATGGTATAAATTTATTTAATTACAGAAAATCTCCATTATAAAAACATTTTCTTCCAAAACGTATAACAAATACTAAAAACTAAAATAGCTCTAAATCAAGGGTATAACTAGTGACTAACGTTCAACAATACATGTCCTACAGCTACACAAATACATTTTTATTTCTACCGTGCAAATACATTTTTTAAATTTAATTAATTAAACACAAAAAGGGTCTACTTTTAATTTATTAAATAAATTTAAAGATGTTTAAACGTATGTGCCGTCCATAATTTGTAGAATGAAAAGGAATACTAAATAAATTATGGTTACACAAGAGTCTATTAGGAACATTATTAAATTCTCTCGATAAGTTGTAAACAGTCAATTTTCGCATTTAGAAGTTTATACACAAAAACCAAGTCGCTACACTTTTGACGAGTTTCAAGCATTTGAGAATACTTGAGTAATCGTAATTATCAATAAATACCCTTAGTTTATAAGCACAGTATCATAAAAATTTATAGTGAATTCTTTCCAATGTATACATGTGTATCTTATACATAGGAAACCAGGTCAACGATAGAAGGCGAACCGAACTGCATCTAACAAGAAAGAGCAGCAGCTATGTTTATAGACAATAGAAACAAGGAGAAAATTGTTGAAAGCGTATGTGTGGAGCACAGTACAGTACGTCTATGAAATAGAGGCAGAAGAAGCAGACAGAAAAATGGTAGAAAAATTTTGTAATGTGATACACAGGTATGAAGATGATAGCATGGACAGACAAAGTTAATAACAAAGGGGTTATAGAAATAATAGGGGAATAAAGATGTCTGAGAAAAACAAAAAATATATGAGAAATAGGACAGGATACGTTCTAAAGCATTTTTGGGGAATAGTGCGGGATATATTACAAGCAGAGATAGGAAAAAAAGAGGTAGATGTAGACCTAGATCAGACTATTACATGCAGATATTGAAAGATACAGGGTTGTGTAGGTTAGCTCAGAATAGGAAACAATGAGGGTACGTGTCTAATCAGTTCCAGGACTGAAGACCTAATGTTGATGAGTAGGCAAATTATTTCTTATATCTTTAAACAGTTGGGGTACAACAAACAATGGTATTATTTCTTTGCCGTTAATTTCAAAGCCATATTTATGATACTCAATTTCAGCTCTATTGTATTTTTCTGCAGTATTACATAACTGCATATTTAATGCTACCTTGTTAGCCGATCTTCGGGGTCACTAATGGTGGCAACAATGTTAATACCAATACTTTGACAATCAGAAATAATGGCATTAAAACTCTTTTAAATCCAGTGCCTTCATTTCGCCTTTTGTAAATGTAAAAGCAATAGCTTCTTTCCACTGTTGTATTTCTTTCAACATCAATAAATTTACACTATCAGCAATGTGGGGACTTTTTCTAAAGCCATGTCTTCAATACCATCAAAACAATCCTCTTTAGAATTATATTTTAATAATGAATTACTGGTCATTTCATCAAACACTAGCACACAAAGTTTATCATTATCATTGGTGATTCCATTAACACATTTTTTTTAACTATTAAAAATATGCTTATTTATCCCCATGGAGTATAAAACAGTGTTCAACATATTTGTTAATGTCCTTGTTGATGGCACAGCAAATTTTTTAGAAATAACCTATGTCAGCTCCCGGTCAGAATAAACCATAAACAGTACACTTAAATAGAAATAACTGTATATTTTTCTCAAAAGCAATAAAAGTAATAATGTGTTAATTCGACATACAACGCCCACATTTCTTTCTACGCACTAGTTCCAGCCTACTCTCCCTGTCCACATCGTGACACATGCCTACCTGCCTTATATACAACATATCTTACACTTATCCCTTCTGATGTATCATCGTCCTCGATCCATTATAAAATAATAACTATAACATTATACAACTCACACAGAACTTAAAGTACACACAAAAGCCTTACGCACCTCAGTTTGAAAAAGAAAAAACAAAAACAATCAGTAATTCACATCATAGTTCTCTACAATCATGGTTTTCGAATCGCACGTTTTTGAATACCCAACGCATTAACACTTGCACCACTGTATTCTTTGGAATGCTTTTCGTAATCATCACTATCGGCATCTTCCTCTTCGTACGTTGTTTGTTCATCTTCTTCGGGTAGTTAAATTTTCATTCCACTCGCGTGTACCATTGTTGTAAATCGACGATCTTGGACGCCTTCAATACTAGTTACTCGGTAAGTATCAGCAGGTAACGTTTCTGTAATTATCAACGGTCTTCAATAACGTACTTGTGTTTTTGTACTTTCACCTGTATGTGTAGGTATTCTTCGTATAAAAACAATATCTCCTACATTGTAAGTTAGCAATGTTGAACGTTTTCTATCGTGTCTTATCTTGATAGCTTGCTGTTGATGCAGTATATTTTGGCGGATTTCGATTTGAAATTCTTTTGGCGGTTTTCATTCAACGTCCTTGCCATCGTGCACCATGTTTGCCAAACGACCAACCGAAAAATGTGGCTGACACACATCCTTTTTCAGCACAATTATAGCAACGTACATTACTATTTATTTCACCTTTATTTTTAATAAAATTCGAGCTTAACGCATCATGTGTCCATATTGTACAAAATATTGGGGGGTTGTTATTTACACGTGTACGATTGTCCTGTCGTAACCCTGTCGTGCGATATAGTAAAAGCTCATTTTCGCTGTTATATAGTTTTGTTATTAAGCCTGGAATTAGCATTTTATTATGTAGACCCAATACAATCAGTTCTTTTGTTTCCTCAAAAAGTAATTTAAGGGCAGTACACACTTTAACTTTTGCGTGAAAATTATTCCCCACATTTTCACTATCGGTTTGTATTTGTTACTTCATTTTTTACAAACTTGTACTTGAAGCAAGGTCAAATGTCGCTCAAAATTCTGTTTCAAACTCATTTCAAGATGTCACCTTTATTCTATGTACTTCATACCAATCTCGAGCCGGTCCCTCCAAATGCATTCGAGCCGTTTCAAGTTTTACCGACTCAGGCCATCTGTGTAACAATACACAACCATTCATACGATTAAGCCATTCCAAAGCTCCGTTGCCGATTTTACCCAAAAATTTGAAATGGGTGTTTAAATCCGGCATCACCTGATAACATAAATCCTTGTTTTCCATCGCCGTTTGTAGATTCTGCTGTAAAGCATTACAAAACAGCTGCTCTGTGTGCAAACGATTTTGTTCCATTGTTTTAACCATTTGCGTCATTACAGCCATTTGTTGTTGAATCAGCTTAAAATCATCTATGGAAAGTCTCGTGATAGTTCAGTAAACGTTCCAACACCATCTTCCAGCTTTTTTGTATTGTTGTTCACGTACATTTATACAGAAAAAATTTTTATCTTTTCGCGCAGCACTTTATAATAGATCGCTATCTATTTGTCGTTAAATAATATCACTTCTGATATGTCAGCTCCAGGTCAGAATAAACCATAAACAGTATGCCTAAATAGAAATAACTGTATATTTATTCACAAAAGCAATACAATTAATATGTGCCAATTCGACATACAAATGCTAATCTTTATTTCTATGCCCTAGTTCCAGCCTACTCTCCCTGTCCGCATCGTGACACACCTACCTGGCCTTATATACAATATATCTTACACCTATAGGTTTTAGCACTAGCTTTTAGCATGGTTAAACACAGGATATTAGTTTCAAGATTAAAGCGACGACCTTTTGATAATAAGCCTTGAGTTGCTGTTTGATCAACTATAAAATTATGTCATTGCATTAACTAACTATCTAATACATTCAAATTCAAGGTTTTTCAAAATGTTGAAAATCAAACAATCGCCGTTTTGGTTTTTTTAATTGGTGTTTCTTGTCTGAAGTTTCTTTAGAAAGATTTACAGCTGCTTTATATAATACTTTACAACGTGAAGACAGGCATTTCTCTCTGCCGGCGTTTAAAGAAGACAAGATTCCTCGTGGATTTGCACCTAAAACACATGTAAAGTCAATTATTCAAACACATTTTAAAATATTTAGATAGATAATAATTGCAGCTTTGCTACATACCTTGTTCAGAATGATCTTAATCTAAAGAGGGTATCATACCAGCAATTTCTATGGGATTATCTTGCTTTACACAGGGATTGACATGCACAACATTTTCAAAACTAAAGGCATTTGAAGAACTGGCTCTATACATGCATCTGTAACAGAAAATAAAAATTTCTTCAAACAACTTCAACAAACTGCATATATAATGAGAATTAAACCATATAAACTATAATTATTTAATTATGCCTGTTGGACTTTACAACTTGACATAATAGTTTATTTTACATAACTACTCTTGTTTTTACAAGCTAAGGCATTATGATAATGTTGGATTTTTTTCGTAACACTTCCCCTAAAGGACAACATTATTTAGGTACTTGAAAACTTAGTTTTTTAACTAATGGCTTCTTTTGCAGCTTCGCTTGCAGCAACAAATTCAGCTTCAGTATTCGATAGTTCTACTGATCTGTCTCTGGCTAGACCAAGAAATGGCACCCCTCTGAAAAAATATTAACAACACCCGTTGAAACATGTTTAATTTGATCAGTATTTATTCGCATTGAATTACAAGTATAATGCGCCAAGCGTGCCTTATACTTTATTAATGTTCCATATAGTACATAATGGAACGCTTCGTTTTAATAATCTTCTTATAGTAAAATATCTGTGTGACATAAAGTTATTTTGTCGAGCATCTCTAGCAATCTTGTTGCTTTCGTATTTCCCCACCTCTAACGGCGAGTCTTTGAATCGTCGCTATCGTTCGTGTCTCGTTTATTCGTTAGTCGCAGCCAAGCTATCAATTCCTCAAGATGTTTTCCAGACTAGAGGCTTGCGACCTTCGATTTTTTTTGTGTGTGAGTGGTTCAAGTCATGGTAGACTTGAATAAATATCTATAACTTCTACTAACGCGTGCCCACAAAAAACAATAGAAAAGTACAAGTGAGAATTTTGTTTTTGTAAGTTGTATGGTTCTGTACAAGGATTGGAGATTGCGGACATGTGGTCGTGGTTGCTGTTACCCCAAGAAATGGTTACGGCTTCCTAAGTTTGAAATGGTTTATGGTGTTGAAATTTCTGATGGGATTTGTCTATAAAAATCAGATGCAGTTTGGTTCGTTATTAAATTTAAGAAATTTTGCATGTGTTTAGCATGTCGTTAGTCTTTGATAAACAGACGGTCACATAAAAAACACGAAATTTGTTATCATGTTTATGACCATATGACCTGTTTCACTTTCGATTATTGTTAAACTGGTTTTACAAACCGCAGAAAGAAATTTTTGTTAGGTTAGGTTTATATATTTGTAGGCTTTGTTTACATTCGAACTTCAGATAAATTTCGAAGTATATTTTCGACGTTATAATTTTTTGTGATGTAGTAACATTTTAAAGATATTTGCCGTGAAAGCAGATGCTTCGTGTAGCTTTCCTAAAATTCAAATTAAACATTCTTCAATCTTGAAGTTAGCTTTTATTCACATATAAATTATAAAAACTTAGTATAAAAATTTAAATTCGTTTAGTGACAATTGCAAAGTGTTTGCATTTGTGTTCATACAAAATTTTGAGGTTATGAAAATTTATATACTTAATAAGTAATAGCAGTGAACTTTTGTTTACTTTTAATTTGTTATGTACATGGAAGTTTATTTCACTTCATTGCAAAATTTAAATACACACTGCGTAATAATTATGAAACTGTAATCACCTGATAAGATCTGCCCAGGATAGAAATGATAGTTCAATGCATTGTGTTTACAAATTTTTTTGATTAAATATTTAAAACAAGCTTATGTTTAGAGAGCAGTCTTTTGCTTTAAAAAGACAAAATTTTGATTTTGTTATAAACATTATTGTTGAGAATTTTTACATGTTAAAAAGTTATGAATTATTAAAAGAAAGTTTTTTTACTTCAGTAAACAATTAGTTAAACTTTGAGACTTTTATTTTGGTCAAATGCGATCAAATCTGATAATATAAAGGTAGAATTTTTGGGTAATAATTTTGTGTCAATATCATATTGGATGTACATTTTTTATTTTTGATACTTTTATAGGACACAAATGGTGTTCTACATTTTTTTTATTTAATCTTTGTAATTTCTTACAGGAGCTGCGTCTTATTTTTATAAGACAGGTTTCTGTTAACGAAGGCGATCGTTTTATCTTTGGGTTTCCACGTCCGCCCTTAGAATTGTGCTTTGGTCTTATCGTAATTATCTCAGGACTTGGTGGCGCCTATTTAACCTTGTTTAGTTTTTGTTTGAACAAAATTCGACTCCCCCCCCACTTCTTATTGCTCTACCTAGGAATAGACCCCTAGCTATGTTGGAAGATGGCCCTTTCTACGATTCTCTGTGAAGAAAGCGGAAGATTTTTGTGCACTGGCGCCCAGTTATAAAATTACGTTTCACTAGCGCCCATCCAACTTTAAAAATACGTTTCACTGGCGCCCATCCAACAATAAAAATACGTTTCACCGTGGTTGACCTTCTTGTTTTTGGATCCCCCCCAAAATCTGCATCACTGTAAATCTTTAATTTACCATCGCTTCCTGCATTGTACACCAAACCAAAATGCATTGTACCTTTGAGATACTTGAATATGCGTTTCACATTGAGCCAATCTTGATCGCAGGGTTTTACAAGATTTTGACTCACATAACTACCTGCATAAGCAATATCAGGCCTTGATTCAATTACCAAATCCATTAGACTACCAACTGCTTCGTGATATGGCACTTTCCACTCACATTTTTTTGCTCTTTTTTTTCCAAAACTTGTTGATTTTTGTTAATCGAGGTAGCAACCGTACGAGAGGCAAACCGCTGAGAAAGTTTGGTGTACAAACCTTAGAAAGTACATGGAAGTACAAGGAAGTACGGGAAGTATGGGAAGTATCAAGGAAGTACGGGAAGTATTATGAAAGTACACAATACTTCTTAGGAAGTACAGGAAGTATATACTTTTTGGGAAGTAGTGTACAACATTTGGGTCAGCGGTTTTTCCCTCGGTTTGACCTTAAAAGATCCGATAAATTTGAGGTTCAATTCTTTAGTTGCCTTATGTATTCAAAACTGCATGCTATTAGTAGTATTAGTGTTGTATATGTATACAGTGTATCCCAGGCTTGACTACCCAGGCATATAACATGCTTATTTTAAAAAATAACTATGATAAACCATATATATTTGTAAATGGGCAAAAAATTTTCCGTAAGATAGCGTTAAAAAATTCAAAATTTGAAGGAGTATGAAGACAGTGATTTTCATTCTCGTTAAAACCTGTACTTTTTGAGCTTTTATAATAGATTTTATTCGGTTTTTAAACATGTATGCAATAAAGCAAATTTTTAAAAAAAAATTTGAAATGTAGGTCTATAATATTACTGTCCAGTTCGTTTTTTTTCCTCGATTTTAGAGTAACAAATAATTAATATTATAAAAATTGTTCATAACTTTTTTATTAATTATTTGCTATCCTAAAATTGCAATAAAATAATAACAACGCTTGTTTCTATCATGAACTAGATATTTATCTTATTTCTATATTTCAATTTTGTTCGAACATTTGTTATGTAAGATCCATATTTATATACATGTTTGAAAATGGAACAAAATGTTCTATTATAAAAGCCAGAAAAAGTAAGGTTTAATTTAAAAAAAAAACAAATGAAAATCTCTGCCTTTAGACCAGTGCCAATGTTGAAATTTTTTTTAGCGTCGTCTTAGGGAGAATTTACGCCCATTTACAAATATATAATTATGGTTCATTATTGTTATCTTTCAAAATAGATAAGTTATCTTCGGAGTCAAGTATGCGACACCCAATATATATTTTTGTACTTCACAACAATTCTATGTAATAAACTACACATGCAGTACCAAAATTGAATTATTGGTTATAATAATAGAATAAATTCACTTATACGATATTCGTGGCACAGAAATCTATAACGTACACTGAATTTGAACAAAGCTAAGTGCAGGGCCGTACAAAGGCAATTTAACACAGAAAAACAATTGAAATGTATTCAATCCCAGGCTAATAAAATTAAAATTGGTACATATCTGATACAAACAACAAAACCATGAAAAGTAAAAGCCGTAAAAGCTTACCAATACCAAAATCAAAACTGCAACAAAATATTTACAGTAAATTAAATACTCGAATTAAAAGTAAATGCAAGTAAACAAAGGTTGGCTCTGAATCCAACTCTGTTTACTGCTCTCTGTGCATCTCGTCTGCGGATCGATTCAAATGTATTAACAATCGTAAGTTGTAGATCTTTAATATTATTAGTTTTTGATAGTACTGCGTTGTGTCTTCGATATCAGGTAGAGGCAAATCACTTTAAGAAGAACCTATCGTCATCATGCGCACAAAGCAAAAATTGGTTAGGAACAGTTCATTATATGTAATTAGGGATGGCAGTATTCAGGTTTTAGTGGCGTAGAGTTTTATGATCAACCAATCGGAAATTACCTTGCGACCGTCCTAGAGAACTCTATACTAGTATTCTTGAACTTTTTAAAGTTAACTTAATCGAGGCAGAAATTAGGTTATGTATTAAATTCAGAGCTATTAAAGCCTCTAACCGTCACTGTAATAACTCAACTACGCCACTGTAATTATATTTCTGCGCAATCTGGCATATGACGTTGGGTTCTTCTTAAAGTGATTTGCCTCTACAAGCACTCATACAACGCACTAAAACACTTCACAGTAGGTCGCTGTTAGACAAGATGAATTATCATTTTTTACTCTTGCAAACGAGATATACAAAGAGCAGTAAACAGAGTTGAATTCAGAGTCAACCTTTGTTTACTTGCATTTACTTTTAATTCGAGTATTTAATTTACTGTAAATATTTTGTTGCAGTTTTGATTTTGGTATTGTTAAGCTTTTACGGCTTTTACTTTTCGTGGTTTTGTTTGTTAATATCAGATATGTTCTAATTTTAATTTTATTACCCTAAAATTGAATATAATGTTAAAATACAACCTTGTTTCAATTGTTTTCAAACCATATTCCGCTTTTTATCGATAATAGACGTTTTCACAAATAAAAGTACATC
The DNA here is from genome assembly GCA_036346225.1 of Platerodrilus igneus. NCBI lineage: Eukaryota > Metazoa > Arthropoda > Insecta > Coleoptera > Lycidae > Platerodrilus > Platerodrilus igneus. Next base: position 444,649 of record JARFIW010001382.1, read on the forward strand.
ATGTGGTACCGAGTTGAAAGTTGAAATCGCCAAAAACCAATCTAATATGACGTTCCACAGAAAAAATGAAGCTGATGATAGTTATGAAGAATCGAAATGTCTTACGACGATTTCAACTTTACCATCGTTTTTAGCATAAAAGACTGCTCTGGAGAAGTTTATATAGATATCAAAAATTTTTGGGCAAAAAACGAAAAATGCTTTTTTCAAATTTTTTTACCATAACTACAAAACGAAAACGGTTACGATAAATTTCTTTTGTGAATATTGACAAGCATCAAAATCTTCAACTTTGCCCCAATTTAACCAACTCTCTATCTCTTACCGGTTCTAAGATCCCAATGGTGAGCTTCCAAATTGAATAACCCTGTACACCGTGCATTTCACTTTTTATGAGGACGACACCCAAATAATTTTTTTATTTTGAAAGCAGTCGATACAAAATTTTAATCAATTGTGTAGACCAAGATAAAGGCACCTTCATGAGTGAATGAGGTTTTTATAAAATCAAAATCTGGTCAACTATGATTAAAGTAAGAAGTAGCGTTTCAAGTTAAGTCATAGTAACGATTAAGATAGACCAAAAAAAGTATTACTTAAGAAAAGTTGTTTAAATCACCCAAAAACCCAAAATGCCAAATTTCGCTGAAAAACTTGCACTTTGTTTTAATTGGAAAAATTATTCATCTTCAAGGAATTTAGTTAAAAAAAATTCTATTTAAAATATTGTTCGTTAAATTGTTGTTATTTTGTGTTTACTAGAAGTTTGTAGTCCCCTTCAAGGAATTTAGTTGAAAAAAATTCTATTTAAAATATTGTTCGTTAAATTGTTGTTATTTTGTGTTTACTAGAAGTTTGTAGTCCCTACAGGACTATTTTAAGCGCCTCTACTCGCTTTGCGACCCGCCCTTTCTACGACCCGCCATTTCTTCGTCCCGCCATCTCTTAGCCCCGCCCTCTCTTCACTCCGCCCTCTCTCCGTCCCGCCCCGCCCTCTCTGTGCTCCACCCTCTCTTCGCTCCACCTTCTCTTCGCTCCACCTTCTCTTCGCTCCAACCTCTTTTCGCTCCACACTCTATTCGCTGCACCCTCTCTTCGCTCCACCCTCTCTTCGCTCCATCCTCTCGGCCCCGCTCTCGAATCGTCTCGCCCTCTCTGCGCCCCGCGTCGTCCTCACTTCGCCCTAGCAGAATTCATTAAACAACTTTGAGCGAATCAAGATCACTTCGCTTTAGTAGACTGTCGAAATCACTTTGGGGAGTCGATCGGATCAAGATCACCTCGCCCCCAGTAGACTTCGTCAAAACCAATTCGGAGAGTCAATCGGATCAAGATCACCTCGCCTTAGTAGACTTTATCGAAATCACTTAGGGAAAGTCGATCGGATCAAGATCACTTCGCCCTAGCAGACTTTGCCGAAACCACTTCGGAGAGTCGATCGAATCAAGATCATTTCGCCGTAGTAGACTTTTCCGAAATCATTTCGCCCTAGTTGACTCTATTAAAATCATTTCGAGGGAGTCGATCGGATCAGATCACTTCCCCTAGAAGACTTTGTCGAAATCACTTAGAGGGAGTCGATCGAATCAAGATCACTTCGCCCAAGTAGACTTTGTCGAAATCACTTCGGAGAGTCGATCGGATCAAGATTACTTCGCCCTAGTAGACTTTGTCAAAACCACTTCGGAAAGTCGATCGTGTCAAGATCACTTCGCTCTAGTAGACTTTGTCGAAATCACTTCGGAGAGTCGATCGGATCAAGATCACTTCGTCCTAGTAGACTTTGCCGAAATCACTTCGCCCTAGTAGACTTTGTCGAAATCACTTGGGAGAGTCCATCGGTTCATGATCATTCCGCCCTAGTAGACTTTGTCGAAAACACTTCGGGGAGTCGATCGGATCAAGACCACTTCGCCCAAGTAGACTTTGTCGAAATTACTTTGGGGGAGTCGATCGGATCAAGACCACTTTGCCCAAGTAGACTTTATTGAAATTACTTTGGGGAGTCGATCGGATAAAGACCATTTAGCTCAAGTAGACTGCGTTAAAATGATTTCAAGGAGTTTATCGGATCAAGGTCACTTCGTTCTAGCACATTTCGTTTAAACGACTTGGAGTAACCTAGCGTATTTAGATCACTTTGGCCTAGTAAATTTCATAGAATTAATTAAAAGCTATATACAATGTAAATAATGGAAATACAGCTTATAAATATTTAATGAACATAGCATTCGATGGTTTTTTTAGCAATGTGAACAACGGATAATATATACAGTGGTTAAATAATCGATTGTAATAAACAGCAATTGTAGAAAGCTTAACCAACTGTTGTTTAACAACTCAAGTCATGTTTGTGAACGTACCGTGGTCTGTCAAAGTTATTGAAATCAGCTGATCGCTTAGCTTAATTCAAGTGCTAAGAATATCCTTGTAAATACATTTACAGCTAATTTAGGCAATTACTGGTTTTACCTTCTCAGCCTTATTTTTACGAATCAACTCCGTGATGCCTCTATCTATAAGTGTATAAGTTTTGTTTTGTGCGACGAATGGAATAGAACAAATAAAATCCATACATGCTAACCAATCAAAATTAAGCAATATTTATTAATTGGTAATGTAGCCAATGTGATATATGAGCCAATGTTACATATGAGCCAATGTTACATATGAGTCAATGTTACATATGAGTCAATGTTACATATGAGTAAATGTTACATATGAGTCAATGTTACATATGAGCCAATGTTACATATGAGTCAATGTTACATATAAGTCAATGTTACATATGAGTCAATGTTACATATGAGTCAATGTTACATATGAGTCAATGTTACATATGAGTAAATGTTACATATGAGTCAATGTTACATATGAGCCAATGTTACATATGAGTCAATGTTACATATGAGTCAATGTTACATATGAGTCAATGTTACATATGAGCCAATGTTACATATGAGTCAATGTTACATATGAGTCAATGTTACATATGAGTCAATGTTACATATGAGTCAATGTTACATATGAGTCAATGTTACATATGAGCCAATGTTACATATGAGCCAATGTTACATATGAGTCAATGTTACATATGAGTCAATGTTACATATGAGCATATTTTTAATAACGTGTTTGCTAATTGCAACTTATCTTAAACATAACCTTCGCCTAAAGTGCATGCAACTAATTTAGGTGAAAAAGAACGTTTCCCATGCCGCGGTATGTGTTTAACAATTCTCAATTTAAATACAGAAATGAGTGTAAGACGTATATGTAACCGGTATTGAATTTAGGTATTACGCTTAGAAAGTTTGTGTTTCAACACATATTTGGTATTTTATAAGGACTTTTACTTAATGTAGGTGACCGTTTGGTTTTACCTTTTTTGCCATACCTTTACAAAACTACACCATGCGGCCTCGCTCCTACCATGTATTAGGTATGCTCGTTAAGACAAAGTTGTCAATTACTGTTAATGTAAATAAGGAATAATTAACTTATTGCAGACAGTTGTATAGCGTTTATAAATTTTGCTTGAGTATTTTTTCATTTGGATGTTAATAAAATTTCAACAAAAAATAAAAAGGTATTTGTATTTGTAATTATGAATACTTAAGTTGAAAATGCGTACATATTTTTTCAATTGTTTTTATTCTTGACTTTAGAGGTTTGTTAAAGTGAAAGTAATCATGAGTGAATCCTAATAAATATCAAAGGAATGCAGGACGTTTACTACGTCTGCATTTAAGAGATATGAAATATAGAACAAATTAGAAACCAAAACGCTGGAAATGTTAAGGTGGTCAATTACTGTTTATGTAAATAAGGAATAATCAACTTACTGTTGACCGTTGTATAGCGGTTATAAATTTTGTTTAGCTATTTTAACGCATATTAAATGTTAATATAAGCGAATACGTTTCTGCAAGTTGGACAATATCCAAAAAGTAAAGCGTTGCAAATGGTTTTTAAGTAAAATATAACTTACAATTTAGAGATTGTAGACTGCACTGAAGCATATGAAAAAAATTTGTTGGTTTATTTTATGTGTATTGTTAAATAAATGTATTTATTTCCTGTTTAAAAACGTAGTACAAAATTTAAAAAAATAATTAAAATTTTACTGGGTATTGAACCACCAATGTTATGAATGGTAGCCAAAGATGTTAGCCCTGCGATATTGAGGTGACGTTTATTGAAAATGGAGTTGCTTGTATACTTGCCTTGCAAAACGCCACATAAGAAATACATCGTTTTAGGAACAAATCACGCTCTATTGTAATCGTTCGGCTATTTCCGTAAGCAAACGTCAAATGTAATATTTAACTATTTCTGAAAAAATAACCCGTGTATATTAAAAAACGATGCTTTCGTGCAATAATAATTAATTATCGTTACTATTAAGCGATATTAGATGATTTGTATGGTTAAATTTTAGGAATTTGAAATAAAATGTGTAATCATAGATTTTGAAGGTACATATTCGTTCGTATACGCCGGCTTTCGTTATCCATGTTTGAAGTTTGTCGAATTAATTTTACAAACTTTAATAAATGTTTTAAGAAAATACCATAGCACTAGCTTGCAAACCGTTGATAATTCAGGTTTTAGGATACGGATAGTGTTATTTGGTATGTATTAGAGATTTTTAGAGGCCTGATACTAATCTTAGAAACCTACTCGATTTTTCTTCTCTCTCGTACCAACGCTAACCGATATGTTGCCGATCTCGTCGCACGGCTCGTTCGGCTTTTGAGATCGGAAATTTTTAAAGCATTCAAGCTTTTTTAACACGTAAGCGAATACGTCGCTGCAGATTAATCATTTCCCGGAAAACCCTTATTTCTCCCTTAGTTATCGGTTTCCCGCTATAAAAACCGGTCTATGCAACGCACGCAAAAATTCTCCACCGGACCACGACCCGCCCGTGACCCCAACTCGGAACCCCTAGGACGCAAATCCCGAAAAGCGATCGATTCGCGCCTCTCAACTTTAGCACAGAGACGGGCTAACGAAACTTATAGTTATTAGATTAATGCGGACTAAAATTTGTAAATTGATTTCTTGTTTCATGGCACTATCATTATTATTATAATTGTCTTTATTTAAACCACAGGTAATTCACAACAATGATAATAATATGTAAACATAAAATACAAAATATGATTGTAGTAAAAATGGGCGAAATTCAGAGTTGACCTGAAGTTGCAAGCAACTGAGTTCGTTCTCCTCTTCCACTTAATCCTATCTACTAAATAGGTTTAAATTAAATTAAACATGGCTGAATTGAACTTAGTAAAATACAATGCAAGTGACAAACATCAAGATTTTACATAACATAACTATATAGACGAACGAAATCAACTTGACAGTGCTTGTATAGAATCATAGTTTATTTGTTTGTGTGGAGTAGCTGAAATTTTAACAAATTAATATCTCGACTACATAAAAATTTTGAAAATTAAAAATGAAAATTTGTCAGAAAGATTTGGTTTTTGGGAAGTTTGAGTGATTTGTAACAACTTTTCTTAATACTTTTTTGTTCCATCTTAATCGATACTTTTTATTTTAATCATAGTTGGCAAGATCTTGACTTTAGAAAAACCGAAATCCTCATAAAGATGCCCCTTCGTGGTCTACACAACTAATAAAAATTCTGCAATGATTACTTTAAGAGTAAGAAAGTTATTTGGGCGTCCGTATGAAAAGTGAAACACACGTTTTCTTGGGCAGCGTCATATATACGACGTAGGTTATGTAAAATGGATTTCCGTATCTTTTTTCAACCAAACTTACGAAGTAAGTTAGGTTAATAAGATCGCTACGTCGCCGTCGTCCGTTGCACATTTTTTTCGTTTTACAAACATTTGATATATGGATCTTGTTCAGTTTTTTACGATGATTAAGAATATGCTAGCCAATTTTCGATATCTCATCTAGTTTTCGAGTAATTCGACTTTAAAGTCGAAATTTTGGTTATATAAAACTTCAATATAACAAAATATAAATATTATTTTTAGGTTAATATCGACCTCCTGAGCATATTTTTCCATAGCATCAATACTCTATGTTGATTGGTTTCTGTTTCTTTCAATGATTTACAGTACTAATAATAAAATTTTCATATAAAAAATAAACTTGTGTGAATTTCTATTACATAATGGCTTTAAGTTTGGTTGTATGGCGTACATGCGGCATAGATTTTTTTTTAAATTACTATTATAAACTAAGTATACTATTTTTGGGTCAATAGATCAGACGTAATATTGTGTCAAACTTATCATAGATAATCTGTAGATACAATAATTTTACTTCGCTGTAATCAATTTATATTTGTGATTTATGTACTATGACTTGTTATCCGCCTTCCAAAGAGATTGTGGTTAAAATCAATGGTGATTATTTTTTCAGGCATTAACTAAGGAACGTCCCAGATGTAGTAAATATAAATATTGAAAAAATTGTAAATAGAGTAGTATTTTATTAAGATTTTTGTAATCAATGGGCTAGATAAAAAAACTTAAACGATTAAATTTTGTCAAACGTGACCTAACTTTGAGGAGTCTTGCAGACCAGATAAATTCACTTATCTATGATACATACATGTTATAGGTTTGCAAAATTTGAGTTAAAGTTACTTAACTTAAGATGAAATCTTTGCAAAAATAACATCATTTTAAAGCAATATATCATCATCTAGGTAAAACCTATTTTACTTTTGAAGAGCTTTACGTTATAGGTTTATTTATTTAATACATAAAGAATTATCATATTTGATTTTGCAATCCTACATCAGCAAAATATGCAGGAAGTACGGGAAGTAACAAAGAAGTATAGGAAGTATCGGGAAGTATAGAGGAAGTACGGGAAGTACATAGGAGGTATGGGAAGTATCAAGGAAGTATGGAAAGTATCAAGGAAGTATGGGAAGTATCAAGCAAATACGGTAAGTATCAAGGAACTATCAAGGAAGTAGGGGAAGTATCAAGGAACTACACAATACTTCCTAGGAAGTACAGGAAGTATATACTTTTTGAGAAGTAGTGTACAACATTTGGGTCAGCGGTTTTCCCCTCGCAACCGCATTACAGTGTGACATATTAAAGCATTGTAGTATCCTCTTTGTGTAGTTTTCTTGGGACATGAAAACTGACCCATCTTTGAATTGTTGAATTTGCAAACCCAAAAAACACGTTGCATTCAAAATAGGTATTTTAAATTCTGCTTTTAATTCACTTAGAAATTCGAAAATAACATTTTTGCATTGAGCCACAACTAATCCGTCATCTACGTATATGAAAATAATTAATTTTCGATTTTCAGATGCGTTTGTATACAGGCATGTATCCGCTTGACTTTCCTGTAATCCATACTTTATAAGAAAAGTTGAGAACTTTTTGTTCCAACACTGCAGTAACTGCTTTCGACCATACAAACTTCGACGAAGTTTGCAGACTCTTCCAGTACAATCTTCATAGCCTTGCGGTTGTTGCATATACAGTTCTTCTTCTAGATCGCCATACAAGAAAGCTTTTTTTACATAAATTTGTGTCATCCATAGCTGTTCATGTGCAACTACACTCAACAGAGCTCTAATTGAATCAAACCTAACCACAGGACTGAAAGTTTCATTAAAGTCGATACTGACCTTTTGTGAGAAAACGTTTGCTACCAATCGAGCTTTATAGCATTCTGTATCGCCTTGGAGATTTCGTTTAACAGGAAAAACCCACCGGTTATTAATTGCCCTTCTACCAGATAGTAAGTCACCTCTCTCAAGTCCCATTTTTAGCTAATGAATCTAATTATTCTTGCATTGCTTTTTTCCATTCGAGAGAATTTTTCTGAAGCTACTGCTTCCTCAAATGAGCTTGGTTCATCATCATCTAGCTTTGCAAAATCGTTATGCTCCATTGGAGCTTTCAACTTACTGCGATCTCACAACTGTCGGCACTCTACAACAGAAACTTCCTCATTTGTTAAGGGCTCGTGATCACTTTCATCTTGCATAAGACTGGGAAATGAAACCAACTGTTCAGTGTCTTTCTTAAAGATATCATGGCTAAGCATTAAAGTTTGTAGTTCAGGTACATACACTCTGTATCCGTCTTCTCGCCAACGTAACCAACGAATATACCTTTCCAAGATTTTGCATCGAGTTTCATACATTTCTCTTTGGGCACATGAACGAAACATACCGAGTCAAATATTTTTAGATGGTCTACAGCAGGCGTCTTACCAAACCATAACTCGAAGGGACTTTTGTCAACCACATGCGTTGGTCCTGTCCGATTTGTGTCATAAAGAATACATGTCAAATTTGCGCTCTTCAAAAATTATTACTTTCACTGCTTGAAATATAACATTTTGTAAAACGAAACCATTTTCAGTAAAGAATAAGATTCATTGAATCCTACAAACTATTTGAAAAAACTGAAGAAAACTTTAGAGAGCAAATAATCTAAATTTAAAATGATAAATGAAGATGTCATTTTGACTAATAATACACTAAAATCCTTAACCTATTCATATGCAAACAAGAGAGAAAATACTACTTCAACTACAAAGAAGAATGATATATGTGAATTACTTAAAAGCAAGATAGAACTTCAATCACATATTAAAGATAAACCGAACGATCCTCACGAAATAAGAAGACTGATAAGTGAAATACACTCTTTACATGATCATACTTACAAAAATGTAAATGCAAAAATCTTGCATAATGTTAGCACTTGTATAACACCAATGAAAATGACCGAAAATGAAGAATCAAGTCATAATTGCTCTAATAAATTTGATCCATTTAAGTTTGGATGTTGTAAGAAAGAATGTAAAAGTTTTGTGAGCAGTAAGTGTTATGGAATATTTCACACAAGTTGTGTACTTAGAATTAAAAATAATAACTTTATTAAAGATAATAAAATATTGTGTGGAAACTGTTTAAATTGTGAATTGATATCAAGAAATACCTACAAGGACATGATAAACGAGAACAGAACAGATATGGAATTTAAAGACCAGATGGACAGCATTAAAGTAGATAATGAGCTCAAAGAAAAATACATTACTAAATTAAAACAGGATTTGCAAAAAACTTGTTTTAGAAACTACTATAATGAAGACCAGCTATTAAATGAATTAAAAAAAGCTAACAAAAGAATAAGAGATTTGGAATGTGAAATTGATAATCTCAAAAAATTTTCAAATACGTCAAATTATAAAAACTATTGCACACAAACTTTAACCTTTAAAGAATTTGAAGTGTTATTAGATAATGACCAAACATTTAGTAATGATTGGTTTTACGAAATGTATGGTTATGCACCACATTACACAAATAGTAGAAACTATTTAAACAAGGTAGTGCAAACAAGTGCAGTTTTTCAACATCTAAGAAAGATGTGAACTATAAAAAAGCTCAAGTAATTGACGAAATGACTCAAACTGAATGCAAAAAAATTATTTCATTATCAAATAGTCCTATTCCAGAACAACTTTCAAAATTTTTTAAAAAAGTAGAGACTAATAGTAAAATTTCACTAGACTTAGAAATACTCAATGCTAATGTCATACACACCTTTAAAATAAGAGAAGCAAACAATAAAGTCATTGCGCCTATGTATAAAACAAAAATTTTTGTCTACGGAGACAGTCATGTTAGAGGATTTTCTGATATTCTAATTTCAATATTGGGACGATTAAATTACTCATTTTATGTTGATTGCAAGCCAAATGCGCTTATAGAAGACATTGTAGGCAACCTGTCAAACAAACTTACAACTTTTAATCACAACGACTACGTTTTAATTCTTGGTGGAACAAACAATGCTCTACAAGGTAAGGCTATATCTACTCAAACTAAACAGCTGCTAAACACAATTGCCTCCACTACTAATCTGATTTTAATCTCTCCTCCATTTTGGTGAGGGCAAACCATACTGAACAATTTCATACATTCGGTAAATTTGGATCTATATTCGACATTAACTGCATCAAATGCAAGCTTCTGTTATGTGGATATAAATAAAATTGTGCAACCATCATTGTTTACGACACACAGGCTTCATATGCGATCAATAGGAAAACGCCAATGATTAAACTGCATTTTAAATATCACTAATAAATTTAGCCATATTAGAAAAATTTTTAATTATTGCACCAACAACCTTATATATGTAACATTGGAAGAGGAAAAACAACATTCCACTACTAATGAAGCTGATGAATCAATCTCTTCATCAAATATTTCTACCGATTCTGATTCTTCTTTATAGATAAAAAGTCTGTTGGTTTTTCATTACTGCTGTGTAATATACGGAGTTCTACATAGCAAGGTAAATAATCTTCATATATTATTAGATGACCTAAATTATCCGTTTCTTGTCTGCATCACCGAACATTGGTTAAACTGTAATAAATACATTAAGTTAGATAACTACGAGCTCATTAGTATATCCTACAGAGAGCAAAAAAGTCATGGTGGCACGGCTATTTATTGCACTTCCAACAAGACTATCAATTTTGAAAAATATTCTAATATGAATTACTTGCATGAAGATTTCAATTTCGAATTTTCCCATATTTATAATAGAAATGTTAATCTTCATGTTTTGTGCATCTATCGTTCCCCAGTAGGCAATACAGAAGTATTCTTTAATTCACTAGACACTATCTTACACCATATTATATATATTAAGAAAGGGACCATAATTATGAGCGGTGATTTTAACATAAGCTATAAAAATATCTCTGATAAGAATGTTATTAGGCTAAAACAACTTTTAAATATTTACAATTTGAAAATGCACGTTATGCAGGACACTAGGATAACAAATACGTCAAGTACATTAATAGATTATATATTTTCAAATTTAATTCAAGATGTGTTTGTTAATACATCTGCAGTACCAAATGATTTTTCAGATCATGAATTTATACATTTCCAAACAAATTTGAATTTAAATACATTAAACAGTTTCTATTATAGCAGGATTTATAATACCAAGAATTTTAATAGCTTTACTACACTATGCTCAGAAATTAATATAAAAATAACATCAATGATAAATGATAAATTTCAATCATTGATTTATAATATTGCATTGGCATTTTCTAAATCCTTCCCTTTAGTTAAATGTTATTTAAAGAATAAACAGAAATATTGGTTAACAGAAGGTATAAAAATATCTGCCAGAAACAAAAAATCATTGCATGCTATCTATAAACACTTTCAAAACTCAATTTTAATCAAAGAATATTATCTTCGTTACAAAAATTTTTTTAAAAAAGTAATCTAATTAGCAAACTCACAATTTCTTGCATATCGCATTTCAAATTCTGGAACATACAATCTGAAACATGGAAAATTGTGAATGAATTATCGGGTAGAAACACATCTAGTATAAAAAAGACACATTGAAAATTGCAATGAAAAGGATATAGCTGATATTTTGAATAACCATTTTGCCACTGCTGCTTCGATATTATCTGAAAATAATAAAGAACCTATTTCAACTGCCATTAACTTTTTGCACAAAAATGGTAATTGCATCTCCAATTCCTTTACATTTTTCCCAACAGATTGCCATGAAATTTTCAATGTTTTACACTCCATTCAAAATAAAAATACTGCTGGTCATGACAACATCTACACAAAAGTCTTGCTTGCTTTACCACTTGACATTATAAGTCACTTATCGGACCTTATAAATGAATCTTTTCTTTCTGGAATATTCCCAACTTGTCTAAAATTCGCAATAGTTGTCCCACTACACAAAGGGGGCACTTTCACAGTAAATAATTGTCGACCTATCTCTTTATTGTCCACCTTTTCAAAAGTCATTGAAACATTAGTTAAAAAACGACTTATTGAATTTGCTTTTAAATTTTAAATATTTAGTCCCGATCAGTTTGGATTCTGTCCTAAAAAATCTACAATTGACGCAATGTATAATTTTGTGAACAATCTGTACATAACATTAAGTAGTAGACACAGCATCTCGACTGCCTTATTTGTTGATCTAAGTAAAGCATTTGATTCTGTAAATCATTTAGTTCTGTTGCAAAAGTTAGAATTTTATGGATTTAGGGGTATAGTTAATGCCTAGTTCAAAGCCTATCTTGTAAACAGATCACAGTCCGTAAGAATCAAAACAAAAGATAAATATATGATATCGAAAAAAGTTATGTTGAATTTTAGAGTGTCTCAGGGATCAGTCTTGGGCCCCATTTTATTTTTATTCTTTATAAATGATTTCATAAACTGCACTAAATATGCCAAAACTACTTTATATGCAGACGATATTAATCTTCAGTGGAATGCGACAACTATAGAATCACTAAAAGAAAAATTATACACAGACCATCTGTCAATGAAAAACTGGTGTTATATAAATAAGCTAACAATAAATGAATCAAAAACTTGCTGTATTAATTTCAAACCTTCATCTTTGCAGGATAGTATCATATCAGACTTGTTGTAGTATTTAAATTACAAAAAAGAGCAATCCGAACTGTGCTAGGTGTATCAATGAATGCTTACTGCTGACCTCTTTTTAAGAAGCTACCGTACTAACTTTTTACTCAATGTTCATTTATGAGACACATTTTATTCTATAAAAATTCTAACCATTATATTCCGGCCAGCTCAATTCATAGTCATGATACAAGATTTTGTAATCATATATATATTCAAAAACCTAATTCAACTCAAACAAAAAAATCGTTTATATATACGACATCTACATTTTATAATAAACTTCCAAGCAGCATACGATCATTAAGACCACTTAAAAAATTTAAAGCTGCTATTTTTCCCTGCTCGTAGAACGATGTTATTACAAAGTTGATGAATTCTTAAGTGACAACTCTCTTTAGAATTAATGTTTGATCAATTTAAATTAATTATATATGTTATATTTATTATATGTAGACTTTTAACATGTAATTTCATTTTATGTAACAGTGAACTACCATGTATACATGTGTACAAATAAATCTATTCTATTCTATTCTATTAAGAACATACGCAGCTGTTTACAGCTTCTGCCCAGAATTTGCGTGACAAATTTTGTTTTGATTGTAGCAAGATACGCGCTGCTTCAGCTAGCGTCCAATCTTCTCCATCAGTTAAACCATTTTGTTCACGTGTGTATGGCATTGTTTTACGGTGATTAATTTCAAACTCCGCTAAGAGTGTTTTAACTGCGTTGTCGAATTCACCATCCTTGTCTGAGATAAGAACCTTTACTTTGTGACCAACTGTTTTGACTTCTTTTAGATATTGATGCAGCCTGTTTGCAACTTCAGATTTTTCGGACAGGAAATAAACAATTCGATACTTCGAAAAATCGTCCTTAAAAGCCACATAATACCGTTTGCTTCCTAACGATTTCTCAGACAACGGACCACATACATCCACGTGAATAACTTCCCTTGGCAGCGTAGATCTGTCTTTGCGTGTGCGGAAGCTTTTGCAATGTTTTCCTAAAATGCAACTTACATAGAGGACATCACTTTAACAAATTTAATATCCTTTTCTTTAAGATATCGTTCAATGTGAACTTTATTTTGGTGACTTAACCTCTCATGCCATGACTGCAAGGATTCCGCTACATAAACATGAGCAGGTTTTTCAGGTGCACCTGTACGAACTAACAGTCTGTACAGACCATTATGTCACTTACCCTTTACCATGACTTCATCTTCTAGTTTGACTTCACAAAAGTCTTTATTTAAGTTATATTTGAATCCTTTATCTGCAGCTGACAGTATTGAAAACAAATTCCTAACAACGTTCGGTGTATACCACACGTCCATAAACTTTCTTTCACACCGCTGGCTATCCACAAATGCCTCGATCATTACTTCGCCTTTACCATATGCTAGCAGCGTATTATTGTCGGCTGTAGTAATTCGTCTCGGCTCATTAAACGGAGTTTAGCACACAAAACATTCTTTAGATTTTATCATGTGATGACTGGCCTCAGTGTCACGAATCCACAAGTCAAAATCTGACAGAAACGCAGCATTGCCTACTATGCATGCACTACATTAAGAGACTGTGAACTTGAACCAAAATTACTTTTATTATTAGGAAATGTATTTGGTATGGCCCATTTCCTTGCAAATATTACATTTATATTTGCTATAGTCTTCCTTCTTAAGTTTATTATTTTCTGAAGACTTGCGCTTGCTGCTACTGCCTCCACTGTTACCAGAACTTGATTTGGGATTTACATTAACTACCAGAGCTTGAATCTGACTTAACACAGCATGTATTTCTACCGTCATTTCAACCATTGCTAACTGCTCCTGAAGGTATTCAAGAGTGCGTTGTTCACGAGGAACGGACTCTCACGTAGTTCTAAATTCTTTGTAACTGTCTGGTAACATACTTAAGATACGCATAACCAGCAAAGTGACTGGTAAATCTTTATCCTCAACACGATGCGATTCTTGTTGAAGTAGCTTAGAAATGTGAGTTGCAATGGAATCATTGGACTCCTTTTTATACTCAAGCAATTGCAGATACAGATGTTCTAGATGCTGTTCTGAGACATGCTCAAACGTGGCATTTGGCTTATCCCACATATCTTTTGCTGAATTATACATCTCAATGAAACGCAATGGCTCTTCACTTAATGTAGTCTTAAGCAGTGTAATGACATAACCATTAGCATGATTAAACAGTTTCATACTTGCATCAAATGCCGCAGTTTGTACAACATTTGCATCTGCTACAACTGGAGCAGGCTTCAGAATTGTACCCGTAAGAATTCCTTCAAAATCATAGTACGATAAATTTGATTCTATTTGGAGTTTAAAACAGACCAGTTTGAATGATCCTTTAGTTTTGATATCTGCAATTTGTCTATCAAAAAACGGTCCAAATAGAAATTTATTTAACTGAACTCTGCAGCACTATTCGTAACTAAGATAATTACTTATTGTTTACGCCGGTATGTTTTGGTTTATAGTTCAAAGTATAATAGAATTTAGTTAAAATTGTTAGATAAATATACGGTCATTTGCAAATCTCACACTATGCAGATGGCGAGATATATCCGTGTTAACCTGACTGATTAAGGTCGTTAATGTAGTCAATTGTCAACCGTCGCCAAGCCCAGTTATGTTTTGGTGTGACGAGTGCCGCATTCTGATATTTATGCAAAAATAAGACGGATGCACATAATTTACCCTCATACAATATTCATCAAGAAACGTGGATCCTCTATATCCCAGAATTACCCGTGTTTCCTTACCTAACCTAATGTTCTGGTAAATGAATGGATGCATCGATTCGGGCGAGTGTTTATTTCATACTTGTTAATTTGTTTATCTGTCTGGTATTTATGAACATTCTATCTCACCATACAGTCCACTACTCAATCCCCTATATGCCAGGATGGTTGCCCAAGCAGTTGATTCTTAGAGCCTAGGATAGCATTTGTATCTTATTGAACCAAATTTACAGAATATTGAATCTATTTTATAGTTGTTAACAGCCGATTCAAGATTTCTAAGGAATGTTGATAAATATAGGTATTTTTAGATATCAGAATGCATTAGTTGTTCCGTTTACCTTATGGTTGTCAACATACACATCTGTGTGATTTGCAAGTTAAAACCCAAGTGATTGAACTTGAACTATAAACATTATTTTGTGAAAGCCATAGTATTGTTTATTATATCCAGGAATCAAATTAATTATTCCAAATTTGTTTCTAAATTACCAAGTAATTTATTTACACTCACCCTAGTAGTTGTTATGAATTAAAATTATTAAAATTTACGAGGTGCAGTACTTTGCTGTTTAGTTACCTATACTTAGGCAAAGAAAACATTTATTTTTGCTCTAACAATTTATATAAGTTTGTGGTGTAGTGTTCTCTTGGGGTCTTTGTAGGGGTGATTAAATCAAAGTCGAAGACCATTTCACATGTTTAATTTACTTGTCACTTTAAGGTGCAGTACAACTATTACATCGGAAGGTTCGACTTATAATGATCTTATTCAATATTAATACTTAACTGCTAACAGTGATTTTGCAACTATGCTTATTTACTAATTCAAATTACACCTAGCCTAGAGTTCGTTGCACGTGTACTTCCTGATTGTCTTCCTGTACAACTTCCGCACTTTTCACTTCTTATACAAGTCACTCACCTTTTAAATGCTTAAACTTAATACAATGTAATAACTATAAATTATTCGGCTATTACACCATCACACCTCCACGGGGTGCACTAAAAAAATTTTTGTTTTTCAAAATAAAAATTTTCTAAATTACAATACGTTATATAATTTTGTCCTATTCTTATGGATTTCTACTAACTTATTATCTATCTTAACTATAACATTAGGATTCTTATCTAAAACTACTTCATATGGGCCTACAAATATTGGATCTCTTTTATTAAGAGATGTATTCTTAATCAACAACTTATCTCCTAATTTATAATTAACATGCTTAGTTTTGATATCAAACTTATGCTTTCTTTTGCTTTTGGACTGTAATAAATTATATCTCGCTTCATTTGCAGCGACTTGCAATCTATACTTTAGTTCTGCTGGATAATTATCAAAATTATAAAGTGGGTCTACTAAGTTTACCACGTTTGACGGTATTTGATTAATTTTCCCAAACACTAATTCGTGCGGGGTATATTTAGTTTCCGTATGCACTGAATTATTGTATGCAAAACACCAATAAGGTATCCAACTGCTCCAATTATTTGAATACTGCGGACATTGGATCCTTAAATATGCTGCTAAATTTTTATGTGAGTTTTCGAGCGCACCGATAGTTTCATGATGATACGCTGTAGAATTTAATTGTTTTATATTTAATAATTTGCACATTTCCTTAAAAATCTCCGACATGAACTCTGAACCTTTATCCGTTAAAATTTCGCGTGGGATGCCGTATCGTAAAATAAAATTCTCGACAAACGCTCTAGTTACACTTTCAGTCTCTTTGTTTGGTAATGGATATGCTTCTACAAATTTACTTAAATCACACTGTAGTGTCAAAATGTACTTGTTTCCATTTGCATCTGGTTGCAATGGTCCAACTAAGTCTAAAAACTTTTTCGAAAGCTTCGAAGCTGTGGTTGTAATTATCATCGGCTGTTTGCTAATATTTGAATGTTTATGTCTTTGACATTCGTCACATTTTTAATAAATGTTTCTACATCCTTTCGCATACTTGACCAAAAATAGTATCGCTTTATGTTATTGTATGTTCTATTGATGCCGCGTGACCTCCGTAGGCAATAAATGAAAATCATTAATGATTAATCTTTGCGTTTCTGAGTTTTTAATATTAGTGACTTCCTTAATCACACTAATTCGTATGTCATTTTTTAAGTAAATTGCGGCCGGCTTTACAGTTATATAAAATGACTTCGATTCTTCGTTTTTATAATAATAAATTCCGGAATTGTAAATTCTCTCGAAGAAATTGCAGGTCTCTCAACGACGCTTCAAGGCTGGACGCTGATCGAGATCCTTGCTTCAAATAAACTATATTTTACTCCTATCATAAATTGATAATACATGCATGTAAACAAAATTATTTCCTTTATTGGATTTAATGATTCTGTTAAACTCCTCCTCTGATACAAATCGTAATTCTGTTGCATCCTTCGGATGCTTCAAAAGTTCAACAATGTTGGGGTGATCAGTCCCATCATCCTTTGATGCTTTTGATTCGACTTGAGAGTCGCCTAATTTTCTACTTTGGGCTCTTGTTGTTACATATACTTTTTCGTGAACCGCTCGTTCGATATTCTTTAAATAATCTGAATCTATAATAATTCTAGATAAAGCATCCGCTGTCGCGTTTTCTGTACCCCTAATATACGTTATTGTAAAATCAAATTCTTCTAATGTTAACCTAAATTTTGTTAATCGACTAGATGGATTACTCATACCAAATAAGTATACTAACGGTCTATGATCCGTTAAAATTTGAAATTTTTTGCCAAATAAGTATGGCCTAAATTTTTTCACTGCCCAAACTATAGCTAATAACTCTTTTTTCTATTGTACAATAATTTATTTCGGCTTTGTTAAGTGCTCTACTTGCGTAAGCTACTGGCTTGTCGTCGCTATTCGACAAAACTGCTCCTAACGCGTAACCTGATGCGTCCGTGCGTAAGATGAATGTACTATTATCTGAAAAATCTGGGTATTGTAATATTGGTGGGTTTGTTAAAGTTGTTTTTAACAGTTCGAATGCTGCTTGACATTCATTGGTCCATTGGAAAGTGACACCTTTCCTAGACAATTTGTTTAACGGTGCTGTTATTTCAGCGAATTTTGGAATAAATTTTCTATAGTAATTGGCAAATGCTACAAACCTTTTAACGTCGTTTGCGTTAAGTGGTGTTGGATAATTTTGCATGACTGCAATTTTTTCTGGATCTGGTTGTACACCTTGTGCCGTTATAACGTGTCCTAAATATAAAATTTCCTTCTTTAAAAATTCACACTTTTTGGATTTAATTTTAAATTGACTTTTCTTAACCTATTGAGTACTTTTACTAAATTTGTATTGTGTTTTCTAAACTATCTCCGAATACAATTAAATCATCCAAATATGTAAAACAATTCTCGTAATTTAATCCTGATAAGGCTACTGTCATCGCTCGTGCAAAAATACTCGGCTTACTTTTAACCCCATCGGCAACCTAGTCATTTGAAATTGTCCTTTGTCTGTACTAAATGCCGTACACGGTCTGGACTGTTCTTGTAATCCTATCTGATAATAACTTTGATATAAATCTAAACGTGAAAAATATATCGCACCTCCTAACGAATCTAAAATTGACTCGATACTTGGTAGCGGGAATTTGTCATCTTGCAATTTAGTGTTTAATTGTCTATAATCAATAACTACGCGCCATTTTTTGTTTCCTAAACTATCCGGTTTTTTCGGTACTATTAGTAGTGGTGAAGACCACGCACTCTGTGTGGGTTCTATTATCCCGTCATGTAACATTTTATCTACTTGCTTTCCTATATCACTTTTCTGTGAATATGGTAACCTGTATGGTTTAACGTACGTTGCTGTAGCATCTGTTTGTAACTGAATATGCTGCTTACTTATGTTTGACTCGGTTAGTAAGTCATTGTCGACATAAAATACGTCCGCAAACTTAGCAGAAATCTTATGAATGCTGGTTTGTTCTTCGCTATTTAAACCTTCGACGTTAATGTCTTTTAATAATTTATCAATACGTTCAACTGAGAATTTTGACTCTTCAAATTTAACTATCTTGTAATCTGAAAGTCGTTCGATGGTAGGTTTAAAATTTCGTAACTTAATTTCGGTCTCGTTCGTATTCAATAACTTTACTGGTATAAGATTTTTAACTGGCTTTACAACTACGTTTGCTAAAAATACACCTTCGCACAATTCTTGTGATCTTATTACACATTCCTCTTTGCAATTTACTTTAAAATGTTTGATAATCTCGCATCGTGGTGGGATTATTGTATATAAATCTTCGTTTGCTAATAATGGAATTGACGTTGATACATCATTACTTACGAAAGTAAATTTATAATTTTTATAATCGATATTTGATCTGTACTTATTAAAAAAATCTGATCCTATTACTCCATTTACGTCTGATTCGAAATCGTTCATTACAACAAAAGTATGATTAATTGAGATATTCCCTATTTTAATTGGTAGATTTACTGTTCCAATTGCTTTTGTTTTACCCGATACTCCTTGAATAAAAATTTGCTTATCTGTATCAATATTTATCTTAGTTGTTAAACTAGAAATGAAAATAACGCTTACTGATGCTCCTGTATCTAAAATTAATTTAATTGTATTGTTATTGTATCCTACTTCTATGAAATTTACACTATTAATATTTAAAATTTTGTGAACATTCTTCAAATTATTCCGGGGGGTCTCGAAAAAATGTTTTCGGTTCCCTAGTTTGGTCTAATGTATTTTCTGTGCAGTTTTTCTCTGATGAGTTGATATAATAATTGCGATGGTTTCCCCTATTATAAGACTGATGACCTCTTACAGTTTTACCTACGTGTGCATTTCCTCGATCTCTAGTGTTCATGAACGTGCATGGATTATTTCCTCGACCTTGATACCTGGTGTGTGAGGTACGTTGACTTCTATTCGTATTATTGTTATGATATTTTACGCGTCTAGTAAATTGACGACCTTTTCCGGTTGTGTAAAACATTTGCTGAGGTTTATTTGCAGTTTCCTCTTCCTTCGCGGCTATTATGGCGTCTTTTAATTTATCGTAATTTCGAGTTTTTATAATTGTTTTTAAATTTTCGTCCCTTATTCCGTTTGTAAATACGTTTAATGCAATTTTTTCGTTAGCGGCTGTCAAAATTTTTAATGATTGTTTGTTACCCTCTGCTTGAGCTATTGTTAAATTGACCATTAATTCCTCGATCGTTTTACCAAAATTTTCTATTGATTTATTATTTTGTCTGGAGTTATGTAATTCGGCAGACAATCCTGATGCTGATTTTTTAGTTAACAGGTGATGTTTGATATCGTTCACAAGCGCTTCTACATTCTCATAATTACTGTCTAATCGCATTTTAGCATTTTGACTTAACTTGATTTTTATGACAAAATTTACTAACAATCTCTTACCTTCATCATCTAACAAGCTATCATATAGTTCAATTGCGTCGACCATTTGCTTGGTGGTATTTTCTGAACCGTCCATGGCTGGAATCATAGAGGCTGCTACTTTTAATTCAAATTTTCACCCATGGTGTCTTGATTTTCCTACTTAAAATACTTAACTTCCTACTTTTTAAAACTTCAGTAATATCTCCTATACACTTATCTATTAGGGCTATGTGCTGCTTAACTTTATCGATAATTTCAGAACTATCAAATTTTGCGACTTTAATCTTATCTTTCTCTAACCTATACTCCTCGCATAACCTATTCAAATAATCAAATTTCCTATTAGTAACATCTAAATCGTTTCGTCTTTCTTGGCCATCTTTATTTAAATTTTTAATAAAAATCTTAAATTCCTCTAAAATTTGCTTCAAGTGTTCCGTCATTAATTTTTATAGCTTAAAATAAAATAATTCTTACTATACAATCTGCTGGCTTCTACTGACCTCTCTCCTAATCTTCTTGTCCAACATTTTCTTGAACATTTTAAAAAGTAACAAAATACCCAACAACGCTAAAATTGTACCTGACGTAATACCTATTACCTCAGAATTTGAATACCCATTTATCGAACCATTATTCATTCCAGTTTGTGCAATAACTACTTCTTCCTTGGAATTGCTGGTGCCCATTTCAAACTTCGGTTATATTATAATTTAATCTGTAGAACTAGCAGGACTCACAGAATTAGCAGGGCTGGCAGGATTAGCAGGGCTGGCAGAATTAGCAGGGCTGGCAGGATTAGCAGGGCTGGCAGGATCGCCATGTAGTGTTCTCTTGGGGTCTTTGTAGGGGTGATTAAATCAAAGTCGAAGACCATTTCACATGTTTAATTTACTTGTCACTTTAAGGTGCAGTACAACTATTACATCGGAAGGTTCGACTTATAATGATCTTATTCAATATTAATACTTAACTGCTAACAGTGATTTTGCAACTATGCTTATTTACTAATTCAAATTACACCTAGCCTAGAGTTCGTTGCACGTGTACTTCCTGATTGTCTTCCTGTACAACTTCCGCACTTTTCACTTCTTATACAAGTCACTCACCTTTTAAATGCTTAAACTTAATACAATGTAATAACTATAAATTATTCGGCTATTACACCATCACAGTTTCAATTCCATAATGCCTAGAACAGAGGTAGAATATAAACTTGATGTTACGTTAGCTAAGCGTGAAAATCTTTTTAGGCGAGTTCAGCTGTGTTTCGATGCGGGGCTAGCTTTAAAAAATGATCCTATATCCTATACGTCAGGGTGGTTGCCCAAGCACTTATAATTTATACAGTTTTGCATGGTTGATGTCTGGGCTCATAACCTATTGAGAATTAAACCATATAAACTAAAATTATTTAATCATGCCTGTTGGACTTTATAACTTGCAATGACAGTTTATTTTACATAACTACATATGTGTAAAAACCACATTTAAATTTAGAAGTTGAGTGTGCAGGTATGTTGAGGTAATCCATAGTCCTAAGGTTTAAGTTATGAGCAGTAGATCTTGGAATTAGGAGACTAAATAAGTATACTGGTTTATTAGAGGTAATTAAAGTATAAATGAAGACTAGCAGTGACAATTCGGCTCTTTTGTCATACTTCAGTAGGTGGTTAGCGTTATAGAATGGAGTTATGTGCTGCGAATAGGGGGGTATTGTAGACGAATCTGAAGCATATATTTTGCATGAACTGAATTCTATGTTTTAGCTGAAGTGATAGAAAGTTGTAGTAGACTACATTACAGTAGTCTAGATGGCATATGACTAGACTATTGCACAGCTTCCATTTGATGTTTGGGGTCAGGTAGTGCTTATATCTGTGTAGTGATCATATTTTAAAGTAGCAAGTTCTAATTTTGTTAGGGTTGGATGTGGGTTACCAATTGATTGTACACTATCTGTTAGATAACTTTTGATAAAACAGGCAGAATGCTAATAGGTCAAAGATCACAACACGTGGATGCTAAATTTTTCTTTGCAATAGGCACAACTATACATTTTTTCAAATTAATGGAAAGCAGCTGTTTTGTAAGAAATCGTTGATAATGTGGGTGATGATTTCAATGCAATAAGGCAGAACTAGTATTAGCATTTTACGAGTAATTCCATCTGCACCATGACCATTGGATTTTATTCGCCTAATCGATGCTTCAAGATCACTGCAACTTACTGTGTTGAAAGAAAACAGTTTTTCAGTAGCAGCAAAGAATAGTGTATAGTGGCTGTCTAGAAGTTCCTGTGAAACAGATAGGTGGGGGATCAATGAGATGAAGGATGCATTTACATCATCGGGGTTCTGGATTGTAACTGAAATTTCTGGTTTGTTTCGTGGGTGGACTTGGCATTTATCAAAGACTTTCCAAAGTCGCTTTGGGTTGCGAGTATTGATTTTACACTGATTTTCTAAGTAGGATTTTTTTCTCATATCTAATCACAGAATTAATATAGTTTCGCAGTTCTTAGTAATGGTTTTAGCTTACACGAATTGTCTATATGCTGCATTTCGGATTTTTATCATCAGCTTAATGGTGGGTGTTATGTAAGGTGGTGTATTTTTCCTTATTTATATACTACTGAGTGGAGAAGGTAAATCAAAGAGAGATGTGATTGCATGATTAATGAAGTTTACCTTGTCATCAATGTTAGACAAATTTTTGACGTGGTCCTACTGAACTTAGTTGGCATCGAGGGCAAATTCGTTTAGATCAAAGTGCTTAAAGTTTTAGTAGGTGAAGGTAACTGGAGATGAATTTTGAATATTGATATTAAAGTTGCAAAGAACCGTTCTATGATCACTTAAGAAGTTCACGTCCAATATCTTGCAGGAGGTTATTCCAATTTGAGGCAGAGAGCAGACAATATCAAATAAAAGTAGCAGAAGTACCAGTCACACGAGTGGGTTCTCCCACATGTTGCACAAGACCAAAAATTTCGAATAACGTGGTTAATTTTACACTATTGAAGTCATTGTGTGTTAAATCAATATTAGTATCGCCCAAGAGGATTAAATTTTCAGCTGAACAAGTTAGGTTAGCTAGAACAAGTTCAAGATCAGTTAAACATGCTAAGCTTATGCTAGGAGGTCTGTAGATAATGCCAACGAAAATATTGAACTTGTTTACCCTAATGCTAATCAAGAGTTGCTCCAGAATTGGATGTTCGATGTAATCCAGATTAATCTCATTGAAGTGTAAGTCACTTCTAATGTAGAAACATAGGCCACCAGTGTGAGTACGACGATCTGCTCTAATTAAGTTATACCCACTAATTTGTATAAGGTCTGACGGGAAGTCTGGAGAAAGCCAAGTTTCAGTTATGCCGATTATCTCCAGGTTGTGCAATGAAAGGAATGCAACAAACTCATCAAAGCAAGGGATAATGGGCCTTATGTTTATAAGGCACGAGCAAAGAGGCCGACAAGACTGCTCTTTATTGTGGATTGATTACTATATTTGAGTATTGTATTCTATCTTTGCAGTTTCCTTCTTCATTGGTTGTAGGTAACATGGCCAATCTCTGTCTACTGCAAAATGCTTATCGTCAATGTCCACGTTTAGCTTAGATTTAGCATAGGCACTTCAGAGCACAATGAGCTCGTAATTTCAGATTTGCAATCTTGATTAACATGACTGAATTTCAAGCATTTTAAGCATTGTACAACATGTATATGATTGTAAACACTTCCCGTCGACCAGCCGATTGCAACTTAACCCATCTTCAGCAAAAGATTGTGTGTATCTGGATCTGCCTCAAAAATTACTATATAATTTCTTGCCTTTTTATCTTCAAAAACCTTTATAACTTTTAGGTGAAAACTGCATTTTTCAAATTGTAGCTTGTTTTGTTTGATTATTGTTTCGGTAATAGCGTCACTGTCCATGGTCACAATCATCACTGTCAATATTAACAATCCTAACCTTAGGTTTCTTAAGATTGGGAGCCTCAATATTATACTTGTTTCCCAATTTTTCAACAATCTTATTTTGCAGCAATTTACTATCAGAATGGTTTTTGCATCATATGACAACACTTCCTTTAGATGTCTCATGAATTTTGGAGATATTGATTTCAATTTCAATAGGATTTATTACTTCTTGAATTTCAGATTTAGTGTTCTTTCTTTGTTGTGTATTAATCGCCTTTATGACTAAAATTGGTTCCGATTTTGTTTTGCTTGCATATGTAATGGTAGGCTCATTATTAGACATCAGAGCATGGCTGAAGATAATTTGATACTAGCTTGCATACATTCACCTTTGGAGGTTTCAAATAGTGCATTTAGGTCTGTTAGAGCCTCTTGCATCTTAAATTGCAATAAGTTTAGAAAAGAATCATTTGAATTTTTATTAGCTTCAGTTAAGCAGGATTTGCAATGGAAGTTTAAAGTTGTCTTTTTTAGCTCAAGGCAGTGTACGTTTGAGGAGCTCATCCCACTGCATTCATCACATATAAGCTTGAGACATTTATCACATGCAAATATTTTGTTTTACTTTTACATTTGAACAAGCATACATCTTTGTCACCCTGTATATACATTAGCCTATTACACTGTTTATTTATAGTTAAATTGTTCTTGAGCTTGTGTTTAGTGTAAACACGGAATAGCAGATAACCACACTAAAGTACTTTAAAGGTAATACATAACCTGCTTTTAAAGGTCAACTGATATCACAATTATAATATAAAATGAAATAAAGTAGGTAAAGCAAAGGTTTATTACGGATTTTCAGCTGTACTCTTGGAGGACGGGTTGTGAATTGTAGTTATTAATGTTCCTCTCAATTAGTTGCGCAATCTTGCACAGTTTGAGCTATTTTAAGCTGATACTTCACTACTAAACTGATTTTATTTACAGAGCACTTTTTCACACATCAAACACAATGTTAGTTTTATACTAGTGAAATATCTCACTTATTGTGGAACGAATGAAGAATTAATTAGCAACAAGGATAAATATGTTCAACACTCACTATATAGACAAACTTAACTACACCCGCGATAGGAAGTTCCCCACAATAAAACTGTAGAAAATTTTAAAACAAATTTTTTTATATATGGAAATTATTAAAATTTATGAAGCCTCATTTGCAATAGTAATGTTTATAAGCAGCAACTTACCTTCTTGAGAAATATTCATCATTATTTTAACCTCTTTGGGAGGTATGATAATGTGGGAATGGCATCTTTTGTTAGCCCTCTTTGTGTTCCTGGAACTATAAAATCCTGAGCAAAATGCTTGTGACATACAAAATAACGTGTGTCTACATCATTAACGTCCAATTGGATTCATTCTTGCGAATTTACACTTTGTATCCACTTTCTGCACATGCTTGGATATTTGGAAACCGATGTCTATTACTCAAGGTATCACTGCATTGCGGAACGCAGAATTTGTTTTTATAAACTCCACAAGGAACGGGCAGTGTATTTTTCACTAATCTAAAAAGGTTTCATTTTATAACATTTATGTATACCTACTTGTTACTTGCTCAACTAACCATATATACTGAAATAAAATGCAACTAATTGCGACGATTAAATTATAAAAAAAACTATTATTGTAATATAAACAAAGAAATTTCACGCATTAAAATACACAGGCGAAAGATAAACATACTACAACACAGATAATAAAAACATAAACAATAATCAAAACAAACTAGGCATTACAAAAGCAGAAAAAGTAGGTTAGAATGAATTTCGTAAATCTTTACAGTTCCCATTGTTTTGGCACCATCTAGCGGTTGTGCGGAATAGCTTTAGCCCAAATCACAACCAGCAAATACCTATTTTCTGGCTTACCTATCAAGACGTGCGAACGTGTATTCGAACTAGGGATCTTGATATAGATATTAGTTTTACAAACGCAGTCTACATGCCTTCACAACTTTTTAGAAAATAACAAGCAAATTATAAAGCTTATATGCTTATAGATGGATTCTAGATTTAACGTCAACCCTAACAAGGGATCTATAAGGAAAATGCATGATGGCATTAAAATTTGTGATTCAAGCTTCTCAAAAAAAGTATGGGCTGTGGCACAACAGAAACGAGCCACTTTTTAGTCTATCTTTCCTGAGAACTGCCATCTACTCATAATTACATGAAGGTTACTTCAATATCCTGTAAAACAGACTTCTGTAAGCGTTAGTTAAATGTAACATTAGGCTATAATGGTTTAAAGCGTTGAATGAAGTAAAAATGTTTAAAGTAATTATACAAACACAATTATTACTTAATCTCTCATACTAGTGTTAATTACGAACACAAAAAATTTTAAACATGGTTGTTACCATTTCGACAATTTTTTATAAACCAACGATTGAAATCATAAAATGGTTGTGAAAAAAATCGCTGCGAACAGGATTCGAACCTGTGCGGGCATAGCCCATTTGATTTCGAGTCAAACTCCTTAACCACTCGGACATCGCAGCCATACAATGTGTTTATGGTTTAACGATAGTCTTCCTGATTTTTACATTATGCGCATTATAGATATCTATTTATTTTTACTAAATCAATAACTAATACATACATGTAGTTGTTCCATCACTATTTTAATCTTATCATGGTAAACTCTAAGTTTAGGAATATTTGTTAATCAATCAAGAAGAATAATTTAACGAGCTACAACTCTAAATATTCTGGAATGTAATTTTAATGCGTATACGTATTCGAGTCACAGGCGCAGATCGGTCAGATGCAAAAGATTTTAAAGTCATAAAATCTGATAGTGTTTGGAATGCCCTATATAATTACCAATTATTGGAGCTTTTGTAACCACGTTTATAGCACTTGTATTCTAATATAATTTAATCAATGAAGCATTTAAGACAATAATATATGATTATAATGCACGGCGTTTGTATATTACCATGGACCGGATATATCAGTCAACGATACTTATTACTAAAAGTCCTGAAACAATTTTCACCTCTAAAATTTGACAAAAATCAAACAAATTTTTAATTTACATGTTGGAGAGTAAATAAAGTAAAATAATATTTAACTAAATACAAAAGCCAAGTATGCGTGGTTATCTACATCCATAATAATCGCATAAACATTCTTATCAGTAAGTATTTGCAGCTAATTAACCAGTAAGGTAACTGTACCATTTGTGGCCACTTTAAGGAAGTTTTATGTTGATGATAATGATTAAACGATTTAAGATAGCAACAGACCACTTGGACATTTTCGTTTCTTCAAACGATTGATTAAATTTTTATTTACGCTATAATTTTTATGCTAAAATTATATATATTATTGTAGTTTAATTAATATCGGACTACAAACAATTTCACTATTTTTGGCCACTTTGTTCCTAAATTGGTTTCTTATAGCACCATATTTAGCCAGGGAGTTTCTAATTTGGTCATACTATGCACCTTTAGCGGCCATATTATTTTTTCCAATAAATTTATTCATAACTACATCAAATACAAATAACCCAAACAACAGAAACTGCTAGATGAAATAAGATAACTTATCTAGGTAAGTAGGTACTATAATTTCAAAAATTTTTTTTAACAATCACTGTTACAAAAACTCTGTGTATTTTCCCATTTCCTTTACAGTGTATACTCCTCGAGAATTCTTTTTAACCGGTGAACTAATGGTGTCTATTATATCAATTTTATCTTACCAAATTTCATCCTTCTGGTTAGGCCATTTCCAGCCGGCTCCACTTTTTTCCATTGTGCTAACCAGTATAATGTCAGACTGTTCTTCAGTAATTTTTCCTGGATAACAATTGCCTTCATACTGGACAACAACATATTTATTAATGGTTGTTGTTAATAGTTCCTGTTCTTCATTTAAATGTTTTATTATTAAGCTATGATTTTTATTATTCACTTTAGTATTGCTTATCGTTTCTGCTATTATATTTCTTTTTCGCTTCTATGAATTAACTCATCACGTTCGTTTTCCTTATTTTCGGCGTCTTGGGCAACCGTTTCTAAACTTTCAGTTGTGTTTTTCATTTCTTAGTTATTCTTGGATAGGTGGAGATTGTAGTGTAACCGACCTGAAGGCGGAACCAAACGTCCTCTATGAATGGCACACCGGGCACCATTCTCTAACATCCAGTAGCAATGGCTTGACGACTCCTACGTTGTGTTGTTATAATGTAACTCAAATTCACACTAGGAAGATGGCGTTAAGGCGAGAAGGTTTGAAATAAAACTACAGAATTTACCTAACTTGACTTTTAATCAAAATAATAACTACTAAATAGGTCATTCGCATGAAAGCATAGAAAAATGACATTTAAAGCAAACAATGTCGTACTCAGCCTGTGCAATTGGGGAAAGAGCACGGCGGAGAAAACACCAAACTGCCCTCACACTTCCAACTGCATTTGGCACATCTCGACAAAACGGGTAACGTACAAGTACCCAGATAACCAACACTGAAATTGACGGAATGTTAGCTGTTACCCAGACATCACACATGACAACTGAAGAAACATTAGTGTAAAAAAGTTAGTTTTTCTGGTAGGTACTGAGGTCGGCTAGGCCAATACTACCCAGCTAAAGTTGAATGGGGGGGGGGGGTACCAGAAAGATGACCTGCACCTTGACTACCAATGTTCCTCCCCGCACGGACATAAAATGTTAGTAATATTTAACAAGGCTCAATCACATGCGCCCACATACATACATACATTAACAGTTTTTAGCCCGTGTTACAAAATATTTTAAAGGCTAGCCGACTTTCTATTATTTGCAAAAGAGTACACTGCAAGTTGCAAGTACATGGACAAGACATGAATCGCCGATATGAACTTATGATATGATTGCGCATAGTTAAAAAGGCGCTTATTATTGAATAGACTGACTATCTCCAACATAGTCATAAATGCAAACGCGAAAGGCACGAGATGGTCGATCATACCAGAGGTTCAATTTAATTACATTGCAACAATTATCACAAACGTTAAATACTAGTTAATTATATAGGAACATCGACTAGATAATAGGATAAACAAACATATAATTACGTTTAAACCAAGATATGAGCGGTGCAGTTGTAAATGTGATTAATATGCTGAAACAAAACAATTACACATAATAAAAATGTCAAATGATTCACAAATATTAAACAAATACAAAATATGTTGGCAGCAAATACATATCCAAAATTCTACAGCATAAAAACAAGCCTAGATTCAGGGGCTAAATCTTTATATAAGTGCATGTTAGTTAAATATATTAAATCTAGTAAGCAAATGTTAAAAATTATTCATTATGATTGCATCGGTTAAAACGTACTTTTAAAAAATTAAACACCTGGTGGCATTACAAATTACAAACAAAATATACACAGCTTTGTGGTTAATTCAATAAAACCCAAAACAAATACAACATTGAAATATATTAGTGTTCATATTCAAACTTGCCTAATAATTTGATTCAATAGATCCAAGGGATGATTGTACAAATTGCTCGTAATATCACAGTAAGGGTACATTCACTATTAGTTCTTTAATAAAAAACCGCCAAGTGCAACGTTTCAACCATCCATCTTAACATCTCAAAACAAAGTCGTTTAACCCTTGTTGACTCGATCAATCGTTCTTACACATGCGCCCTTATAACATAAATTCTGACATAACGGAATGCGTTCAGAGACCTGCAAGTGGTTACCGAGCCATTCTAACAAATACTTTGAAATATCGAAATGTACACTATAATATTTTCAATAATTATCAACCAATGAGAAATTGACGTAGAAACACCACGGATCACTAGAAGATCTTCTTTTTTTTGACTGTTTTACTTTTTTGCTTTCAGCTAAAGCCTTTTTTTGTTTAATCTCTCTTGTTGTCTCTGTAGTTTTTCTTTGCTTTCTTCTTCTTTTGCGCATTGTTTGGACTCAGCTAGTTCAATCCACTTTGAAGATGTTATAACGCTTGGTAAATGTGTTTTCTTTTTTGATGGTGTAGAATCTGTGGGATAAAATATTATTTCACTCAATACATGTACTACTTTTCGTTTTGGCTTGATAAAAATACTTGGAGAAATGTCCTCAGGAATGGATGTAATATCACTGGATACTTCTTGTTGATTATGTAAGTCATTTATTGTAGCTGTTGAGTCATAATTTGGAGTACTATGACTACTGTTGCTGAAGTCAAAATCATGTTGTGTTTCAGTTTATGTTAAACAACAATCACCTAAGGTAGGCGCACCTTCGATTATTAACGGCCCTATAGGTTCAGATTCTCCATAACAGCTACTTTTTGATAGTTTATTAGAAATGTCTAGTCTCCGTAAACCAATAGTACTAGTACCATTCTGATTGCTAATAACTTGATGTGTGTCCGATGGCAATTCGCTGTGTTTATTATGATTCAACAACATTTGATATATTTAACTCTGGAAAATCTAAAACCCTAGAGCCATCACCTGCACCAATTTCATCTGCTCCTAAGCTCTCATCTTTTTGAATCGGTTCAACTGCATTAAATAATTTGAAATAATCATCTATTGGGTTTTGTTGACTATCATTGTGGACCTGGTGCATATTATCACTGTAACCAGAATGTAAATTGGCATCTATGTTACATCGTCTTGTTTGAATGAAGTCCAAACATCAAACAATAATTTGGTTAGTTCGGTGTACTGTAAATTTTTAAAATTATTCAAAGTGTTTGGATCTATTTTTAATTCTAAATAGTCTAAATGACTAAGTTGTTCATGATTTACATTTTTTTATTTTGCAAGTTTTGCTGACATTGAGGTTCTGGCTTCATCGTACACTTACAATATCCACGTTGTCTGGACAAAAGGAAAATAGTCCGCATTTTCGGAAACCATTGACGATTGCCGCCTTAAAATCAAATTCGTTTATTAGTTTTTGTAATATGTTTGGAATATCAAATCACGTCCATATTCAATCCTAAACATTCTGACGGCACTTTTCCATTTTGTGTTCAAAGGGAAAAAGAAAGCAACATCTAAAGGTTGTAGTATGTGTGTAGTATTTGGATACAAACATACTAATACAATTTGCTTTTCCAAACATAATTTGCTTAAAGGCAAACTCAAGTGCGATGAGTGGCCATCTAAAGATACAATTACAGGTAACGTTGCCTTAATATTTTCTATGTATGGTATGAATACATTTGAAAAATATTCATAAAACAACTTGCGTTTGCGCAACTTGGAACGTCAAGGGACGCAAATAGAAATTGCGTGGAGTGCAGTAGGCAGTAAACCAGGGGTTGTGAGGTAGAGCATGGACTGTATAGAGTAAAAGAAGGGAAACAGATTTTAAATACAAAGTCACATAAATACTTAAAAACACTTACCGAAGCACAACATCTAGAGCACTAACGCGGCACCTTTCACTACTGTTTCTGGCCAGAGGTAAATAGGAACGGAGTAAGGAAATGATTATGGTAGGAAAGACATTATAGAAAAGTTAATATTGAAAATGAGTGAAACACGTTCGAGTTCGCGTATGGTTGTTTATCGACCCTGTATTAATCGTCTGGCTTGATAACGAATACAACGTCGGGAGAGCGAAATGGCGCGAACAACTTGAATTCATCCAACCTTTAGGAGATTATCCAGTTTGGTGGTGCAGATTTTGCTACTTTTTCTGGCAACCTGTCATATTTATAAACAGTCAAACGATTTGTAAATTGACCAACTGCGTTAACTTCAAACAAAGTTGTGATATTTTCTTTGTCTGAGTTGGACGAGGTATTATACACCGGTATGCCTTCTTTAGCTAGCACCAAACCACCTTTAGGAAGATCGAGGATTCGTCTATATTCCATATGCGGGCTGGATGATGTAAAATATCTGCACAACTACCTTCTACCAGTAACTTTAAGCTTTCCGTAAACCACCCTTTTATATGACTTTCTGTTATCAGCCACCGTGCTCGACTTAGGTACTGCGATCGTTTTGGAATATCTTGGGATGGCACGAGTTACATATCCCCCAAATTAAGATATATGTGTAATCAAATGGAATTATTAAATCTTAAGTTAGATTGTTACAATGTATAAATTGAAGAACATATTACAAAAGGTTAATGGAAGTTCATAAACCAGACATGAGAACAGATGTGAATACTTTGTATTCCAGACGTATCATGACACTGCAGGTGCAGGTCATAATAGATTATAAGAAACTTATTGTTAGAATTAAGATTATTAAGAAGTAATACTTTGTATTAAATAAAGAAATAGCACGCATGAGATTTGCAGTTTCCACAAGCAATGTGAGGGCAGGGATAGCATAAATATCCTCAGGAGCCCAAGATGGTCAGTCAGCCTAGAGGTTCACAATTTCAACATTGTTGACAGTTCAGCTACTCACCCTAATTTTAGTAAATTTAAAGTGAAAGTCAACTTAGAATATTTTTTGATGATCATACGTTACTGCATATAACGTACCTGTAAATTAAAATTAATATTGTAATTTCTGTTTCAAAAAAATTGATAGAAAAGTTTTCTGGAAGAAGCCTTTTTAAAACGCCGCTCCAAAAGGCCCAAAACCTATCTCGCGCCATGAGCAAATTAAACCACTTGCGTCCAAGGGTGTTCTGAGAAAATAGAGTTGACAGACTAGTTTTTTCAACCACACTTTTGACAGAATAAATAAGTCCTTCCTTTTCTTTAGGAAAACCCATTTTTGAAATGTTTTTAATCCATTCAACTAACTTATCTTCAACATCGATGCCCAAAGTTGGGTTTCTTCTTACCTTCCCTGTAGTGTCAGGATCTTTCCCATTCAATTTATTTCGTGTTGTTGATCGTGGAACTTCATACAGCTTACAAGCTGTTGACACTTTCATGCCGTTATTTCTTATGGCAGCAAGAGCATAGGCAATTTAGCAGGGTTATATTCGACTAACTTCTTCTTTTGTTTAGACTTTTTTTAACTTTTATTCATATGTACTGGAGCCATGGCCTGTAAATAATCTAAGTATGAATGTGTAAGAATGAATTTACCTAGGTAGTACCTATAGGTACCTATGCAACATAGTAGGTAAGCGTCTGGAAGATTAATAGGTACGATATGGCTATAAATAGCTCAAGTCGTTTCCGTTAGTTGTCACTCGGTGGTATGAAATAGAACCTAGGTTCCATTAGTGGCCACTTAATGGCTAAAAATGGAGTATATAAGTTAATTTTAGCGCCATTTCTAGCCAGTTACATTATAAATCAATTTTAGCATAAATTAATACATTTTAGCACAAAAACTTTATGCACAACAATCGTACTAACAATAGCAACTTGCAGAAAATCGTTTTAGAAGTATTTTATTAATTAAAGCTTAATACATCTCACCTCGTTTCTTAACGAAAACTTTAAGAACGGCGTCACATACAGCTTGGCATCAAATAAAGAAGCTGCCATTTGCAATATGCAAGAGAGAAAGAAGTATAGAAAAGAGAAATTTTTGGTGGGCTATTTAAAAGCAGCAAATCAGGCAACTTTCCCGCTTTTTACTATATAGAACCAATCGTTGCAAATAACACAATTCAGAGAAAGTGACTAGAAACGATATAGTGGCCATAAATGGTACCTATACCCTACTCTCTCAATCAAGCTAATAGCTTATAACAACGTATTTATTTTTAGTTTAATCACTTTTATGTTATCCTGTACTACGGTTAGGAGTTAAGTTTCGTTATACTTTGTAAAATGAATATCTCCGTAACAAGGAATAAATGAATTGTTACTTTTACTTTTACGTTGTTAGGAAAGTTGCCTTTATTGGTCTAGAAAAAGCTTTTGACAATGTTGACTGGAACAAACTTTTCGAGATATAAAGATATGTGGAACACGGAAGGCTATAGTGAGCCTACGAATTATCTTGGAGGACAAGATTAGGAAAAACAAGGTCACATTTTTTACTTTATAGATATAGAAAAAGCTTTTGACAATATCGATTGGAACAAACTCTTTGAGATTATGAAAGTGTGTTGCGTAGAATTTGTACAGATTTGTACATAAAAGCAGACTGCAGCAATAAAAGTCGAAAGACATGAAACGGAGACAAGAGTTTAGAAAGAAGTGAAACAGTATGATAGAGTTGATTTTTGACACTAGTTATTTCAGATTCAATAATGAATTCTTTTAAATTCTATTAAATTTACGGTAGAAGTGGAAAGGGATCGATCGGTACCATTTCTAGATACTATTGATTCGAAACAATGACAACACTATACCCTTAGACTGGTATCAGAAGCTTACGAACACGGGTAGATACCTGAATTACTTTTCATACAATATTTTTAAGATAAAAATAAATTTTATTTTAGGCTTAAAAATCAGAATAAAAAGAATGTCATCCAAACATTATTTCAAAAGAATTTAGACAAATAATTTATGTTCCTAAAAACAACAATTACTCGCCAAAATTTAATAATGAATCTTTTATATAACCACGAAGCTCGTTTGAACAATTATCTTTCTAATGCACACCCAAACAACTATGTTGATCACGTTGTAGATATTCAGAAATACGGAACAATTCCATATATTGACAATTTAACTCCAAAATTAGAAAATTTGATAAAAAAATACAACATAAAAATTGCAAAGAAGAACGTTTGGACATTAAATGCCCTTTTTTCAAAATTAAAAGATAAAACACCACCATTACAACAAAGAAATATCATTTATAAAATTACTTGTTTAGACTACAATTGAAAATACATTGGTCAAAGCTCTCAATATCTAAAGCAACGTTTCATACAACACAAAAGCGACATGCGGATTAAACCCAATGCCTGTGCAGTGACTACACATGTAAATACCGGCAAACATAGAATAAGCGATCAAACAGAGAATTTTTGGAAATGTGTCACATTAAAAACACGGATACCATGAATAAAAGAACAGATATAGATCAACTAAGCTGTATATACACGTATTAACTTAATTTCAAAACTAGAACTAAAACACACACACACACACACACACACACACATCCATGCGCATTCAACACACCCACATTCAATCAAGATAGGTTTAAACTACAAACGACCTGATAAGAAGATCAGGTATTGTCAAACTTAAAAAGGAATTATCGTTTAAAGTTATTCATAGTTAACATGTTCACAAGGCAAATAGTTTATAGTTTTAAATGTTTTATAGTTCAATTTTGAATTTAATGTATACTTTAAGTTTTATATAGTTCAATGAGATTGATGTGCATTCAACCTCAATTTAATAAGTACCTACTGTATATTGCTTGATGGCCATAATGACGTTTTTGTAGTTTCTTTGAAAAAGGTTTGAAATAAACCGAAAGCTTAGAATATAATAAAGAGTACGCTTGACTAACCAGCTGTTCTACAACCTGCTAATATCATTCAATATATTCAAATCAGCAAGGTCGTTATACTACATAACATATATGTATATATATATATATATATATATATATATATATATATAAACAACTGATTTGATTAAAATCTTGGGATGCACTCGTTCTACCAGATAAAACTACAGCGTCAAATTGTAATTTTTATTCAACGTTTCGGCATTGACTTTATGCCTTTTCATAGACTGAAAAATTTAATGAAGATTATTACAATTAAAATCAAACAGTTAAGCTGTGTACTTACATAAATTACTATGACTTAAACCTGATTTAAACTTAACAAACGACACTTATTCATGGCATACAGCTTGGTTAAACTTTTAAAATTAATTACGGCAACACAATTAAAATGTAACACAGTCAATTGGATAAAATAAATAAATAAATAAATAAATTAACATATAACAACATGCATTTAAAACCTAATCATACGGCGCAACAAGCATAACTAAACTAATCCTATTTAATAATCGATCATGTAGTCACATGGTCATAATCTAAAACCTGTAAGTCATAATCTAAAACCTATATCTTAACAATTTAATGGACAAATGGAACACACTAGTAAATGAAGCACGCTAAACAGAATACATAATTAAACATTTCTACACTATTTGCGAAAATGGCCGTTATTAAACTTGTAGAGCGAAGAGTAGACCGTATTCAAGTTGTTCATATCCAGTTTGTTATTTAGTGGATTCGGTTGTTGCTGAATATAGAAAGATTCCAAGAAAAGTCTCTTATCATAATTGGATTCTATATCTAATATAGTGGTATTCTCAAAATTCGCTGTATGTTTAGTATTGTGCAAATGTGACGCAAGAGCACAATTAGATTTTCCAATCCTGGCATCACTTTTGTGTTGTATGATGCGGTTCTTTAGCCACTGTTTTGTCTGACCAACGTACGTTTTTTTGCAACTACATTGTATTTTGTAAATAACGTTGCTACACAGTGACTTATCTGTGCTATCTTTTATTTTTGTAAACAAACTACCTATCGATTTTTTATAGGCGCATGCGATAAACAAGTCCGGTTGCTTCAAAATCTTGGCAAGTTGAGGTGTTAGATTTTGAATGTAAGGTAGTTTCCTGAATTTCTTCCGCTCTGATCGATCTAGTGCTGAAATTGGTAGGTGTTTTGTAAACAATAATCGTTTTATAAGAGGTTTGGGATATGCATTATTCACCAAAGTAAATTCCAATTGTTTTAAATTTTTACGAAGCAAGTCTGGCTCACATATTCTGGTAATACGGTGTTTTAAACCAATAATGGTGTTAATTTTATGAGCGAGCGTATGGTTGGAGTGATAATTAATATACCTCCCAGAGTCAGTGGGTTTCTTGTAGATATCAAAAGCAACGTATTGGTAGGCGATCTAATCACCAATGTGTCTAGAAATGGGATACTTTGGTCAACTTCTTTTCATATGTAAAACCAAATTAGAATTATAGCTGTTTAAAATATACACTGTATACTCTATCAAATGTTCAGGCACGGAACATAAGATGTCATCCACATATTTGACAATGAAGGAATGTCAAAAGGAAGTAAATTCATGACAGACTCTAGTAAAGAATCCATGACGACTTGAGCAATGATAGGCGACAGTGGAGAGCCCATAGGTGTGCCAAAGGTCTGCAGGTAATATGTGGAGTTAAAGATAAAGTATGTGTTGTTAAAAACTAGGTCAATCGTTGATAAAACGATTTCAAATCCAGATTACAATGTGGTTGAATTTGGTTCCATTTCTCCGTGATAATACTCACTACTAACTCAATGGGAATATTAGTAAACAAAGAGCGGACATCTAAAGAAATCAGGATATGATCGGGAGGTAATTGAAACTGTCTGTAACCGTCTACAAATGAAAAAGTATCCTTAAGGTTCCACCTCTCTAACGGAAAGGAATTTTTTAAAATTTTCGACAAAAAGGCAGCAACATTATAAGTAGGAGAATTAATACAGGAAATAATCGGTCTAAGAGGTATACCAGTTTTGTGAATTTTGGGCAAACCATAATATTTGCCTGGACTGCAGTTATTTTTTATTAGGTCTTGTTTATCATTAGGTGTGATCATAGATTGGTTGAACAGAAGTTTTATGTGATCGTTAACCTTCTTTTGTATAGTGAACGTCGGATCCCTATTGAGTTTTTTATATATCATTTTATCATCAAGCAATTCGTTGGATTTAGTTAAATAATCTTGTTTGTCTAAGATGACAGTGACAGAACCTTTGTCAGCTTTCGTTACAATAATGCTAGGATTGTCCCTAAGGAACTTTTTTACAACTGTATACATGCGATTATTTTTGTTAAGTGTACTCCTGTATTCTGGATTAGGGCAAAAATTGGTGATTAAATTGGTGACTCTACATCGTATCAATGACTTTTCTTCTGCCGGTTTTTCGATTACGTCAATCACTGATTCAATATCTGCTAATAGTTTGCCAATATTTATGTCGGTAGTCGTCATTTCCAGATTAAACTGTGGACCTAAAGATAAAAAACCTTTAACGTCTTCTGGAATAAAGATACTGCTATGATTCACTACCCATTTACTATTATCTTTAAATAATTGTTTGTTGTTCAATTGGTTTTTTTGCAAAGATTGTAATTTTTTGATATTTCTTTTTTTAACTAACATAAAGTGTTTGTTATACGTAATTAATTGATTGCTATAAAAATTATTAAAAGTTTGAGACGGCAGCGACTGTCGAAGAGAATTCTTGATGTTCGAAAGTTTGTACGACCAAAAATCAATCTCTGTATGAGTGATTTCTATTTCCAAAGATAAAATT
Source organism: Platerodrilus igneus (assembly GCA_036346225.1). Taxonomy (NCBI): domain Eukaryota; kingdom Metazoa; phylum Arthropoda; class Insecta; order Coleoptera; family Lycidae; genus Platerodrilus; species Platerodrilus igneus. The sequence continues at coordinate 483,512 of JARFIW010001382.1, forward strand.
CGTTTCCTTAATCTATTATTAAAGTTATTAATCTTTCTATTAGTATGGCTATCTCTACATAAAAGTAATTGTTGCGCACCTGCTAAATTGTTCAATATGTGGCTAGGTACCACATCCTCTCTTCTGCATTTTTCTAAAAAGTTACACCGGTTATTAAAGTTAGCAAGTTTCTTCTTAATGTTGGCCCACTGTTTTAATTGCTTGCAAGCATCTTCACCAAATTACAAACGTATGTTATTGTAGAATCCCATATCTATTAACAATTAGTATTATTTCTCGAACGAAAGTAAGTAAACAACTGATTTGATTAAAATCTTGGGATGCACTCGTTCTACCAGATAAAACTACAGCGTCAAATTGTAATTTTTATTCAACGTTTCGGCATTGACTTTATGCCTTCTTCATAGACTGAAAAATTTAATGAAGATTATTACAATTAAAATCAAACAGTTAAGCTGTGTACTTACATAAATTACTATGACTTAAACCTGATTTAAACTTAACAAACGACACTTATTCATGGCATACAGCTTGGTTAAACTTTTAAAAATTAATTACGGCAACACAATTAAAATGTAACACAGTCAATTGGATAAAAAAAATAAATAAATAAATAAATAAATTAACATATAACAACATGCATTTAAAACCTAATCATACGGCGCAACAAGCATAACTAAACTAATCCTATTTAATAATCGATCATGTAGTCACATGGTCATAATCTAAAACCTGTAAGTCATAATCTAAAACCTATATCTTAACAATTTAATGGACAAATGGAACACACTAGTAAATGAAGCACGCTAAACAGAATACATAATTAAACATTTCTACACTATTTGCGAAAATGGCCGTTATTAAACTTGTAGAGCGAAGAGTAGACCGTATTCAAGTTGTTCATATCCAGTTTGTTATTTAGTGGATTCGGTTGTTGCTGAATATAGAAAGATTCCAAGAAAAGTCTCTTATAATAATTGGATTCTATATCTAATATAGTGGTATTCTCAAAATTCGCTGTATGTTTAGTATTGTGCAAATGTGACGCAAGAGCACAATTAGATTTTCCAATCCTGGCATCACTTTTGTGTTGTATGATGCGGTTCTTTAGCCACTGTTTTGTCTGACCAACGTACGTTTTTGCAACTACATTGTATTTTGTAAATAACGTTGCTACACAGTGACTTATCTGTGCTATCTTTTATTTTTGTAAACAAACTACCTATCGATTTTTTATAGGCGCATGCGATAAACAAGTCCGGTTGCTTCAAAATCTTGGCAAGTTGAGGTGTTAGATTTTGAATGTAAGGTAGTTTCCTGAATTTCTTCCGCTCTGATCGATCTAGTGCTGAAATTGGTAGGTGTTTTGTAAACAATAATCGTTTTATAAGAGGTTTGGGATATGCATTATTCACCAAAGTAAATTCCAATTGTTTTAAATTTTTACGAAGCAAGTCTGGCTCACATATTCTGGTAATACGGTGTTTTAAACCAATAATGGTATTAATTTTATGAGCGAATAAGAAACTTGCTAACTTTAATAACCGGTGTAACTTTTTAGAAAAATGCAGAAGAGAGGATGTGGTACCTAGCCACATATTGAACAATTTAGCAGGTGCGCAACAATTACTTTTATGTAGAGATAGCCATACTAATAGAAAGATTAATAACTTTAATAATAGATTAAGGAAACGAATTTTATCTTTGGACATACAAATCACTCATACAGAGATTGATTTTTGGTCGTACAAACTTTCGAACATCAAGAATTCTCTTCGACAGTCGCTGCCGTCTCAAACTTTTAATAATTTTTATAGCAATCAATTAATTACGTATAACAAACACTTTATGTTAGTTAAAAAAAGAAATATCAAAAAATTACAATCTTTGCAAAAAAACCAATTGAACACAAACAATTATTTAAAGATAATAGTAAATGGGTAGTGAATCATAGCAGTATCTTTATTCCAGAAGACGTTAAAGGTTTTTTATCTTTAGGTCCACAGTTTAATCTGGAAATGACGACTACCGACATAAATATTGGCAAACTATTAGCAGATATTGAATCAGTGATTGACGTAATCGAAAAACCGGCAGAAGAAAAGTCATTGATACGATGTAGAGTCACCAATTTAATCACCAATTTTTGCCCTAATCCAGAATACAGGAGTACACTTAACAAAAATAATCGCATGTATACAGTTGTAAAAGTTCCTTAGGGACAATCCTAGCATTATTGTAACGAAAGCTGACAAAGGTTCTGTCACTGTCATCTTAGACAAACAAGATTATTTAACTAAATCCAACGAATTGCTTGATGATAAAATGATATATAAAAAACTCAATAGGGATCCGACGTTCACTATACAAAAGAAGGTTAACGATCACATAAAACTTCTGTTCAACCAATCTATGATCACACCTAATGATAAACAAGACCTAATAAAAAATAACTGCAGTCCAGGCAAATATTATGGTTTGCCCAAAATTCACAAAACTGGTATACCTCTTAGACCGATTATTTCCTGTATTAATTCTCCTACTTATAATGTTGCTGCCTTTTTGTCGAAAATTTTAAAAAATTCCTTTCCGTTAGAGAGGTGGAACCTTAAGGATACTTTTTCATTTGTAGACGGTTACAGACAGTTTCAATTACCTCCCGATCATATCCTGATTTCTTTAGATGTCCGCTCTTTGTTTACTAATATTCCCATTGAGTTAGTAGTGAGTATTATCACGGAGAAATGGAACCAAATTCAACCACATTGTAATCTGGATTTGAAATCGTTTTTATCAACGATTGACCTAGTTTTTAACAACACATACTTTATCTTTAACTCCACATATTACCTTCAGACCTTTGGCACACCTATGGGCTCTCCACTGTCGCCTATCATTGCTCAAGTCGTCATGGATTCTTTACTAGAGTCTGTCATGAATTTACTTCCTTTTGACATTCCCTTCATTGTCAAATATGTGGATGACATCTTATGTTCCGTGCCTGAACATTTGATAGAGTATACAGTGTATATTTTAAACAGCTATAATTCTAATTTGGTTTTTACATATGAAAAAGAAGTTGACCAAAGTATCCCATTTCTAGACACATTGGTGATTAGATCGCCTACCAATACGTTGCTTTTTGATATCTACAAGAAACCCACTGACTCTGGGAGGTATATTAATTATCACTCCAACCATACGCTCGCTCATAAAATTAACACCATTATTGGTTTAAAACACCGTATTACCAGAATATGTGAGCCAGACTTGCTTCGTAAAAATTTAAAACAATTGGAATTTACTTTGGTGAATAATGCATATCCCAAACCTCTTATAAAACGATTATTGTTTACAAAACACCTACCAATTTCAGCACTAGATCGATCAGAGGGGAAGAAATTCAGGAAACTACCTTACATTCAAAATCTAACACCTCAACTTGCCAAGATTTTGAAGCAACCGGACTTGTTTATCGCATGCGCCTATAAAAAATCGATAGGTAGTTTGTTTACAAAAATAAAAGATAGCACAGATAAGTCACTGTGTAGCAACGTTATTTACAAAATACAATGTAGTTGCAAAAAAACGTACGTTGGTCAGACAAAACAGTGGCTAAAGAACCGCATCATACAACACAAAAGTGATGCCAGGATTGAAAATCTAATTGTGCTCTTGCGTCACATTTGCACAATACTAAACATACAGCGAATTTTGAGAATACCACTATATTAGATATAGAATCCAATTATTATAAGAGACTTTTCTTGGAATCTTTCTATATTCAGCAACAACCGAATCCACTAAATAACAAACTGGATATGAACAACTTGAATACGGTCTACTCTTCGCTCTACAAGTTTAATAACGGCCATTTTCGCAAATAGTGTAGAAATGTTTAATTATGTATTCTGTTTAGCGTGCTTCATTTACTAGTGTGTTCCATTTGTCCATTAAATTGTTAAGATATAGGTTTTAGATTATGACTTACAGGTTTTAGATTATGACCATGTGACTACATGATCGATTATTAAATAGGATTAGTTTAGTTATGCTTGTTGCGCCGTATGATTAGGTTTTAAATGCATGTTGTTATATGTTAATTTATTTATTTATTTATTTATTTTATCCAATTGACTGTGAATATGTGAGCCAGTCTTGCTTCGTAAAAATTTAAAACAATTGGAATTTACTTTGGTGAATAATGCATATCCCAAACCTCTTATAAAACGATTATTGTTTACAAAACACCTACCAATTTCAGCACTAGATCGATCAGAGCGGAAGAAATTCAGGAAACTACCTTACATTCAAAATCTAACACCTCAACTTGCCAAGATTTTGAAGCAACCGGACTTGTTTATCGCATGCGCCTATAAAAAATCGATAGGTAGTTTGTTTACAAAAATAAAAGATAGCACAGATAAGTCACTGTGTAGCAACGTTATTTACAAAATACAATGTAGTTGCAAAAACGTACGTTGGTCAGACAAAACAGTGGCTAAAGAACCGCATCATACAACACAAAAGTGATGCCAGGATTGGAAAATCTAATTGTGCTCTTGCGTCACATTTGCACAATACTAAACATACAGCGAATTTTGAGAATACCACTATATTAGATATAGAATCCAATTATTATAAGAGACTTTTCTTGGAATCTTTCTATATTCAGCAACAACCGAATCCACTAAATAACAAACTGGATATGAACAACTTGAATACGGTCTACTCTTCGCTCTACAAGTTTAATAACGGCCATTTTCGCAAATAGTGTAGAAATGTTTAATTATGTATTCTGTTTAGCGTGCTTCATTTACTAGTGTGTTCCATTTGTCCATTAAATTGTTAAGATATAGGTTTTAGATTATGACTTACAGGTTTTAGATTATGACCATGTGACTACATGATCGATTATTAAATAGGATTAGTTTAGTTATGCTTGTTGCGCCGTATGATTAGGTTTTAAATGCATGTTGTTATATGTTACTTTATTTATTTATTTATTTATTTTATCCAATTGACTGTGTTACATTTTAATTGTGTTGCCGTAATTAATTTTAAAAGTTTAACCAAGCTGTATGCCATGAATAAGTGTCGTTTGTTAAGTTTAAATCAGGTTTAAGTCATAGTAATTTATGTAAGTACACAGCTTAACTGTTTGATTTTAATTGTAATAATCTTCATTAAATTTTTCAGTCTATGAAGAAGGCATAAAGTCAATGCCGAAACGTTGAATAAAAATTACAATTTGACGCTGTAGTTTTATCTGGTAGAACGAGTGCACCCCAAGATTTTAATCAAATCAGTTGTTTACTTACTTTCGTTCGAGAAATAATACTAATTATATATATATATATATATATATATATATATATATAAACTGATTGACATTGTTTAAACATTGGGATGAATTTCGTTCGAAATAAGCTAGTGGTTTAGTTCAAAACATTTATTACACTTAACGTTTCGGAAAATTTGTTTCCTTAATCATAAGCTAATGTGTTTCTGTAGAAAACCAGTTTTGACATGTGTCAAAAATTAATGTGTTTTTGTAGAAAACCAGTTTAGACATGTGTCAAAACTGGAAAATTTGTTTCCTTAATTATAAGTTAATGTGTTTTTAGAAAACCAGTTTTGACACATGTCAAAACTGGTGTTCTACAAAAACACATTAAATTATGATTAAGGAAACAAATTTTCCGAAACGTTAAGAGTAATAAATGTTTTGAACTAAACCACTAGCTTATTTCGAACGAAATTCATCCCAATATTTAAACAAAGTAAATTAGTTTATATATATATATATATATATATATATATATATATATATATATATTGCGTCTGAAGAATCTGATAAAAATATAGAGTTAAAGAATAAATGATTGCACAGATAAAGGTGGTGTCGGCCTTTCAAATATTTGGAAATAGCGGTAACTTTTCCTGATAGTACCGCAACCTTAATTACATGCATTTATTTAACCACGATGCAAAATACTCTACTAACGTTTTGTATTTCTGAAAAATTAAATAAAGTAAAAATTTTGTTTATTTATGCCACGGCTTTTCAAACACTTTCAGGGATTATTATATCAAGATATTTCTACTCTGTAAGAAAACGTGGGATCCGGTCGTCTTACATACAGGCACATTAACAACTTCCACATAAAGCGTCGTCTAGTTAAAATCACTTAACCTCTCGCAGTGCAGATGTGGCGTTATTATTTTCAAAGATTGATAAATATAATCGCAAATGTATAATTTAGATAAACGTTTGAGATTGAAATTACTAACAAATATCTTTAAATGGTGCTTATACAAGGATTATTTTCAAATACCTGTAATTCCACCGAAGGTGCTTGAGTTGTTCGAATGGACCTCTTCACAGGATAAAACAAAATCGTCTTGCGGACGCTTGCAGTTAATACCTGTAGAAAGTAAGTTTTAATTTTATGTTTTTGTTAGATTCACTCTATTTTATGTTTTAGGACTAATAAAATAATAACTCAGGAACAGTATACTTAGAATCCGCTATATGAATATGTATTCTTGTAATACACGACCACGTATGCACAAAACGTTGTCCTGTTAGACTGGGAAACTACTGCAAAATATTCGAAGCTTACTGATGCTATTCTTCACCAACACTCAAGATGACCCTTTGTTCGCTATAACTGGAATCACTCTTCTAAACTGCACTTGGTTGTATAAAACCTTATTAATTATTATACGATACACTCATATTCTTCCACAGACATTAAATTCTTTATATAGCTCTAATGTAACGATGGTCAAATAAAAGGGATAAATTTCAAATAGATATATTATATTTTATTAATTCAATAACAAGCTCCAAAGCAAAACATCTTTTACCAAATTTTTCAAAATCAACTTACTTATTATCTAAACACTTATCACCTCAAAAAATTATTACTTGCCTACTATTTACAAAATGTATAAGAACTACACTTATTGATCAATTCATTATCATTATGTATACTTCCTATTTTGGAACAGATACTTCTGTCACTTAGACTAATTATTATTGGTTGACATTCCACAAATCTCACAATTACTTTATGCTAACTAAACTTGCTAAAATATATTCTTTTACAGGTATTATGGTACATTAATTAATTAATGAAATAGAGTATCCATCAAACAGTTAACATGAAATTTACAATCAACCGAAGCTCATTCAGTTGGAATTACATTAGATAAACGTTTTATTGAAGAACAGTTAACCAAAGCACTTCTTTTAAATCTCAAACGCTTCACCACCAGTAAATAGCATTTTAGCCTAGTTGAACAAGTAATTATTTATCAATCCTCAATTTACTGTAGTGTTTTAAATTTAGAAAACATTGATAGGAGTGGTAAATTAATGTGTTTACCCTCAGAGATCTTTTAAATCATTTTATAATATTTTAATATATACATATATTCTATGTAGTATAACGACCTTGCCGATTTGAATGTATTGAATGATACTAGCTGGTTGTAGGTCAGCTGGTTAGCCAAGCGTACTCTTTATTATATTCTAAGCTTTCGGTTTATTTCAAACAAATTTTCCGAAACCTTAAGTGTAATAAATGTTTTGAACTAAACCACTAGCTTATTTCGAACGAAATTCATCCCAAAATTTAAACAAAGTCAATTAGTTTATATCAAATACGTTCGTTATTGAAAGCAAGATCAACTATATATATATATATATATATATATATATATATATATATATATATATATATTGTTGTGGATTCAAAGGGTTAAATCAGGGTCAAACAATAAAATTTCAACCACCCTATATATAGAAAAGAACAAATTATTTACGCGCAAAATTAATTTGAGTCATTTAGGGAAAACGGACATGTATTGACGTATTTTTATAATTAATAATGGTATGTTAAAAATTACATAAAGAAAAAACAGTTTTAAAGCAAAAAATAGAAGTTCATAATTAATTTTAATTTATTCTAATCCAACACATATAAGCAGAGAACTTGCTTGCGTAACAAAATCAATAATTCCAAGGTAAATATAGTTCGTTTTATACAAATACGACGAAATATAAAATCTAAGAATTGTTGTGCTAAACGGTCGATAATTAACAAACACTTGCGCTTTAATAGGTTACACTCAAAAAACTCGAGCTTGTATTAAGATAGGACTTCATAGAAATATTTTCAACCGTCAGTTTGGTTTAAACCACAATGCTAACAAACCTCTTAAAAAGCGAGGGAAATGCACGATCGGTTATATACTACAGATAGCGACAGATATAAAAGCGTTGATATTGAAAACGCACGTACCATATACACGTGGAGTGGAGATAAGCTGTCAGCAATATCGATTTTCTATAACTAAAGTGGGGTTTTAAACGCGACAGCAGACATGCATAAGACAGAGATGAATATAGTTCAGGAGGGGTCTGTGACGACAGAAAATTTTATCATTGGTTAAAAACAGACAGTTTTCCAAACGTAGAAAAACGCGAAGGTTGGAGCCAGGAATTTCAAGACGGTTGTATTAAAAATTTTTAGAATTTAGATTTGAAAATAAGCTTTTCACGTGAAGTGTGGCCGGGGGTAGGATTTTGAAAGGATATAAATACTCGCGCTAAATTATTAACGTTCTCTTGTCTTCTCTTCGCTTCTATATTACTAACTTCGATAAAGTACTGACTGCTGACCACCATAATAGTGGAGCTTTTTTTTTGTGAGTATTGTATGTGTTGATAATACAGTAAATATAGTGCTAGCACGTGTAACTTAGTAGTAGCGGGCATCTATTTGTTAAAGCGAAGTACGTGTAGTGTATATTAAATTAATAGAGGTCCGGCTACTACTATACAAAGCTCGAAAATCAATAAATGGAAGCATGATATATGTGGGGTAAGCATAACAAATAACCAAGATTGTACGCTGATATGGAATGGTACTATGAACCAAGGCGCTTGGCTTGCAAATGGTGTTATCGTCTGTGAATCCGATGAGTATCACAGCGAATGGTAACGAAGCTGATGTGTTCTAGCAATCATCTTCAAAGGAATGGAAACCTGAAGCATTCTCCAGGCAATTTATTTGAAATTTCTGGTGTCTGATAATTTTTGTGAAATGTTGGTGCTGTGTGAGTGAATTTTGGGGTATATTTATGGTTGTATAAACTTATTGGAAAAGATACATGAACTGGACAATTTATTGAGGTAAGATATTGAAAAAGGGTGTATTTAAAACTTACAAAATTTTATTCTGGATATATACTGGATTGTAAAGGGTAAACGGGTCTATAAATTTTGTTTAATTTATGCAAGGTGTAAAAGGCATATATAAACTAACCTGGGTTATTATGAGCTCACCATACTCAAGTGTACAGTCAATTAAGGGTAATATGTGGGGCCCTTCTACTCATATCTCATTAAATTTGTTTGAAAAAAATTAGAAAATCAAGGACTTTAAAAACATATCACATTTTGAGTTTGTAATTAGTATATCAAACTGTTTTTTATACATGTGAATAACTTGTCTGTAAATAGCGGTAAATAAAAGGTTGTATGATTATTGTATTATTTGGTGATTGTATTGAATGGTGTGCGGGTGTGAAAGAGGAATGGTTGTAAATTTAGGTATCCGAGAAGAGGCACAGCTGAGCTAGCCAGCGAAGCTGCAGAAGATTTTTGAAGCAGAAATAACAGGGTAAAAATTTTTTTTTGAAATTTTTGCATTTTTGAAAATAATTTGATGACACTGGTGAAGCATAAAAAGCTTAATCCCCGAACCCACGGCAATCTTATGTCGCCCAATTCGTGGGGCTCGATTCGAAAACCTTAGTTCTCGACTTACCTGAGTCCACCGCAATATACATTGTTGTGATACTGTAGCAATACCCCTGTACGCCCTTTTTGTGAATTAAAAAAGTAAACATTTTTAATCTGTCAATTTTTGATTTTTAATGTATAATTTTAATTGCGTTGGCTAGCTCAGTTTTTATATTACGCACGGAGTTTGCGACAATACGACAAACAAAGAGTTTAAATTTACTTTCTACCTCTCCTTCCTGTTCTAATCATTAAACCAAAACACCATTAAGCACAAATTATTATAATGTTCTCAAAAATATTTACAACGTATGAAAAATTTAAAGATTCTCTAAATAAAACTTTCAATGAAAAAAATTAATAATTATCATTCCCAAAGATAATCAAAAAGCCAGCAAAATCACTATTATTATTATTATTATTATTAACTGAAACTCTATGAACGTGCATTCAACTTCTTTAAATATTTACGTAATTTACAACAAAAAAACAATCCTTGCCGACCCCTCAGATAAATTATCATGAAAGCAATTTTTAAAGTATTTAAATTAAAAATATTTAAATAATTCAGTTTAGAAATGTACAACGAAATATTCGCAAATAAAATAATAAAACATTCAGATTGGCTAACCTGTTGTTTTCAGCTCGAATCAGTCCCTGGTCCAACTGCTTTAGATATTGTCTGCATCCCTCTTGGCATAGACTTGAATCACTCTAGAGTCCTCCGTTAAACTCCTTGACAATTCATAGTTGAAGTAAATGCTTGTTTCATTTCCTCATTTGTTCCAGTAAATATTTATATAATGGTTTATCCATTAATTATTTAGAATGGTCATCCAGTAATTATTTAGAATTCTTCTCCAGTAATTATTTGGAGTCTTTTTATTAATGTTAATATTAGAATTTAAATTAAAACAACTTTTAGTTACTTACTCCTTCTGAAGGGTAAAACGACAAACCTCTTAATTTTCCATAATTACAATGGTATTATTTCACATTTCACAGTAAATCAATTTACGTAAATATCTTCATTTTAAGTGATGTGAACTAAGCCTTATTTCTGTTGAAATGATATGTTTACAAATCCGGTCGTATTTAAATGCATCGTCCATCTATTGACAAGCGCAAAGTTTGTTTTTGTGCATGATACTTTCATACCAGGTTTTTGAATATTCCATCGTATTATATTGTATGTTAACATCAACGCGTTGCTTTGTCACGTATCATTTTGAGTTAATAGCATTGATTCCTTTGGATTTTCATACTTCTAGATACGTAAAGCATTGTTTGTTCAAATAATTTTGGTGAACTTTGATTTTAATTACCATGTCTTCCTCGTTTCCAATAAATCAGGCTTTCTAGTCACGTAGACTTAATACAATTTATGCATTAAATTATATGCCTTTGCTATCTTACGCATTTTTTAAACCTGCTTGTTCTAATTGGGATCCTTGACGTAATAATGATGCGTTATCCATGCTTGTCGCGTTTCAGCTTGCGTTTATGTTGTTTAACGACTTGCGAATTTGTTTATTCAAATAAATCTTTAAAAATATTTTTCATTAACTAAATTAATTATGATTATGGTTTATATACAGGGCGTTGTCATTTACTTTCCAGTCTAATCATCGTATTTTCTGTTTTCTTCAGAAAACTGTCTCGTTTTCTGAGCCCTCATGTATTTTATATGAAGTGCGCTATACTATTAGTCCCAACTACCCCTAAATGACCGTATTAACACAGCATATATATATATATATATATATATATATATATATATATATATATATATATATATATAAGATAAGTAAGTTCAACACGAAGACACAAATTGTGAGCTAGGTGATGCTGTACTTCCCATAATTTGTCATAATGTGTCCTGATGTGCACCAATTAGGGCGACGAAACGCGTCGATAGCATGCCCTCGTGACTGAATTTGAGTCATTAATTCTTTTACTCTGCAACATTTAAATTCAAATTTTTTAAATTTTTGGCAATTTTTAGAGATGAAAATTGTTTCAGGACTTTTAGTAATATATGAACGCGGTGCAGTACAATATAATTTTAATATTTTTGTCTTAAGTGTTTCAAGTTGATTAAATTAGATTAGAATACAAGTGCTGTACTAAATGTAGTTACAAAAGCAGCACTAATATACAGGGCATTCCAACCATCATCAGATTTTATGATTTTAAAATTTTTGCTTTTGATCCGATTTGCGCTCGAGGCTCGAATACGTGTACGCATTAAAATTACATTCCAGAATATTTCAACTCGTAGCTCGGCCAAATTATCTTCACTGACTAACAAATATTCATTAAGTTGGAGTGTACCATGATAAGATTATAATTACGATGGACAATTATATGATGTACTAGTTATTGATTTAGAAAAAGGAGGATTAGATATTTAGAATACGCATAGTGCATAGTTACAAAAACTATTACCACACCATAACAACGTTATATGGCTGCGATGTCCGAGTGGTTAAGGAGTTTGACTCGAAATCAAATGGGCTATGCCCGCACAGGTTCGAATCCTGTTCGCAGCGATTTTTTATCATAATCATTAAACCCTTTTTTATTTCAATCGCCTGTTTTTGAAGAATTATCCAAATCGCATAAGAAAATAATTGGATCTATATTTGATTTAACCCATTATAGCATCATGTTACATTTATCTAACGCTTACAGAAAGTCTGTTTTACAGGGTATTGTAATAATTTATGTAAATATGCAATAGATGGCAGTTGTCGGGGCTTATTTAAGAAAGACCATAAAAGATCTATGTGATCATTTCTGTTGTGGCACGATCTATTCTTTTCTGTGAGGGACTTGAAACATGAATCCTAGCGCCATCGTGGATATTGGACAAGTACTTTCAACAAATTTTAACAGTTTCCTTACAGGTCTCTAGTCCAAATACACATGCTTGTTATTCTCTAATACGGTATTCTATTTACTGTACTAGTGCGGTATTGGCGCACCTTGTGCGTGGAATCAGTGTTGTCACTTTCATGTCGAATGCAACCCATGCCATTATTAATACAATACACTTGTGTGATTTCGGTGCAGTTTATAGTCTATGATTGTATAGGTTAAGTTGTCTTTCTTGTATTGTTTACATCGGTATCATGAACTCTATCAATTTAGTATATTTTAAAATTAATAATCAAGAAATACAAATTCCTGTACCATCTTCGGAACATGAATTATATTCTAAATTTACAATTATAAGTGTAAATAATTACATTTAACTAAAATTTCACTTGTAAATAAATTTTAGATGATGATGACTAACTACACTGTATTGAATGAAAAGAGTCTGATGTAAAATGAAATTTTGGAAAACATAACCACAATTTCTAGAATTACAGATGAGGTGTAAGACTCTTTACATTAATGGCGAAGTCGAGCAACTGCTCTAGACTTTACATGTGATTTTCCAATGCTGCACCCGAAGGTACTACATTGGCCAGGAAGCGAGTTTTTTTTTACCTGGAAAATTTGGAATTTTGCCGAACCCTTGCTGTTCCAAGCAAGGTAGGGATCTTTAACGTGCGTGACAACACTCACACACGGGACCTCCATTTTACCTCTCATCCGAACGAGGGTGTATTTTTGTGAAAAATGCTCGCCTAACATTTTTCAAGCGGACCGTGTCGGGATTCGAACCCGGTATCTTGGAACTGCTCTAGACTGCACTGTTGTGCACTTCTTTATTGCGACGTGTTCGATCGAACTTTTTAAGTGCGCACTTTTTTCGTTTTGTCGTGTTCGAGCAGTGAGCGGTGCAATTCAGTTCTGCACTCGGTGCGCATCTTTCTGTACGCGCTCTGGTAGCTCGTGCTGCTTAGTACAAATATGGCTACTTCCGATTATGGAGTTTTAAACCCAAGGGTGATGTGTACTGGGTAGTCCATAATCGAACGCATCAAAGTTAGTGTTTTACAGGTCGTTATAACCTGAGATAGCATTAAATGTTTGTTTATCTACATCTAATTGGAATTGTATATTCCCATTTGCAAAAATATAATTTTTTTTCATCACGATTAAAAGGCTAGGTTTTACTACAAGTTAAGCTGCTAAAGCGGAAAGCCAAACTGAACGGTAAATTTATGTTCGAACTCCAACTGCACTCGTACGAACACCATACAAACCTCGTGGAGTGCATGACGTAATCGTCGTGCAAATAGTGCTAGTAGCTCGAATTCACTATAACACTGATTTCATTAAATTTAATTGTAGAAAAATTAATATTCACATCGAAGACAATAACGTACCTGTTGCTATTGAAAATCTTCACTGTTTTAACAAAGTCCAAGTAGCAGTTTAAATACAATTCTCACCAAATCAGAAACCTGTACAAGCAGTGCACCAGGTAGTCTTTTAATATTAATTCATAAATTTTGAATAAATAAATTTTTATCACAGAATGGAGATGGTACAACAAAGTTACTATTAGACCGATATAAAAAATATTTGCACAATGTTGGCTCAATGAAGAGATTTAAAAAGAAGAAACACTTGTGAAAGCAAATTGCTGATGATATATATATATATATATATATATATAAATACTTCACAGCAGTTCAAGTCCAAAATCGGTATAAAACTCTAATGAAAAGGAAAAATTTATTATAGAGAGCAATTCTAAATCGGGGGCGACACGGCAAACGATACCTTATGAGGAAGAACTGGAGCGTGTTGCAGCTGTTGATGATTTAGTAGACCCTGAAATATTAAAGTCTCCTACTGTTGTCACTCGTAAAACTGGGAAAGAAAAAAGAATCAGTTGCAACGATGACTGTGGACCATCTGCAAAGAAGTGTAGCAAATTGACAGAGGTCTTATTTAGGATTCATAAACAAAAAGAAGAATCGAGAGAAGGCATAAGGAGGAACTACAATTAATCAGGGAATTGCTTAAAGCTAATGAATAATTATTACAATATCTATATAAATGCCTATATAATAAACATTTTTTAAAACTTTAATACATATCAGTATCGATGTAACAATACCATTTTTCTGCTAGTAAGTTGCGCTTTATTTCTCCTAACTGTCTTAAACGGATTTCATTATTTATTATATTAGGTTCATCGTCTGATATTTCTTCTTCCTCCACAGCTATTAGATCATTATTCAGGATACATAAGTTATGTAATACACAGCAACTTGTTATAAATTTTGTTATTTTATCTACATCATCATCTTGTTTTCGACCTTACTTAAGGTCGGCTTGACGCAGCTCTAACTTCTTTTCTATTCTGTGCTAATTAAAAAGTTCTACAACCTAAACTTCTAATAATTTGACTAATATAGTTTGTTCTAGGTCTTCCTATAATCTTCTATTTTTTTCCTAACTACCTGGCTCTCATAGATATTAGAACCTGATAATTGTTAAAGAACTCCAACATGTTTACATGATTCCCATTTATAAGGAAATGAAATATTACCTGGTTATCTCCTCCAAAAAAGGAAAAGTGCCATATTATATATTATGGTAAGGCTTAAGCAGCGAATCGTTGCCAACATGTCAGACCGCTAATCAATTCTGAGTTATGCTCATGCAGACGTTTATTAAATTATATGGTATGGTAAGGCTTAAGCAACGAATCGCTACCTCTTTAATGGTCCAAATCTCACTACCGTATAATAGAACGTTCCATTCGTACGACTTTAAGAAACTTTTTCTATTATCTAAACTAATACTATTGGCTATTAGTAAATCTTTCTTTTTTTAAAAACATTTTTCTAGCTTGAACTATTCTAGCTACTATATCCCTTCTGCTACGTCCGTCCTTTGCAATTATACTACCTAAATAGCAAAATTCATCCACCTACTCCAACTCGGTATTACCTATTTTAATTTTGTTTTAGAACTAGGCTGTACCTCACTTGTCATTATCTTCGTCTTTCGTGAGTTAATTCTCATAATATATTTACTCTGTAGTATCTTGTCTAAAATATTTAAAAACTCTCCTAACTCTTTTCTAGACTCTGCTATAATCGCTATATCATCTGCAAAACGTAACATGTCTATTTTCTGTCCCTGTACACTAATACCTATCTCTTTTCTCTCTCTAGCTAAGTTTAAATCCTCCTCAATATAAACATTAAAAATCAAGAGAGATAGTATACAGCACTCTCTAACACCATTTCTAATCTTAGCTTCCTTTTCTATTTCATCAAATCCAATTACTACGCTTTGGTTTTTATATAGACTGTAAATAATTTTTCTATCCCTATGAGAGATTCCTATTTTTCGCAAAACCCTAAACATAACAATCCAATTAACGATATCAAATGCTTTTTCTAAATCTACAAACTCGAAATGAGTCTTTTTATATTGTAGCGGGCTAATATTAACGCGTTTCAACAATTTAAAACAAGTAATAACAAGTCTTTATTATTCACTGTTCACAAGTCTAATTAACAGTATATGCCTTATTTATAGTTGTTTTCAGTCCACTTAATAATGAAGCACTATCACACTAATGCTATTTACAGGCACTAGTATCTTCTTAAACTAAATTCTTAACCATAGGTCTATTAACAACACTAACACTACTATTTATTTATTACACTTTTGTCTATTTATGTATTCTACAAGCTGGGGGTATAATATTCACGTTCAAATAACACAAATTTATATTTACTAAAGGACTTTCAGAACGTAATGAACCACTAACTATATACGAGATGATTTATATACGACATTCTGATATAGACTAACTTTGTACTTCATCAGCGGTCTTATATATACCCTGAATTAAATGGACGATTCATACTCCGGTATATGCTAAAAGGTTTGATGCTTTTGCAGTATATACATTGCTTACGGCGCTTGTGTGTTTGACGGGTTGCCGAATAGTAGCTCGTAACAATATTTTTGTAATCTTTTTTTGATAATTACCCTAATCATTAGTACCGGTTCTCTAGTCCCTCTGTCTTTACGAAAACCATATTGGTCTTCGTCTAAATAATTCTCAGTCACAGCTTCTACTCTATTTTTAATTATTATTGTTAGTATTTGGAAGCGTGGGAAGTTTAACCGTTCTAAAATTCTCACACCTATCAGCTCCTGACTTTTTTGTGATTGGGATAATAATATTTTTTCGAAATCTGTTGTTATCTCACCTGTGTCATATATTACTTTTACTAGTTCATATAATCTGTCTAAAGTTTTCTGACTTGCATATTTTATTAATTCTGCGGGTATATCGTCTATCCCCGGTGCTTTATTTAATTTAAGATTCCGAACAGCTCTATCAAATTCCTTTCTTAATATTGAGAACCCTATTTTTACATCCCTTTCTTGGTCGTTTTCTAACTCATCCATATGTTTTCCATCTATCTGCTACCTCAACTTAATTTATTAGAAACTCATTATTCTCATCTTTAAGCCCTTTTTATTTCTTTCCATCTATTTTCTACGTTCTCTTCAATAGCTATCTCTTTGATCTTATTATCTAATACTTTTTTATATTCTCTTTTTACCTCGCTATCATTAAGCTTACCTAGATCCCATACCTCTCTTTTGGCCTTTCTCTACATTTTATCTACATCATGCATATATAACTCAGAAAATTGGCGAAATCTGCCCTCTAAATGATCAAAAGCGTTTTCAATCTTTACTTGGACTTTACTAAACTTTTCGTTGTAAAGCAATTGCTTTTGACTTAAATGAGTTATATTTTTATAAGGTGTTACGCACCATTCACGTAATGAATACGCATTATCACCAAGGATATGGTAATTATTTTTACATATAAGTGGCAATTCTTTGTAAATATGCGACAATTTAAAACCTTTCGCATCGTGAGTTTTTCTTGAAGGACCTGAACATAGATCAAGAAAAAGTTTATCTGGTCCACAAATAGCTTGAAGGCTTATAGATGGAGTATCATGTCGGTTGACATAATTTTACGAACAGGTGTAACAATTTACACCGATGTTAGGTCAATGCTCCCCAATACTCCTGGTAAGATTGATATCTGCAAAATTGTGCAATTAAACAATTGATGTATGGCAAGTATAATGAAAAAGTACTTCTTCAAATTTTGCTGAAATTTCAATTTATTCTTGTTCGGTGTTTGGAAATTTTTTAACCGATCGATGGAGCTTTGTCTACTAAATAATTCATTACCTTATCAATTATAAGCAGCACTCTCGCATACATCAAATCTTCGTGCAACTTCCCGAATTGTTGTCTTATGACAAGCAAACCTATAGGAAAAGAATAGCTTTGCTCAATGATAATAAAACCATATCGTGGATAGACAGCAGACATTGTAAATGAACTAAAATGCATATAATGTCTTATAATTTGTTTCTTACCACTGAAATCTAAGAATGTGTTTAGCAACAGTTTTTCTTTGTTTTTTCTCTTAACCACATCGTGTTTAACTGAGAATTCCTACACTCGTTATTCTTTATTGATATTTTAACAGGTATTCCAGCATAATCTAAAACAACATTTTTGAATAGAGAATGAAGAGACCTTTCAAACGATATATCACATGCCCATATTTCACATTTAAAAATTGAGGGTTGTAACTGTCACTCGAAGAGGGTTCAATGTAGAGATCAAATTTTTTCGTTGCAAGATGTCATTTCATAATCTAAAATTGACATACTTTGGCATTTTCTTCAATATGTACAGCTACCGAAATAATGAATTTATTCCATTTGCCGGATTCACACTGTCTGTTATTCAAATTTGACAAATAAAGCAAACAGTAGCTTTCATAATGTGTTTTCGAGGGATGTTTTATGTTTTGCATACTGGGACATAAAAGGCGCCACTACTCAAATGTCAGTACTAAAAGTTAATCTCCATCTTTAGTTAACTTAAATCCAAAGTTTCAATGCGATATATGTAGTGTTATAGCTACAACGAACTGTCGAAGTTAACAAGTTAATACAAAATCGGAACTAAACCGTGAACATTCTCGCGCAATGCTTTTTTATAATTTTCGAAAACAATTATCTCAACAAGTTGATTTATGTTTTTGGCAATGAAGCACCAAATCAACGAACAAATGCGGACGGATTAGTCTTAGCGACGATCCAAGAGCAGGTGCACGAAAAACGGCGGTCACTTAGGAAAACGTCGATGCTGTGCGCAAGGTCATCAATGAAGATCGACAAGTGACATATCGCAAAATTGTGGCATCATTGGGATTTCAAAGACTTTAATTCCAACAATTTTGCATAAAGTATTGTGTGTAAAAAACTAGTTTCCCGTTGAATACCGCATTTGTTGACCGAAGAACAGAAAGAAGCTTGGGTGAATTGCTGTAAAGAAACTCTAGGCCGCTTTAACGCATGAAATTTTAAAAACTTGTACAACATTGTGACTGGATGATGAATCTTAGATTTATTCATACGGGCCAAAAATAAACACCAGTCGTTTTATTGGGTGTTCAAAGGTGAAGAAAAGTTGACAAAAGAGATCCGTTCTCAAGTCCCCAAAAAGATAGTCCCAACATTTGTCTCGAAAGCAGGTTATGAAGCAACAATCCCTCTACAAGATCTAAGAAATATTACTGCCGATTGGTATACATTCATTTGTTTGTCGTTTTGAAAAACCAACCCCAAACTACAAATCATCCTACACCAAGACAATGCAAGTTTGCACACAAATTGCAGGACAATTAAATTTGTAACGCAAGAAAAGTTGAACTCAAACCATTTTTCGTATAGTCCCAACCTAAGTTCCAACGTTTTGTATACCTTTCCGAAAATCAAAGACGGACTGCTTGATCAAAGGTTTCAGTGATCAGAGGAACTAGCCGATGCCTTAAAAAATGCAATTTTGACTGTAACAACAAACAAGTGGAATAACTATTTCTAGAAGAGTTGGTTCGAGCGTATGCAAAAGTGTATTAATCTTCATGAAGAATAATTCGAAATTCCAGTTTTATACAGAAAACTTAAAATACAACCCACGTGTTGTACCACACTTTTAATAACAATACATTTTGTTTTGCATATTGAGATTAATATTACTATGCATACAACAGATTAGCTTAGGGCAGTTCATACTAAGCATATCAGTAATTATGTTTTGCTAAAGATACATATCCATTTCTTTTCTGATCCTTTTACCAAGTTTTTTCCTAATAATTCGTCCTAAAGGCATTGGTAAATATGATTCCAGCAGTTTATTTGTTGAACAGTCATTCCATAAAAGACCATGAATGCTTTTTGTTACCCAATCATTTTGATTTACAAAATTTGGACACAAGGAAATAGAGTCTACCGACATTTTGAAAATTTCATGCTAAAAACCAATATTCTTCAAATCCAAAATTGCGATTTTTTTACACACAAATTGATTTCCTTTATATTTGAATCCTTGTATATCTATAATTCAGTCTGAACGGATCTGCGCCTTGAAGAAGTTTCAAAATACTAGAACGGGTAAAATGACTAGAGGGTTCAATGAGCTAAGGAGCCAAACTATAGGTATAACCAAATTAGTGTGGTCTTTAGTGAGGAACCAGACTAAGACAAGTCCCCGAAAGAGCGCAGCAGCTCTTTCAGTACTTAGAGTGGCAGATAATAGCTTAGGCGTCGGTATGACACTCTAAGATACACTACTGCAATGTAGAAGGCCACGGGAAACCACCATGTTACCTCCCAGGCACACAGCGTACTAAAAATGTTTAAAGTGATGGTATCCTCTGAGGTAAAAGATTCAGAAGTTAAAATAGTCTCCCATTCAGATCTCCGGGAGGGGACAACTTCGAAAGATGTGATCGACAGGTTTAAAAGAAGAGCAGGGAATATTTTGCGAGCCGGAGGGTGGAATGTCAAAACCACGAATCGAGTAGGTAAGCTAGAAAATCTGAAAACTGAAATGGATATGTTAGCATTAGACATAGTAGGGATTAGCGAAGTTCGGTGTCCAGAGGTGGGGGATTTTTGTAGCGGAGTGTTTAGTGTAAATCATACAGTATAAGAGGAAAGAAATTCGAGCATAGCGATAGTCATGCGAAGTAAGTTAGGATACTATGTAGAAAATTACTTACCAAAGAACGAAAGAGTACTCGTGGTTAGTTTAAAATCTAAACCGGTAAATACAGTCATAATACAAGTATAAATGCCCACCTCTAGCTACAGTGAAGAGGAGGTAGAAGCGATCTACAAAGATATCGAAGACATACTAAAATTCCTAAAAGGACACGAAAATTTAATAATTACGTGAGATTTTAATACAGTGGTAGGCGAGGGCAGGAAAGGTGCGGTGGTAGGTTTATTTAGTTTAGGCACGAGAAATGGCAGGGGAACATATTGGTAGAATTTTGCGATAAAAACAATTTAACCATCACAAACACATTATTTCACCATCATGCTAGAGGACGACACACGTGGAAGATGCCAGGAAACATAGGGAGATATCAAATAGATTATATTCTCGTTCGACAACGGTTTAAAAATCAAGTAAAAGAGTGTAGAAGCTATCAAGAAGCAGATATTGACACTGACCACAATATAGTAATTATGAAAGCTGTGCTCAAATTTAAAAATTTGAAAAAAAAGGAACGGAAAAAGCCACTTTGATTTTGAGAAATTAAAAAATAAAGATATCCACACAAGATTCGAGAGAAATTCAAACGAAGTTCTGAAAGACATCGGGAAAATCTCTTATACCAAGAAAGTAGAAACAGAAGAAAGGCGAAAATACAAAAAAAAACCAGACTAAGCAGGAAAACAGATATATAAAGCCACAAAGTGACAACTCATTTGCAAATGGAAGAAAGCTAAAGAACAATTTGGGTTTAATCGCAACAGGGGAGTAGGGGAGGTCATTTTAGCTTTAAGGGTGTTAATGGGCAAAGCAATAGAAAAAGGTGAAAGCGTGTATGTATATAGGGTTTGTAGATTTGGAAAAAGTATGTAAAATGGGAGAAAATGTTCGAAATGAGTTGTAGGGATAGACGAATAGCTTATACCAACAGCAAACAACGGTAATAGAATTAGAGCAGGAACGTAGAGAAGTAAATATCAAGACAGGGATGAGATAGGGATGTGCCCTATCTCCGTTAATTTTTAAGTTGCATATTGATGAGGCAACGAATACTGTCAAATGCAGAAAGACATTTGGAATTATTATGCAGCGACAAATGATTGATATGCTTAGACTTGCAGATGATATAGCGGCATTAGTGTACAGTAAAGAAGACTTAGAAGCAGCTCTTAATGAAATGGGAACGGTTCTAACAGAGAATTACGGTATTAAAATTAACTAAAGTAAAACTAAAGTATTAGGATGTAAAAGAGGGGTAAAAAGGTCAAAAACCAAAATACAAATAGGAAACGAGAACTTACCAGAGGTCAAAGATTTCTACTACTAGAAAGTCAAATAACACAAAATGGGAAGAGTGCATAATATATAAAACAAAATTAGTACAAGACCGCGCTGCATTTAACAAGAAGAAGCTTAAAGTATGCCACGGCTGCTCAGCTGCTTTCTGTAAATAAAACTAACTACTCAACAAAAAATTTTGCTACAGTAAATCGCTTAAGTTTATAAAATACTCATAGAAAAACACACGCCAAGATCAATATAAAACTCCTCGTTCACTCATTATTTATACATTATATACATCACCTTTTTAAAATAACACATTTCAAAATACATTTTGAAATCAATAATGACCCCAGATAAATATATACAATTATATTGTTAAAGAAAGTAACAGGGCTTTACCACAGTCTTTACTTTAACTACGGTTTAATACGAGCTCATAGTAAAATCTTAATTCTTCGTGCTAATTTTTGCACATCAATCCCCCAAAAATATCCTTTTACCTTGTACATACACCAAATATTATTAAAATCATAAATCTTTTCTAAACATAAATTCGCACATAAAATACAGTACAATAATGTAACAGGAAAAAGTTCAATCCGCAAATCCTCCCAAATTTGTCTTTTTAGTTCATCTAATTATACCCACAATGCACAAAAACACCTGTTTATACACGTATGCAAACAAGAACAACAGTTACCTGGATTATATCACTGCCCACGGGACTTTCATCATACCATCACGACTGCTACCTTCAGGAACTTCCACAATCTGGTTTGCAACACCCAGAACTGCAAACTGCTACCATATCAACACGACGTCATCTGGCCTACCAATTCCATAGTGCCTTCAGACTCCCAAGCCTCTTCTATCAATTATTGGTATTCACACAAATCGACCACCCGGACATTTACTCCACTTCCAAATTTTAAACTCGGCACACTTAGTGCAAATGAAATTATAACAGGCTTTACTTACATAAATTAAACTTTGTTTCAACTTGTACAAGTAACATTTTTTTCTTGGCAGCTTGTTGTAAGCAAAGCGTGACCTATGCTTGTTGAAAACCCCAGAGAGTTGTCTGTTTGTCGAAAAACTAAGAGAGTTTTACGCTATTCGGATTAAGAGAGAGCGCCACCTTCAATCTGTTAGAATTCTTCATATTTCCTTCAATACCAACAAACAACATACTTTATCTGCCTCCCTTTAACCTACACATTGAAGTTCCCCGTCTCTTATTTTGTACTCCTTCCACTCCTTACCACGAGTTATATCTTTTCCACTCTAGCCTAGACTCTACATCAACTATCCTTCTTACACCGTGTTTTCACGTTCCGTTGTTATTAATATGCCAATTATCCTCTCTTAACAACATTCACATTATGCTTATCTCACTTATACCTATTCTGACTAATAATCTCTCCTTGTTTCCTTGTTTTCACCCCAAATCAACTAACACTTAACAGTGATACCCTTCCCTTCCCTCTACCTCTACCTCTACCTTTCTTTGTTTCGCAGTTGACACGCAGCATGTAACTGACAAATAACCCTCTTTAAGTTTCATATTTTTTTAACCAGGCTATAAATTCATTTTAATTGACAGCGGACAGTAATACTAGCTAGATAGAATTCGTTTGTTTGTGCAGTCTTATCTGCGACGCTCCTTATTAAAATCTGAGAAAACTTGCAACGGTTTCCTTCGTTTACCAATTTAACGATATTTGGAACACTTTCAAACTCGTAACAAATAACATAGCGACCACTTAACTATAGTAAATACTACTCAGAAAACAGTTTAAAACTTTTGCAAATATACATCCCTTTTTACTATAATTGAGAATATTTGAATTTATGTTAAATTTAATGTTAAATTTGCTTATGAAATAAGAAATTTTAAATGCTTTTATTACACGCTATACCTTATGAATATTTACATTATAACACACGCTAAAGGATGGTGCTAAATTAACTTTTAGCTTCGATAAAATTAATAATTTGTATTCTACTAATCTGAAAAGCGTTTCAAATTGTTGTTTATGTTTTCACATGCTGAAACTTGAAATAAACTACAAAATGAATTATTAATGTCGTTTTAACCTCCAAATATTACAGAAATATATATATATATATATATATATATATATATATATTGCTATGATAATAGGGTAGTTTAGGGGTAGGTTAAGTCATGGGGGTTGTAGAATAAATAAAAACAACTTCTACATTAGAAAGGCACACAATTTCAGAAATTATAAGAGTAAATCGGTCACCCTACATATTGTTAATTGAGAGCACACTGTATTAAAATACACGGGATTAAATGCACAAGAACATAATAAAGAGGTCTAAGAGTAGTTTACAAGTAAAGATAAGATTTTAAAACGCAACAAATTGCATCAAAATTAAATCACCGGGAAGCCTAGATAAATTGGTATTGCAAAGATGTAACAATTGCGGTAAAAATACAATCGTACACGCATTCTAAATAATTTATTATTAGAAAATCGTTACGTGACTGGAAGAAATCACATGTGTTCAAAAATCAAATATTCTGTAGAAATAAACAAGCACTAGGCGATTCAGTTTAGACAATAAAATTTAACAAACATCCGAATACGTGAGTTAATAAAGGGCAAAAGTTGGAAATACCACGATATGCGGGAGGCGTACGTGGCAGTCAAGGCATGCATTGAAAGATTTAAACTAAATAATTGGTAAAAATTCCAAGGTGTGCGAGATAAGCAGAAGTATCGTCCTAGAATGTAAATAAGCCAATGAAATCAGGTGGAGGTAGACCTTATATATACGATAGTGAAGGAGCGACAGTTTATATTCAAACTGAGTAACGACTATATTCAAAAGTGCTAAGAACCTACGTAACCAGTAAAGCAAAAATCAAAGTAAATCAGAGTTAAAAAGTGCGAGAATTTAATGCAACGAAAATGGACTTTAATTTTGGCTTTTAATATCGACTTTTAATTTTGACTTTCAGTTGGAGACATATTTTGATTGAGATGGCTCTAATTTGGAATATTTAAGACGACTTTAATTTAGGATTCCGAAATTTGAACAAACTCAAATTTTGGAGATAGTTTAAAAATGAACGTATTCTAATTTGGACATATTCTGACTTGATACGATTTTAATTGGAAACAATTTATGGGGCAGGCACATTAAGCGGACACAGAAAGGGGATGCAGACCATAGACATTCCAGGTTAGCAATCTTAATACACTTTATTATTGAAAACTGTTTTTAATTTACTATTTATCACATTGTGTATTTGTAAGAGTCATCAAAAGGGTAATTTAACAATTTATGACAAGGGAATAAGTATCTTGGAACGTTCTAAGGTCCCTGAATAAGTAAAAGATATTTTTGCTGACTTTCAGAAAACCATAAATCTGTTATATGTAGATATTCTGTAAAACGGAAAAACTTTGAGAGTTGTAAATATTATCAATGATTATATTGTGTATTATAGAATTGCTTTATTTGATTCAATAAGATCTATTCGGGGTAAAAGCATAATTTAACATTTCATTAATAAGGGCTTAAAATAATAAAGGAATCAGACAGGTAATATCACAGCAAATTTATGACGCCCATCGTAGGGACTCTATTGTTCAGTAAGAATCACAGAATTTTATGACAAGCACAATGGTGGATCGAATAACACAGCAATTATATGATACGCCCATCGTAGGGGCTCGTTAATCCTAAAATCGGGTAACAGCAATATATAATATATATATATATATATATATATATATATATATAAAACTACGATTAGCATATAAAAAATATATTCCCATAAAATGATGTTTTGGTTTTCAAATTACAATTTTGACTACATGTAACAAATTAATTGTTTCCTTGAATATCCCACATCAAAGACTTTATCAGAAAGGTTTATTTAATTCATTACATATGCCTAAGTAGCGCCCTCGCATACGAATGGTCTCTAATATGTGTTATTTATTCTGATTCGAATTGCTATTTTCATCTTTTTGTAAAGGTTGAAGTTCTTGTTCATGTTGTTTTTCCACCAATTGGTCCTGCAAAAATCGATGAACGTATGGACTAAAACATTCCTTTGAAATTGTAGTGTCCTGTTTGATTTTGGTAAACCAGCTTATTACAAGGGAAGTTACAATACTTAGAACAACGCCTATAGGTCCATAGTAATAAAATGATATTCTGTATAGCCAAAATGGTTCATCTTGCAGCCTGAAAATCAAATAAATGCAACTTAGATCTCTGCATATATTAGCATATAACAGCTTTTAATGTGTTCAAACTATGCAAAAAATATATATTTTAAAGAAGTGTTAATAAACGTGATACAGGATTTGCTGTTCAGTGAAGCAGGGAAATTTAGTTTCCTGTTATGTAAAACTTGCCATTTTATTTTTTAAAAATAATACTATGTTCTACGCACCCTTGTATCGTTAATCAGAAGTTTTCAATATCTGGTAACGTTACTGGGGCAATAAATCTGGAGACATAGCCAGCCAAACACTGTCTTTATTTTGGATAAAATGGTTAGGGAAGTTGTAACGCAAGGCGTAACGCAAGATCATTTGGATGGAGAATAAATAATATTTAATTTTGAATAAATGAATTTGTTACGAGAATACCCTGCAGAATCTTTATTTCATTTAAAGCGTGCTTACAAAACAAGTTTGGCAAACATTCGTATTTTTATTCCAAATTGTTATAGAGCCACAAGAATGTAAATAAACCAATTCTATTTTAATTCATAAAAGTTTATAGTAGAAACACTACATGCTCTTTTTAAAAAACTTTTAGTTGTTGAAAAATTCATTAAAATGCACCTTAAGTTTGAAACATGAATTGAGTTATGATTTACGGGTAGGACGTGAAAAAAGTAATAATTTAGCAGTTACCAGATTAAGAATAAGTTCGGGAAAACATAATTATGACGTACGACGTTATTAGGTCGGAACTAAAGTTTGTGGAAAATATGTCGCTTTCAGACGCGACGGACTTTTTCAGGGCCGGATGAATATTCCAATTTTGAGATTTATTTTTGATTATTGATATAGTTTTCATAACGATATGTGAAGCAATGAATTTTTTTTTATCCCAATGGTACTTGAAAAAAAGGTGAAGATGAGATTTAAGATTACAAATATTCGAGACGAAACATAGGTTAGCACAATATGTTACTCAATTTGAATTTTTTTGTTAAGATTAATTTTTAGTTAAAAATATTTTTAGGGTGAAACATAGGTTAAGATAGTATGGTATTTAAGTGAATTAACTTTTAATTTTTATGTTGGGGAAATAATTTTTTTATTTAGTGTAAGTGAATAATTTTAGATAATTTAATTTTTAAAATAGAATTTAGATTTTTGGCCTTTGATGGATGTTAGGGACATTTAGGTGATTGTGAAGACTAAGTTAGGGGATTTTCTTTAAGAACGAGAGGGATAAAAAGAGTGGTTGCTGAGGTCGATTTCCGAATTGGCTTTCTGGCCAAATAGTCCAATCGAAAATTATGTCCAAAGGGTTGTAGTAATACTTGACTGAGGGATGAAGCGGGCTTTGTTTCTCAGGGAATATTACTCTAGCACTGCAGCACCAGGGTTGAAGAGCTTGACCCCGTAGGTGTTCTATACCTTATGGAGTAGAAAAAGACGCCTCTCGACTTTTCGCCTTCAGCGACACTCGCAGTGTTGTACAGTTTAGAGTTAAGTTGTTTTACTTTTAGGTTTTTGTTTTTGATTTTGACTTGTTACGTGTAGTTATTTAATTTTTAATTTTTTTCGGACTGGACGATTTGACGGAAGACTTTTGATATAGGATGGCTACTAGACTAACGTCAGGAATGTTTGGACAGTAGATTTTTGGAAAAAATCTCCGTCTGTAAGGGGGATATAACGCAATGCGTTACGTGAAATTATGGAAATTTCTTTTATATTTTGGTGGGATTTATTTATAGAATTTGGGATTCAATTACCTCTCGTGACCCCATATCACGTCAATATATATATATATATATATATATATATATATATATACATTGAGGTCATCGAGAGGTTATATAGCATGAACTCGTAAACAGTCAACGTCGTTTGAGAAAATTTACAAAAAAGCCCAATTACGAAGATATCTGTTTATATACAGAAGCGTATTTATAAAAACGCTCGGCATATGGAGTACAAATGCAGAGAAATCGTCAGGGAAAAAGTTTTCATTCCTATTACATAAACTTACTGACACAGAAAAAGTTAAAAATATTGGTATTTCACTATATTATGCGCGGAGCAGGGGGTTTTTCAAAGAGTTAGATCCTTAATTACGTTTAACAGTATTCATTACGCGCAAACAAGTGCATTAAAAGAAATTTAATTGAGTAGTCAATAGATTTTTCGTCCACAATTTTGCTACCACAGTACTCAATTGTGTATATATTAAGCGTAATTTTTATTTTTAGAAAAACTGCGTGTACAATGTTTAATTCTATTTTTCTCTTAATACCAAACATACTTAGGTATTCAGATGAAAGCATTTTTATTTAAAATATCCATCGATATTCTAAGAAAAAGTTACGAGTGCATTTCAAGTGATAAGATTGCATTTTGCAAGTAATGAGAAACGTGTTCTTTGACCATATTCTGGAATAATCGAGTACTAAAACGGAACATAAGGTGAATGATGAAATAGCTGGAGGCGACAATAAAATTCGTGAAAGTCATAAACTAAGCAATAAAATCTGAAATATTGATAAGATAAGGGTACGACATCAGCTAATTAGTATAGCTCGAGACTGCTAGAGCACGATACATCTACAAATGTTGCATCACGCCTTCGAAAACCAGCCAGTTAAAACAACTAGAACTTAACGCAAAAATTCTAGATGCAGACATCATAGGGGATCGTTTTTATATAACCTAATGAAGTCGACTTCAGCTCGGTTTCGACTCAAGCATCACCATGCTAATCTCATAACACGCTATGTAGTATTTACTAGTTTAAGTTATTATAGAAGACGGATGATTTTATTGACGACCTTAAAAGTTTATTTCTACTCAGAAGGGAATGGATTCTTACAATGGTTTTCGAAATAAAAATAAAAAATTAAAAATTAATTGTGACTACCGTAAGAGTCTTTTGAATGGAATAAAGTATATGTATTCATATTTGGTTTGCTGCACGTTATATGAAGCAATTTGTATAGATAGTAGTACTTGGTAAAACGATTTGAGCGATCCTGGAACCTTAACTGATAACTAAAGCCTAGAAAAAGGCAACAACAAGCAGATTTTCACAGTAAAATAAAATTATAATGTTTAGGATCTCAAAAACGACATCTATTGATTAATTAAGTTATATGATAAAATGTTTCGTTTTGTGTGCAAGTCTTTTATGGTAGAGTTGTATGTACAAGTCGATAATTTGATTACAAAGGGTTGAAAGCCTACAGAAAGCTCTTCGCTATTAATAAAGAAATAATTATACCAAACTGATCAGATATGTTCAAATATGTTAAATAAAGGGCAATCTTGATTGAAGTTTTGACGTTAATATACTACCAATGAGATTAGATACGTGACGTAGAATGTACAGCATTTAGTAGTGAAAATTATTTAAATACATTACGGAAGATAGGCGACTTGAAACCAAATATGAACTATTGTAAAAGAGAAGTGTTACTCGAATTGCCGACGTTAAAGTACTGATTGAAACTCCAACGTAAGTAGATTATTTAGCGTACTTACAATGGTCTCAAGATGGAAAGTAGATAATTAAATATAATTAAAACTGCCGCAAGATACGGTTTTCTTAATTGGAATAGACGTATATGATTTAGAATGGTTTGTTACACGTGGAATGGACGCATAAGCATAAAAAGTTGAAATTGTGAAACGATTTAAAGGAGAATGGAGCAGTGATGGATGAATATTACGTCTTGAAAACGCCAAAAAACGAAGAGTAAGAGTAAAGTTTAAAGAAATTTGTTTAGATGTTAAGTGATTTCTAAAAACTGATTGATTAATTTAAGTTTTAGAGTAGAAGTTGTGCGAAAAAGTCAATTTATTAATTTAGGCGTTTGCCAACTTACGATACAGGTTTTTACCATTACACAAGCTAGCAGAATTCAGATAAATTGACTACGGCTTTAAGGGAAAGGATATATCATTACATGACTTATAGGTAGTTATTGTACTTATTAAGGAAGATTTAATTAAAGGATTGTTTATGAATGATAATCCCGTGTTTAAGATTTATTTAGAATAAGTGAGTAAAAAAGGCATTAATATAATCAACAGTTGGAGCAGATAGGAGATAGTAGAAATAGTGGTTGTCTGGTCTAAGTCCGGAAACAAGCACTTGGTTATAAAAAGCGACCAAATCATACATACACATTATCTTTTGATCCTAACGGTATTGAGCTGTTGCAACCAAATGTGTGCATAGGTTTTAAAATGGGTTTCATAGTACCATTCCAAATCAGCACTTGACTTTGAACTACTATTATAGACATTATCAATAGAGAGGTAATTGCACCTATTAGAGCGCCCTAAAACAAAATAGAGATTATATTTTTATTGTGGAAAAACATACCTACTTTAGAATTAGCCATAGGGAAAAGTATTCCTAAGATAAATAATGCTAATAATGGTCCTGTAAAAACCCCATTAAGGCTGAGCGACATTTGCAGAATAGTACCAAGGTGCTCCATAACAAATACCAGTAAAACAACTATAACACCAACAACTACGGCAATGCTTTTCATAATTGTGTTTGCTGTTCCTTCTGCGGTAGATTTTGACATGAATGGACTCACAAAGTCTTCGTATATGGTCCCTGATACAGTATTCAAAGAAGTGGCTAATGTGCTACAATTATGTATATGATATAGAGGCTTCACATACAAGCAACAACATAGTAATCACAATATAATTATAATAAAAATAATAATAACATATATATATATATATATATATATATATATATATATATATATATACTATCGTGTAATTTGTAGATCAATTGTAGATACATATGGTCATAGGTCCAGCTAGGGGGTATAGTCACAATCTACGATAAAGTTTATCAGGTATTTTAGACAAATAAGATTACACATATTCAACTTAAGGTAGGAATGTAGGGTAATTTAGTTTGGGTTAATTTAATTTTAGTAAACAGCTTTGTATTTTATTTAGTTAGGGATAGCATGGTGTATTTACGGAATAGAAAACTAAGGTTTAAAATAACACGATGCATACGCCGCTTCTATTTTAATTTCAGATGGTGTAAGACAAATAGTAAAGGCTTTGCATTGGATCGATATTTTGAAGGGTAAACTTGAAACGTTTTAAATATAGCATGTTAAATAAGAGCTTGTTTGGTTGGGGTAAAAAAATAGATAGCTTCTCAGAATCCAAACGTACGTTACAAGCAGACACGGATCAGTATTGCAGACTAAGTAGGATGTTAGTAAAGTATATGTAAGACGAAGATGCAAGTGTAAAGATCGGTTAGACTTTAGAATAAACACGTAAACAAAGACAGTTCTATAGCCTGTAGATAGAGTAAGACAAACAATGTTGGTATTGATCGGAAAACTTGGAGAGAAATGAAGCGTTGTGATTGCACGTTATATATATATATATATATATATATATATATATATATATATTGCCGTGGAACCTCTATTTGACTTTGCCAGAGAAAAAAAAACATTCAAGCCCCAACGTTGGGCTGTCATAAATTGCTTTGGAACCTTTTATAAGCATCTGGAACTTCATAAAAATCGTTCGAGCTCATGCTCCGGGACCTCACCAGTTCACAAAAAAAAATTTTAATTTTCAAAAATATAAACTTTCACAAAATTTTCCTTACCCGCTTTCTGCTCTATCAAATTAATTTCTTCCGCCGCTTCCCTGGCTAGCACAGCTGTGCTTCTTCTCGTATACCTAAATTTACTCTCATTCTCTTTTCCGTTCACACACCATTCAAATAAAATCACAAAATAGTACAACAATCATACAATATTTATTAACCACTATTTACAAATAATAATATTCATAGTTATTTACAGTTCGGTGCTCAAGTTACACCTCAATATATGCTATTTTAGTAAAGTCCAAGTTTTTGTAAATTGAAAATTTCTAACACATATAAAGCAACGGGAGTAAATGGGCCCCAAATAATACCTGACCTTGGTTTGTTACTACACACTGGAGTATGGTGAGTTCAGGATAACCCAATTTATCAATCTATGCTTTCCACTTGGCATACTATTACTACAAACTTAAAAAAAAACCCATGTACTCTTAACAATTAAATTTAAATTCATCAAGTAATTCAAATAAGCTTTACGTACACCTTTTGTTTTATATTCAAAATACCATATTAATAGTCAGCTATATGTATCCTTTTCAATACGTAAAATACCGTAAAATAACCATTAAAGTTCACTCTCACACATCACAATTTTAACAGTTAAAATAAAAACAGCAAATTCAAATGCGTTACCTGGAAAAACTTGAAGATTCCATCTCCGTTGACGATGTATTATGTTCCTGAACCCCTCGTCCAATTGGTAAATCGTGCGGCTCCACAAGATGTTTTAAAGATGACCACAATCTAAGTTGCGCTTCCTGCTACCCATCCAATATCAATTTCAATATCCAAACCCATGTATATTACACTTGTTTATTATCGCATTTTTAATTTACGAGCTTGATAAAGTATTCGTTAGACCTCAATTAAATTTAAATAAACTCGACACTAACCGCGTCTCAAACTAAAGGTCACAACCAATTTAATACTGATCTTTAATAATTTTAATATTTACAGGCTTCGTCAGTTGCTTTTTGTATGTCGTTATGCGATGCAAGATTAAAGAATAAAGAGACCCCCCTTAATTTCGTTCCCGTATTTATATCATCCAGCTAGGCCCCTTTGGCCACATTTTGCCCGAAATACCTAATTGTAAAATAATATTTCTCCAAATTTTGTCTAACCGCTTTACGCTTCTAGAAATATTCTCGCGTCACACGCTATCTCAACCAAAACTATCACATACACCTGTCGCGTGCTCGTGTACTCTCAAACTAACTATTTCGACCAATCATACATTTCAGTGACGTCTTAAAACCCCGCCTGTGATATTTCTATTCCCGTCTTATGCATATTTGATGTCGCATTCTAACCTTGCTTGTGTGGTAGAAAATAGATATAGCTGCCCGCGTCCACGTGGATGAGTACGTGCTTTGCGACTGTCGGTTGAACAATATTCCTTGAAACTTGTCTTGTTATGCTCAAAAATACATAGAAGTCGACTTTTCAAAACATGCACGTGTTCAATTAACGAACGTTTAAAATAACAATTCTCGGAGTTTACGTTTCATGGTATTCAACTCAACCGATATATTTGTTTGTTACAACGAAAGCTATTCGCTTTTGATTTATTGATTTTACATGCTCTGCTGCATTTTCTGACATTATAACCCCTTAAATTAAACTACATTAAATTAATAATTAATTTCTATTGGCTTATAAAACTAATTTTCTTTATGAACCTATTAACTTTTAATCCGTAATTATACAATTATGTCAATACTCATTTATTTAAATTAAATAAATAAAATTAATTTTGCACGTAAATATTATGTTCCTTTCTTTATACAGGGCGTTTGAAATTGCATTGTTGACCACTAAATTTAACCCTTTAAAACCACTACATAATCCCCCTATTTCAATTCTAGGAAAACTACTTCATGTTTTCTGAATTTAAATATTTATTTACTAATCTAATCTTACATGCCATTTCTATACACCTATCTACCCTACTAACACTACCTATGCCTATTCATCCAACCTATCACTACTTATCTACTTATTTCTATCTATTTCTACACCTATCTCTACTTATTTCTATCTATCCACACCTATCTTTATTTATAATTAACTATTCACTTATCACTATCTTTTACCTAACTATTTCTATCTAATACTAACTCGTTACCCTCTTATTTCATTCTATTTTCTCTTTTTATTTCACCCTTTCGTTTTTTATTGACTCTTTAAGTACCTCTCTTGTACTTTTCTCTTTATCTTCACTTTTCATACTTTTAACCCTACCTACTATCACTATCTATTTCTTATCCTAACTATACACACTTAATTCTATACCTATATCTAACTATCTCCCATATTTATCCTATACCTAACTTTAATATTTCTATAAACCTACTTCTACTCTTCTATATACACCTATTTCTATCCCTATCCATTTTAAATTTTACTCTATTATACACTTATCTCTACTTTTCTATATACACCTATCCATATTTGTCCTATTTCTACTTCTACTTTTCTATATACACCTATTTCTATCTCTAACTATTCAACTTCTACACTATCATTAACCTATCTCTATATTTTTGTTCATTAAGCCTCATTTTGATCATTTTGTTCCACCTCTGGTAAATAGGGAAATAATAAGCTCACATGAAATTTCCCCCTTTCCGCCTGTGTTTCCATATCCTTTAGAACATAGGTACACTCTCCTACGACCTCCCCAATTCTAAATGGTTCTTCGTAGGGCAAGTGTAGTTTAGCACACGTCTCTCGCTTGCCTACCCTCAAACTTCTTACTATAACCAAATCTCCAATTTTGAGTTTGACCATTTTCTTAATCTTTTCATTCATGTTACAGTGTATTTGTCTGCCCTTCTTCTTAATTTTTCCCTGACATTATCCAACAATTGCTGGAATTCAGCCTCTCGAGGCACAATCTGCAACGGTCTTTCAGGGTATTGCTGTTTCAACAGCATTATGGGACTAGTTTCAGTAACCGTGCTCGAGGTTTCATTTAAAAAGGATTCCACCCTAGACAGATTGTTCTCCCATGATCGATGATCTTTATATGATGCCAGACGTAAAAATTTTACAGTTTCCTGTATGTATCTCTCAGCTGGGTTCGCCTGAGGATGCCTGCTACTACAGAAAACAACCTTAACATTTTGTTGATCCCAATACGTCACAAATCTTTGGTTATTAAATTACGTGGCATTATCTGCCAGCACACGTTTAAATTTTCCAACCTCTCTACAGTATAATTCTAATTTTCTATTAGTCTCCACCGTACTACACTCTTTTGTTGGGTATAATTTTTAGTAAATTTCGAAAAAACGTCTATTATTATTAGTATATGTTGATGCCCTTTCCTACTTCTCGCTAAGTTACTTAAGTAATCAATTGCAATTAAGTCCAATGGGTTTTCTACACGTATACTCTGTATCACATCCTGACTCGTGTGATTTTTATATTTCCCCAATGTACATAAATGACGCAATTTGATCACTGATTTCACAATGCTAATATCTTTGACGGAGAAAAAGTTTTCCCTAAATATGAGCCAAAGTTTCCTAACACCTATGTGTCCATATCTAACATGAAGGTCCTTCACAATTAACTCCGCTTGCACCCTATCTACTACATATAGCTCCAGATCTTGCACCCTCTTGCACAGAAACCCCTCTATCATGCTATAATTTTTAAATCCCGGTTCAGTTTCTAACCGTCTTTTTATACGTAGTAGCTCTTCATTCTGCTCCTGATTCCTCAGTACCTCTTCAACTGTCTCAAAATATTGATGGCAATCATAATGTCACAAGGCCTCTTATTCACATTATCTTTGCTTCTGCTAAACGCATCCGCTATAAAATTATTCTCTCCCTTTATATATTTTATCTCAAAATCAAATTCTTGTTGCAATAAACCCCACCGTCATACTTTATTATTGGAGAATCTAGTATTCATCAGGCACACCACGCTGAATGGTCCGTCTCAATGACAAAATGCCGACCTATGAGATAAAATTTGAGTTTACTCATGCCAAAAACCACTGCTGCCATCTCTTTTGCACTAATGGTGTAATTTAGCTCATGCGGCTTCAGTGGGATGCCTTAAAATGAGTTGTTCATAGAACTGCTCTAACAGGGTTAAGTATGCTGACTCTTGGCTCTCCGACCACTTCCATTTGACTCCCTTTTTCAAAAGTTTGAACAGCGGCCCTGCCTTCTCTGAAAATGCTGGTACAAACTCTTTATAAAAATTGAAAACTCCTAAAAATGCTCTTAATTTCCGAATATTGTTTGGTCTTGGATAGTTCAATATCTCGGATAATCTCTCTTTGTCTATACACATACCCTCATGATTCACTACATATCCCAAAAATTTTACAGTTTTCGAAAAAAACTCACACTTGTCAATATTCAATCTTAAACCTGCTAACTTCAGTTCTAATAAAACTCTCTCTAAATGAGTGTAATGTTCCTTTTCAGTTTCGCTAAAAATTAAAATATCGTCTACATAGTGTATGAAAAACTGCTCATACGCTCCTAAAATTGCCTGCATGGCTTTAATTAATGCTGCACTCGATGTCGACAAACCATACGGTACTACCTTAAAGTTGTACACTCTCCCTTCTACGGAAAACCCCGTATACCTTCCTTGTGTAATGGAAATAGCCAGAAAGAATTCCTTAAATCTAACTTACTGAATATAATGCCACTTAATCTCGTCAAAAGTGTGTCCATGGACGGTGGACAATGGAATTGTGGTTTCGTCCTCTGATTTATCTTCCTAGCGTCCAGATATAAACAGATACTGTTATCCTTTTTCTTAACCATAACTAATGAATTTATAAAATGCGTATTCGAAAACTCGATTATGTCATCATTTAACATTCCAGTCAACTCCTGATTCACTTGCTCCCTATATGCTGCCAGTGTTGGATATACTTTTGCATTAAACGGTTCAGAATTGTCTACCTCTAAAACATGCTCATAATTTAACGCTGTGCTTGCCTCTACCCCTACTAACTCTGAATGCTTTTGTAATAATTCTTGTACCTCTCCTAACTTTTCTTCCGGGCACTTAATGTTGTCGATCTCTGTCATTTCTTCCTCATCTCCCTCTATACTATTAATACATAACCCCATGTCATCTTCTGTGACATCATAACTTGCCTTCCAGGGCAATATCCTATCCCCAATCCTAACAATTTTCTTCTCCATATCAATTATAACCCCTAACTTCATCATACAATCGACCCCTAATATCCCTTTAAACTTTAACCCAGGTACAATTATAAATTCTTGTTCACGCAAATAGTTGCGCAAAAAAGTTTTCCATATGCCGCCAACTTAAGTAGACACACTGTATATATATATATATATATATATATATATATATGTATATTGCTGTGATAAGGGGTTGTTTAAGAGTGCACGTTATAGTAAAGGTCGTTCAGGTATGAGTAATTAGAATAGGCAGCAGAAACTGCACTTATTTAAGGAAATAATTAAGAAATAGACATAGTTTGTAGATAGTAAGTAGTCAACACCCTGTATATAAAGTAGAAATAGTTTTTGGGCGACGCAGGTAAACATAGGAAGACGCATAGTTGGCGTAGGAATGAGAAATACATGTATTAAGTAGATAGTAAATATTAAATACCCTGTAGATAAAGTTTAGTTAATTTAGGTAAAACAAATAAGGATATTTTTCAGTGGAAGCACGCGTATATTTAGAAATAAATGATAAAGTGTAATTAGACACGCATTAAAAAAAGAGTTTCAGACGACTAAATTAATACGGATATAGAAATAGAGTTTCAGGTAGTTAATATAAATGCGTACAAATATCTAATCATTTTTGATAAGAGAAATGATTAAAAATTGCGTGAATCGCATGTAAACATGAAAATTTAAAGTCGAGTTGCATCAGTTGTTTATGGAAAAGCATTAATCTATCAAAATACAGCATGTTGATAACGAAAGACAGCTGCGGGCAGGTTGTGATTATGGGAAATCGTGGAGCATTACATCAGAAACTGCTCTAAATGAAATTATTTGATTGGTCAGAAACAAGCGACGAGTTCTAGACCATACCCACGGATGGAGTGGGAATTCGAGAATATATTAGCAAGCACCTTGATAAGAAAGTCAGTTTTGAACTCAACGAAGGCCGAAATGCGTTGCCATTAAAACAAAGTAATACGTAATAATTATAAAAGTGAAATAAAATGAGTGCGAATACGAAGATTATAATTGCCGTTTAAACGTAAGTACGTTTTTAATGAATTTATTGTAAACTAAGACATAAAAATAATAAGGCTTCGAGGTCTGAGGGAAATAGACTATGATTCTGATGTTAAGGGAAAAATACAGTAATACAATTTAGATGTCCAGGAGAAAAGAAGAATAAAACAATTTTAAAGTACAGGGGTGAAACAAACTACAATTTTAAGTCTGGGGCAAGAATGATAAAAGTCTAAGTTTGAAGAATTGAAATAAATTGGGGTGTATAATTTAATGGTGGTGGTCCATAGTGTAATGGCAATAATTTGAATGGAATCCAGAATTGGGGAAGATCATTTTTATTGGAAGCGTCGATGTGAAAAAGATAAAACCAGGTCAGATTTTTAGTTATAAGACATTTGTTTTTCTATATAAATTTTTATTTTATTTTTAATATTGAATTTGCTAAATATGATGTGCTTGTGAAAAAGTCAACAAGAGAGGTTGCATACGTATAGAATGAGTAATATGATAACAGGTTTAGAATATTCTACACTTTGTTGGTAAAGATAATAAGTTTTCTTTGGTGACTTTGGGTTTTTGAGTACATAGTAGATGGTTGTTAATAAATGAAATTTATAAGGTTAACTAATTGAAAATGTATTACAAATAATTTCAAAAGCTGTACATAACATATTGGTTTCATTATATAAAATCGAAATTTACTGAATTTTATAATTCCAAATAAATGCTAGCCGAGGTCATAAGATTTAAATAGTACAAAGGCGGAGCCACAAGTTGAATAGGAAATTGATAACCCGCAAGGCGGTAACGTATCGAATTTTGCCATTGGTAGATAAAGTTGTTTGAAGATAAAGTCCAGTTGATAGCAATATTAAGAAGATAGCCGGCGGAGGAGATCACTACAATTTATAGTGAATATTAAAATGGTGGTCCAATAATTTAGAGTACGTAGAAAATTAATAAGGCGCACAACGAAGGGGATCAAGAATTCCAGTTCATAGTAATAAAAATAACAGCCCAAAGTAGGGGCAAGAAAATTCCGCGAGTAGTATAGCAATATATATATATATATATATAATTTGTAATTTAAATTCATACTCATGATATTAAAAAGGAGCATATTTAATTAAATAAATACGTTCGTTTGTTATTTTTGTTTTTTTTTAATCCGACATATAGTATTTTCCAAACACGACGCAAAATCTACAGGCGTCCTTGATTTGATATCTCAGTAACAAACTAGGAACTTACATATACATATTGCCATATTAAATTGCATTTCCTCCTTTTGTAGTAATGTTTCGTTTCTGCACTATTTATTAAAATATAATAACTGTTAATAAATTACGTACCTGAGCGCTGTGCTGAGAAGACCTGATACAAATATACCACTTAATCCAGGTGATTGTGAAGCAACATCCAAAACAAAATATGGCATTATTTGGTCAGCGCTTTTGATAGATCCTGATTGTAAAGGATCGCATTCACTATATTTTGCGTATACAACCAAACCCGAAAAGCATCCAATTGATTTTGTAATGATTGAAAGCACCACGAGCATAAAAAGCACTCTGAAAACAGAATTATAAGCATTATGCATTGCTTGACAATTTCAATTTATTGCCACATAAGTTTGGATACCTTTTTGAATCTTTAAGTGTCGGAACAGATAGAAATCGTTGCACTGCTGCAGGATGAATACCAATCAGATTTAACCAAATTACGATATGTCCAATTACAATGGACCAGAATGACGACCGCACAGTTAAATTTGGATCCATACTAAAAATAGTAGATAAGAAATGAATAATTTTAATAACTAATAAAAGTACGTAAAAAAATTTAATCGTTCTCCGAGCATTGCTTTCTGCCATATATTTGAAACGC
Source organism: Platerodrilus igneus (assembly GCA_036346225.1). Taxonomy (NCBI): domain Eukaryota; kingdom Metazoa; phylum Arthropoda; class Insecta; order Coleoptera; family Lycidae; genus Platerodrilus; species Platerodrilus igneus. The sequence goes on from JARFIW010001382.1 coordinate 523,634, forward strand.
CTCCAACTGAAAGGGTTCCCATAACAAGGATAGCTGCCAAAGTACAAATGGTACAGCAAAATTGAAAAGCATCTGCCCATATAACTGCCTTTAATCCTCCAATCGATGTGTAAAATATGCATATACATGATATAACTGAAGCTGTTAAATGGATATTAAATCCTGAAACTAGAAAAAGACAATGAAGGATATGCTAGGCGTTATATATATATATATATATATATATATATATATATATATATATATATATATATTTGTTTTGCAATTCTGAAGCAATTATCAAATTTCAAAATTGAATACTTTCGGGACTTGCTTCGATAGTGAACGATAACGAGCAAACTTTTTAGTAAAAAAGCAGAGACTCCTAAGAATACACGAGAAAGACCAGAATAAACTCTCGTAAGTACATTGTAATTCTTCTACATTGGCGTTATACGAGTGTAGGAGAGATAGACATATACAATAGATTAATTACTATGTTTATTACATTTGAGTATCTATTTCACATTCGATAATTAGCATTCGTTATTATTCAAGAATGCCATTACTGCCTTATTTTTTATCAAACTATTAATAAAAGGTTAGCCTCAGATAAGAAGCACACACCTTTGAATTATAAGGTCAATTGCTTAAAAACTAGAGCTTGGATGTATATGATAATGAGAGTGTAAATGTGTTAAATATTTAACATACGAAATTACAATATTATTAAAACGTTGTTTAATAGGGATTTTATTTAAAAAGGTGTTACGTGACGAACTGACATTAAATACCTGAATTATTTTTACTCTACCGGGGACGAAGTGACGTAAAAGTTAATTAGTGCACCGGCTAGCTTCTAGGGGGCACGGGTTGGATTTTATAAAAGCAAATAACTTTTAGGGGTTTGCTTTTTCTAAATATTTTTACACCTACCTTGAAAGGTCTTTAAATTATCTTTGCTTCATAAAGCCTTTGGGCGCCAATCAACCTGCATATTTCTAAATAATGCCTGCCCGTAGGATTGATTTTCCGAGATACAGTTTAGCGGTTTCCACAGCTGTTAGAGGTTGATAGAACCTTGTTTATACCCATTTCACCTTCTTCTACTAATCTACTATAAACACAAATAAATAACTCCAGGTTTTGTACTCGTAACCTATATTATCAAACATGATTATTACAGTACATAGCAATGGAGAAAAATATTAAGATCTATCCCTAATTGTCCAAGTATGCGTATAGCTAAAAAAGAACAACATAAATTTATCAATAGTAGACGCTCAACCAATTAAATTTTTACGTACTCACTTTTCTCTACAAAAACGAACTTTTTCATAATAGTGTTGCGATCCACTATTAGGCAACCCGTCAAACATACAAACGCCCGGGGCACAGCGTATTCTTCAGCATTCGAGAATCCTTCTACAAAGTTCTAGATAATGAGTCATATCTTAATGCAGGGTATATATAAGGCCGCTTATGAATGTAAGAGTTAGTCTATTCTTGAATGTCTAATATAAATTATGTCGTTGTAAAGTAAACGTAGTTGAGTTTTTAGAATATATACATAAATGATATGCTGTGTCTAATGTGCATGCAACTTGCAGTATACATAAATAAATAGAAGTGTATAAACAAATAGTTGTGTTAGTGTTGTTAATGAACTTATGGTAAAGGAGTTAATTTAAGAAGATATTAGTACTTGTAAATTCATTAGTGTAATAGTGCTTCATAGTTGAGTGGACTGAAAACATCTATGAATAAGGCATATACTGTTAATTAGACTTGTGAACAGTGAGCAATAAAGACCATTATTATTACTTGTTTTAAATTAAAGAAACGCGGTAGGAGTAGCGCGTTACACTGGTGTCAGGCTGTGTTGGGTGATTAATTAAGTCTAAAGACATTTAAGTAGTTTGTATATGCCTGTTACAAGAAACCAAAGTAAGATGGAGGCAGAGACTTTAATGAATTTCCTTAAGGATTTTAAATCCGGTATGGAAGAAAAGTTAAGCGAAAATACTACGAAATTAGAGGAAAAGTTTAGTGAAAATGCTGAGAAAATGGAGGAGAGGTCGGCTAAACTGGAAGTGACACTAAAAGAAAAGTTGAATGAAAGTACAGCCACGTTAGAACAAAGATTAATGGAAAGTTCCATTGCATTGAAAGAAGATTTCACTGAACAGGTAAAACAGTTGAGCAAAAGTTGGATAATAAATTGGTAAAATGGAAGAAGATGTGATGAGGCTTCAAGAACAAATGATTTCACTAACAACGCGACCACTTGAATTACCAAGCCATGTTGTTAATCAGAACATTCCAGAAATAAGAACCATGGAAAGAAGCGAGTCAATTCCGTCTAAATTTAAAGTAAAACCACCTACGTTCGATGGTAAAACACCTTGGCCCACATATTTGAAACAATTTGAAGCTGCTGCAATAGCCAACGGTTGGTGCAACAAAGAGAAGGCCATCTCCTTAATAGTGGCCTTACGGGGGAAGGCTCTTAACATCTTACAAACGATTCCCGATCACCAGCAGAATGATTACGGCCTCTTAACATCAAAGCTTGAGATGAGATATGGAGATGCTCACCTTCAACAGGTTTACCACGCACAAGTTAAGAACCGCTCGCAAAAGACAAGTGAAAGCCTGCAAGAATTCGAAGCTGACATTGCCAGGTTAGTTAGATTGGCATATCCGACGGCACCAGATAGCTTCCTCGAACAACTTGCTGTCCAAACATTTGTGGATGGCGTTAAGGATGGCGAAATACAGCAAGCGCTAAGACTAGCACGTCCAAAAATGTTGGATGACGCACTGGCCCATGCGCTTGAATTTGAAGCAGCTAAGCAGACATCACACAGGATGGGTCACAAAGTTCGGTCTGCCTTAGAGGAACCTGGTCAAGCTCAGAACAGCATAGATGAAATAGTCAATCGTGTGTTTGAAAAGCGAAAGGCGGAAAGGCTGAAAAGACAACGACCGCGGAGATGGCGTCTACGATGCTGGAGCTGCGGTGAAGTTGGCCATATGCAGAGACGCTGTACTCAACCAAAGAAACAACCGGTTGTGCCAAAGCTGGTCCATGTAAGGGGGCGAACTTCGACAGCACAGCGTAGTGCCCCGGAGATTATCATCCGTGCTGCATCGTCGGTGGAAAGTCTGGACAGCATTTATATCGATGGTAGAATTAATGGTAGGGTTGTCCGATTACTTGTGGATACAGGAGCGACAAGAACTATTGTGAGACCAGATTTGGTTGGTCGTGGAAAAGTGCTACCTGTATCGGTGTGTCTCCGAACGGCAAGTGGTGAGAAGATTGGTACTCACGGAGAGACTGCCGTTATGTTGACAATTGGGGACAAATTAATTAATCATCGAGTGTTGGTAGCTGAAATTACAGAAGAAGTGATCTTGGGAATGGATCTCATGAGAGAATATGGGTTTCATGTAAACATGAAAGAAAATGTGCTTCGGATAGATGATGATGAGATTCCATTTCAAGGTAGGAGTAACCAGACGATGCAAGTACGAATGATTTGCGATGTAAAATACCCGAGAAGGCGGAAATGATAGTAATGGGACACCCGGATGGTACGCTCCGGGAAGGACAAGTATGCATGATGGAAGCAACTGAATTGGGAATGGGTCAGGAGGGACTTCTGATTGGAAGAACGCTGGTAAAGTCTCGAAACATGGTACCAGTAAGGGTGCTGAACATTAATCCCCATACAGTGACCCTGAAGAAAGGCATGATTGTGGGAAGTTGCATTCCAGTATGTCATATTAAACGTTGTGTGGACGACACGAAAAATAAACCAACCAACGGTTGCTCACAGAAATTGCTGGATATGTTGATACCCTCGTGTCAAGGATTAAATGGCGACCAACTGGGCAAGGTAAAAGAACTGGTCGGACGATATCGAGGTGTGTTTGCACTGGATGATAGTGAGAAAGGAAGGACGAATGTTGTGCAACACAAGATCAATACTGGAGATGCGCAACCGATAAGACAACACCCAGGCGGCTTCCTTTGGCAAAACGTAAGGAAGCTGAGCAAATTATCACCGATATGGAAGAACAGGGAGTGATTGAACCTCGAATAGTCCATGGGCATCCCCGGTAGTGCTTGTCAAGAAAAGGACGGGTCGACAAGGTTTTGTGTAGACTACCGGCGGCTTAATAATGTGACAAAGAAAGACAGCTATCCTTTGCCCAGAATTGATGACACCTTAGATACTCTATCCGGATCTAAATGGTTTTCGACCTTGGACTTGAAAAGCGGATACTGGCAGGTAGGCTTGGAGCCAAACGATAAAGAAAAGACTGCCTTTACAATTGGAACTGGATTATGGCAGTTCAAGGTCATGCCATTTGGATTATGCAATGCTCCTGCTACTTTTGAACGATTGATGGAGTCGGTACTGCGTGGACTGTCCTGGAAGACATGTCTGGTGTACCTGGACGACGTGATAGTGTTAGGTCGGTCTTTCGAAGAACATCTTAAGAACCTAGAGGAGATATTCCAGAGATTAAGGGGCAAACCTTACATTGAGCCCCAAGAAGTGTCACCTGTTTGGAAAAGAGGTGAAATACCTAGGACATGTCGTTTCGGAGACCGGAATAAGAGCTGACCCTGACAAAATAAAAACGGTACAGGAGTGGCCTACACCAGCAGATATACACCAACTACGCAGTTTTCTAGGATTGTGCACATATTACCGACGTTTTATACTTGGGTTTGCGAACATTGCCAAACCGTTAACAAAATTAACCGAAGATGGACAAGAATATGATTGGAATGACGACTGCCACAGAGCATTTGAACAACTGAAACGGCTACTAGTTACAGCACCAATTTTGAGTTATCCACGGATGGAGGGAAAATTTGTGTTGGATACCGATGCCAGTAACACAGCTATAGGAGGCGTTCTTTCTCAAGTGCAGGACGGACAAGAAAAAGTTATTGGGTATTTCAGCAAGGTCTCGTCGCGGCCAGAAAGGAACTATTGTGTGACAAGAAGGGAGCTGTTGGCCGTCGTCAAATCCGTAGAGCACTTTTATAAGTACTTATACGGCCGTAAATTCCTGTTGAGAACAGACCATGCTGCACTGAAATGGTTATTGCAGTTTCGAAATCCTGAAGGGCAAGTGGCAAGGTGGATAGAGCGGCTGCAGGAATATGACTTTGATACAGAACATCGTGTAGGAACTAGCCATCGGAATGCAGACGCTCTATCAAGGAGACCTTGTCCGATGGACTGCAATCATTGCTCCAAGATGGAAGAGAAAATAAGTGTCATCCATAGAATGACGGTAACCGATGATACTTGGCAACTCGAAAGAATACGAGAAGACCAGGAGAATGACGCCGAATTGGGACGTATTATTGAGTGGAAAAATAGAGGACAACGGCCAGCTTGGGAAGAAATTAGTATTTCAAGTAGGAGCCTGAAGGCATACTGGGCACAGTGGGACTCCTTGATGATGGAAAATAGAATCTTGAAACGACGCCTGGAATTTGAAGATGGCACTGAGAGACTTCAAGTGATAGTGCCAAGAAGCAGAGTGCCGGAGGTGTTGCAGCACTTGCACGATGGTATTTCCGGAGGGCACTTTGGCGTGAAAAGAACTCTCGAAAGAGTGAGAGAAAGATTTTATTGGGTGAACTGCAAAGAAGATGTGAAGGAGTGGTGCCGGAAATGTGAATTGTGTGCCTCTGCAAATGGCCCGGTCACAAAACGGAAAGCCCCAATGAGACAGTATAACGTCGGGAATCCTTTTGAGAGGGTAGCCATTGATATAGCTGGTCCGTTTCCTGAATCAGAGAAAGGAAATAAATACATCTTGGTTGCGATGGATTATTTTACCAAATGGCCGGAGGCATATGCTATACCTAACCAAGAAGCCGAGACGGTGGCAGATGTACTAGTCAGGAGTTGTTTTGTCGTTTTGGAGTTCCGTTGGAATTACACTCCGATCAAGGTCGAAACTTCGAATCGGCGTTGTTTCAAAACGTCTGCAAGCACCTTGGAATCAGGAAGACTAGAACCACGCCACTTCATCCCCAATCGGATGGAATGGTTGAAAGAATGAACAGGACGTTAGGAAGTACCTGACCAAAGTTGTCTCTGAACATCAACGAGACTGGGACCAATATTTACATTTGTTCCTACTGGCGTACCGATCTTCGGTACATGACAGCACAGGATACTCGCCCGCTTGCGTAATGCTAGGACGTGAATTGCGGCTACCATGTGATCTTCAGTTTGGATTTAAACCTGGAGAAGAGATCGCAGGTGAAGATTACGTTAGTAAGCTTCGTGAAAGATCAAATAGTATTCACGAAAACGTCCGAAAGAATATACAGGCAGCAAGCGATCGAATGAAATCACAATATGACACGAGAGCGCAAGAAGGTGGTTATCAACCTGGAGATTTAGTGTGGTTGTACAATCCACAAAGAAAACGTGGATTGTCGCCAAAACTACAAAGACAATGGGAAGGGCCGTACGAAGTGTTAAAAGGATTAATGATGTAGTGTACCGGATCAGAAGATCCCCGTGGTAAACCGAAAGTGGTACACTTTGACCGTTTAACATCCTACGCTGGCAACAACCAGGAAGACTCGAATAATGATGATGGTGTTCGACAAGTTATTAATCATGAGCCAAATGTAGATTTTGAGAGCTTTATGGCAGCATATGGTGGTTCCGCTAAGGCGAGATTTGGCGTTGTTGTTGAAAACAGCAAGATCTGTTTAGAGCACCAGAAGAGTATTCCCTTGCACATTGCGTAGCTCAAGATTTGGCAATGTCAAGGGAATAGCTGTTGTTTTCAAAAAAGTTTGGACGTGTAGATGAATTAGTACAACAGCAGCCAACTGTAGGAAAAGCTTTAGTTCTTCAAGATAACAATCGTTATGTTTACTATCTGGTCACCAAAAATTCTTCATGGCAAAGACCTAGTTATGGACATCTATGGGAGGCTTTGCTAAATCTTAAGGCGCAGATGATGGAAAATGGAGTAACGAGACTAGCGGTGCCCAAGCTGGGCTGTGGACTGGATCGCTTGGATTGGAGGATAGTCCGAAATATGCTAGAAGTAGTTTTCCAGGAACCAACGTCCAGGTTCTTGTTTGTTGTTATCAACCGGTTGCCTACCAAGACCATGAAAAGAGTGTTGACTGTTACTTCCAACGACGCGGTGGATGCACCAGAGGAGATAGCTGCCGATACCGTCACCAGTCATCGAATTGGCGTCAAGATGGATTTACAGTTACGAGACGTAACGGTTTTAAAGAGGGGCAGTGTTGCGATCCACTATTAGGCAACCCGTCAAACATACAAACGCCCGGGGCACAGCGTATTCTTCAGCATTCGAGAATCCTTCTACAAAGTTCTAGATAATGAGTCATATCTTAATGCAGGGTATATATAAGGCCGCTTATGAATGTAAGAGTTAGTCTATTCTTGAATGTCTAATATAAATTATGTCGTTGTAAAGTAAACGTAGTTGAGTTTTTAGAATATATACATAAATGATATGCTGTGTCTAATGTGCATGCAACTTGCAGTATACATAAATAAATAGAAGTGTATAAACAAATAGTTGTGTTAGTGTTGTTAATGAACTTATGGTAAAGGAGTTAATTTAAGAAGATATTAGTACTTGTAAATTCATTAGTGTAATAGTGCTTCATAGTTGAGTGGACTGAAAACATCTATGAATAAGGCATATACTGTTAATTAGACTTGTGAACAGTGAGCAATAAAGACCATTATTATTACTTGTTTTAAATTAAAGAAACGCGGTAGGAGTAGCGCGTTACAATAGAATTTATGTATATACAATCTGCTTCGAATAAGCGTGCACGTACATATTTATAAGATAGAAAAAGCAAATTCAAGAGACTTACTGTTTAAGTTTCAGGGAAATTTGTAAGCTAGTTTAGAATAGAAATCAATGGAGGTACATGTCCAATCAATTCGAAGATGAAAAACCTAATGACGAAAAAAGTAATTGCAGTTAAATCTGATGATTATTATAAACAACTACACGTGTTGGTTTTGAAATATTTTCAACTAGTGTTGATTGTGCGAAAGGATATATTGAAAAACTATCAATTCGGCAAATATTGAAGTGCTGGGAATCTTGGTAGCCGCAGGCTGCTTAACCTCCTTCACATACTACTGAATATCGGTGAAATAGGGTATATATTTATGAATAATAATGGAAGGGGAACCGAACTGCATTTAACAAGAAAGAGCAGCGACTATGTTAGAAGACAACAAACAGAAACAAGAAGAAAGTTGTTGAAAGCATATGTGTGTGGGGCATAGCACATAATGTCTATGAAATAGGAGCAGTAGGAGAAGCAGACAGAAAAACGGTTGAAGCCTTTTGGAATGTTGTGATTGCATGGACAGACAAAGTTAATAATGAAAAGGCTATAAAAATAGTAAAGGAATAAAGATATCTGTGGAAAAAAATATAAGAGAAATAGAGGGCAGGATACGTTCTAAGGCATTTTTGGGGAATAGTGCAGGATATATTACAAGCACATATAGGAAAAAGGAGGTACGGGTAGACCTAGATCAGACTATTGCACACAGATAGTAAAAGATGCAGACTGTGGAAATTTCAAGGAAATGTGTAGGTTAGCACAGAATAGAAAACAATGAGGGTACGCGTCTAACTAGTTCCAAGACTGAAGACCTAATGATAATGAATTAAGGAACCTAAAAATAGTTCCTGATACCATAATAGCTCTTAAAATTATAAAAATTCTTGAATTAACTATTAAACGTATAAATGAATATTTAATTTATGCCAATTTTTGGCGGCGTTGGCTATCTAGAAGTTTTGTTTACCGATTTTATTTTATTTATGTTTATCTATAAATATTTATTAAAATCGAAAATAAACCGCATTTTCGTTGCTCAAGTTGTCCTTTTTCTTGCAGTAAGGTAATCTATATTAAGGAATGTCTTAGGACGTATAATAAGAATGACATTAATTTTAAATACTTAACTAATTGGTTTTAATTAAGAAGCCTATTGTTGCAGTTTTAGGATGTAAACCATTTTAAAGGCAACCTGCAGTAAAAATTAACGTCGCAGTACAACGGCAACGGCGACAGTTTGTAGATTGTTGAAGAACCAAAGTAACTGTACCAAGCAAACTATGTTCATTTCACTAAAAACGAAAGGAAAGCTGTTAACTACCTAAATATTTAACTTATAAATAGTTACATTTTGTTCTTTTCTTAGTCTTCAAAGTACATTGAACTATGACCATAAATTCATTTGACAAACTAACATTTCTAAATAATTCATTTTTATAAATAAATAAATCCCATGTCGGTTTTTTCTCACAGAATGTGGTGCTTAAGGACCTCTTTCCTTCTCCTTACTGGTCTTCGCAGAATTCCATTTACTGTCTTCATTTCGACGATTAGTACGTGACTCTCATTGGTATGTACCGTAGTTTCTAAATTCCTATTTTCCACTGACCCTGTAGTAAAGTTTCATCGCAGACTATAGCCAAATCACCTGTCTCGAGTAGCTTTCCTGGTAGAAACCATTTTGTGCGTCTTGTAAGAGTTGGTAGTACTTCTGAACTCATTGGCGTCAAAAACAATTCTTTAGCTGTTGTCCAATACTATACTGTTTACGACTCAAAATTTCAATTCTATTTAACGGAGTTAGTGGACCCGAGCAGAAAGTGACTTGGCGCTAACGGATCAGGGTCGTACGGCGCAACAGGTATATGGATGGTAGGTTTAAAAATATTTTTTTGGCCCTGATTAAGAAGCTGGGTAATGTCTCTACCTGTTGAGCTTCTGCCTTTAACACGGCTACTAATACTTTTTTTGTTGAGTGTATCAGTATTTTCCACTTACCGCAGTTATATTGATTTGTTGGATAATTAAATTCCTATTCTATTCCATTAACAGACATCTTGCTTTATATAACTGACTCAAATATATCTTTGACTTTTCGTAATTCACCATTTGTACCTACAAAATTAGTACACATATCTGACCGAATTTTAAAAGGAACTCCACGTCGGTTAACAAAATTCTTGATGCAAATTATGTAGGCGTCAGTAGACAATTCGGCCGCAAGTTCCTTATATATTGCACGTATCGTTAGGTATATAAAGAGGGTTGATCATCTTTTCTCTCTTATACACTCAATTGTCGTTTGCATTGGACTGAAGTAATCAAATTCATTATACGTAAATGATCTTACGAAAGGTGTTAGCCTAGCTGATCCATCAACGACGCTTTTGGCATGGCTCGTGTAATTGTGCAATAATACCAATTTGATTTAACGTTTTTTACTACTACTTAAAGACGGTATCCAATATTTCAATCTTATTTTATTGTCGACTAGATCATCATTCTGATGATAAAATCTTTTATGGTATCGCAAGTTATATATCTCCCAATCTATATGTACCATTAATAGAATTGAATAGGAATTATTAGAAATTGTTAACGAAACTTAAGTATATGCAACTATGTAAATTCAAGGATAAACCAGATATGTTATTGAAAGTTCACAAGCTAGTTGTGAGAACGGATGCAATACATTGTATTTCAGACAGTAAGTGATACTGCAGCTGCAGGTCACAGATGGTTAACAAACCGCGATTACGTAGAAATTAAGATTGTTACGTTGTATAATGAATAGAGTTAAGAAATAAGCAGAATGAGCTCTGCAAGTTTTCACAGACACGTGAGGGGACAAGGACAACATAAATACCCCGGGAGCCCCAAGACAGTCAGTCAGTCTTGAGTATTTCAGCTTTAACACTGCCGTTTGCTTAGGCTACTCACTCATATTAATTCAATCATTAATTATTTTTCGACTTAGTTTAATTTTAATCAAATTTGTCAAAATTCCACATTAATATCTGTTTAATAAATAAATTTAGTTACAAAGTTTTTGGAAGAAGTTTTTAAAAAGACCGCTCCCAAGGCCCGAAACGTAACTGGCGCAGACGGTAGGTTCCAGAAAGGCACTACGAATCCAAAAATCGGAGAACTGGTGACCAAAAATTTCAATTCACATTCTGGAAGATCTCAAACAAAGTTGGAAGAGGTACAAGAATCGATCGAGCCCAAAGAAACAAAACGTGGACGAAGTACAAAACTCGACCGAGCCCACAGCCAAAAACAAAAAAAATCGCCGATGAAAATTATGTAAGTTCATTTTCCTAAACCAATTTATTCTTTTTACAAATTTATTAATATTAGCTAGTAATAGAAATTTTTTTTTTTATTATTTTATGCATGTACAGATTTTTTAATTATTGCAATTTATGCCAATTTATGAAGATAATTTACTCAACTATTAAGAGACATTATTTTCAAACACGAGAACTATTTTAAGAGAATTTAGTTTTAACAAGAAAATTTTAAACAAGAGAAACGAAAAGACGCATGTATATACGCAACTATTAGTACAATTATTACGAATTATTAAAACAAAACAAAAACGATTTTAAAATACAAAAATAGAACGCAATTAATTTTACCATTCTATCACCAAAAGCTTATAGAAACGAATTATTCAAACTTAGCCTTCATCAAAGTCTATAATTAAATATCTACTGTATAATTGTAGGAACATCTTTCAATTTATTTATTAAAATTAACCCATCACAAGTTGAAACAAAGCGTGCAAATTTACAACGCAAATTCTCTTCATTGAATAAAAAACCATTCGCTCATCGTAACTCTATAAAAAGTTATAAGTGGGTATTTCAGTACGAATATATTTAATTATAGCGAAACATTTACAACATCACTGAAAAGATTCATTTAAACGTGACATTTTACGATTGAATACTTCAGCACGAAGTAATTAATTGTAAGAGACGCAATTCATTTATTACGAGACTGAAAAACAAAACCTTTCAGAAACTTAAAACTTATAATTTAAACAATCTTATTGTATAAATTATTAAAGAAAACTTTGATACAACTACTGTAACGAAAAGGTAGACTGAAAACTTGCAACATTCAAGGTAACTAGACAATACAATTGAAAGAAAGAATTTTACGCACTTATCAATTACAACACCTACGGAAACGAGATAATTAAAGCAGACTCAATTAATCTGCAGGACTAAAATAAAAACGTAATTAAACTTAACTGGCGCAAGAAAACGTACAAAGTATAACGCAATTTATTGAAAGAATATTAATCCACATAGAAACCTTTCAGAAAATTAAAACCCGCGACGACTTTCACATTCGCGAAGTATATAAATAAACGAATTTAAGGCTACAGCAATTAACCAAACATTACCAAGCACAAATCCCGCAATTTAATTATAACACCGTATAACTATGTATAAAAATAAGTAAAGCAATTCTTTAAATAACAATCATCAACTACACTGAAAAGTAATAAACCAAACCGAAAATCAAATCTCAACTTTTACAAAAATTTGAAATTAATTAAAACCGAATTTTTAGAACAACCCTTAACAATTATGAGTTCAGATATGGAAATTTATCTTTATAGCATTCCTCAATTCAACGGAGATCGAGCTTTACCAGGAAATTTCATTACCGCATGTGAAATATTTTTGAAAACCTTTTACAAACCAGGAAATAACGAACAAAATGTATTACTTTTATGCCTGATAATAAGTAAACTGACCGGACGAGCACTAACACTAATAGCCAGCCGAGATTATCTAGAACAGTGGGAGGACTTTAAACGCATATTAAGTGCATATTTCGGCGACCAACACAACATCAACCTAAGAATGGAAAGTAACCAATCCCCAATATCAATTCGAAATGAAATGCCAAGACGTAAGAAGTTTAATATTAACAAAATTAAAAATCGAGCAGCCCGACTAAAATATTCGCCTACTATAAACAAAAATGTATGACGAAATGGCACTTGACACCTACTTAAACGCATTACTAGAACGACTATCAGATAAAATAAGATTTTAACATCCCCAAAACTTAGAAGAATCCATGAACATGATCATAGAAGAAGAAAACGTCATGTACTATCAAAATAGATTATACAACCCTAATGCGAACAAAAGTTATTCGCCGATAAAAACTATACAAGCCGCAAGACAAACATCCACCTAACCAAAATTTACACCATTCAACGCACAAATGAACCAACCGCAAAGTAATAACTCAAATTTTAACAACACAAATTTTAATAATCAATTAAAACAATTTTCAAGACCAACGTTCAACTCAAATTTTACGAAGCCTACATTCACACCAAGATTCAATCAAAATATGAACCAACAAAAACCCGCATTCAGCGCAAACCCCATTAGAAACACGCCAATGAATAATAATAACAATACTAATAACCCTAACAATTATTACAAACCAACCCCTATGGACACCTCATCTGAGAACACAAAACGAAACTTTACATCCGAAGAATTATTTCACCAAGAAGTAGAAGAACCTCGATGAATCCAATCATTTAGAGACTTACGAACATAACGACCCATGTGAAAACTACGAAGAGACGATGAATAAAACGCGTGCTCAAATTTTCAGATAAACCGATGTATAAACAACCAAACGTAATCAATTTTTTACCAATACAGTTAAACATAATATAGAACTAAGACAACAAACCAATTTTTACAAAAAGCATACAGACTACCTCAGGCAAGCCAGGAAGAAGCTGACAGACAAGTAGCAGACCAACGAAAATATCGAATAATAATAGATTACAGCAAGCTAAACGAAAAACGGTAGATGACAAATATCCACAACCCAATATCACCGAAATTTTAAACAAACTAGGAAAGTGTCAATATTTTTCAACATTAGACCTCGCCTCAGGATATCACCAAGTAGAAATGGACGAGAAAGACACATCGAAAACCGCATTTAGCACACCTGGAGGACATTATGAATATAAACAAATGCCATTTGAACTAAAGAACGCACCCGACACTTTTCAGCGAGTCATGGACAATATTTTACGAAGAATACACAACGAAAAATGTCTTGTGTACCTAGACGACATCATAGTTTATTCAACATCATTGGTAGAATACATAGAAAGATTAAGAGAAGTATTTGAAAGACTACGAAAAGCATTTTTTAAAGTTCAACTAGATAAGAGCGAATTTTTACAGAAAGAAGTATCATTTATAGGACATATAATAACACCTCAAGGAGTCATGCCAAATCTCGATGAAACAAACGCAGTACTAAATTATCCCCTACCAAAAACGAACAAAGAAATTAAAAGATTTTTAGGACTTAGTGGTTATTACCCCAAATTCATTAAAGGTTACGCACAGATAACCAAACCCCTGACAAATTGTTTAAAAAAGGGAAATAAAATTGACACACCCCAGAATTCATTAAAGCCGTAGACAAAATTAAAAGTATACTCACGAATCACCCGTATTAGAATACCCAGACTTTTCAAAACCATTTATATTGACAACAGACGCATCAAATATAGCACTAGGCGCAGTATTAAGCCAAGAAAAAGTAGGTAGCGATAAACCAATCAGCTACGCATCCAGAACCCTAAATGAGACCGAATTGAAATATAGTACAATAGAGAAAGATTTTTAGCCATAATTTGAGCACCGAAATATTTTAGACCATATCTTTACGGCCATAGACCATAGACCATTAGTATGGATATGCAAACTTAGAGAACCAAACTCAAAATTTCAAAGATGGAGAATCAGACTAGAGTAATACGATTACGAAATTATATACAAAAATGAATTTATAATAATAACGCAGAGACGCCCTAAGTAGTTTACAGCTCAACGCACTAGAAACGGAATAAATTATAGGAAACGTAGACGAGACGGAAGTAAGAGAAGACCTAAAACATATAGACACCGTACATTCAACACAGAACGAAGAGCCAGAAACCGCGATTAAAATTTTAAACGAAACAATCAATATAAACCCAAATCAATTTATAATTACCGAAGTTTTAACTAACCCTAACCCCGTAAAATATACAAAAATAGACAACAAGAAAATATACCAAATTCAGATAACCAAGGACGATAACGAGGAACAAATAATTAAAATTCTCAGAAAATACACCCCCCAGAAAAAACGATTTTACTTTTATTTCAACACCGAACATTTATATAAACGATTTTCAGAATTATACGTTTAATTATTTAATAACTCTAGCCCTGAACTAATTCGATGCACAAGAAAATTAACAACCTTAGACGACCCTGACGAAATAAACAACGTAATTAGAAACCAACACGAAGGCAAAACCAACCATCGTGGAATTAATAAAACATTAAAGCAACTTATAAGACGATACTATTTTAAAGATATGAAAGAGTTACCCACAGATTTTATCAACCAATGTGAACTATGCAACAAGGCAAAATACGACAGAACACCCCAAAAATACCCTTAATGTTAATCAAAACACCAGACAAACCGTTCCAAAAATTGCATGCAGACACTCTAGTAGTAGAAGCACAAAACTTTTTAACCATTGTAGATGCAATCACCAAAATAGGCCAAGCAATACAATCACCACTTATAATAGCATTGACGTAACACAATGATTTTTACAATACTTTACATTTTATGGCACGCCTAAAACCACAACTTTAGATAACGACAGCGAATTTAAAAATGAAACGATACAAAACACTTTAGAACTCCACAAAATAAAAATTCATTTTATAACTGAAAACCACCCTGAATCGAACGGATTAATTGAAAGATTACATTCAACCCTGTTAGAACAAATCAGATTATTAGGATTAACTTACAAAAAGGAACACATCACCAACTTAATGTCATACGCACTAATCTCCTACAATAATACAATTCACTCATCGACAAATTTTACACCCCTAGAATTAACATTAGGACATTCAGATTTCCGCAACCCTTACGACCTACATTATAACAAAGAAGTATATCAGCAATATGCTAAGGATCACAAGGAGAAACTAAAAATAACTTTCGCAAATAAATTTTCAATAGGACAGACCGTGTACGAGGCTGGAGCCCAACTAGCAACCCGTAATTTTGTGTAGAGATATTGTTTATAGGAATTTGACGTTGGACAAACGATGATGGAACAATTATGTTACTCATAGATGTTATTTGATTCGAATGCCGAGCTTTTTGTTGTTCAACGATGTCACACAATCGAATATTTTCCACTTTCAATACTTTTAAACGTTCTATTAATTCTTGAATCAACTGCTTTGAAACGTATTCTTTTTCAACTTTTCAACGATATTGACTTTTATCATGAATATTTGTGGAAACTATTTTCTCGTTCGTTATCACCTGATACCATTTATTTTGACATTATGACCTATGGCATGTTCTGATAACTTTTTTTGACGTTGGCTTTGTTTTGGCATATTAAATCTTGAACTATTTCTAGTGATATGTTAGGTAAAAATTGAAATAAAATTATTGTTGCTGGTTTTGGATCTGCTACAATTTTAAAGGCAAGGGATAAGAAATTTACTTCGCTGTACAATGACAACGACGACAGTTTGTCGGATGTTCAGCAAACAAAATAACTGTAGGAAGCGAACTATGTTTATTTCATTTAAAAAAAGGAATGCCGTGACCTACCTAAATATTCAACATATGACTAGTTACATTTTGTCTCTTCATTAGTTTTCAAAATATAAGGTTATCATAAAGTAAGGGATATATTTTAAATTATGATAACTTTTTAACAAATTAAGTTAATAACAAGAAATAAATGAAATCTAATTGCTTATGAAATGGGATTTAGTATGCCCAAAACAGGTTACGGCAATTGCTCAATATGATTTCCATTTTGTTGTTGTAAGATCACCATCCTTACCTCCAAATTGTACACAGCATTTCGTAACATTTCTGGTTGAATTGTACCAATTTGCTCCGTAATACTGTCTTTTAATTCTTGTAGCGTAGTTGGTCGTCTTCTAAACACTAAACTTTTTAAATAACCCCACAGCCAGTAATCCGGTGGGTTTAGATCAGGTGATCTTGGTGGCCATGAATTTACGAAATGTCTGCTTAACACGCGATCTTGAAAACGTTGGTTAACAATTCTTTGACTGGTCGAAAATGTGCGGGGTGCTCCATCCTGCATAAAATGATGTTTTCAATTCCGTAGTGCTCGTTTTGCAGCTGTGGAATAACATAATTTTGTAACATTTGCAAGTATCGTTCACCATTTACAGTTACAGATACGGCTTGTCCATTCTGCATTTCCTCGTAGAAATACGGACCAATAATAAAATCAGCTGTAAAACCGCACCAAACGGTGACTTTCTTGTCATGAAGACCTTTTGAACGATTTGTTGCGGATTTTCTGCAGACCAGATTCTACAGTTTTGAGTATTGACTCCACCATTCAGAGTAAAATGTGCCTCATCTGTCCATAAAATACGGGATAACCATTCGGGTTCAATTTCCATCTGAGCCATTACTCGCAAAGAAAAATCGTACCTAGTAGCCAAATCTGCGTCCTTTAATTCAAACAGCATTTTCAGTTTATATGGATACATGTTTAGAATTTTGCGTAAAATTTTCCAAACCGTGGTATACGGCATTTGCAATCGCTTGGATATCGCATTTGCACTGCTGATTGCGAGTGAATTGCTTCTGGCTATGTCTTGATTTTCATGAAGAACCTCTGCAACTTGGACATCACTAATTATTGGTCTTCCTGATCTTGGTAAGTCAGTTACAGACCCTGTTCTTTCAAATTTTGTATCAAATTGCGGTACGCTTTCATTTGACAGGGTCCCGCTCTCAAACCCATTCTCGTGCGAAATCTTCGTAATCCAGCGGTGTAATTTCTGCCGGATTCATAATAGCACTGAACTAAACCAATTCTTGTTTGTAAATCCATGTTATTACAGTTGAGTCGTTTGAACTCAACGTTTACTTGAGTTTTAATTTCAAAATAAAACTTCAAATTGAATAATTTCGTTTTGACACTAGTGTCAACAATTGTTATGACAACGCTTTTGTTTCTCATAGATACGGTAAAATCCCATTCATTAAGCAACTAGATTTCGTTTATTTTATGTTACTAACTTAATTTATTAAAAAGTTGTAATGATTTAAAATATATCCCTTACTTTATGATAACCTAGTACATTAAAATATGACCATAAATTCATTTGACAAGCTACCATTTCTACATAATTCATTTTTATGATTACAAACATCCTAGGTAACTAAATATTTTTCCCACGACTATCCAGTATACAATTCTTATGCATTTAAGAATGGGTCAATAATAATGCTCATTATTTTGTAGGTACATATGGATTCATAATCCAACACCTTCATCCAATCAGCAACATCCAGGTCGGGAATTATGATCATAATCCAACACCTCTGAGTAGTACATTATCAGGGTTTTCACCCCCTCATTTCCACCAGCATCCTCATTTCCACACACATCTGGACCAAATTTACATGTAAATTCCCATAAGGGGGAAATGAGGGAGATGAATCTCTACCTTGCTCCTCCTTGTGGAGATGAATCTCCTCCTTGTGGATTTTTTTACCCCAACCATCCTTACCCTAAAAAAAATCGGTAACCTAACCCCTAAAATTTTCGAGATACCTCTCGGTGTCTATTGGCACCGCACCCACGAGATAAACCTATCTTGTTTGGTATCAATTAATATTAGAATTTTCTCAGCTACCCGAATCTTTAAGAATTTTTAGATTGCATCACCCCCATGGAGCTACCCTCATTTTAAGATTTTTACCGCTAACATTCTGAACCAAATAGTTTTCTTTGTCTAGCCATTGCATCTTTCGAGATAAACCTATCTTGTTTGGTATCAATTAATATTAGAATTTTCTCAGCTACCCGAATCTTTAAGAATTTTTCAGATAGCACCATCCCCAAGGGAGCTACCCTAATTTTAAGATTTCTTACCTGTAGCGACTTTTGAGCGTTCTTATAAAATTTTTTATACATGCAATACATCTTGTTAGTCTAGAATTTTATGTAGAATCTGAATCTGTAAACAGATTTAATATAGGACCACGCCCTGCAAAATTACACACATACCCTCTGCGAGATAAATCTTTCTCCACATTTCCACCCACGAGATAAACCTATCTTGTTTGGTTTCAATTAATATTAGAATTTTCTCAGCTACCCATATCTCTTTAAATTTTTCAGATTGCACCATCCCCAAGGGAGCTACCTGAATTTTAAGATTTTTTACCTGTAGCGACTTTTGAGCGTTCTTATAAAATTTTTTATACATGCAATACATCTTGTTAGTCTAGAATTTTATGTAGAATCCGAATCTGTAAACAGATTTAATATAGGACCACGCCCTGCAAAATTACACACATACCCTCTGCGAGATAAATCTTTCTCCACATTTCCACCCACGAGATAAACCTACCTTGTTTGGTATTAATTAATATTAGATTTTTTCCAGCTACCCATATCTCTTTAAATTTTTCAGGTTGCACCATCCCTAAGGGAGCTACCCCAATTTTAAGATTTTGTACCAAGATCAATTTCTAATCACCTCTCCTTTTAATATCTACAATCCTTTAACCAATATGATTTCCATTTTGTTGTTGTAAGATCACCATCCTTACCTCCAAATTGTACACAGCATTTCGTAACATTTCTGGTTGAATTGTACCAATTTGCTCCGTAATACTGTCTTTTAATTCTTGTAGCGTAGTTGGTCGTCTTCTAAACACTAAACTTTTTAAATAACCCCACAGCCAGTAATCCGGTGGGTTTAGATCAGGTGATCTTGGTGGCCATGAATTTACGAAATGTCTGCTTAACACGCGATCTTGAAAACGTTGGTTAACAATTCTTTGACTGGTCGAAAAATGTGCGGGGTGCTCCATCCTGCATAAAATGATGTTTTCAATTCCGTAGTGCTCGTTTTGCAGCTGTGGAATAACATAATTTTGTAACATTTGCAAGTATCGTTCACCATTTACAGTTACAGATACGGCTTGTCCATTCTGCATTTCCTCGTAGAAATACGGACCAATAATAAAATCAGCTGTAAAACCGCACCAAACGGTGACTTTCTTGTCATGAAGACCTTTTGAACGATTTGTTGCGGATTTTCTGCAGACCAGATTCTACAGTTTTGAGTATTGACTCCACCATTCAGAGTAAAATGTGCCTCATCTGTCCATAAAATACGGGATAACCATTCGGGTTCAATTTCCATCTGAGCCATTACTCGCAAAGAAAAATCGTACCTAGTAGCCAAATCTGCGTCCTTTAATTCAAACAGCATTTTCAGTTTATATGGATACATGTTTAGAATTTTGCGTAAAATTTTCCAAACCGTGGTATACGGCATTTGCAATCGCTTGGATATCGCATTTGCACTGCTGATTGCGAGTGAATTGCTTCTGGCTATGTCTTGATTTTCATGAAGAACCTCTGCAACTTGGACATCACTAATTATTGGTCTTCCTGATCTTGGTAAGTCAGTTACAGACCCTGTTCTTTCAAATTTTTGTATCAAATTGCGGTACGCTTTCATTTGACAGGGTCCCGCTCTCAAACCCATTCTCGTGCGAAATCTTCGTAATCCAGCGGTGTAATTTCTGCCGGATTCATAATAGCACTGAACTAAACCAATTCTTGTTTGTAAATCCATGTTATTACAGTTGAGTCGTTTGAACTCAACGTTTACTTGAGTTTTAATTTCAAAATAAAACTTCAAATTGAATAATTTCGTTTTGACACTAGTGTCAACAATTGTTATGACAACGCTTTTGTTTCTCATAGATACGGTAAAATCCCATTCATTAAGCAACTAGATTTCGTTTATTTTATGTTACTAACTTAATTTATTAAAAGTTGTAATGATTTAAAATATATCCCTTACTTTATGATAACCTAGTACATTAAAATATGACCATAAATTCATTTGACAAGCTACCATTTCTACATAATTCATTTTATGATTACAAACATCCTAGGTAACTAAATATTTTCCCACGACTATCCAGTATACAATTCTTATGCATTTAAGAATGGGTCAATAATAATGCTCATTATTTTGTAGGTACATATGGATTCATAATCCAACACCTTCATCCAATCAGCAACATCCAGGTCGGGAATTATGATCATAATCCAACACCTCTGAGTAGTACATTATCAGGGTTTTCACCCCCTCATTTCCACCAGCATCCTCATTTCCACACACATCTGGACCAAATTTACATGTAAATTCCCATAAGGGGGAAATGAGGGAGATGAATCTCTACCTTGCTCCTCCTTGTGGAGATGAATCTCCTCCTTGTGGATTTTTTTACCCCAACCATCCTTACCCTAAAAAAAATCGGTAACCTAACCCCTAAAATTTTCGAGATACCTCTCGGTGTCTATTGGCACCGCACCCACGAGATAAACCTATCTTGTTTGGTATCAATTAATATTAGAATTTTCTCAGCTACCCGAATCTTTAAGAATTTTTTAGATTGCATCACCCCCCATGGAGCTACCCTCATTTTAAGATTTTTTTACCGCTAACATTCTGAACCAAATAGTTTTCTTTGTCTAGCCATTGCATCTTTCGAGATAAACCTATCTTGTTTGGTATCAATTAATATTAGAATTTTCTCAGCTACCCGAATCTTTAAGAATTTTTCAGATAGCACCATCCCCAAGGGAGCTACCCTAATTTTAAGATTTCTTACCTGTAGCGACTTTTGAGCGTTCTTATAAAATTTTTTATACATGCAATACATCTTGTTAGTCTAGAATTTTATGTAGAATCTGAATCTGTAAACAGATTTAATATAGGACCACGCCCTGCAAAATTACACACATACCCTCTGCGAGATAAATCTTTCTCCACATTTCCACCCACGAGATAAGCCTATCTTGTTTGGTTTCAATTAATATTAGAATTTTCTCAGCTACCCATATCTCTTTAAATTTTTCAGATTGCACCATCCCCAAGGAGCTACCTGAATTTTAAGATTTTTACCTGTAGCGACTTTTGAGCGTTCTTATAAAATTTTTTATACATGCAATACATCTTGTTAGTCTAGAATTTTATGTAGAATCCGAATCTGTAAACAGATTTAATATAGGACCACGCCCTGCAAAATTACACACATACCCTCTGCGAGATAAATCTTTCTCCACATTTCCACCCACGAGATAAACCTACCTTGTTTGGTATTAATTAATATTAGATTTTTCCAGCTACCCATATCTCTTTAAATTTTCAGGTTGCACCATCCCTAAGGAGCTACCCCAATTTTAAGATTTTGTACCAAGATCAATTTCTAATCACCTCTCCTTTTAATATCTACAATCCTTTAACCAAACACGTAGCAGTATTAACATAAATTAAGCATGCGAAAATTTATTTTATCCAATTACAGTTTAATAAACTAATTACAATTTTTACAAAGTATAACATTATTTCCGGTGTGTACCGAATCCAAGTAGTTTAACCTGTAACAAAAAGATTAATGTGTTGTTTAAATAGACCTGTAATAAAAAAAGATTAATGTAAAAAAGAGGAAACGTGTTTTCGGTTAATAAGACATATTATCGTTAACCCAACAATATGTTTTACCGTCCAGCGACACCACGTGGAGGTAAACACATTCCAATGTAATGGGTTTTAAATAGGAAAGTACGCTAAATGCTAGTCAATTAACAGCAATTAAATATTGCTTACTGACCTACCTTAATTAGGTTGCTGTACTATTAGGAATGATGTTTAAGACCTCGTACGTATTTTCCGGATTATATGTTGTATTCTTTTTTTTATTAAGTAATCGATTAAATCGTTCCTTCTGCTTCCAAAGAAACTCGGACACTCCATCGTCGACGCTGGCGTTATTTATGCGATAGCTAGCCATACAGTTGTTAAACGCTGTGCTAATCATTTCTACGCCATCTTCGTTAGTAGCGGTAACTGATGCATTTTTATGTTTGTTGCTCCTTAAGTGTGCGGCGTACGTAGTTTTTCCATTTTGAAATCGCATACTGTGGTTGTTTCGTACAAGACCCTTTAACAGCTGGCGGCGTTGAACGTTTACGGCTTAATAACATACCGTGCTGTTTTTCCTTGTGTCGCTGTGAGCTATTCTTGTAAAAGCGATAGTGCAAGACCCAGAGTTTAAGTACTTTGCTGCGGACGGCTTAACCCTGAGCGATGTTACACCACGACATTTGTTCTGGTGCCGTTTGAGAGCATTTTTCCAGGTATAGGAAGCACCGCAAGGCTTGCACTTATAAACGTTTGCAGGTACCATTTTAGTACAAAACAAAACCCGCACTATAGCACTTTAGTTAAACTTGTAAGCGAACTAACTAAAAAGCTTACTCGAGCGTACCTTATTTATGCTCCTTATAGAATGCAAACCGAAGGTTTCCGAAGACATCCGAACGAAGTTGAGGATTCGGCGGGGAACTAAATGACGTCATAATCCTCGCTGCTCGTCCAATACATTTAGCGCCAATGCATGCACCTGGTCCGCTTCGTCGATGGTGCGAATGCTGTTAGTAGAAACACCGGAAAACGTCTTCCATGTTATACGGATCGTGTGCATATTAAAAATCCAAAAGAGCGGTAGCACACGCACACAAGTTGTCTGCAAGTCGTGCTGTAGAAGATGCAGTGCTACTATAACCAAAAACACTTTAAACCATTACTAAGAAAATACCAACTTGTTGTCTACAGGATACTTACAACAATTTAATTTTAAATAACTTCTACGTCATACTTTAGGAAATGGTAGGCTTGAATATTTTCCAAATGAATCACCAAGCGAAAGTATATGCTTAGCACTATTAAAATTACCCATTAATTTCCCATTTTTACGACCGTGGTTAATTATAGATTAAAATTTAATATGTGCACGTTCGAGCTTCTCGTAAACTAACATATTTTATAGCAACAATGCGCTGTATAATACATGCATACCCCTTCGCCGCGCTACTGCTATTCTTGTAATTGCTAGAAAAAGTCACTCTCCTTTTTACTGTTAGGACCGATGCAAAGCACCATTTTTTATACTTTCTATAGCACATCGCACACTTTTTCGTATGATAATTAAATTTTGCTTCTGTAGGCTTTTACACTTTCGCATAGCGGTCGGCCGCACGTATTGATTTCTAGAACCGGTAAGTACTCGATATCGTCCAAATAGAGAATTAGATGCTCGATGTCTATCAATTTCCGATTCCCTCGTAAAAGGTAGAAAAACTCGGTCAATCATCCATTAAACTTCGACCCGCTACCGTTTTGATAATTTCCAAACATTTTTCGAACGACAATGGGCTGAGAATTTTAAACCTCCGAGGATCTTTAAGTCGTGATTAATTACACATCCGAGCTACGCGTAAACTAACATATTTTGCAGCAACTGTATAATACATGCATACCCCTTCTCTGCGCTACTGCTATTCTTGTAGTTGCTTGGAAAAATCAGTCGCCCTTTTTACTGCTAGGGCTGCTAAAAAACACCATTCCATACTTTCTTTATAAGTGTAGCACATCGCGCACTTTTTTGTCGGTTAATTAATTTTTGTTTATGTAGGCTTTTACACTTTTGCATATTTAAACATCTAATACGACCGATTAACCACTTTCGATTATTCTAACGGGGAACCACCATACATCCCGCCGCACCGTTCTTTTTTGAATCCTATGGGCTTCCGCACACTAACACCTGACGTATCTTTCCTACTATTTGTTAAACAAAAACTACCGGTATCGCCATTGTGGATATAAGCAGATGTTTGTGGATGTGTACGAGAATATGTAACCATATACATTAATTAGTCTAAGCTATTTTATTTAGTCCAAGAAAATTATTATTTTTCTAATCCACAACTAATAATCGCCTTTATAGGTTTAACATTTCTACCATTTCCCAATGACTGGTGCTACGTACATGGAAACTTTAATTTCTTATTAGAGAGAATTCTTATTATCCCACGCACTGCTGCGTAGTTGCATGTCCATTCCTTTTGGAGGTATATGCTCGTTCTAGGTTGTAAGACCCTCGGTTTTACTTAACTACACTTTGTGAGATCTCTTTAATCTTTTTAATCGTATCTTTCTCGCCTGCAATACAGTAGGACTTAACATTACTACCAACAAATTCTAATACTGGACCTCATTAAATATGTCTTTAATTTTCCCTACAACTTTTTTTGTTGACAAGTGTTATATTGTATTTATTATACGCGGGGTAGTCACTCTTTTAAGATAAATATATTTTGCTAGGTATCAACTAATATTAAATTTTTCTAGGGACCCCAAATCTGTAAATAGATTTTAAATAGGACCACCCCATACAAAGTTATGCCTTTTAAAGACTAATTTTTACCCATCTTTATTTAACCCCATCTTTAAAACCCTTTTTTTCGCTAACCGAGACATATGCTTTAACTAACCATTCCCCTAGAAATCTAAAACCGATGTGCCCCGCGAATACCGCGTGGAGATAACACGTATACTCTGTCAACCAGGATAGAAGCAGAGGAAGGATTTGGAAGGTGGGCGAGGAACTTAAAAATTATGGAATTTAAAAACTAATATATACAATAGATTTACAAAATCTATACAACTATCTTAGATTTATATCTTTATGCCTCCATGCGTAGATTGTTGTACTATTAGGAATGATATACCTTTTGTCATCTTCGCTCGATAAACTAATTTTATTAATTATCTGCGTGTACAAATCGTGTTTTTACTCTGAATACATACACCGGCAAGTACTCTACACCAAATAAAGAATTGGATGCTTGGTGACTGTTAACATCCGCTTCCCTCGTGTACGCCCAGACACATCCCAGCCCATGCGCACCCCTGCGCATGCACACCCCTGCCCATGCGCGCCCCTGCGCGTGCGCACCCCTGCCCATGCGCGCTGCCCATGCGCGCCCCTTTCTGTGCGACTTGTTTCCGCTAGGCATGGTGTTAAAGCTAAGCTTCCGTTTTCTCTGGAAAGCACTAACAAGATGGGCCAGAGAGTAAAAGAAATTATCGGAAAAGAAGACCTCGAATGCATTAATAAAAAATTCCAAAATCCTATATGTGTTCCATACAAAGTGGAACTAGCAGATGTTAAGTTGGAAACTTTATTGGAGGAACTACCAGATATATTAGACGAAGTCGAAAAGATTATTTCTATCTTTTGACATGGATGTAACCCAAGATTTTGCGGGCATATTTAGCAAGATGGAGATGTGTAATTATTTAACTACAAAGCATAACTTTTGCTATAAGGGAGAATACGAAGAAAAGTGTAATATTATAGTTGACAACGATAAAACTGCGGGATTGATTGTTTAACATGGCTAACAACCAATGCAAGAATTAAGATATACAACAAATTTGTGTGTCAGATAACAAGTCCTGGTGTTAATAAACAACTTGGCAATCATATACTAGATTTTTACGTTGTCCAGATGTACGTTTAAGGGAAACATTTGCGCTGTATAATACATGCATACCCTTCGCCGCGCTACTGCTATTCTTGTAATTGCTAGAAAAAGTCACTCTCCTTTTACTGTTAGGACCGATGCAAAGCACCATTTTTATACTTTCTATAGCACATCGCACACTTTTTCGTATGATAATTAAATTTTGCTTCTGTAGGCTTTTACACTTTCGCATAGCGGTCGGCCGCACGTATTGATTTCTAGAACCGGTAAGTACTCGATATCGTCCAAATAGAGAATTAGATGCTCGATGTCTATCAATTTCCGATTCCCTCGTAAAAGGTAGAAAACTCGGTCAATCATCCATTAAACTTCGACCCGCTACCGTTTTGATAATTTCCAAACATTTTCGAACGACAATGGGCTGAGAATTTTTAAACCTCCGAGGATCTTTAAGTCGTGATTAATTACACATCCGAGCTACGCGTAAACTAACATATTTTGCAGCAACTGTATAATACATGCATACCCTTCTCTGCGCTACTGCTATTCTTGTAGTTGCTTGGAAAAATCAGTCGCCCTTTTACTGCTAGGGCTGCTAAAAAACACCATTCCATACTTTCTTTATAAGTGTAGCACATCGCGCACTTTTTTGTCGGTTAATTAATTTTTGTTTATGTAGGCTTTTACACTTTTGCATATTTAAACATCTAATACGACCGATTAACCACTTTCGATTATTCTAACGGGGAACCACCATACATCCCGCCGCACCGTTCTTTTTTGAATCCTATGGGCTTCCGCACACTAACACCTGACGTATCTTTCCTACTATTTGTTAAACAAAAACTACCGGTATCGCAATTGTGGATATAAGCAGATGTTTGTGGATGTGTACGAGAATATGTAACCATATACATTAATTAGTCTAAGCTATTTTATTTAGTCCAAGAAAATTATTATTTTTCTAATCCACAACTAATAATCGCCTTTATAGGTTTAACATTTCTACCATTTCCCAATGACTGGTGCTACGTACATGGAAACTTTAATTTCTTATTAGAGAGAATTCTTATTATCCCACGCACTGCTGCGTAGTTGCATGTCCATTCCTTTTGGAGGTATATGCTCGTTCTAGGTTGTAAGACCCTCGGTTTTACTTAACTACACTTTGTGAGATCTCTTTAATCTTTTTAATCGTATCTTTCTCGCCTGCAATACAGTAGGACTTAACATTACTACCAACAAATTCTAATACTGGACCTCATTAAATATGTCTTTAATTTTCCTACAACTTTTTTGTTGACAAGTGTTATATTGTATTTATTATACGCGGGGTAGTCACTCTTTTAAGATAAATATATTTTGCTAGGTATCAACTAATATTAAATTTTTCTAGGGACCCCAAATCTGTAAATAGATTTTAAATAGGACCACCCCATACAAAGTTATGCCTTTTAAAGACTAATTTTTACCCATCTTTATTTAACCCCATCTTTAAAACCCTTTTTCGCTAACCGAAACATATGCTTTAACTAACCATTCCCTAGAAATCTAAAACCGATGTGCCCGCGAATACCGCGTGGAGATAACACGTATACTCTGTCAACCAGGATAGAAGCAGAGGAAGGATTTGGAAGGTGGGCGAGGAACTTAAAAATTATGGAATTTAAAAACTAATATATACAATAGATTTACAAAATCTATACAACTATCTTAGATTTATATCTTTATGCCTCCATGCGTAGATTGTTGTACTATTAGGAATGATATACCTTTTGTCATCTTCGCTCGATAAACTAATTTTATTAATTATCTGCGTGTACAAATCGTGTTTTTACTCTGAATACATACACCGGCAAGTACTCTACACCAAATAAAGAATTGGATGCTTGGTGACTGTTAACATCCGCTTCCCTCGTGTACGCCCAGACACATCCCAGCCCATGCGCACCCCTGCGCATGCACACCCCTGCCCATGCGCGCCCCTGCGCGTGCGCACCCCTGCCCATGCGCGCTGCCCATGCGCGCCCTTTCTGTGCGACTTGTTTCCGCTAGGCATGGTGTTAAAGCTAAGCTTCCGTTTTCTCTGGAAAGCACTAACAAGATGGGCCAGAGAGTAAAAGAAATTATCGGAAAAGAAGACCTCGAATGCATTAATAAAAAATTCCAAAATCCTATATGTGTTCCATACAAAGTGGAACTAGCAGATGTTAAGTTGGAAACTTTATTGGAGGAACTACCAGATATATTAGACGAAGTCGAAAAGATTATTTCTATCTTTTTGACATGGATGTAACCCAAGATTTTGCGGGCATATTTAGCAAGATGGAGATGTGTAATTATTTAACTACAAAGCATAACTTTTGCTATAAGGGAGAATACGAAGAAAAGTGTAATATTATAGTTGACAACGATAAAACTGCGGGGATTGATTGTTTAACATGGCTAACAACCAATGCAAGAATTAAGATATACAACAAATTTGTGTGTCAGATAACAAGTCCTGGTGTTAATAAACAACTTGGCAATCATATACTAGATTTTTTACGTTGTCCAGATGTACGTTTAAGGGAAACATTTGCGTCTACTTTGGCCAAAGAACATGGTATTACGCGATTGGAAGCGACAATATACAACTGTGCAAGTGGAAGCTATGTCAGTGCGGAACGGGTGTATAAACCCTTAAAAGACTGTTTAACCTTATTGGAAGATAGTAAGTTATACTTCCTAAAGGCGCCAATGTACTCGGTACCACTTGCCAAAATGTGGAGTAAGCTATCGGACAAGCTACAAAATAGCTGCTGTTTAGTGTATAATAACCTACTACAGTACGTGTATTGGGGGAATGGCAATACAAAGAAATTGACGGGCTTGCAAATTAAGTTGTCCGAAAAACCAAAAGAAAGGGAAAAATTGATAAAGTATGTGCTTTCGGCTTTTAGTTTTAACTATTTACCTATAAATTATTTGGAAATAGTAGAGGAAGATAGCCAAGATAAAATAAAAATCTTACACAAGTGCTACATTAAAGCAGGTAGTACATATTTTACACAATCTGCAACACCATATTCTACAATTCCAAAAGAAATAGTAATTTCGGAATTGGGATTGATAGATACGCCTAACATTCGTCCAGAGGTTGTACGACAACGCGTAAATATTGGTAGTAAACTCTACCCGTTTACGCTAAAGGAAATTACCCCATTATGTATACCATACGCTGTAAGTGGAAGGAAAAGACAACTGGAATTAGAGGAAATGGATGCAAAAAGGCGAAAATTGGACTACATGGAAAACACTGCGACAATACACGATCAATACAAAGATGTGTTAGACAAAGAACATCTTATTAGAGAAAATGAGGAAGAATTAAAAGATTATTTTATGTGCCGATGGACTGACTTAGATACATCCGGGTTGTACAAGCTGTATGCATTTGCGGTTAGTAAGAAAGATTCTTTTAGTTATGTAGGCGTCCTTGCGGAAAAGGATGGCACTAAATCCGTATATTTTTTAAAAGGTTATTCTAAAAACGTATTTATCGAAATGGCAGATAACAAAGACGAACTAAGAAATGCGGGTTTCGTAATCTTTGTGTACACGACACGCAAAGAGGTCGCGCTAAACATTGTATATTTACCTAGTAAAGAACCTTTTGGATCATTTAAAACCGAGGGTCTTACAACCTATAACAACCATATATTCCCAAATGTGGTGGATATGCAACTACACAACGGTGTGTGGGAGAAAAAGGATTTGCTTCAATACCGACAAGAAGAAGTCGATCAAGCTAACAAGATACGTATGCAGGATATAGTGGGAAAGCTGCGATTAAAAGATTGTCACAAGCTGCAAGAATTACACGAAGGAATGGATCTGGTTGTCGGCGGAATCAAAGACTTTAAATATAGAGGCAAACTTCGGTACATTTTACAATTCGAAAACCTAGACGGTCTCTATGTATCAAACTATTGGTTAGAAAAGGAGATAGAGGACTTGGGTGTCGATTTAAATTTTAAGCTGCAAATAAAATTAGATAAAATTAAAGCCACTCCAAACAAACATAAAGAAAGGACTGTCTTCTGTGTATAAATTTGTATTAAAATTAAGTTTAAATGGGTCCATGCTTGGTATTAGTTGTTTTTAAATTTGCTATGTATAATGTTAGAATAAACATTTTATAATAGTATATAACATTGTTCTTTATTTATAAAAGGCTGTGACGTTACCACGAAATAGCAGTCGCACAGAAAGGGGTGCGCATGGGCAGCGCGCATGGGCAGGGGTGCGCACGCGCAGGGGCGCGCATGGGCAGGGGTGTGCATGCGCAGGGGTGCGCATGGGCTGGGATGTGTCTGGGCGTACACGAGGGAAGCGGATGTTAACAGTCACCAAGCATCCAATTCTTTATTTGGTGTAGAGTACTTGCCGGTGTATGTATCCAGAGTAAAAACACGATTTGTACACGCAGATAATTAATAAAATTAGTTTATCGAGCGAAGATGACAAAAGGTATATCATTCCTAATAGTACAACAATCTACGCATGGAGGCATAAAGATATAAATCTAAGATAGTTGTATAGATTTTGTAAATCTATTGTATATATTAGTTTTTAAATTCCATAATTTTTAAGTTCCTCGCCCACCTTCCAAATCCTTCCTCTGCTTCTATCCTGGTTGACAGAGTATACGTGTTATCTCCACGCGGTATTCGCGGGGCACATCGGTTTTAGATTTCTAGGGGAATGGTTAGTTAAAGCATATGTCTCGGTTAGCGAAAAAAAGGGTTTTAAAGATGGGGTTAAATAAAGATGGGTAAAAATTAGTCTTTAAAAGGCATAACTTTGTATGGGGTGGTCCTATTTAAAATCTATTTACAGATTTGGGGTCCCTAGAAAATTTAATATTAGTTGATACCTAGCAAAATATATTTATCTTAAAAGAGTGACTACCCGCGTATAATAAATACAATATAACACTTGTCAACAAAAAAAGTTGTAGGGAAAATTAAAGACATATTTAATGGGGTCCAGTATTAGAATTTGTTGGTAGTAATGTTAAGTCCTACTGTATTGCAGGCGAGAAAGATACGATTAAAAGATTAAAAGATCTCACAAAGTGTAGTTAAGTAAAACCGAGGGTCTTACAACCTAGAACGAGCATATACCTCCAAAAGGAATGGACATGCAACTACGCAGCAGTGCGTGGGATAATAAGAATTCTCTCAATAAGAAATTAAAGTTTCCATGTACGTAGCACCAGTCATTGGGAAATGGTAGAAATGTTAAACCTATAAAGGCGATTATTAGTTGTGGATTAGAAAAATAATAATTTTCTTGGACTAAATAAAATAGCTTAGACTAATTAATGTATATGGTTACATATTCTCGTACACATCCACAAACATCTGCTTATATCCACAATGGCGATACCGGTAGTTTTGTTTAACAAATAGTAGGAAAGATACGTCAGGTGTTAGTGTGCGGAAGCCCATAGGATTCAAAAAAGAACGGTGCGGCGGGATGTATGGTGGTTCCCCGTTAGAATAATCGAAAGTGGTTAATCGGTCGTATTAGATGTTTAAATATGCAAAAGTGTAAAAGCCTACATAAACAAAAATTAATTAACCGACAAAAAAGTGCGCGATGTGCTACACTTATAAAGAAAGTATGGAATGGTGTTTTTAGCAGCCCTAGCAGTAAAAGGGCGACTGATTTTCCAAGCAACTACAAGAATAGCAGTAGCGCAGAGAAGGGGTATGCATGTATTATACAGTTGCTGCAAAATATGTTAGTTTACGCGTAGCTCGGATGTGTAATTAATCACGACTTAAAGATCCCTCGGAAGTTTAAAAATTCTCAGCCCATTGTCGTTCGAAAATGTTTGGAAATTATCAAAACGGTAGCGGGTCGAAGTTTAATGGATGATTGACCGAGTTTTTCTACCTTTACGAGGGAATCGGAAATTGATAGACATCGAGCATCTAATTCTCTATTTGGACGATATCGAGTACTTACCGGTTCTAGAAATCAATACGTGCGGCCGACCGCTATGCGAAAGTGTAAAAGCCTACAGAAGCAAAATTTAATTATCATACGAAAAGTGTGCGATGTGCTATAGAAAGTATAAAAATGGTGCTTTGCATCGGTCCTAACAGTAAAAAGGAGAGTGACTTTTCTAGCAATTACAAGAATAGCAGTAGCGCGGCGAAGGGGTATGCATCTATTATACAGCGCATTGTTGCTATAAAATATGTTAGTTTACGAGAAGCTCGAACGTGCACATATTAAATTTTAATCTATAATTAACCACGGTCGTAAAATGGGAAATTAATGGGTAATTTTAATAGTGCTAAGCATATACTTTCGCTTGGTGATTCATTTGGAAAAATATTCAAGCCCTCCATTTCCTAAAGTATGACGTAGAAGTTATTTAAAATTAAATTGTTGTAAGTATCCTGTAGACAACAAGTTGGTATTTTCTTAGTAATGGTTTAAAGTGTTTTTGGTTATAGTAGCACTGCATCTTCTACAGCACGACTTGCAGACAACTTGTGTGCGTGTGCTACCGCTCTTTTGGATTTTTAATATGCACACGATCCGTATAACATGGAAGACGTTTTCCGGTGTTTCTACTAACAGCATTCGCACCATCGACGAAGCGGACCAGGTGCATGCATTGGCGCTAAATGTATTGGACGAGCAGCGAGGATTATGACGTCATTTAGTTCCCCGCCGAATCCTCAACTTCGTTCGGATGTCTTCGGAAACCTTCGGTTTGCATTCTATAAGGAGCATAAATCAGGTACGCTCGAGTAAGCTTTTTAGTTAGTTCGCTTACAAGTTTAACTAAAGTGCTATAGTGCGGGTTTTGTTTTGTACTAAAATGGTACCTGCAAACGTTTACAAGTGCAAGCCTTGCGGTGCTTCCTATACCTGGAAAAATGCTCTCAAACGGCACCAGAACAAATGTCGTGGTGTAACATCGCTCAGGGTTAAGCCGTCCGCAGCAAAGTACTTAAACTCTGGGTCTTGCACTATCGCTTTTACAAGAATAGCTCACAGCGACACAAGGAAAAACAGCACGGTATGTTATTAAGCCGTAAACGTTCAACGCCGCCAGCTGTTAAAGGGTCTTGTACGAAACAACCACGAATTATGTGTACAGTATGCGATTTCGAAATGGAAAAACTACGTACGCCGCACACTTAAGGAGCAACAAACATGAAAATGCATCAGTTACCGCTACTAACGAAGATGGCGTAGAAATGATTAGCACAGCGTTTAACAACTGTATGGCTAGCTATCGCATAAATAACGCCAGCGTCGACGATGGAGTGTCCGAGTTTCTTTGGAAGCAGAAGGAACGATTTAATCGATTACTTAATAAAAAAGAATACAACATATAATCCGGAAAATACGTACGAGGTCTTAAACATCATTCCTAATAGTACAGCAACCTAATTAAGGCAGGTCAGTAAGCAATATTTAATTGCTGTTAATTGACTAGCATTTAGCGTACTTTCCTATTTAAAACCCATTACATTGAATGTGTTTACCTCCACGTGGTGTCGCTGGACGGTAAAACATATTGTTGGGTTAACGATAATATGTCTTATTAACCGAAAACACGTTTCCTCTTTTTACATTAATCTTTTTATTACAGGTCTATTTAAACAACACATTAATCTTTTTGTTACAGGTTAAACTACTTGGATTCGGTACACACCGGAAATAATGTTATACTTTGTAAAAATTGTAATTAGTTTATTAAACTGTAAATTGGATAAAATAAATTTTCGCATGCTTAATTTATGTTAATACTGCTACGTGTTTGGTTAAAGGATTGTAGATATTAAAAGGAGAGGTGATTAGAAATTGATCTTGGTACAAAATCTTAAAATTGGGGTAGCTCCTTAGGGATGGTGCAATCTGAAAAATTTAAAGAGATATGGGTAGCTGGAAAAATCTAATATTAATTAATACCAAACAAGGTAGGTTTATCTCGTGGGTGGAAATGTGGAGAAAGATTTATCTCGCAGAGGGTATGTGTAATTTTGCAGGGCGTGGTCCTATATTAAATCTGTTTACAGATTCGGATTCTACATAAAATTCTAGACTAACAAGATGTATTGCATGTATAAAAATTTTATAAGAACGCTCAAAAGTCGCTACAGGTAAAAATCTTAAAATTCAGGTAGCTCCCTTGGGGATGGTGCAATCTGAAAAATTTAAAGAGATATGGGTAGCTGAGAAAATTCTAATATTAATTGAAACCAAACAAGATAGGTTTATCTCGTGGGTGGAAATGTGGAGAAAGATTTATCTCGCAGAGGGTATGTGTGTAATTTTGCAGGGCGTGGTCCTATATTAAATCTGTTTACAGATTCGGATTCTACATAAAATTCTAGACTAACAAGATGTATTGCATGTATAAAAATTTTTATAAGAACGCTCAAAAGTCGCTACAGGTAAGAAATCTTAAAATTAGGGTAGCTCCCTTGGGGATGGTGCTATCTGAAAAATTCTTAAAGATTCGGGTAGCTGAGAAAATTCTAATATTAATTGATACCAAACAAGATAGGTTTATCTCGAAAGATGCAATGGCTAGACAAAGAAAACTATTTGGTTCAGAATGTTAGCGGTAAAAAAATCTTAAAATGAGGGTAGCTCCATGGGGGTAATGCAATCTAAAAATTCTTAAAGATTCGGGTAGCTGAGAAAATTCTAATATTAATTGATACCAAACAAGATAGGTTTATCTCGTGGGTGCGGTGCCAATAGACACCGAGAGGTATCTCGAAAATTTTAGGGGTTAGGTTACCGATTTTTTTTAGGGTAAGGATGGTTGGGGTAAAAAAATCCACAAGGAGGAGATTCATCTCCACAAGGAGGAGCAAGGTAGAGATTCATCTCCCTCATTTCCCCCTTATGGGAATTTACATGTAAATTTGGTCCAGATGTGTGTGGAAATGAGGATGCTGGTGGAAATGAGGGGGTGAAAACCCTGATAATTTACTACTCCTCTGACCAATCGGTACAAAGCTACATTTTTCATCGAGAAATGATAATTTCCGTATCATGTGAAGTAGACAATTACACATTGACAAATAAATTTTTGCACGTCAATGTTTGTAATGTTAGTCTAAACGTTTAGAAAATATTTTATAATGAAGATTTCTGTAGTCGTAGGAAAAGCATAGTATTTTACTCGCGAGTTATGGCCATTACTCATTCGGATTACGCCACAAACCCGTTAGGGCGAGGGGCGCAAACCTTCCGAATGAGTAATGGCTATCATAACTCGCTCGTTGAATAAATACTATTTACAAATTCTGGATAACAAACCCTTTTTTAGTAGGCGGACTTACACTGACTGGTGCGCACTGTATCAGTCCAAAAATAATTTCAGATATCCATAATAGCTCCCAAAATTACAACAATGAACTATTAAAGGTATGACTGAATATTCAAATTTTATGGCAATTCATGGCAGCATTGGCTATTTAGATATTTTGTTTACAGATTTTATTCTATTTCCTTTTTGTCTAAAAATATTTATCCAAATTAAAAATAAACTGCAATCTATATGCTTAAGTTGTCCTTTTTTTACAAATTTAAGAGAACCTATATTAGGGGATACCTTTGTGACGTATAACAAAAAATAGTATCCACTGTAAACAACTAATTAATCGATTTTAATCAAGGGACCTAAACATAATTCCACATTGTTACGTTTATTTTCGACGATAGATTCAAATACGTCCTTTTTTGTGGTATTTCGTTTTTCATTCCCTAGTTTCTGTTTCTATTCAAAACATCATCCTGTATTTTTACCTCGTTACAATAGTACGCGCAATCATAACATTTCTTTTAAATCTATTCATTCTAAAACAAAAATTTATTCGATAAATTAAATAGTCAATTCCTTGTTGTAGGTATCCGTTAATTTGTTAAACATTTCGATAACGTATAATTGTTTTCTCTTGTGTTTCCCATTTAAAGACTTGTCGAAATAATAGATCCTACTATTAGTTGATAGCGTGTTTTCCAGTTCGCTAATCGCGCTTTTGATAACGCGAGGATTGCAGTTCGAACTCGTGTTATTTGAACCCATTTTTAATTTGATTCTGCAGCATGTGCCTTGAAATATTTTCTACATTACTCGTCCCAGTACTTCAAAAGCGATGCACGTTTTTTTGTTTGACAAGTAGGAGATATCTTGCGTGTATTGGTGAGTTTTTCTGCGCTTATCCATTCTAATCAAATTCTCTTTTTAGCTCTTAGCTGGAGGCCAAATGGGCTCCTTCTTTATGTAGTCCCAACTGTTCGTTGACGTAGACCAACTGCTTTTGTCTGTAGACCGCTGCTGCAGTTACGATAACTGGGTGAATGGATATTGACTACCGTGGCGTTGATGTGCTGACTCACACCTGACGACTTGCAAGATAAACATTACGACGCATAGAGATATGTGACTCGTTTTCTTTTATGCACATCGAAGATTATTATTTAACAGCGGTTGATGTTATGAAACGCGTTCATCATACATGTTTAAAAGCTAGCTTCGCTAGTGCTTCTGGTTATATTTCATTAATTCTTACTACAACTTGGTCTACATTTAATACTTCAGCTTAACACACTTGCTATGGAGAAAACCTACATTTAATACTTTAATTTAACACACGTGCTATTGAATACTTTAATTTAACATACTTGTTATTGAGAAAATCTAAGCACTACTTTTTCCAATGAGTTTTATTACATGTTAGCTATGAAATGCGCACTTCGTGGATCCATTATAAAATTTGTCCTTTACAATATAACTTAAATTTAATACTTTTCTTTGTCCATGTGAATCAAGAAATTTTAATTTATTTTTATTGTTAATAGATAATCGTGGGCGACGTGTTTTTTTGTTTTTTTTTTGGTATGTAGGCGAATCCCTTTACTCACCGCGGATGGTAAGTAGCCTGGTATTTACTGTTCTTTCGGCTACGTCTAGGTACGCAGCATAAATTCTGTTTAGAAAACTCGAAACGAGTTAAGGAAGAAAGTTGTTTGTTCTTGTAAAGTTGATGAACTCCTGCCTAGTTCTGCTTCCTTTCCTAAGGTGGATACTCCTACAGCCAATGCTGTTCTCTTTCCTAACTGTGATACTGCAAGTCCTCATCCAACGTCGATAAAGTTTTAGCTGCTTCTACCCCTTTATCTAACCTAACTGTCGCGTGCTCTGCTTGTGTTTCTCTTCGTAAGGTTAATTCTCGTACAGCCAATCCTTTTCTTCTTCTACCGTTGATATTTTGACAACCTATGATGTTTCCTTTTCTGCCGTTGACTTTCTTACCACCAATCCTAACAACAAACAGCGTCTTTCTATGACGCGTTTTGAGTTTTCTAAACTACCCGTGCCACCTCCTATACCGCGTGCTGCAACTGTCCTACACCCCTTGCTGTCCCTGTTTTGCGGTAAACTGACCATAAAAAGCACAAATTTGTCTATGCTCAGTCGGTAGAGCATAAAATTCTTAATCTCAAGGTCGTGGCTTTGAGCTCACGTTGTGCGCCAGAATTTATGCTACGCACCTAGACGTAGCCGGAAGAAAAGTAAATCACAGGCTAACTACCAACCGCGGAGAGTGGGCGGATTCGCCTACATACCAAAAAAAGCAACAAAAAAACACGTCGCCTACGATTATCTATTACCAATAAAAATTAATTAAAACTTCTTGATTCACATGGACAAAGAAAAGTATTAAATTTAAGTTATATTGTAAAAAACAAATTGTAAAATGGATTCACGAAGTGCGCATTTCGTAGATAACATGTAATAAAACTCATTGGAAAAAAGCAATGCTTAGATTTTCTCAATAGCAAGTATGTTAAATTAAAGTATTCAATGTAGATTTTCTCAATAGCACGTGTTAGTTAAATTAAAGTATTAAATGTAGGTTTTCTCCATAGCAAGTGTGTTAAATTAAATTATTAAATGTAGACCAAGTTGTAGTAAGAATTAAAGAAATATAACCAGAAGTACTAGCGAAGCTAGCTTTTAAAAATGTATGGTGAACGGGTTTCACAACATCAACCGCTGATAAATAATAATCCTTGATGTGCATAAAAACAAGTCACATACCTCTATGCGTCGGGATGCTTATCTTGCAACCCGTCGGGGTGAATCAGCACAGCAACGCTACGGTAGTCAGGCCATCGTAACTGCAGCAGCGGTCTACAGACAAAAGATGTTGGTCTACGTCAGCGAACAGTTGGACCTACATAAAGAAAGAACCCATTTGGTATCCAGCTAAGAACTAAAAAGAGAAACTGATTAGAATGGATAAGCACGGGAAAACTCACCAATACACGCAAGATACCTCCTACTTGTCGAACAAAAAAACGTGCATCGCTTTTGAAGTACTGGGACGAGTAATGTACAAAATATTTCAACTCACAAGCGGCAGAATCAAATTAGAAATGGGTTCAAATAACACGAGTTCGAACTGCAATCCTGGCGTTATCAAAAGCGCGATTAGCAAACTGGAAAACACGCTATCAACTAATAGTAGGATCTGTTATTTCGAAAAGTCTTTAAATGAAAAACACAAGAGAAAGCAATTGTACGTTTTCGGAATGTTTAACAAATTAACGGATACCTAAAACAAGGTATTGACTATTTAATTTATCGAATAAATTTTTGTTTTAGAATGAATAAGATTTGAAAGAAATGTTCTGATTGCGCGTACTATTGTAACGAGGTAAAAATACAGGATGAGGTTTTGAATAAAAACAGAAGCTAGGTAAATGAAAAACGAATTACCACAAAAAACGACGTATTTGAATCTATCGTCGAAAATTAACGTAACAATATATCCAGAGTAGCTCTAAAATACCAATCATTGTTTTAGCTATTAAACGTATGAATAAATATTTAATTTTTATGACAATTCATGGCAAGTGTAGACTACCTGGAGGTGCTGTTTACAAATTACATCTAATCCTTTTTGTTTAAAAATATTATAAAGATTGGAAATATACCGCAATCTACATTTTCAAGTTGTCCTTTTTCATGCAAACTTAGGAGAACCTATATTAGGAGATGCAGTTTTGACCATATGTCTTGGAAAATATCATATATTAATTTCCAGCGAATGCCCTTATAGTTTGAGATAATTCAGATAATTAAACCCACGATTATTTATTAACAATAAAATTAATTAAAATTTCTTGATTCACATGGACAAAGAAAAGTATTAAATTTAAGTTATATTGTAAAAGACAAATTGTAAAATGGATTCACGAAGTGCGCATTTCGTAGATAACATGTAATAAAACTCATTGGAAAAAAAGCAATGCTTAGATTTTCTCAACAGCAAGTATGTTAAATTAAGGTATTCAATGTAGGTTTTCTCAATAGCAAGTGTGTTAAATTAAAGTATTAAATGTAGACCAACTTGTAGTAAGAATTAAAAAAATATAACCAGAAGTACTAGCGAAGCTAGCTTTTAAACATGTATGGTGCACGGGTTTTACAACATCAACCGCTGATAAATAATAATCCTTGATGTGCATAAAAAAACGAGTCACATACCTCTATGCTTCGGTATGCTTATCTTGCAAGCTGTCGGGGGTAAGTCAGCATAGCAACACGACGGTAGCCAGGATCCATTCACCCTGCCATCGTAACTGCAGCAGCGGTCTAGAGACAAAAGATGTTGGTCTACGTCAACGAACAGTTAGGCCTACATAAAGAAAGAACCCATTAGGTATCCAGCTAAGAGCTGAAAAGAGAAACTGATTACAATGGATAAGCACGGGATAACTCACCAATACACGCAAGACACCTCCTACTTGTCGAACAAAAAAACGTGCATCGCTTTTGAAGTACTGGGACGAGTAATTTAGAAAATATTTCAACTCACAAGCGGCAGAATCAAATTATAAATGGGTTCAAATAACACGAATTCGAACTGCAATCCTCGCGTTATCAAAAGCGCGATTAGCAAACTGGAAAACTCGCTATCAACTAATAGAAGGATCTGTTATTTCGAAAAGTTTTTAAATGGGAAACACAAGAGAACGCAATTATACGTTATCGGAATGTTTAACAAATTAACGGATACCTAAAACAAGGTATTGACTATTTAATTTATCGAATAGATTTTCGTTTTAGAATAAATAGATTTGAAAGAAATGTTCTGATTGCGCGTACTATTGTAACAAGGTAGAAATACAGGATGAGGCTTTGGATAGAAACAGAAGCTAGATGAATGAAAAACGAATTACCACAAAAAGGACGTATTTGAATCTATCGTCGAAAATAAACGTAACAACATATGCAGAGTAGCTCTAAAATAACAGGAATCATTGTTTTAGGTATTAAACGTATGAATGAATATTTAGTTTTTATGACAATTCATGGTAAGTATTGACTACCTAGAAGTGCTGTTTACAAATTACATCTAATCCTTTTTGTTTAAAAATATTATAAAGATTGGAAGTATACCGCAATCTACATTTTCAAATTGTCCTTTTTAATGCAAACCTAAAAGAACCTATATTAGGAGATGCAGTTTTGAACACATGTCTAGGAAAATATCATATATTAATTTCTAGCGTATGCCCTTATAGTTTGAGATAATTCAGTTAATTAAACCTCATATAATGCTCACCCATACTAATATTCTTGACTAAAACTATGCATTTTAAACTTAATTTACTGGCATTAAATGACTAGTACGCCATTTTTGTTTTAAATTAGCCACTGGATTTCATATAAGCTTAGCAACTGCAACCGAAAAAGTTTACTACTAGTAATAAAATTTAGTGTCTATTGAAAAATAAATGATTCATATTCTTCAGAGTGTTATTGAAGGCATTAAAGAAAGATCGATCTACAATTTGTTCAGAACAAAGTGGTGCTCCCATAACACATTTTGTTTAATAAATAATTTTTCTGCTTTTTAATCTATATTTCCAGAGCATTTATAAAAATGATTTTGGCTTACCCTTGATGTGTTGGCATAAATTAAATCAGAAATGCAGATTTAACAGACTGAGCTACGTATGATCGTATTTATATAATAGTTAACTTAGGAATATTTTGTTGATTGAACGTTATTTCTATCTCACCTACACTCATATAAAGTTTATATAGACCGAACTACAATGCCTACATTTCTTCTGAAAGCCAATTCGTGTCTTTCCAAACTATTCTTAAGGAGCGTTTTTTCGTTAGCCATTGTTGTAGTTTCGCCCTACTTTGCATATTATCTAAGGATCCCAAAAAAAATACATAACAAGTTTTGCAAAACAGAATTTCTAAATTTGTTGGGAAAGTACACTTCTTCAGTTTGATACGGATTACTTTCGGAAATTGTTCTACAAATTACTATTTTACCTTGATTAAAAGCAAGAGCAGGCCCATAAATGAAAACTGGTAACGATACAATTACCGTTAAGATGTAAATAGCTGAAGCCAGTTTTCTCACTTTCCTATTAAATCTAATTTCAAAATACTCATAAGCGGTAGTAAGTTGCAATTTATGAAAAACTGGTAGAAAAATGTAGTTCATCGAAAGTCCCATTATTATCCAAGATATCCACATCATCCAGTACTGTATTCCATACAGATATACTTCAGCTGGTAAACCTACTAGTGTAAGTGATGAAAGCGAACTAAAATTAAAGTAATTGGTTAAGTATTTTAATTCTTATAAGCTTACCTAGCAACTAGTGAAAAAGTCACAGGAAGCACTGCCATATTTTTTCCACCAAGAAAATAATTTGTTATTGTATTTTCTCCTTTCTTAATAAATCCAAAATATATTCCCACAAGTGAGCTACCAATTAGCATTACACTGAAGAAAAAGTAATCTACCCAAGAAAATGTTAAGTATTCCATTGCTAAAAAGACTCGATTTTATAAAGAGCACATAGGGAATATGAAAGTCACTATAAAACTAACAGGTACATATTTCGTACTAGTAAATTTGTCTAATGGCCTTCCTGTAGTTAATTTATTTCAGACGTAAGTCGACTTGTGAATGAATTGTTTAGTATTTATGGAAAATATGAGTTGTGAGAACTAACTCCGTTTGTTTTTTTTTGTTGTCCCCAAAATATAAGGTAATTTGTGAAAATAGTATCTTGGAATAAGGTTTTTAACTTTAAACTTAAAATGCAATCTGATTTAATACACTGTACAGACAACATTTAGCTATCTGAATCGTATTGTTTAAAGTTCAAAAGGATTTATAAATTTATTGTAAGTGTAATTGCATAATTTCTGTACGAATTAGAATACTGGATTTTAACCTACTTAAAACTAATACATATTAAAGTATTTTCAAACGCAATAAAACTGGTAAATGCTTTACCCTACAAATGGCATAGATCAAACGCATGACGAAAAGATTAGAAATTTCAACACAGAACCAAAACGATATGCTAATATTATGCAGACACTCCTCTTCTAAATGGAAATACTTTATCTTTTATCTTATTTCCGCCCACCATAAAATCTTTAAAGTATTTATTGCTTTGATTGATTTTAAATTAGTAAATGAAAGAGTCACAAGTGAGTTCCACAAAAACTGACGTATTTGGGTGTTGAGAACTTCTTCTTTACAGACCTAGAAGAAAAAAAGAAACGAAATTTAAAACAGTATTGACTAGGAACGCGCCTCGGATATGAACATGAGTGAAATTCGACTCGAGTTATGAGTTGAGTTAACCTGTTTGTTTCAAGTCGAGCTTCGAGTCATACTGAAGAAATTAGTACTCGAATCAAATTTGAATTTCGGACTTTGCTTGAGCGCATCGGACTAGTCTAACGAAGTATAAAATTTTTTGTCGTACTGCAATTTAAATTAGCGTAAGAATTTTTGAAAAAAGGCATATACAAAATAAAAATATTATTTTCTCATGATTTATTTACT
This sequence comes from Platerodrilus igneus, assembly GCA_036346225.1. Taxonomy (NCBI): domain Eukaryota; kingdom Metazoa; phylum Arthropoda; class Insecta; order Coleoptera; family Lycidae; genus Platerodrilus; species Platerodrilus igneus. Next base: position 566,988 of record JARFIW010001382.1, read on the forward strand.
TTCAGGCTATTAATTAAACGCAAAAATTTGTTATTTTGTAACAAAGAAAAACAATCAATTGTTTGTCTTGTAACGAATTAAATTTTGTTCCTAGCTAGTTTACGCCTTTTATAATTATTAATTTACGATTATCCTTTACGATGTTGAAAGCGTATATTTCTATTCCATTAATATAATATTTATCGGTTGTCGTGTAGAGCTCCATCTGTGTTTATGGGTTTAATGTAGCATTTCACTTCCCCTAATATTCGCTAACGTGTTGATGCAAGAATTCGGTCCACTGTGCTTGCTCGCGTAGAAAGTATGTTTATTGTTTTAGTCTATTTTAAATTGAGGATGTAATCAGATAGACAATTTTTGGACGCGTGGTCGAATAGTTTTTGTTGGAAAGATGCAGTCCGACAGGCATGTGGCCTGGAGGAGGAGAATTCCTTTAGTCTTTGAAGTGGAAACCATCACTGGGGTACAGGCTAGAGAATTAAGAAGAACCTTTTGTTTAGTATTCTTCTTTAGTCAGTCGACCCTTAAGATGATTTATAGAATATGGTTTTGAAGTATCATCGCGGTATGTAATTATTTCCATTTTGAATTTAAGTTAATGCTACTTGATTTTTGGAGTGCAAGTTTTAGTTGTAGAGTATGGCAAAGTTTTAGTTACTAATAAGTATTGCAAAGTTTTTGGTTATTAAATATTTCAAATTGAAATGTTAAGGTGCCTTTGTCGTGAACAACAAAAATTTAAGCGTTCTTTTCGAATGGAAATTAAGTTTGAAATCCGAAGCACATATGAAGGACGAGCAGTTATTGTTAGAGTTGAATACGAGAATTGGTGGGCGATGGTACAAAGTTCATTCTTGAATAAATTGGTAAATATTTGCTACCGGAATTATATAGATGTCATGCGAACTTTTATGGTGAGTGATTTCTTTATTCAGTTCTCGCTAAACTAAAACACTACAGAAAATATTGTGGTTGTTTTTTTTTGTAAATTTATACAGTAATTTAAATTGGTGTAAATATTTTTTTGTTCAATATTTAACAGTTTGAGTAAATGTTCGTAAGAACGTTGAAAATTTAAAGATAAGTTTCAGAAAATCGTAAAGGTTAAACAAGAATTTGTTTGTAACTTAACAGGTGACATTTTTGCGCTTGTTTGTCACATTTTATAATCCAGTTTTTTTTTTACTCGAAAGTATAATAATACACAGATTATTTTATACCATTAGGCTAGTCGATTTTTCGTTCAAATAAATTTTTATAAATATCTAAATTCAATCTTACATGAAATGAGTTCCAATTATTTATCATAATTGTTTGTAAACCAAAACAGAATCCTTTTTCGGTAATAATTAAACAGTGGTTACGTATTATTAAAAAACACAATATCTTCTTTAAATTACTTTGATAAATAATTAAGATCCTTGAAATGCACTTAAATATTAAAAGATTATGTATAATTACTCTGATAGCTTGATTACAAAAAACAATAGTGTGTATGAAGTTGTATAAAATATGTAGATATGTTTCTTTAGCCAAATAAAGAATGGATTATGTTATTCTAAATCTTATTTTTATTGAAGTTGATAATAGTTTCTCACAATTGATACAAACAAATTCATAAAATTCATGAGTATAGAAAGAAATACCACCAACATTTTCTTGGTAAGATAATTTAAGGTTATATTTTTGAATTGTTAATTTTTGAAATTTTTTGTGATCATTTGACTAGGCTCTAGTTAAGCCCTAGTTCTATGAATTTCTTGAAGTGGTTATATTTTCAGACAGTACGAAATCATCGTTCCAATTCAAACTTGCAGTGTTAAAAGTATGTAAGAATGATGTTTATTCGTTTTGATTGTTCAGAAGATGTTTTTTTTTCTTTTCGAAGATTTCCGTATCTTATCTTCGAATTGTCAGACCTTACAGCTATTAATAAGATACGGTGGCCTCCATGATTTTTTTTTTGTATACCAACCTACGACCCCTGCTCATAGCTATGCCCTAAGTTGAAGAAGTTTACCCGGCTGGAAGATCTTATTCGAGGGTCCTTCTGTACGAAAAGCTGCTTTCCATCCATTTTACCCTGTGCTTGAATTTTAGACAGGAACTCCCTCTAGTTTCTAATAACCCTGCCATCTAAAAGGTGTAGTATTTACGTTAAAAAAATCAGGTGTAGCAGTCTTTTTGGTATATTTTTTTGCATTGGCCACCTGAGGAACTGCCCAACTCATAAAAATAACTTAAAGCTGTAATAAATGTACTGTGCATACGAAATTCAAACATAAAGAGTAGAAAAATTTAGAAACTAAAGAAGAAATTTCTCCATAGTGCCTGAGAAACATCAACCTGAATAGTAAAAGGTAATGCAAAATCGCGACAGAAAAGTATTGGTGCTGATACTAAATGTTGTTTAAGAGCTAGGAATGCAGACTGACAATCAGGAGTCCAGGAAAAAGGGACACTCTTACGAGTAAGATCAGAAAGTAGAAGAGTAACAGTGGCAAAATCTGGAATAAAGCGACGGTATCAACTGAGGATGCCAATCCGTCGACGGACTTCTCGGACAGAGGAGGGAGGATAGATACTAAATATAGAAAAAACTTTTTTAGGATCGGTAAGTAGACCATCTCGGTTAACGACATAACCGGGGTTCCGGAGTTCGGGAAGACAGAAATAACATTTATCTTAGCAAACAGTAAGCCTAGCTAAGAAACAAAGAGAAAGAACAAGGTTGAGGACTCAGAAGTGTTTGTCGAAGGAGGGAGTAGCGATGATGATATCGTCAAGGTATGCTATGCAAAACTGTTCCAGGTCACAACAGATGACCTGATCGATAAGTCGTTGGGAAGTGGTAGGAGAAATATGATAGCCAAAGACATGCGACAAAATAGATAAAGGACTCTCTGGGGCACGGTGAAAGTAGTATGGGTTTTGAATCGGAAGATAGGAAAATTTGCCAGTAGGTGGAGCGGATATCTAAAGAAGAATGAAAACGAGCATCACGGAGACGGTCTACGAAAATGGAGGTATATGGGAGTGGGTAGACGTCTTTCTGCGTTACTTGTTTGACCTTACGAAAAACGGCACAGAACCTATAGGACTAAACTTTCTTCTTTACCATAATAATGGGGTTAGACCACGGATTGGTAGACGGTTTAATAATTCAGATGCGGAGAATCTCGTCGAGTTCGGAAAGCGCAACTTTGAGGAGCGTAGGAGAAAGAGGGTTGTACTGTAACTTGATAATTTCTGCCAAAGTACAAATATGATGTTGTACCAAAATAGTGCAAAAGCGGTAGTAATTGAATGGTCCAAACAAAGTTTTTGCTCGAAAATTGATTAGGATCGGAAGTGATGGTAGCTAAAGAGGAAGGAGAAGCAAAAGTTAATAACTCGTCACAGAAATTAGGTGCACATTGTACAGACCTCCAAAAGTCAACACCAAAAATGAGCTTGTAGGAAACTTCAGGAATTACGAGGACATCAAGAGTAATGACCGATTTCTAAAGGGTTATACCAAGGGAAACCAAACCTAAAATGGAATATTTAGAATTATCCGCAAGACTTCAGAAGGACAAAGGGGGTGATTGGAGATATAGGTTTAGTGAATGTAAATTGCGACAACCAGGATCGCCAAGGGTGGTGCGGGTGGCCTCAGAATTAAGGAGACCAGTAAACGAAATGCTAAAAATTTTTACCTGTAAAATGTAATAAAATTCGAGATTAATTGTTCATTAAGGTTTGGGAATGGAGAATCTGAGACCAACCGATTAACCTAAGAACCCTATCGTCGGTTAAGGGTATGCGTACAGTTATTAGTCACGCCTTATGACCGCACTCATAACAATGTAGCACTCGAGGACGTGAACAATAAGGAGAGAGATGGCCAGCTTGGTCAGAGTTAAAACAAATGACTGGGCTAAACATAGTAGATTTGATACGAAGAGGAGTGATTGAGGAAAATTAGTTCTACCGGTAGGTGGGGCGCGTATACCAGTGAGGTTAGGTCTATTCGTTGTAGTATAAGGGTATACCATGGACGGTAGCCTGTAAGTAGAAACAGGTTTGGTTGGGTTGGAATAAGAAAACTAAACTTGATAGGTAGTGGTAGTAACAGCTGGAGACATGGCACGGATGGTTTTAGAACGCGGAGTACCCTTATTATGAGCATACGCTCACGAAAGTTTCAGTAAATCAGAGGTAGTGTTAGGAGATGGTTGTCAAAATGTCTCCACAGAATATTTACTGAATTCCTAAAGCAGATTGGTAGTACGGAGCCAAATTTGCGCGTAATACCCCTAATTGTTGTACTTCTGATAGGGGAACAAACAATCGTGTAAATAAACATTGCATGATAGCTGTGTACAACCCAATGGTTTCGTAGGACCTGCGGTTGTGGAGTTTAGTTTATCGAGCAAGCATTTCTTATAAAATATAGACAAAAATTCGGCTCTTAATAAGTGGACAACGTCTTGCCAATAAGTGAGGAAATCTTGGTGTTCGCGAAAGATAAGTAGTGCCTTCCCTGTTAGTAGTTTTGAAGTGCCAATAAAAAGTTCCTGATAAGAAATATTTCAAGACATGCTAAGTACTTCTATGTGGATCAGAAATTCAAGTAGAGAGTCTTCCCCAGAGAATGAAATATTTAATTTGACAACCGGGTACCATCTAGTAGCAGTCATAGAATTTGGGGCAGTGGAAGTATCTATGTTTGAATTAAAAATTAAAAAAACGGTAGTTCATCCATAGTGGCCGCAAGAGTAGGAGCATCATTTGGACTAGAAGACGGTTACTGGGTATTATCAGCGACAGCGACACTTTTCAACTTATAAAAACATCATAGTTAATTGAAATAATATGCAAGCTAATTGGAAGATTTATCTAAAAAAATAAATAGTGAATGTTAAAAGTATAAAAGGCGGCCTGTTTAATTTATTAATATTTTAGACCGTGAAAGCAAATATTGACGAAAACGGGATATTTATTTAAAAGAATGTGGGAAAGCTTTAACGTATGGAAATTAATGTAACAGGCTGTTTTTCAAAGAAGTAATTTTTGAAATTCCGCGAGATAGCTTTTAGGTCCTTGGAAGCGTCTTTTCGAAAAACTTTATTTAAGAACTACAACTTTCAAAAATAATTGTATTACATCAATTACCTACAGACTTGTATGATTCACAAACAACTTAAACACTTATACTCTTAAAGTTCAAGTCAAACTAGGTTGAATTAATACAAGTTACTATTTTAAGTAATCAATAATTAATTGTGAATAGCTTTGAAGTCTAACAATGTGAAAGTTACAAGAATCCAAGCCTGACTGACTTCTCTCATTCAACATAAAGGCTTTCATTTCACATGGTACTGGTTTTTATGAAAAAGTCTACTTGATAGCAGTTCTATTGTTCTTCATCTAATTGTATCAATTTGCGACTGTGTTACAAAGTAATGATCTCTTTTTCTATTGTTAGTATGAATTCGGTGACACTCATTACCTGAACATTCCATAAATACAATGCACCATTCTACTTTTATAAAATAATTATTACATTTATTGTTAAATACATATTAGTATAGGGATATGTTACTCTTCCCCTCTTAGATAAAAAATCAAGTGTTGATTACTTAATTTTTAAAAAATTGATTGCTCGAAAAGGATCAACAGTTGTTGTTTTAATCTTATATCTAATGTACATTTTGTCTACCAAGTATACAACTATTAACAATATTAAAATTATCAATACAATTTCTCAGACACTAATATTGTTGTATTGTAACTTTGGCACTTTTATGGTATTTAAATGTTTTTATAGTTGTCCGTTAATTTCACTGCGTGGTTGAGGTCGTCTAAATTCAGATGCTCTAGATGCATCGGCTTCTGGCTAATTTCGTTATTTTTGATTGGAGCGTTTTGATTTGTAACTCGGGTAGATTTGCAAATTTCTTCGTCACTGCTGGATTTTGACACGCTTGGATGATTTCATTTTTTAATTTTAGATAGCAATCTTCTTTGATGGTGATGACTTTGCTTCCAATTAAGGCTAGGCTGTATTCGTACTTGTAGCAGTTTGCAATCTACTTGTTATTTGTAACCTTCTAAATTTTGTACTAATTTTGTCACACAATTCTCATAACGATTAGAGAATCGTAATAATTGCACTTCGCAAGGGTTACCTGTTTAAATAGCTGTTGTCCTTATCGATTGACGCAAATATTAGCCGGGTGCCATTTCTTTGCATTTTTAATTTGTGAATCCATACCTAAGTTCATTTAGGGAAAGGAACTTGTTCTTAGGGACAATAAATTGGTATTGACTATTAACTTTTATAGGGGTTGACTTCTACGATTGGAATTTCTGTCAGAAATGTAATTTCGTGATTGTTTACGTAGCCCTTTACTATGGTTATTTTTTCAAATACAAGTATGTTAGATTTCGTTACCTCGAAAGGTAATTTGCTATGGGTTATTAACGATTTGATTCTTATTAATTCTTTCAATAAATTAAGCAGTTTGATAATACTAGGATGCACGGTATTTACTTTTGCAAACGTTACAGCATTTTCTAACGTGGATAAAATCTGCTGAATTACCGTGAGGGCGGCTTCCGTTTGGTTAAATTTTGTGTTAGAAGTCATTAAACTGCAAATTCCTAATATTGCGTTTTGCATACTATTTTCAAGAGTTAATATTTTATATGTTATACTGTGCTGGTTATTTATTAATTTTCGGATGGATTATTAAATTTTACTATTGTTAATTAAGTTAGAAAAAATTTAGATCTTAGCGACAGTGTTTATGCCATTCTGGTTGTCAATCAATTATTGTATTGCATTGTGGTATCGTTTAGCATCTTGGTTATCTAAATTACCAATAATAGCTTTTACAATGTTACCTAAACCATTTATAAGTCCTCTTTTTTGTCTTGTAGTTTATTCTGTCGGTATGAACCGATTGAATTTGTCGTCTGTTTCTTTATATATTTCATTATACTTTTATAGTTAGGCATTTCTAAAACGTAATCGTTTTCAAATCTGGCCGTGTGCATTGAGACTTTCAATCTGTCGTAATTGTCTCTAACTATACAAACTTCTCGTTTTAATTCGGTTAAGTCCAATTTTGGTGTGTCAAAGTCCAATAGTCTACTGTGCTTTGCATACTTCCCAATTTTACTGGTAGTATACCGTGGTTGTTTTATAAGTTTTCTAGTAATATTCCGCTGTCGTCTGATCTTTTTAAAGGTGAATCTTTGAAGAGTCGGCGATGTTGTACGCAGCATCGGTTTGGGCGGAAGGTTGTAAGGTTAAGGAAGGTAGACAATTGGCAAGCGTCCAGAAAATCACGACGGTTAAGGCGGCGAGGGCATACAGGATCACCTCCACGGAAGCGGTACTGGTCATCAGTAGGATTCTTCGAGTTCGATATAAAGGAAATTAAAGATCGCAGAATTATCGATACGAGGGGAGGACAGAATATGATCGAAGCTTTGGCCTAGGTGATATGGAAGTTGAGAGGAAAATAGTCGTTTCGGAATTAGGACACCCAGCGGATGTTAAGGGGATTCAGTTTGCAGAAGGAAATGAAAATGAAAGCGGCGTTAGGATCTATACGGATGGTTCACGGATGGATGACGGGCAGGCAGGCGCAGCGTTTGTTGTGTACATTTCCAAACAAAACTCGCGGATTGGAGCACCATCAATGCGAAATGGTGGCTCTAATGGAAGCTATAGAGTATGTCATCAACCACTCCGGCGCCAGTGGGTACTCTATCATCAGCGATACTAAATCCGTCTTAGTAGCCCTCTCGAACATGCTTACCTCGACCGATTTCAGGGGGATGTCTGGAAGATAGCGCGCATAGCGCTAGGTTTTCGGGATTTGAAGTTCTTTTGTGTCAGGTTTCACCAGGGAAAAAAGGGGAACGATAGGACCGACAAGTTGGCTAAGGAGGCAGCCACAGGGGAGTTTCGTTTATCATATTCGCTAATACCTAGGTAGCTAATCAAAAGGAATCTGCTAGAAAAATCGATTAGTCAGTGGAAGGAAAGTTGGAATAACGCCACCACAGGTAGATTGACACATAGGTTTATTTCAAGCATAAGGGCTAGGGACAAAATGGAGGTTAAATTTGATCACGAAATGGTGCAGCTCGTTACAGGTCATAAGGCGCTGAAGGCATATTTGAGGAGGTTTGGTCTTGAAAACGAAGACGGTTGCGAGTGCGGCCAGGGACCGGAGAGTGCTTTACAAGTGCTCTTCGATTGCCCCATCGAGGCTTCAAATAGGGAGTTAGCTGACAGAAAGCTGGCTATCGAACGCTTAAAACGGCCTAACAACTTGGAGGAGGTCCAGGAAGTCGCGAACCAGAAGACGTTCTGGATCGCGCTTAAAGAATTTGCAGGTAGGGTGGCTAGGCTTGAGGTAAATAATAGGGCTTAGGGAAATAGCAGGACGGATATCAGGCGATGACGAACTTGGCGCGAAAATTGGCTCGATTTGAATTTTAATGTTGCGTACATATAGTAATATTTTTAAAAAAAACGTTTTTATGTGTGTAGGCGCTAGCCGATATAATGCTCATACGAGTGCACCTGATAATGGTGATGCTTTTGCGAATTTATGCACTGTTTACATGTTTATGCTTATATAGATGTTTATTTATTTATATACTTATATTTGTTATACTTATATTTTACATTTATTTTTATTTTGCATGCACTTTATTATTCCGTGGCTTGATTTGTTTTGTTTGATGTTCTGTCGCCTATTTTTGGTTGCAACATCTATGGGAGGGAGGACTGTTATTATAATACAAATCAGTTAGGGAATGATAGGAAAAGCTAGGGACGGATTTACTTGCATAAGCATTGATTTTTATTATAAGTAAATTTTGCAGTTAATTTTGAACAAACACGTTTTAGTGTGTTAGCGTTAGCCAACATAATGCTCTACGGGTGCACCTGATAACTTATGGGATGCTTCTTTGTTATTCTATGCCCTGTTATATGCGTATATGCTTAATGCTTTGTTTAGATATTTGTATATTACATTTTATTCCTGTATTGTACATTATATATTTTACTGTTCTGTCGCTTGATTTGTTTTGTTTGGCGTTTTGCCTGTTGTTGGTCATATTATCTGTAGATAAACAGATTGAAATTAGAATGAGTCAGTTAAGAAACGATAGTGAACATTAGGGATGAATTTAGGTTGAAGGTGAATAAATTATTTAGACCAGGGAGGACGACTTTGTAAATTTATAGAGCAGGAACAAATTGCTGGATTCACTATTAATATATTTGGCGTATGGTTTGAAATTTGAATCCATTTGTAAAATTAGTTAACTAGATTTGGATAGTTTTAAGATGACCCTTCAGGTCGCACCGGTAAGCAGAGTTGGCGGCTGCAATCCGGTATTACGGATCCCTCCCCTTTCATTTTTGCTTGTGTCTTGTTGATAGTACACACTCTAAAGTCAACGCTAAGGATACCATTATTTAAACTCCAATTTTAGTTTTAGTTTCAGTTTGTTAGTTTTTTTTATTTAGGATGGATTAATTTTGAAGTTAAATTAAAATCAAAGCATGTTCAATTTCGCGTTTAAGCCTAATGTAATACCTTCGGCTGGAGCATTGGGGACGTGGTCGCAAGCAAAGCGGCCCTTATTCACAATATAATGTCGTCTGATTTGGAAGATTGGTATTATAATATGAATCAGTTAGCAAACGATGGGGAAAGTTAAGGACGGATTTAGACTGAAGAGGGGACGCCTTTGTAAATTTATAGAGCAGGAACAAATAACTGGATTTGCTATTAATACATTTGGCGTTTGCTTAGAAATTTGAATTCATGTTTAAAAATTAGTTAGCTAGATTTGGATAGTTTTAAAACGACCGACCCTTCAGTTCGCACCGGTAAGCAGAGTTAGCGGCTGCAGTCCGGTATTACGGATCCCTCCCCTTCTAGTTTTTGAAGTGTCTTCTTGATCAGACACACTTCAAAGTCAACAATAGGGGATACCATTATTTAAACCCCAATTTTAGTTTTAGTTTGAGTTTATAGATTTTATTTAGGATCGATTAATTTTGAAGTCAGACGAAAATTGAAACAACTTTAATTTTGCGATTAAACCCTATGTAGTGCCTTCGGGTAGAGCATTGGGGACGTAACCGCAGTCGTAGCGGCCCTTATTCACATTATACTGTCGTCTGATTTGGATGTGACTCCATGGTATAGTAGGTATGCGTGTGCCTATTACGCCCAAGGTCTCGTGTTCGAATCCCGACACGGTTCGCTTGAAAAATGTTAAGCGAGCATTTTTGACAAAAAGATACGCCTTCGTTCGTATGAAAGGTACAATGAAGGTTCCGTCTGTGTGTGCTGTCACGCACGTTAAACATCCCTACTTTGCATGGAACAGCAAGGGATCGGCGAAATTCAACATTTTCTAGGTAAAAAGACTCACTTCCCGGCTAATGCAGTACCTTCAAGTGGAACATTGTAAAATCAAATGTAGTTTCGTCTGATTTGGCGACTCCTTGGCGTAGTTGGTTTGTGAGTGACTACTATGCCCAAGGTCCCGGGTTCGAATCCCGACATGGTCCGCTTAAAAAATGTTAAGCGAGCATTTTTCACAAAAATTCGCCTTTGTTCGTATGAGAGGTAGAATGGAGGTTTCGTCTGTGTGTGCTGTCACGCACGTTAAAGATCCCTACTTTGCTTGGAGCAGCAAGGGTTTGGTAAAATTCAACATTTTCTAGGTAAAAGACTCGCTTCCTGGCTAATGTAGTAACTTCGGGTGAAACATTGGAAAATCAAATGTAGTGTCGTCTGATTTAGCGACTCCGTGGTGTAATTGGTTTTGTATGACTACTATGCCGAAGGTTTCGGGCTCGAATCCAGACACGGTTCGCTTGAAAAATACGCCCTAGCTCAGATGAGGTAAAATGTAGGTCTCGTCTCGTGTGGGAGTGTTGTCTCATGTGTGTGTTGAATTTTACCAACCCTTGCTTTTCCAAGTAAGTTTTTCTGCAAAATTCAAAATTTCCATGTAAAAGGAACTCGTTTTCTGACCAATGTAGTACATTCGGGTGGAGCATTGGAAAATCAAATGTAGTGTCGTTTGATTTACCTGGGCGGAAGTTGACGTAGGGTGCTCGATATGTATCGGGTACCGACAACACTAGTGCTGCTGGGCGCGATCTAACGTTTCTAACCTAAAGCTCGACTTTTTGGCAATATATATACTTATATCATTTTACCATATGAACACTATTTGTTTTGTTTTGATTGAGTTGAAAATTTCGTCTCGGTCAAAAACTGGAATTAACTTGTGAATATTTTTATGCGATGATTTTTTACGATTTTAGACGTGGATTATATCCACTACAAAGCCTGAATCAACCTATTTTGACTTTTGGGCAAAAAGATCCAAATAAAACTACTGTATATCGTTGGTATAGTATATTCAATAGTGATTATAGTTTGCTAGCGGATGAATTTAAAGGTCGTCCAAAATAGGTTGTTGCCAGAATACATCGATGCTATGCGTGAATTAATAACGCAAGATCGTCATGTGACTTATAGTGAGATTCAGGCATCCCTAGGCATTAGTATGACAAGCATACATCCGATATTACATAAACATTTAGCTGTTAAACAGCTGTGTGCGCGTTGGATCCCACAAAATTTGCAAGAAATGTTCAAAAAATACGAGTGCGGTGTATCAAACGTAGTGTTTAACATCTACATAGGTGATGAATCTTGGATTTATTCGTATGAACCCCAGAGTAAACAGCGGCTAAATGTATGGGTCGTCGAAGATGAACGAAATCCAACAAAAGTTGTCCGCGCTCGAAGTGAATGAATTCAAGCGTGGTCGTAGTTCGATAGCGGATGAATTTAAAGAAGATTGTCCAAAATTAACCGTTCTGCCAGAAAACATCGATGCTGTATCCGAATTGATAATGCAAGATTGTTATGTGACTGGGTCTTCGAAGATGAACGAAATCCACCAAAAGTTGTCCGCGCTTTAGAGGATCGTAGAACAGTTAATTCTGCTTGGTATGCCACCATTTGTTTGCTACAAGTTTTCGTAGAAATAGAAAAAATAAACCGATGATACCGAACCAATCTCCATCAAGGCAATGCGAGCTTTCACACATCGCCTCAAACAAGTGACTATTTGAGCATCGAATTGATGGGTTATACGCCGTATGGTCTTGATTTAGCACCTAATGATTTTATTTTGTTCCCACGCGAGTTACGTTTCGGGCCTTGGGAGCGGTCTTTTTAAAAACTTTTTCCAAAACTTCGTAACAAAATTTATTTATTAAACAGATATTAATGTGGAGTTTTGACAAACTTGTATAAATTAAACTAAGTCGAAAAATAATTAATAATTGAATTAATATAAGGGCGAGTAGCCTAAGCAAACGGCATTGCTAAAGCTGAAATACTCAAGACTGACTGATGGTTTTGGGGCTCCCGGGGTATTTATGTTGTCCCTGTCTCTCACATGTCTGTGGGAATTTGCAGAGCTCATGTCTGCTTATTTCTTAATTTTATTAATTAAACATCAAATTTCTATAAATTGTGCATTTCAATCATAAAGGTAAATGTTTTATAGACGTTTAATGATAAATACAAAAATATTTAAATATATTGATAGTGTCCTGCAAGACAAAGATTTATACTTTAGGTTTCTGTTTTGATTTCTTACGAATTAAATACTTTTCTGCGACCTTAAATATGTTTGCATCACAATAATTTACTCTACGGGCGCATAAAATTATTTATTTAAAATTTATTTGTTTTGTTTGATAAAGAACGCGCCATTATATTATTACTGCGTGTCGTTATTTCTGCTTTTTTATTATTATTGATATTTATTTATCCTATTGGATTGGTTGATTTATAGTGTTTTAACACCCAAACGCCTGTGTCCTCCTTTATTTTATTTTTCTGTTATTTCCTAACCAATATTTTCTTCTTTTTCAGCGTGACGAATCGGTTTTGGGGTTTTTATTTTACAATCCCCTCAACCCTCTCCACCCAACTCTACGACTGGTTTGTTAGCACGGCATTCTTTTCTTTTCCTTTTTGGTTGTGGTAATCGGTGCGGACTACTTACGCTACTTTTGCTGCTCTCATCCTTCTCCGCACGGTATACCGTAACAATCTGCTCCTTGCGTTCTTAAAAGATCCATAATCCGTTGTACTTATCATTAAATTCACAGTACACAATTTGTGTTTCATTTTTATATTAAAAGTTTTTAGTAAGGGTATATTGCCAATAAATTGGTACAGTGTAGTTTTATGTGCTGTCTGGACTTAAAGGTTCGCTTTCTACAAAATCTAGGTAGTGGTTTTGTACAGATTTTAGTATTATTAGGGTTTCTGAAGAATCAATCAATAATCTAATTTTAGCATGTGGTATTTCTATGTGGGGTAAAATATGTTGACTTATATTATTTAAGTTTATCAAGTCTGATCGTGTATAGGGCTGTCCAGGGAAAATTTGAGTACGTGTTTCCCACATCCTCATGTTCGTAATTCTCCTAAGGGTTGTTACATTCGTAATTTTCTGAGTAATTTGCTTCGTGGTCATTAATTGAATTTGCATAATTATTCGTGTCTTCGGACATAACTTGATTACTATAATCTTATACTTCTTGATGAAGAAGCTCTTCGGAAGTAAAATTTTGTTTCTGTATATTATCGGGTTTAAGTTGAGGCATTTTACTGTGTTGTCTAGTGTTTTCCGATGACGTGTCCATAATGGTAGCTTTGTAGTAATTATTACGATTGCTACTATTATTGGTCATAGGTGAATTTCTCCATTTCGATGGACCTGCACCTTGCCGAAGTTCTAGATTACTAGAACAGGTGAAATGGCTTGCGTGTTCTAATGAGCTAAAGAGCCAAACTACAGGTCCAACCAAAGTAGTAGGGTCGTTAGTGAGGAACCAGACTAAGACAGGTCCCCGAAAGAGGGCAGCGGCTCTTTCGGTACTTAGATTGGCAGAGACCATAGGGGTCGGTATGGCAGTCTAAGACACACTACCGCGATGTGGAAGGCAACGGAAAACCACCACATTACCTCCCAAGTACACAGCGTACCTAAATTATAATAAAATGATGGCATTCTCTGTGGTAAAAGATTCCGGAGTTAAAATAGTCCCCCATTCGGATCTCCGGGAGGGGACTACTTCGGAGGATGCGATCGGAAAGTTAAGAATAAGAGTCGGGAACATTTTGCGAGTCGGAGCGTGGAATGTTAGAACTATGAAGCAAGTGGGTAAGCTAGAGAACCTAAAATCGAAATGAATAGGTTATCATTAGACATAGTAGGGATCAGCGAAGTTCGGTGGCCAGAGGCGGGGATTTTGGAGTGGAGACTTTAGGGTAATTCATACAGGAGCCGAGGAAGGAAATTTGGGTGTGGGGATAGTTATGCGGAAAAGATAGGATACTGTGTAGAAAATTACTTACAAAAGAATGAAAGAGTACTCATGGTTAGATTAGAATCTAAACCGGTAAACACAGTAATAATTCAAGTATACATGCCCACCTCTAGCTACAGTGACGAAGAGGTAGAAGCGATCTACAAAGATATCGAAGACATATTAAGACACGTAAAAGGACATGAAAATTTAATAATTACGGGGGATTTTAATGCAGTGGTAGGTGAGGGTAGGGAAGGAGCGATAGTAGGTTTATTTGGTTTAGGCACTAGAAACGACAGAGGAAATAGGCTGGTAGAATTTTGCGACAAGAACAATTTAATCATTACAAACACATTATTTCAACATCATGCTAGAAGACGATATACGTGGAAGATGCCAGGAGATATAGGAAGATATCAAATAGATTACATTTTTGTTAGACAACGGTTTAGGAATCAAGTAAAAGACTGTAGAAGCTACCCAGAAGCAGATATAGACACTGACCACAACATCGTAATTATGAAGGCCGCACTTAAATTAAAAATTTTGAAAAAAAGAAACGGAAAAAGGCACTTGGACCTACAGAAACTAAAAGAGAAAGATATTCAAGAAAGATTCGAAAAAAGGTCAAATGAATTGCTCAAAGATATCGGGAAAATATCTGATACTAAAAAAGTAGAAACAGAATGGAATAACATTAAATTCAGCCTCGACATGGCGGCCAGAGATATTCTGGGGTATACACAAAAAGTAAATAAGAAACCATGGATAACAAAGGATATCCTGAATTTAATAGAAGAAAGACGAAAATACAAAAATAAATCAGACGAAACAGGAAAACAGAGATACAAAGCCATAAAATGGGAAATTATTCGAAAATGCAGGAAAGCTAAAGAACAATGGATTGATGAAAAGTGCAAAGAGGTACAAACTAAGATGGAAGTAGGAAAGACAGATGAAGCATACAAACTAATTAGAAGCAATTTTAGGGATATAGAACCGTATAGCAAAAATATAAGGGACGCGGGAGGAAATGTCATTATAGAAAATGTAGAGAAAGTGGGTAGATGGCAAGAATATATAGGGAATTTATATGCAGGAGAAGAACTAACTGCATTAGAAAAGGAATCAGACATTGAAAATGATGATTTGGGATATCCTATACTTAGAGATGAATTTGAAATGGCATTAAAGGGTCTGAAAAATGGTAAGGCGCCGGGTACAGATAAGGTGCAAGCGGAGACTCTAAAAGCTGCTGGTCAAGCAGTAACAGAACGTCTATTCCAACTTGTAAGTTATATGTATGAGACAGGCGAGATACCCAAAGATTTCAAACATAACATCATAGTAACTATACCAAAAAAGAAAGGCGCAGATAGATGTGAAAATTTTCGAACAATAAGCTTGACAGCACACGTATCAAAAATATTAACTGGAATTGTACAAAGACGAATGGAAAAACGGGCTGAAGAAATACTAGGAGAAGACCAATTTGGGTTTAGGCGAAACAGGGGAACACGGGAAGCTATCTTAGCTCTGAGGGTGATAATGGAGAAAACAATAGAAAAGGGAAAGCGTGTATATAGGGTTTGTAGATCTGGAAAAAGCATTTGACAATGTAAAATGGAAAAAAATGTTCGAAATACTCAAAAAGATTGGAATGAGTTATAAGGATAGACGGATAGTACATAGCTTATACAAAGAACAAGCAGGAGTAATAGAAATAGAGCAGGAACGTAGAGAAGTAAACATCAGGAAAGGGGTGAGACAGGGATGTTCCCTATCCCCACTAATTTTTAACTTGTACATTGAAGAGGCAATGAATACTGTCAAATGCAGGAAAACATTTGGAATTAATATGCAGGGACAAAAAATTGATATGCTTAGATTTGCAGATGATATAGCGGTATTAGCATCTAGCAGGGAAGAGTTAGAAGCTGCTCTCAATGAAATGGAAACGGTTCTAACAGAGAGATACGGTATGAAAATTAACAAAAGTAAAACTAAAGTACTAGTATGCAAAGGAGGAAAAATAAATCAAAACAAGAATACAAATATGCAACACGAACTTACAAGAGGTTAAAGATTTCTGCTACCTAGGAAGCCAAATAACGCAAAATGGGAAAAGCACAAAAGATATAAAACAAAGATTAGCACAAGGTCGTGCTACATTTAACAAGAAAAGCAACTACTGTGCTCAAAGACCACAAACATAGAAACAAGGAAAAGATTGCTCAAAACATATGTGGAGCACAGCACTGTATGGCTGTGAAGCCTGGACAGTGGGAGAAGCGGACAAGAAAAAGGTAGAAGCCTTTGAAATGTGGTGCTACAGACGTATGATGAAGATACCATGGACAGACAAAGTTAAGAACGAAGAGGTACTAAAAATGGTAGGGGAAGAAAGAAATATGTGGAAAACAATAAAAAATAGGAGAGATAGGATGATAGGCCACATACTACGGCACGAGGGACTAGTGCGGAATATACTAGAAGCAGAGATAGGAAAAAAGAGAAGAAGAGGTAGACCTAGGTTAGACTACTGCACACAGATAGTGAAAGATGTAGGCTGTAGGAGTTTCAGGGAAATGTGTAGGCTAGCTCAGAAGAGAAATCAATGGAGGTACGCATCCAACAAGTCCCAAGATGGATAAATTAATGACGAAGAAAGTAACTGCACTTAAACATGATATTTATTATAAGCAACTACAAGCATTGGAAGGGCAATATTCTCGAAGTATGGTAATTGCGTGAAAGCATTTACTGGAAACCTATTATTTCGGCAAATGTCTAAGTGTTGGGGGATCTTGGCAGCCACAGGTTGCTTAACCCCCTTCAATAAATCTCAGTGAAATAGGGCATAATATTAGAAAACAATATAAGGGGAACCGAGCTGTATTGCTGTGTGAGAATTTCAGGGAACTATGTAGGTTAGGTTTAGAAAAGAAATAAGTGCAGGTACATGTCCAACCAGTTTTAAGACGGGAAACCCAATGACGAAAAAATAAGCGCAGATAAATCTGATGATTATTATAAACAACTAGTTGTTTGTTGTAAAATATCTGCAACTAATGTTGACTGTGCGAAAAGATATATTGGAAAAATATTAAATCAGTAAATGTTCAAGTGCTGGGGAACTTGGCAGCCACAGGCTGCTTACCCCTTCGCAACCACTGAATGTCGGAAAATAGGGTATATAATTGTAAAACAATAGAAGGTGACCGAACTGCATCTAACACGAAAGAACGGCGCCTATGATGAAAGACAACAAACATAGAACAAAAAGTTGTTGAAAGCGTATGTGTGGAGCACAGCACAGACAGTATGCCTACGAAATACGAGCAGTCTGAAAAGCAGACAGAAGAACAGTAACGGCCTTTGAAATGCCGTGCTTCAGATGTTTGAGGATGGACAGACAAAGGTAATAACAAATAGGTTATAGAAACAGTAAGGGAACAAGGATATCTTTGGGAAAAAAATATGAGAAATAGAAGGGCAGAATACGTTCTAAGGCATTTTTGGGGAATAGCATAGGATATATGACAAGCAGAGATAGGAAAAAGAGGTGGATGTAGGCCTAGATCAGATAGCGATAGATGCAGACTGTACAAATTTTGGGGAAATCTGTAGGTTAGTTCAGAATAGGAAACAATGATGGTACGCGTCTAACCAGTTTCAGGACTGAAGACCCAATGATGATGAGGTGAATTTCTGTCAGGATTTATGCCAAATGTTGGCCATGAACAGTTTGCGTTCTAATTGAAATTAAGTGTATTGTTCGTCCAGAGTTATGGAAAAGTTGAGTTGAATGTAAGTTTATGAGATTGTTGAAATTTATTGTTAAAATATCCGCTAATAACTCAGATGACACGATTATTTGCGTATCTAAGACCATCTCGTCTTATATTTTGATTTTAGTTATACGGGCGTTAGGATAAGGTTCTTCTAATTTAAGGTTGGTTCGAATCAAACTCCTTATATCTAGCAATTTCATACCAAATTGGTAGGCAGATTGTTTACTTGGCATTTCATACTAAATTGATGGGCGATTGATTACTTTCCACTCGTAAATTAATGCACTTGCTGTTAATTTACTTAAAATTAAATTTATTACCCACATATTCTTTTATATTTCCTCTTGTTTATAAAGGTTTTCTAAAATGTTTCACAGGCTGTAATGAAAATACCTAGCATGGCTTGATTACTGTCATACGTAAAAATCTAATCTAACTACAACCCTAAATTAGCTGAATTCATTTTGTTTGAATTATTATTCCCTGTTCCTCTAGTCTAATTTTCATTAAAGTTATTTAAAACATCGTTTGCTTTCTTTTCAATATTTCAAGTACTCGTTGAATAATTGTTAAAATAATAAAATGTACATAAAAAATTTTTTGCCAATTCTTATTTACTAAAATCAATATACAATTGAAAAAATGGTAAAGGAAAATAAACTAGGTACTCACAATAATTTGATTTTTTGTTCCATAGCCTTCTCTCAGTATTGGATTTTGTTGACTTTGTACCCTTTCTAATCTTTGTGTTTTATTCCAGCAAAGAATTTAACAGTTTTTCGATTTTGGAAAAATGAGTGCCCTTCTGGAATCCGCTTCGACTGCGCTAGATAGATTTTGGGTCATTGGAAGGTTTTTTTTAAACTATTAAAAAACTATCAAAATTAATTTTATTACATCAATTATTAACAGACTTGTTTTATTCACAAACTTCTTGAACGCTTATATTGTTTACGTACAAATTAAACTAAATTGAATTAATACAAGTTACTATTTCAAATAATCAATAAATTAATTGTGAGCAGCTTTGAACTCTAACAATGTGAAAGTTATTAGATTCGAAGATTGACCGTCTTGGAGAGCCTTTCTGATTTAACATGAAGCTTTTGGTTTTACATCGTTCTGTAGAAAAATGCAAACTTGCTTATTAATATATGTCTTGATAATATACAATGTCATTGTTTTTAGGTAACTATGAATAAGGCTGCTTGATAGCAGTTCCATTGTTCCTTCTCTAATTGGGTCTGTATTACAAAGTAACTATCTCTTATTCTATTCCTGGTATGAACTCGGTGACACTTATTACATCAATATTTCATAAGTACAATTTATCATTCTATTTCTATAAAATAATTATTACAGTTAATTTTGATTACATATTAGTATAGGAGATAAGTAACTAGCGGACGTTTCTGGCTTTTTGTAAAACGTGTGATTCTCTTAAACATGCGGTTTATGAACAACTAGATGGATTTTTAACCACCAGCACCATTTTAGTAGGGCAATTTTACATGCACCGGCGTGCATTTAACATTTACCAACAAGTAGGTTAGGATCAATAATGTTTAGAATACCAATTGCTCCTTTTTATCATTAACGATGCGTTTAGCAATCGAATGTTTCTGAGCTTGACCTTGTATTGCAAAAATGATCAGATTGAGATTGTGAAGATATCTTTATTCAATATTTGCAACAATTTCCTTATGAGATTCGACACTTCAGACAGTTTGGATATTAATATTACTTCCTTTAATTTGAAAATCAATTTTCTTTCCGTAACGCTGGCATGCAGTTTCTTATCAGTTGTGTGTAAGAGTTGAATGTCGGATGTGATAAACTTGAACAAATTGTAGGGATTGGTAATCGACATTCATCACACGAAACTTAACATTCCAAGCCAAAAGGCTTTTTAATAAGTGGTATCGTTGGCGCAATAAGTACGAGTGGTTTGTGATTTAACTTATTTATTGGTAGTATAACTCAATAATTTCCACATACAATTCTGGCGCACAATAGAAGAGACCTTGGTTAAATTCTGAATTAACTAGTTATTAATTACTACGTGGAGGAAGCGATTACTAAGTATTATTCGTTTGATCGATAGGCTAAGATTCACTACTAAATTTGACTGTACAATTTATTTATATAAGCAGCAACTTTTACGTTACATCCTAATGCATACAGACACTATGCATGTTCATTTTATGAATCAATAATTTATATCATATCACTTGCGAATTAACAAAATTCAGACGTTCATCACAGTCGGATCGTTCGATTTATATATCTAACATAGCTTACGGAAGTCGATAGGCCTTTCTAGAAATTACTCCAAGTACCCCGTTGGTTTGCTTTATATCGGTCAATCAATCCATTATTCGTTTAATAATTTTATGTTTCAGTTTTAGACTTTTAGGGCCATGGTTACAATTAGACTTTGATTAAAATATAGAGCAGAAGTTATGGCAGTGATTATAAAAATCAACAAGACAGGTAGTCATTGGAAATGACTTCTCCTATCTTTCAAAGTAGTAATTTGGCTTTGTTAAAGTTACTGAGGAAAAAGTTAATTTACTGAAGGTTTATAAGTAAATTTCACAAAATCCAGTCAAAGATATAAATAGTTTTCTTTAAAACTTGTCTTTGCGTAACACGTACGTTTTTGGCATACTAGAACGGATTTTATGTGAAAATTACAACGTTAATCTAGACTTTCAGGTGAAAACGTAATTGCTGTGAAAAATAAACCTATTGGAGATGCTCCTCTGCCGCTCTTTCGATTTGAGACTTTAATGTAGGAAAAGAAAAGGTTAAAGTAGTACAAAACGCCAGTAGAAGTAGCCAGAGTCGCACGCGAGTTATGTATCCCTCAATCTATATGTACCATTAATAGAAATTATTAGGAGTTAGTAAGAATTATAAAGAGTTATTAAGTTAGATGCAACATTGTATCTCAAGGATAATTAAATAAAGGTTATTAAAAGTTTACAAGTAAGTTGTGAGAAACGGATGTTTGAGATTTAAACCTTATTATTGTTGTGATCAGGTGAACTTCAATTAAACCTAAATTTTACTAAAGTCACTAAAATCCATTGCTTTGCAATTAGTCAGTAGAAAGCTACATTTAATAAATAACTTGATTTGACTTAAGTGTGTGATAAAATCCTAGAAATTGTAAAACATCGACGAACGAGAGCAGCGCATCTATTGTATTTTACTGTTTTGCTGAAAGCCATAGTTTGGTTTACCAGATGCCTTGACTAAAATAATGTTAGTTTATTTCCACACAGTAGTCGGTTTCGTTTTATGTCAGAAACTACATCACTCTTTAATGTCACGTGAAACAATTGTGGCAGGTGAATTTCATTTTTCAATTTAAAAATAAATAATGTACATGGATCAAAAACACACCTACAATAATACTGACTTACCAAATAAGAGATTATTTCTTCTTTCTATACTACAGGGTAGAAAATGGATCACAAGCTCATAAAATGGCTTAATCTAGCAAGTAAGACTTCTTGATAGAAATTTTTCCGGAATCATTCTGTTACGTGGACTAGTTATATTAAGCATCAGAAATTATGTTATACTGATACGTTGATTGAACGAATTGGTATTATTAGAAAAAATAGTGTGCATGACTATTTAAATATATTACTATCTGAACTTAACATAATTATTAAACTTTAGGGTTCACTTACTAGAAATTATTCGTTTCGAAAAAACTGCAGTTACACACGTTTTAACTGTTAAAGTTTGACGTCAGTAAATATGAACGAGTAATTCTTTATATATTTAAGAAACTTCTAGAATCACTAGCAAAGTTATAAACTTTGATAAATTTTTAAACTTATAATTTTGCTACCGTATAGAAACAAGCGCTATCTAATATTGGTGATTTAAAACAGGTATTATTTCTTGTCAAATTTGTATAACACAAAATAGGAATATTGAAGAACTAAAAGTGTTGTTATAGATAATGTAATATAACTATGGGTTTATTTTAAAAATACTAGTCTTTGTCAAAAGATAATTCTATCAAAGTTTTGTCAGCTTTCAAGAAAGTGAGAACTTTGGTACGTACTCGACGTAACTGGACGGACAATACAAGAATGACCGGGCTCAATCGGCGAGTAGGCGGTGTTTTATAATTACCAAAAATAAAGGAGAGGCCTGAAATAAAAATACACACACTTATTTATAACTCACAATAAAACATAAAAAAACTCTAATTAAAAAAAACAAATTACATAAGAACAGTAGTACCAAAAAATTGAACACAAACATAATTAATACTTATAACTATTGTACATGACATTTTAAAGAGACATAAAGCGCAGTATAACCAAACACAACAAAATCAATAACCCCAACATACATTTATCAGGAAAACAAAAAAAATCATCACTTAAAAAAGCGAACTGCAGTTTTTAGGTCACTACAAATCTTAAATTACCAAAAAAAAAACAATTCCACACTGTTAAAGTCGTCAAAGGATGGATGCTTCTTCAACAAAGAAACAAAACAGTCTTCAACATCAAAAGACGATTGATTTTCTTCAGAAAACCAAAAGTAACAAAAAGAAGCGAGGAAGAAAACAAGCAATAATCGCCAAAAGTGTCAAGCCTCAAAGTAAGCCAGGGAACAACAAGAATGCTGGATAGAGCAAAAAATCGAAATACTTCAAGTCTAGAAGCACATACCACAGATAGTGGATCGAAAAAAAATTTACCACGTCAGCACGAAGACCGACAGAAAGTAACACCAGCCACAAGAAAAAGGAGAGGAATGTGGAACAAAAGGAACGAGGAAAAAAACCAAAAAGAATAACATCAAGCAACAAGTACAAGAACCAAGAAACCCTAAGAATCGCACAAAAGAAAATAAAACAGAATCCCAGTGTAGTTATGTATTTATACGTGTGTCTATGTGTTAATGTATGAGTATGTGAGCGTGTGTGTGGGTACGTGTATGTGTTGGACCGCTTTAGTCGTCTCTTACGACAAGCAGGTCGTACCATAGGGCTATTCTATTCCCGGACCCACATGGGAAGAAGAAAAGAAAGAAAACCCATCCAAACAGGGAAGTAAATAAAGAGATCTTAAAGTCCAGAAATCAAGTCCTAAGGTGAGCAAAATAGGGAGCACGAAAACGCAGTGAAGTAAAGAACATTAGGATTTCGCCGACATACATCTTAAGGTTCTGAATCAGCATAGACTAATTTATGTCTCTTTTAGGCAGTTTTCTGCAAAATAAGCATAGCAGGGGTTTAGTAGTGGTAGCACGCGGTTGAGGAGGTGGCGACTAGGGTGGTTTAGGAAACTCAAAACGCGTTATGGAAGAAAGTGGTTTAGAATTGGTTGAAAGGAAGTTGACGGTAGAAAAGGAAACATCATGGGTTGTCAGAATATCGACTGTAGAAGAAGAAAAGTATTGGATGTAAGAGAATCAACCATACGAAACGAAACACAAGTAGAGCACACTTCAGTTACGGGATAAAGGGACAGAAGCAGATAAAATTTCATCGATGTTAAATAAAGTTAAAAGAAAACAACATTGGCTGTAAGAGTATCGCCCTTAGGAAAAGGGAGCAGAATCCGATAACACTTCAGCAACATTACATAAAGAAACAAAATCAGCTAGAATTTCATCCGCCTTACTAGAACAAACAGCATCAAGTAGAGCTTCGTCAACGTTAGATAAAGGAGTAGAATGAAGTTTATCAACATTAAAGAAAGGAGCAGAATCAGGCAGATTTTCATCAACCTTACAAAAACATAAGCATCAAGAAGAACTTCGTCAACATTAGAAAAGAGACACTAGCTAGAATTTCACCAACCTTAGCTAAAAGAACAGAAGCAAGTAGAATTTTATCAGCATTAGATAAAGAAACACAATCAGAAAGAATTTGTCAACATTAGAACAACGAGTAAGAGCAGGTAACGTTTTATCAACGTCCGATAAAGGAGTAGAATCAAGTAAAACTTCACCAACGTTAGACAACGGAGTAGGAAGAGACAAAACTTCAGCCACCATAGGAACGGATTCCTTGACAATAGTAGATAAAGAAATAGGATCAGGTAACACTTTGACGACAACAGCAACAGGCAGTATAGGACCTTCTCAATCCGTATTAGGAGTTATCCTTACTTCAGCTACAGAATTTATTGCAGACACGACAGAAATTTCTTGAGTAGAACCATTTAAAAAAGCAGGAACAGGTAAAATTTTCACAACAACAGCAACAGTCAATAAACATATAAGTTCATGAACTTCAACAGGACCTTCTCTATCCGTATTAGGAGTTATCGTCACTTCAGATACAGCTGTTATTGGAGACACGGCAGAAATTTCTTCAGTAGAAACATTTAAGAAGGCAGGGACAGGTAAAATTTTCACAGCAGCAACAGTCAATAAACATATAAGTTCATGAACTTCAACAAGACCTTCTTTATCCGTATTAGGAGTAATCCTTACTTCAGCTACAGCTGTTATTACAGACACGACAGAAATTTCTTGAGTAGAACCATTTAAGAAAGCAGGAACAGGTAAAATTTTCACAACAACTGCAACAGTCAATAAACATATAAGTTCATGAACTTCAACAGGACCTTCTCTATCCGTATTAGGAGTTATCGCCACTTCAGCTACAGCTGTTATTACGGACACGACAGAAATTTCTTGAGTAGAACCATTTAAGAAAGCAGGAACAGGTAAAATTTTCACTACAACAGCAACAGGCATTAAGGATACAGGTTCCTGAACTTCAACAGGACCTTCTCTGACTGAATTAGAAGTTATCGTCATTTCAGCTGCATTTCCTATTGGGGACACGGTAGAAATTTCTTTAGTAGAATTATTTACGAGAGCAGGAATAAACACTTGAGAACTTAGCTGTAAATCACTAATTCGAAGTATGGGTTGCAATGGTGGTGGCGGCACAGTCTGGGGTGCAAGTGAATACGTAGGATCCATTTGATCATCGTTTGAATCGCAACGGGCAGAGGAAATTTGGTTCCTGTTAGAAGAGGTTCGGTTTGTAGGGGCGTGATAGCCGTAACAATCAACAGTATAATTTGAACACACATATGGTTGAAAAGGATGGGATATTCTGGTAGTATGGCGAGCAGAAGGAAGTGCAGAAAAGAATATAGAACTAGAGACGGAAGAAATCTTGTTTGAAACTATATTTGCCTAAGAACGGTATTTTGGATACCAGTAACAGGGAAGACCTGGATGAGGTAAGGAAGAGAACGTAGACTTAGTAGCAGAATAAATTTGGCTCCTAGAGCTGAGAACAGAATTGAAGTATGATTCGAAGACCTATTAGTAGTTGGATGACAGTTTGAACAGTTGCGGCGAAAAACTCTATTGTATCCACAACCATAGCAATGGAATACTTGAGAACGAGTACAACGTGTCGAAACATAACCAGATTTGTCGCAATTAAAGCATATGACCTGACGAGTAGAAGTAGAACTAGGAATAAGAACAGTACGGAAGAAGTACCTGATCTACCCGTAGGCGTAGGAGAAACTTTAACAACTCGGTCATGTGAAGTAATAGTATTTTTATCAACTGTAGCAGACTTAAGAGCAAAATCCGGTTCAGCAGTGACAGTATGTTGGTCTTGACTAGGGTGAAACGACATTATCTGCCAGAATATTTCCGGTTCTAACTACAGACATTCGTCCTTTAATTCTTGTCAGGAGCGGACGGTGGGGAAATGGGCTCGATAGAATGGAGCGAGGTTACGAAGCACAGTGGACAATTTATCATCTTCTTGAAAGATCCATACCACTGAAAAAGGACCGTCATACACATGAAATAGGCAGTATTGCTTTCTGTGGGCCCCTGCTGTCTATTGCAGATACCATCAAACAGTCTTATTACCATATCAGTCATTTTGAATACGAATAAAGAAAAGAAATTGGGAGAAAGTAACTAAATAAAGGCTAACCGTAATTCGTTAAAGCTCCAAAAAAAATTCGTGAATACAGGACAATTTAGACCATATCCGACGAATAAACTTCAGGAACACCAATAGGAGCGAAACAACAAAATAGAAATTAGGAATCAGAATAAGGCGCCAGCGTTTTCAACGCAATAGAATTATTGGCGAAAACACAAATCCGATAATCTGAAAAGAGCCAACCAATGATATTTAACGATCAAGAAAGAAACAAAATCAAAATTTAAGAAGATTGAACCCACACAAGAAATAAAGAAGATCGATCCTCATGTGAGGGACACCAAAGAACCGAAAGAAAAAATAAATAACCGTTCGAACGTAAAGGAAGAAAAAAATAAATAACATCAGGCCGAGAAATGCGGGTAATGTCGGAAATTAGGCAACAACAAAAAAACGAAGCAAGAGTTACCCATAACAAAATCGGAGTCCCACGCCAGGGCGTCAAAATTTATGCTACGTACATCGACGTAGCTGGTCGGATAATACAAGAATGACCGGGCTCAATCGGCGAGTAGGCGGGGTTTTATAATTACCAACAATAAAGAAGAGACTTGAAATAAAAATACATACACTCATTTATAACTCACAACAAAACATAAAAAAAAACCTCTAATTAAAAAACATGTTACAAAAGAACAGAAGTACCAAAAAAATTGAACACAAACATAATTAATACTTATAACTATTATACATGACATTTTAAAAAGGCATAAAGCGCAGTATAAACAAACACACAAAAAAACCAATAACCCCAACATACGTATATCAGGAAAACAAAAAAAAATCATCACTTAGAAAGGCGAGCTGCAGTTTTTAGGTCACTACAAATCTTAAATAACCACGAAAAACAATTCAACGCTAAAAACAACAGCTCTAAATCATCATGGTAAGCATAAAGTAACATTCATCCCATGGGCACTACGATGTCTTAACTAACAAAAAAAGGATTTGTAACCCCCAAAAAAAAAGAAGACCAACAGTTCTAAATCATCCTCGTGAGCCTACAATTAAATATGTAGAATTGTCACAAGAAATACAATTGTTAGTAATAAATATCATCTCACATAAAGATAAAGATAATCATGTTAAAGCTACAAAGTTCAGGCATGCAATAGAACCCGATAAACATATTGTTTCGACCATTTCACAGGATCAGTAGAAAAAAAATCTTGGATAGACACTCACCCGCGTGTCCAGGGTGTAGATTTGGTAACGCAGTGAGGGTGTACTTCCATACCAAAAGGAAACGTGCTTATTGTAGGAAGGTCTAATACACCGGGTGCTGTGGAGGATTGAAGCAGAATCTATGTAAACAAATAATAAAAGAGAAAAAAAGGTACGTTTTATTATACCGTTGGAAAGTGAACTTAACACATCCCCCCCTTCGCAAAACTAAAAGGTCGCGGTAGGAAAACAAAAGTATGGGAGTGGACAGTACAGTACTCAGTACGAAAAACACAAACAAACAAAAACAAATTCGCTCAAGTAAATTAAAAAAATACAAAAAAAATCTTCTGTTATCCGGCTCGATGAACCAAAATACCGGACAAAACCAACAGTGAAAAGGATGTCAACACTGTCAAAGTCGTCGAAGGACGGATGCTTATTCACCAAAGAAACAAAACTGTCTTCAACCTCAAAAGACGATTGGTTTCCTGCAGAAAGCCAAAAGTAACAAAAATAAGCGAGGAAGAAAACAAACAATAGTGGCCAAAAGTGTCAAGCCTCAAAGTAAGCCAGGGAATAACATGAATGCTGGATAGAGAAAAAATCAAAATACTTCAAGCTGTGGTACCCAAGAATCGCAACAAACGAAAAACCGAAAAAAAGAACTACTAACTAGGCCTAAAGTCGACTAAGTCGTGATTTCTGAAGAAAAGGAAAAAAATGGCCTAGAAGCACATACCACAGGAAGTGGATCGAAAAAATTTTTACCAAGTCAGCACGAAGACCGACAGGAAGTGACACCAGCCACAGGAAAATGGTGAGGATTGTGGAGCGAAAGGAACGAGGAAAAACCCAAGAAGGATAACACCAAGCAACAAGTACAAGAACCAAAAAAACCCCTAAGAATCGTACAAAAGAAAATAAAACAGTCCGGTGTAGTTATGTATGAGTATGTGTGCGCGTGGGCGTGCGTGTGTGTATGTGTGTGTGTTGATGTATGAGTATGTGGGTTGTGTGTGCATATGTGTGTGCTTTAGTCGCTATTTACGACAGGCAGGTTGTACCATGGGGCTATTCCATTCCCGAACCCACACGGGTAAAAAAAAAAGAAAGAAAACCCAGCCAAACAGGGAAGTAAATAAAAAAATCTTAAAGTCCAGAAATCAAGTTCTAAGTTGAGCAAAATCGGCATAAGAATCTGGGGGCGCGCGGACAAGATATTGAGCTTAATCCGTTTGCGCCGCCAGCAGGAAAACGCAGTGAAGTCAAGAACATTAGGATTCGCCGACATACAGCTTCAGGTTTTGAATCAGCATTGACTAATTTATGTCTCTTTTGGGCAGTTTTCTGCAAAATAGGAATAGCAGGGGTTTAGTAGTCGTAGCACGCGGTTGAGGAGGTGGCGACGAGGATGGTTTAGGAAACTCAAAACGCGTTATGGAAGAAAGTGGTTTGTTTTTAGAATTGATTGAAAGAAAGTTGACGGTAGAAAAGGAAACATCATGGGTTGTCAAAATATCGACTGTAGAGAAAAAAAAAAGTATTGGCTGTAAGAGAATCAACCATACGAAAAGAAACACAAGTAGAGCACACTTCAGCTACGGTAGATAAAGGGACAGAAGCAGATAAAATTTCATCGAGGTTATATAATGGACTAGCAGTATCACAGAAAAAAACCAGCATTGGCTGTAAGAGTATCACTCTTAGGAAAAAGAGCAGAATCCGCTAACACTTCAGCAACATTACATAAAGAAACAAAATCAGGTACAATTTCATCCACCTTACAAGAACAAACAGCATCAAGTAGAACTTCGTCAACGCTAGATATAGGAGTAGAATGAAGTTTATCAACATTAAAGAAAGGAGCAGAACCACGCAGAATTTCACCAATCTTACAAAACAAACAGCATCAGGGAGAACTTCGTCAACATTAGAAAAAGAGACACCAGCTAGAATATCACAACCTTAGCTAAAAGAACAGACGCAAGTAGAATTTTGTCTGCATTAGATATAGAAACACAATCAGAAAGAATTTTGTCAACATTAGAACAACGAGTAAAAGCAGGTAACGTTTCATCAACGTCCGATAAAGGAGTAGAATCAAGCAAGACTTAATCAATATTAGACAACGGAGTTGGAATAGACAAAACTTCAGCCACCATAGGAACGGATTCCTTGACAATAGTAGATAAAGAAACAAGATCAGGTAACACTTTGCCGATAACAGCAGCAGGCAGTATAGCTACGGTTCGCTAACTTCAACAGGACTTTCTCTATCCGTATTAGGAGTTGTCGTCACTTTAGTTATAGTTGTTATTGCAGACACAACAGAAATTTCTTGAGTAGAACCATTTAAGAAAGCAGAAAGAGGTAAAATTTTCACAACAACAGCTACATGCATTAAAGATACAGGTTCATGAACTTCAACAGGATCTTCTCTGTCCGTATTAGGAGTTATTGTCACTTCAGCTACAGCTGTTAATGCAGATACGACAGAAGTTTCTTGAGCGGAACCATTTAAGAAAGCAGAAACAGGTAAAGTTTTCACAACAACAGCAACAGGTATTAAAGATACAGGTTCCTGAATTTCTATAGGACCTTCTCTGACTGAATTAGAAGCTATCGCCACTTCAGCTGCATTTGTTATTGCAGAAACGACAGAAATTTCTTTAGTAGAATTATTTACGAAAGCAGGAATAAACTCTTGAGAAGCTAGCTGTAAATCACTAATTCGAAATATGGGTTGCAACGGTGGTGGAGGCACAGTCTGGGGTGGAAGTGAATATGTGGGATCCATTTGATCATCGTTTGAATTGCAACGGGCAGAAGAAATTTGGTTCCTGTTAGTAGAGGTTCGGTTAGTAGGCGCATGATAGCCGTAACAATCAATATTATAATTTTAACACACATATGGTTGAAAAGGATAGGATGTGCTGGTAGTATAACGAGCATAAGGGGGTGCAGAAAAGGACATAAAACTAGAGACGGAAGAAATCTTGTTCGAAGCTATATTTGCCAAAGAAGGGAATGTTTGGATAGCAGTAGCAGGGAAGACCTGGATGAGGTACAGAAGAGAACGTAGAGTTAGCAGCAGAAGAAATTTGGCTCCTAAAGCTGAGAATAGAATTTGAAGTATGATTCGAGACCTATTGGTAGTAGGATGACAGTTTGGACAATTACGGCGAAAAACTTCCTTATGTCCGCAATCACAGCAATGGAGTACTTAAGGACGAGTACAACGTGTCGAATCATGACCAAGTTGTTGCAATTAAAGCATGACCTGACAAGTAGAAGCAGAACTAGGAATAAGAACAGTAGAAAGTACGAAAGAGGTATCTGATCTACTCGTAGGCGTAGAAGAAACCTTAATAACTCGGTCATGTGAAGTAAAAGTATTTTTCTCAACTTTAGCAGACTTATAAGCAAGATCCGGTTTAGCAGTAACAGTATGTTGGTCTTATTGCCATATAAGTCATTTTGAATACGAATAAAGAAAAGAAATTGGGAGAAAGTAACTATATAAAGGCTATCCGAAATTCGATAAAAGCTTCAAAAAAAAAAAATTCGTGAATACAGGACAATTTAGACCATATCCGACGGATAAACTTCAGGAACACCAATAGGAGCGAAACAACAAAATAGAAATTAGGAATCGGAATAGGGCGCCAGCGTTTTCAACGGACTAGGATTATTAGCAAAAACACAATTCTGATAATCTGAATCGAGCCAATCAATGATATTTAACGATCAAGAAAGAAAAAAAAATCAAAATTTAAGAATATCGAATCCACACAAGAAATAAAAAAGATCGATTTTCATGTGAGGGACACCAAAGAGCCGAAGGAAAAATAAATAACCGTTCGAACGTAAAAGAAAAAAAAATAAGTGGCATCAGGCCGAGAAATACGGTAATGTTGGAAATTAGGCAGAAACAACAAAAAAAAATCGGAGCAAAAGTTACCCAAAACAAAATAGGAGCCCCACGCCAGGGCGTCAAAATTTATGCTACGTACATGGACGTAGCTGGATGGACCATACAAGAATAACCGGGCTCAATCGGCGAGTAGGTGGGGTTTTATAATTACCAAAAATAAAGAAGAGGCCTGAAGTAAAAATACACACACTTATTTATCACACAACAAAACATAAAAAGAACCTCTAATTAAAAAAAACATGTTACAAAGAAACAGTAGTACCAAAAGATTGAACACAAACATAATTAATACTTATAACTATTATACATAACATTTTAAGAAGAAAGAAAGCGCAGTATAATCAAATACAAGAAAAAAATAAACAACCCAACGTACGTATATCAGGAAAACCAAAAAATATCATCACTTAAAAAGGCGAGCTGCAGTTTTTAGGTTACTACAAATCTTAAATAACCACAAAAAAACAATTCAACGCTAAAAAACAGCTCTAAAACATCATGGTAAGCATAAAGTTACATACATCCCAGGGGCACTACGATGTTTTAACTAACAAAAAAAGGATTTGTAACCTCCAAAAAAAAAAAGACCAACAGTCCTAAATCACCCTCGTGAGTCCACAATTAAATATGTAGAATGGTCACAATAAATACAATTCTTAGTAATAAATATCATCTCACATAAAGATAAAAATATTCATGTTAAAGCTACAAAGTTCAAGCATCCAATAGAACCCGATAAACATATTGTTTCGACCATTTCACAGGATCAGTACCAAAAAGTCGTGGATAAACACTCACCCGCATGTCCAAGGTGTAGGTTTGGTCACACCTTCCCTAATGACAGGGCGGAACAGATGGACTCGGGATCACGCAGTGCGGGTGTTCTCCCATACCAAAAAGAGCGATCATTCAACGGGTCGTTATGTCCACCAAAGGAAGCACACAGTGGTGTGTACACAAAATTTTATCAAGTAACGAAAAATAGAAAAGGTAACGACGAGTAATCGTTGTTGTGTTCAGAAGGTATCGAGTAATGCACTAGTTTCTAGCAAGGATTACATTCAATGCCGGCGTATCAAATATACTAAATGTGATTAGAAACTCGAACCACGCTTTATCAAATAGAGTATGAACCATTATTTCAACGAATCTCTAGATTGAAGTAGTATACGAAGCAATTATGAAGTTTGAAAACTGACTAACGATCAGGGGTTTCTCACAATTTATATGATGCCTTTGTTCTCACATCATTTTGTAGGAAAGTGCAGATTTTGCTGTCTACTATTTCTTAATAATCATACATTGTCTTATTCTAAGTAATTATAAATAAGTCTGCTTGATTGCAGTTCATTGTTTCAGCACCTGGTTGAGTCTAAAATACAAAGTAGTCGTTTCCTTTCTTTCTGATATGAACTCTGATAACACTTAATTTATAACCTTTATTTAATACAATGTAACATGTTATTACTGAGACAATAATTACGTTTATTTTATATACATTTTAATATGAGGGATATGTAACTCCTCCCAACTTAGATGAAAATTATGGGTTGAACTTAATTTTTAAAAACTCATTGTTCCTAAAGATTCATTTGTGGTTTCTTTGTCTTTAATTTTTGTTACCTTCATCTTATATCTAATATGTATTTTGTACAATAAGTATACAGCTAATAATAATAATAAAATAATCAATAAAATTGTCCAAGGACTAATAATGTCATAATGTAACTTTGGCACTTTTAGTTCGTTCAATTGTTCTTTATAACTGTCCATTAATTTCACTGCGTGGTTGAGATCGTTGGGATCTAGATGTTCTAGTTGCATTGATTTCTGGTTTCCGCTGTCTTCGTTTTGGATTTTGAATTGTAGTTCGGGTAGGTTTGCAATTTTCTTCGTCACTGCTAGGTTTTGATATAGTTAAATAATTATACTTTTTAATTTCCAATAACAATCATTTTATGGTGATCACTTTGTTTCTAATAGGGCTAAACTGTTTTCGTCTCTGTTGCAATGGACGGTTACTATCACTTTTTGCGGAAATACAGCAATCCACTTGTTATCCGTAACTTTTGAATTTTCATGTCTGTAATTTGTACTGGTTTTGGCACACAATTCTCATAATGATTAGAGAATTGCACTTCGCAAGAGCTATCGGTTTCAATAGCTGTTGTCGTTAATGATTGACATAAGTATTGGCCATGTGCCACTTCTTTGCATTTCTCATTTGTGAATCCATACCTAAGTTCATTTAAGGAAAGGAACTTGGTCTTAGGAATAATAACTTGATATTGATTATTAACTTTCATGGGGAAAGCAAATAAATGATAATAATTGTAGGGGTAAATTTCTACAACTGGAATTTCTATTAAAAATATAATTTCATGATTCTTTACATAACCTTTAACTATGGCTATTTTTTCAAATACAAGAATGTTATATTCTGTTACTTCAATAGGTAATTTACTATGAGTTATAATTGATTTGATTCTTAATAATTCGTTCAATAAATCAAGTGGTTCGATGATACTAGTATGTAAAGTATTTAATTTAGCAAATGTTACAGCATTTTCTAATGTAGCTAAAATTTGTTGAACTACAGTGAGGGTTACTGTCATTTAATTGAATATCGTATTAAACTTAAATTTCTCATTCCTAATATTGTGATTTGCATGCTACTTTTAAAAGAATATTTTATTTGTTATACTGTCCTGGTTCTTTACTAATTTTCAAAGGGTATCATTAAATTTTACTATAGTTGATTGAGTTAAGGAAATTTGATTTATAGCAACAGTTTCTATGTCATTCTGGTGGTCAATCAATTTTTGTATTGCATTGTCGTATCGTTTATCATCTTGGCTGTCTAAATTACCTATGATAGCTTTTATAATATTACCTAATCCTTTAAGTCCTCTTTTCTGTCGTGTGATTTGATTTGTTGGTATTAGTCGATTGAATCTGTCGTCCGTGTTCCTTAGGATATTTTCCATTATACTTTTGTAATTAAGCATTTCTATTGAGTAATCGTTTCCAAATCTGGCTGTGTTCATTGATTCCTTCAGTCTGTTGTAGTTGTCTCTAATTAGATAAAATTCTCGTTTTAGTTCAGTTAAAATTTCTGCGCAAAAGTCCAACAGTCTACTGTGTTTTGCATACTTCCCAATTTTACTGGTAGTATACCGGGGTTGTTTTTATATCTTCTACTACTATTTCGTTGTCGTCCGTTCTACCTGGGTGGAGGTTGACGGCAAGGGTGATAGCTGTCTATCTGAAATTACAGGGTGTCTTAAATTCTTTAAATGAATATACCTTATCGTTTTTCCGTTGTCTACTACTGCTACATTTTTGTCTAAAATCTTTTTGATTTTAAACGGACCTAAATTCCTGGAAGCCGTTTTGTGTCGTTCACTTTTAAAGTTTCTTTCATAAACAGTCTGTTTTAGTGCGAATTTGTTTATATTGGTGTTTTCATTGCGGGTTTTTGTAATACGTTCCTTATCGCTGTCTAATTTATTTCTGACGTTGTTTTAAGTGATTTTTAATTTTTCTTTATGATCTTTGGCGTATCGTTGATATACTTCTTTATTATTGCGTATATCATAAGGGTTGCGAGAGTCTGAACGTCCTGATGTTAATGCGAGGGGTGTAAAGTTGGTTGAAGAATGAATTGTATTGTTTTAAGCAATTTGGGCATATGACATTAAATTGGCGATGGGTTCTTTCTTGTATGTTAATCTTAAAAATCTTATCTGTTCTAATAATGTAATCGTTCAATATTCGCTCCTCGTTTTCTTAAAAGATCCATGCCTATCTATCCGTCGTATTTGTTTTTAAATTCAAAAACACAAAATTTGTGTTTCATTTATACATTGAAGGTTTTTTGGTAAAGATATATTTGTAATCAATTGGTGTAGTGTCGTTTTGTGTGCTGTTCTGATTTTAAAAGGTTCTTTTTCTACAAAATTTAAATAATGTTTTTGCACGGTTTTGAGGCTAATTAAAGTTTTTGAAGATCCTGTATCGATTAATAATTTAATTTCAGCATTTGGTATTTCTAAATAGGGTAAAATGTGTTGATTAATATTGTATAAATTTATTACGTCTGATCGTATATGTTTCTGTCCAACTGAAAATTTGAGTCCGCATTTTCTTTATTGTTCTCTTTGTAAATTTTGTAAGGGTTGTCACGTTGGTCGTTTTCTGAATAATTTGCCTCATCGTCTTTGCTTGGATTTGCATAATTACCTGTGTCTTTGGGTCTAGCTTGTTTGCTGAAATCTTCTACTTCTTCGTGAAATAGTTCTTCGGAAGTAAAGTTTTGTTTATGTGTATAGTCGGGTTTAATCTCAGATATTTTACTGTTTTGTCTAGTGGTGCCAGAGGAAGTGTCCATAGGGGTTGGTTTGTAATAATTATTAGGGTTATTATTATTCGTCATGGGCGCGTGTCTGTTAGGATTAACGCCCCATGTTTGCCATGTTCGATGTGCGTTCT
Organism: Platerodrilus igneus; assembly: GCA_036346225.1. Classification (NCBI taxonomy): domain Eukaryota; kingdom Metazoa; phylum Arthropoda; class Insecta; order Coleoptera; family Lycidae; genus Platerodrilus; species Platerodrilus igneus. The sequence continues at coordinate 602,792 of JARFIW010001382.1, forward strand.
GATTGAACTTGGGTGTAAATTTAGGTTTGGGAAATTGTCGAAATTGATTATTGAAATTTGGATTGTTAAAGTTTGGAGTATTAATTCTCAAATGATTTGTTGGTGTGTTAAATGATGCAAATTTGGGTTGTGTTGGTATTGCTCTAGCTGCTTATATAGTCATAATTGATAGATGATTTTGTTAATATTTGGATTGTAAATTCTGTTTCTATAATACATTACGCTCTTTTCTTCTATTATTAAATTCATTGGCTCCTCTAAATTTTGGAGATTTCTAAATCTTATTTTGTCCGATAACCGCTCGGGTAACGCATTTATCTAAAGCCATTTCGTCATACATTTTGGTTTTAATTAAACGTACGTTAGGAACCAGTTCTTCTAATTTAAGTTTGGTTAAAATTTAACTTCTTACATCTTGACATCGCATACCAAATTGATACGGTAATTGATTATTCTCCATTCTTTAGTTTAATAAATCTGTAATTACGCATTTAATATCGCGCTTGTCGCAAAAATACGCAATTAATATTTTTTATAATCTTCCCAATCGCTTAAATCGTCCATACTCGCTATTAATGTCAATGCTTTGCAGGATAGTTTACTTAAAATTAAACGTAATAGTCACATATTTTTCTCAAGGTTTTGTTATTTGTAGAAGCTCTTCAGAAATGTTTCGCACGCGGAAATGCATATGCCTAACAATGCTTGATTCCATCATACGCTCGAATCGAATCTAAATATAACCTTAACATTTCGGGGTTCATCTTGAATATTTATTTATTCTCTGTTACCTTAGTCAAGTTTGCACTAAAGTTATTTAAAGAATCACTTACTACTACTTGGATTGCGCGTAATTATAAACCTTTGTTATAATCTCATAGAGTTCAGACTTTTGATGAATAATTGTTTCAATAATAGATTGTACATAAAATGTGTATAAAAATTCTTTTCTTTATCAAATTTTACTTATTACTATTAATATGCAATTGAAAAAAATGGTAAGGAAAATAAACTATAGGTACTTACAATAATTTGATTGTTAGTTCCATAGTCTTCCTTCTGTGTTGGATTCGGTCGATTCTGTACTTCGTCCAATCTTTGTGTTTTGTTCCAGTAAAGAATTGAAATTCACGATTAATAGTTCTTCAATTTTGGAATTGCTAGTGCCCTTCTGAAATCCGTTCCACTGCGCCAGATAGATTTTGAGTCGTTGGGAGCTTTTTTTGCAAAAAGTTTATTTCAAAACACACTTATATCAAATTTATTTTAATTTTATGATTACAAAAATCGTTTGTTTCTTTTGACAACAACTTGAACGCTTATGTTCATTAAACGTAAGTAATTGAAAAAATATTCTAAGTTATTATTTAAATAAATCAATAGTTAATAATTACGGATAAGTCGCTTGAACCACCAACAATGTTAAAGTTATGAAGTTTGAAGACTGACTGGCGATCAGGGGCTTCTCACAGTTTATATAAAGTCTCTGGTCTCACATCATCTTGTAGGAAAATGCAGATCTTGCTGTCTGCTATTTATTGATAATCATACATTGTCTTATTTTAAGTAATTATAAATGAGTCTGTTTGATTGCAGTTTATTGCTTCTGCACCTGTAGTATCAGGTTGGGTCTGGAATACAAAGTAGTTGTTTCTTTTTTTATTTCTGATATGAACTCTTATAACACCTAATTTATAACCTTCATTTAATACAATGTAACATGTTATTACTAAAACATAATAATTACGTTTATTTTATATACATTTTAATATGGGGGTATGTAACTAGCATCATTGGCCAATTATACTCACAAGCGTAGTAATACAGAATAGGTAAATTATTCACATAAAAGACGATTTTGTAGTTGTTAACAAAGACTAGATATGGATTAATATTAAGTACCATTTAAAAATAATTTTAAGTAAGAACTTAAGCAGTAACCTGTTCTATATTATTCTGTATGAACGAAAATTGTTTTTGAGTGCATATATGAATCTTGAGACTTCTGTGTTTCATTTCATCTACGTAAATACCACAGTATAATTTTCGTTGACCTATCCAGGTAAAGAAAAGGAAAAAGAAAGTAAGATAGTAATTTCATATCTTCTAGTTGCATTTTCATTAATACAGTTTGCTGTACCTAAATCACAGCAATAAATATATATATATATATATATATATATATATATATATATATATATAGTTGTTGATTTTCTTCTTTGGGAATATGTTCGTCCACTAATTAATAAGAAAAACGTCCGATAACACAGCTGTGATATTATATATATATATATATATAAGAATCTTGCATGTAAATAGCATTAGAAAACTGAGCTACAAGATAATTTGTAACATGATATCTGTGAATTTCACTGTCTTCAGCTGTATTTAGGTGGTTAAACTGCATTGTAATCATATTACGTTTATCTTGTCTAGGGTTACTATGTCATGCAACTACACTCTTTCCTCATACCTCTTAATTTAGCTCATTTCTACTGAAAGTGTAAGATACTCTTCTATTTATGGGATATTTATTGTATGGAATATGAATATTGAAAATTCCACTGTTATTTACTCATTAAATATTCTAAAAACTTTTTAAAATGACATTATTACATTGAAAAAATTTACTGTTTCACTTGTTCTGTTTACACAAACTAAGTTCGGAAATTTCCCATGCTACATGTTGGTATTCGGATTTGTAAAGTGTAACATTACAATCTCTGTTTCCTTTTTGCGGTTCTGAAATAAATTATTGACCCGAGCTACGTCCAAATATGTATTGTACAAAAAATATAACTATTGTTTTGTGGTTTAAGTTTATTGCCAAATTTCCTTTACAAAACTAAAATTTATTGAAATGTCATGCTTTATTACCACAACGATTCGTGAAATTTAACTTTAGTAAACTTCATACTAGATATTTTAAATTTGTGGTCCACTCGCCTAGTCAATGCAATGGGAAGCATTGTATGGAGTTCGTGGGAACAACGTGTTAAAAACGAGGACTGATTTCCGCCTGTCGAACAATATCGAGGTATAAAATGCGGTTGAGCATTAATTATATGCGAAGAATACCTTTTGCATCATTTACCTGTCCAATTACCTTAGAAAATATCTGGTATTACTTAAAAGTGTAGGTTTGACACACTTCGCCGCCAGAACTAAATCCCACGTCATCTGAATCCACCTGAAGGTGAATGGAGGTTGCATTTGGCCCCAGCGATTAAGCAAATAAGCCTTTGGCTTATTCTTAATTGTTGGTTATATCCGTTTGACGACAATAATTGTAACCAAATTTGGGGCGTAATAAATTACGCCTGGGGTTATCATAATAATTGAAGCCATAGGAAGAAAGTAGTAAAATGTAAGAGCATACTGTTTTGTCACTGGCATAGTAAAAGCAGGAAATAAGTCACGCAAATGTATAGTATTGAAATCTAGTTTCACCCTCTTGCATTTAATGAATTTTTATTTATGAATACGACTTTGAAACTTTATAACTATGTTACGGTATTCCGTGCAGACAAGCAAAAACGTAGTTAAATAAGTAGAGAAAATTGCCCACACCAAATACCGCAACACACAGAAGGGTAGAATAGGAATCCAAATTGGATTCCGTGCTAGTTCAAAACGTCGCAGAGTGAGATGGGTTACACTGAAAGAAAAATTGGAAACCTCAGTACAGACAAGCTGTCTACATCTAGTATCATCGTAAAGGATTGGCAAGTGCGTGCTGCACTCGTCAGCGAACTGGATACTAGATGAAACCAATTAACTAGACTGTAACACTAACACCAACAAAGCATCTTAGCACCGCAACTTACGGCGTTTCCTTTCGGTAAAAGGACGTTGTATAGAATAATTCCATTCAAAGTTCAATCTGTATTTATAAGGATCGGCAACAATGCGTTTGTGTTTTAAAAACAATCCTCAGCGATAATATGTGAAGTATTCTGGGAATCGTACCTGTAAAAGTATATTTTGTAGACAGTAGTCGCAAAATGTTCGTAGAACAATAGCCAATTGACTAAAGCAAAAAGCGTCGATATATTATAATGACTTCCACTGAATTTTGTTGTCCACATGAGAAAATAATGTCTGTTTTAAACGGTCAGGTAGGTTTGCAACTCTTCATACAGCATTATGGCGTGAAATGTATAACAGGTTGCCTAACTGTTTTAAAAACGACAGCGATTTGTTATATCGAACTAACAATACCAAGAATAAAATTAATTAGGGGACGGTTTTATGGCCCATAAATTTGAGTGAGCTCAACACTTGCATGATAACGAAAGAGAATTTATCGGTACCATTAGAAGCGTTTATATTTTTACTATGCGTATTTTAACAAATTTTTAAAGTGAAATTGCTAGCCTTCTAAGGAAACTACTAAAAGCAGTTAAACGATAAGCGAATATTTCAGGAAATTTAGAAACTGTTATGAACATATCCCAAGTATACCATTGTACTAAACACTTAAGGACATTGAATCGGACGTTTTAAATAGATATTCATTTCAACTGAACTTATTAAATGAAAATGCGTATGATTTAAAATAGTATAAAACTGTAGTCGTTTAGATTAGAATTTTTAGGAGTCGCTTGTTAATGCGAAGTAAAACAATGTAGCTAGGGAATTAAAATTTATATAGCATGCAAGAATCAATCGATTTCAGAAATTTAACGTAACAACTATTCCCGTGATTCACAAGGGTTTATTTTTAGATACCCAACGTCTATAAGTTTCATCAATCATACTCTTATATATATATATATATATATATATATATATATATTAAAATTAAGTACTTTTCCAACATACTGCATAACGATCACAATAATTTCATTTACTTTAGGCACTCACAAAATTTGAAGGTACCCTTAAATTAGTTCATTGTTGATTAGTTACTTTGCACATCCTTAATAAAAGTAATTTATGGTGTATTTTCAATTAAGCTCAAAATTTTTAAAACATTTATTATTTTATAGTACAAATTTTCCATTTACAAAAGGTTAAAGAATTTTATCAGTTTCTATGTAACTGGCGGAGGGGCTTGTAATTCATTGTTTTGGAAATCTTTTGCTTTAACATAACGATGTATGCATGGGCTATACACATCTATAGTCATTTGAGAGTTATTTCTATGCTTAGTGAAGCTGCTTACCAGAAGTGCTACAACAATAGTTAGTACCCATCCTATAACTCCGTAATAAAAGAATGATATTCTGAATAGCCAAAATGGTTGCTCAGCATTCCTAAAAATAATCAAATTAATTTACCTTGCTGCTATTATTTGATTACCCACATAGTATTGCTAAGTTCCACTTGTAGGGGCATAGTACTGTTACATCCATAAATATATAAGGGTTTTGTTGGATATTTTAATGTGCCATTCCATATATGTATTTGGTTGTTTATCATAACGATGGACACTACAATAACAGAAACGACGGTTCCACTCATTGCTCCCTAATAATTTGTATTATCATAGTATAGTAAATAAAAATACTTACAACAGAATTTGCTTGGGGAAATACCATTCCTAAGGTAAACAACCCTAGTAGGGCCCCGTTAAAGGCACCGCAAAGACTTTGAGATATTTGAATAATGGTACCTAGATGTTCTACTACAAATATTATTGCTATACAAAAACATCCAATTGCGATGGCAATTACTCTCATATTACGATTTGCTGTATCCATTGATTTACTCGTAGTCATGAATGGACTCACGAAGTCCTTGTATATAGTACCGGATACGGTATTTAAAAATGTGGAGAGTGTACTGCAAAGAAAAAAAAGGTTTAGTGTACTAGAGTATTTTTGTTCTTGCGTTTAAATTTTACATTTCTTACTCTCTTTTCACGAACATTTGAGTATTCATTATCAATTTCAACTGCCTTTTTAATTTAAACGATTGCTTATTCATCGTACTGTAGAATTTTTAAACGTATTTAGTTGTAATTTAAAAATGTTTCAATCCATTTTAGTTTGATATAGCGTTTAAATGTGGTATTAGATTATCATAACATTTTTTTCCGGAATTTTTACAATTAGTTATTGTATGTATTTTATAGAAGGTTATTTCTGGCTCGCTTATGGTTATTCCGTATCTAATATAAATTATTAATTTGGATGCTACATTTTTATAATTTTATGCGAAAGTTGGCAACTCGTCTTTATAATTTTAAGACGTTGGTTGTATATATTTCTTGTCGCGTACTTTAGGCACGTGTTGTTTGAGAACGCTACGACCGATTGTTGTACGGATTAGACGTTAGTCGGGTTTCCCAATATAGATTGTAGTTTCACTTGTAAGAATAAAATACAAATTTGGAACATTCGGGTTACCTAGTCGAACTGTTATTTTTAGATTCATCTTATGACTTGTCACGATCCGAATCACGAAATATTCTTAATGGAATTTGCCTATATACTTTAAAATGGATTTTGTGATAAGACAGAAGCAGTACCAAGTTAAACCATCAAGTATATGCATTTCTGTCATTAGAAAAGTTAACTAAAAAAATAACTAATAATTAACGTACATTTTCATTATTTTGGTGGAACGTAGCGGAACAATAGACATAATTGAAGGATCTATCGAAGAATCTGAGGAAATATGTCTTGAACTTCTACAATTTTTTTACAGACAATAATGTTGGCGTACCCTAATACAAACAACTAACACCATTTTTGAAGGACTGCATTATTATTTTGTGTAGAAGTGAAAACCCTCCGATGCAAATGCGTTTCCAAGTTAACACAAACATTTTCAAGGGATTCCTTTTTAAGAAGCAGTTGGTTTCATTTCTGTAAAATTTGAAATATGCTATCTCCTGTGATAATATGGTAATTCTAATAGCTAGAAGTGAACACAACACATTTTGCTTGACGATAAATAAATTCGTGTGATGTTTTCATATTCAGTCAAGCAATGTCGATTACAAAAAAGTTGCTGTGCCCCAACCGTGAGTTATCGGAACCTTCAAGACCACGCTTTAATAAGCTTGGAACAGGAACGCCGTGGCAAGTTAAGCGGCTTGCTGTTTCTTCTTTGCATCGTTTTGCTGATTTTCCGCATGAAAAATTGGGTCTGAATTTCTTAGATTTAGTTTCGAAAATATGCCTTCCCTAGTCTCGCTAAAACAGAGTCCATCGTGGGAGGACTATGTAATTGTGGTTTCCTTCGTTAATTTATTTTTTTGGCATTTAAGCAAAAACGAATGTTGCTATCAATCTTTTTCACCACTACAAGCAGATTTATAAAATGTGTCATAAAAAAAATTGCTATAAAATTACCTGTCTATAAAAAATCCACTAATTGCCACCTAAATAAATTTTGAGTCCAAGCTTTTGATTGCGAGATGTTTTAGTTGAGTGTCCTCTGAAGATGCTTTCCAAAGTGACACCCCACGGCTAGTTCTGCTCACTGCTTCTTCAGGGACACCCACCACAGCTACTCATTTGCTCTCCAACCTTTCTAATTAATAAAAAAGTTTTAAAAAGATAATTCAACAAAAACATGCAACTCTTTTATTCTGACAAATAAATAATAAACTCATACGATCTCAATATTTACAAATTTTATCCAAGTTAAACATTTCATACTCCTACTCGATAGTAAAAATCATCAATTTAATACACCCACGATTTTCTGCTTGTCTACATTTCATTGTGTTATTGTAAAGTAGATGGGCCTATCCCGAAACCTTAATTTACTTTCCCCTGGTCTATGGTGAGCTCAGTATAAACCTTTTTATATTTGTGTGCAAAATCTTAGCACTGAAAGATTATACAAAAGATCCGTTTACCTCTTACATCTGTGAAATATTCATAATTATCATATACAAGTATTTACACCCCTCAGATTTCAAAAAAATGTCCTTTACATAGGTAAATAAAATTAATTTACGGTTCATAAATTTGTCACTAAATAATACTCAAAATCACTAATAGTTTAAACAAATAAGCACCAGCACAACAGTTTAAAAAAAATTCATTACCTGGAGAGTATTCTTCATCTAGATCACCACCTCTGAAGATGCTTTTCCCTATCGACTGCACGTACCAGGGCCACTCCGTATTGCTGCCTTCCATTGGGAACAGTAATTAAATCTCGAATCCGCTTGGCATTTAAATCATCAACAAACCCTCAGGACTGCCGCTACAGATCCATACATAACCTCTTCTTACACGCAATGTTCAACAAGCACACTAATTTAATTTGTAAATAATTTTCTACTTGCAAGTCATTCTGCTTCAATTAATAAAATGCTTTAATACGATACACCCCGTTTATACTAACTTGCACCTACTTGTGCATTAAAAACACTTATAAATTAATTTCGGACTGCACTAGTCGCGTGGTTTGAAGCTAGGATGATCTTCCGAAGACTTGAAAACTAAGAGAGCGAACGCCGCCTGCACCAACGCTTCTATAAGCACAACCCCTCTTAAGTTGCATGTAGTTTTGTTAACATTCTTCGAAACTTGTCAACAACCACTCAATTCCACAAACAAACGTGCACCAAAATACTGCCGTCTTTTAAAACTTAAAATATTCAACACAAACACTCCATTACCGCAAAAAGCTCAGTAAACTTGCCAAACGTTCTAATTTGCTTTGAAATCTGCACTCTCCAGTTACCGCCACAGACAACTTCAATCATGCCTCTCGTGTGCGCGTACATACTACTATTGCACTTCTGCTTTCATAATAACATCACCCAGCTTTGTCTTTAACCTATCTAAATTGTCTACGCTATTTTTACATTTCTTGTATCTTTGTCTGCCCCAGGTCTTTGGTCTTTATTTTCGTCCCTCTATTACTATATTGTTCAAGGTTGTTTCTCCCTTCGTTTATGTGCTCCTTGAAAAATCGATACCTTCTGCAAACATGTTGCATCTTCGTCCCGCTTATTGGCTTTTAAATTATACTCGTCTTACAAACGTTTGAAAGTCTTTGTTACTTAACCCCCTGATATCTTCCATCTGTCTCTGTTACATATTAAATATCGTCTGTCGCCTAATTTTATCGATCTGTTTTCAACTAGTCGACCGTTGCTTTTAGCCTTGTGTTTTCTGTTAACACATTTTACCTAGAACTATTTTCTCAACGTATCCCAGCTCTTATAAGAATTGTTTATTTATCGCATGTCTGTTCCATGAAATTCTTCACCGTTGTAACTTGTTTTCAAATACAAAACCTTCTAAAGTTCCTCAAATGCTTTAGCTTATGCTACGTTTAATAAATGTACCTTGCTTAAATTATTGATTTTTACACTAAAAAGCTTTTATAATAATAATATCTGTACACGATTTTTGACTTCGCCATCAATCGTATTTATAATTAACTGTTGCCCTCAATTTAAATTAACGTATAAAAATTAAACCTACATTATCTTGTCTAACCCTACTCCAATCTAACTATATTAAAGCGTTTTAAATAAAGTATTGATTTCTATGTACAGGATACCTACAAATAAATAAATGTTTGGCTTATTTACACATATCTAAGTTTACCAAACCACAGTATATATATATATATATATATATATATATATATATATTGCTGCTATTCGCCCCACAATTGGACATGTATTTTTTTACTGCTGTGATATAACCTTTATTATTTTAAGCCCCAATGTTGGCCGTCATTTTTATTGTTATGAAATTTGCCTTTGGATATTAAATATTATTTTAAGATTTTACCCCGACTAGCTTACTGAATGAATCTTATTGAATTCAAATAAAGCAATTCTAGAACACACAATATAATAATTGATAATATGTACAATACTCAAAATTTTCCTTTTTATACAAAATATCTACATTTACCAGATTTATGCTTTTCTGAAAGCCAGCAAAAATATCTTTTAATTACATTCAGCAACCTTCGAACATTCTAAGATACCTTTCCTTGTTTTCATATTTTTAAGTGACCTTTTTGATGACTCTTACAAATATACTATGTATAGCAAATATTGAATTGGAAACAGTCTTTCAATAATAAAGTGTATTAAAAATTGTTAACCAGGAATGGTTTCTGGAGTTCCATCCTAGTCTATGATCTGCATCCCCTTGCTGTGTCCGCTTTACTTATTGGTATTTTATGTTTGCGTTAAGACATCAACAAAATTTGTCTGCATAAATTGGCATCAACAAAATGCCGTCCCTATATAAGAATCGCCTCTCATACAATAGCTTCCAATTTAAGTCGTATCAAATTAAAGTACGTCCAAAATTAAAGTATCACCTCCAATTAAAATACGTCCCAAATTAAAGTATCACTAAATTAAAAATCGCCTTTCTATCGAAATACATCCCAAATCAAAGTACGTCCAGAATTATAATACGTCCCAAATCAAAGCCCTGTTTTGTTAATATTGCAAATGAATTTAATTAAGTTGTTTAACTTACGTCTATCTGTAGATCGGCTTATATTTCGTTGCACAAAATTCTTGCACTTTTAAATTTCATTTATTTACTTTTCATTTCACTAATTACGTGAGTTTTTACCACTTTCGAACATAGTTATTGCTCAGTTAAATATAGACTAAAATGTTTAGTTTCTATCGTATATATAAGCCCTTCCTCCGATAGTTTTCATTGGCGTGTTTACAATCAAGGCTGGTACTTTGCTTTATCTGGCAGAACTCGGAATTTTTACAAATTACCTAGGTTTAATCTTCGACGAATGCTCTATTCTTCACGTAGGCGTTCAGCATATTACAGCATTATAATGAGATTTCCAATTTTTGGCTTTTCATCAAGTCACGTATTCGATTTTCTAATAATGAATTATTTAAGATGCGGCTACGTTGATATTTTCGACGCAATTATTAAATATTTGGAATGCCAATTTATCTATGTTTTCCGGTAATTTAATTTTGATGCAATTTGTTGCGTTTTAAAGTGTTATTTTTACTTGTAAACTATACTTAAACATATTTATGTTCTCATGCATTTAATTCCGTATATTTTATATACAGTGTCCTCTTGATTGACATTATGTAGAATGACCGATTAATCAAATAATTAAATGTTATAGTTGCTTATACTTATCCTACGACCCTTATGACTTAATCTACCCTTAAACTACCCTATTATCATAGCAATATATATATATATAATAAATTTAAAGTTTTTTAGAATACTCTTATTTACCTACCTAAGGGCTGTACTAAGCAATCCTGCCATATATATACCACAGAGTCCCGGAATCTCGGAGGTTGTATCTAAAATAAAATATGGAATAATTTGATCACCAGTTTGAATTCGTTTTGTAGTTAGAGGGTCACACTCATAGTATTTAGCATATGCTATTAATCCTGAGAAACAACCAACAGATTTGTTCACTATTGAGATAATTATAAATATTGCTAGGACCCTAGAACATGAATTAATCAATGTTTCTGCAAAGTAAGTTTAAAATTCTAATACTTTTTAGAATCCCTATATGTAGGTACTGATAGAAATCTCTGTACCGCTGATGGATTGATTCCACTTAGGCCTGTCCATGTGGCTACATGTCCAATTACAATAGTCCAAAATGTAGTTCGAATGGTAGGGTCAGGATTAAAACTAATTATGTACAAAAGTGGTTAAGAAAACAATTAGGAATATTAACTAACTTACTTAAAAATTTCGATTCGGTCACCTAACTTTGCCTTTTGCCATATAATTGAAGAACCTCCGACGGAAATACTTCCCATAACAAGTACAATTCCTAGAGCGCACAAAGTGTAAAATAATTGGAATGTATCTGTCCATACAACAGCTTTAAAACCTCCAATAGATGTATAAAAGATACATATCACTGATAGCGTTATTGCTATTAAATGCAAATTAATTCCTGAAACTAAAAGATATAAAAGCTAAGAGAGATGAAGCAAGTTAACTTTATTAAATATAAGAAACACATCTGTTAAATGAGCTGTTTTGCGGTAATTTCGATAGCCACAGATGTTGAATAATAGTAGACGTGTAAATAATGAATAAAGTTTATAAAAATCTAAACGTAACCTTCAAGCATTCATCAGTAACAAACTGTAGCGGCGGCGATAGCAACAACGAGAAGTAGTCGACCAGTTGCGGAACTCAAACATTTATAGCACCAGTAGTAGGATTGGATGGTCTTGGCGCACTCCTTCTAACTCCGCATTCCTCCTCACTCCTCGCTCTTCCTCACTCCTCCTCACTCCTCCTCGCTCCTCTTCACTCCTCCTCACTCCTCCTCACTGTCCTCATCCTCCTCACCTCCTCACCTCCTCACCTCCTCACCTCCTCACCTCCTCACCTCCTCACCTCCTCACTCCTCCTCACTCCTCCTCACTCCTCCTCACTCCTCCTCACTCCTCCTCACTCCTCTTCAATCCTCCTCACTTCTTACTCCTCCGATCCACCCGATCCATATCTAAGCTAGGCTAGCGTTTTCTTCGACTAGCCATATTCAGATCTACCCGATCTACCCGATTCATATCTAACCTAGATAAGAGTTTTCTTCGACTAACCACTTTAGCCTGATCTAGAATTTTCTGGACAATCTAACCTAGTTGGAATTTTTAAAATCGGACTACCCCTTACAAAAGTTTCACCCTGTTAAAGCCTCGTACCTTTAAATTTTTTGTTTATCTAATTTTCTACTCGATCTTTAAATCCTTTTTGGTCACCCGAGATATACGCTTTAACCTGGAATTTCCCGACTACCCCTTACCTTAACACAAACCCTCCATATAAATTTTTAGCTAATGTATTTATAGAAATGTTATAACGTGGTCTAAAATTTATAGCAATATGCAAACCATTCACTTATTTTAAGAATAACCACTTATAACATTTTTTAATTCTTTTTTGCAGGATAATTTTAAGAAACCTAATAAATTTTCAAAATAGAATCAACTTTTATAAGCGCTAAAGACAACAATTATTTGCATATTTTTCTAAATACCTTAAAAAACAATTTAGTTTTTGTAAATCAATTTAAACCTTTTGAAGGGAAACTTAATAAAACATTTTAAACTTTTGCTAAGGAAATGCCAAACTTGTTGTCTACAGGATACTTACTAATAAAGGAATATAATTTTAAATAACTTCTACGTCATATTTTTGGAATTTATGATTTGCCTAGTTTTTAAATGAATCACCAAGTGAAAGTACATGCTTAGTGGTATTAAAATTACTTATTAGTTTCTCATTTTACGAGCGCGGTTAATTATTATTTAAATACCGACAAACTCAAAATTTAAATCAAATTACAGAATGTATACACCTATGTATTAACTAGAATTGTAGGAAAGTACCTATCACAATTAATAGTCACGTCATCGACAAAACAATGCAAGGCTGAAGATCATACATTTCACTGTTATTAAATTAACGATTTATTATAGAATACCACATCTAAACTAATTTTAACGTTGTCTAGTGACCAAGTTATAATTACTAATACCATGTCAGTTTTGTAAATACCTTGGAAGTGAATCTTTGTTTTCTCTGATGGTAGTAATGTTTAATTGTATTTACCGGAATTAAAAATTGCCGCCGACCTTACTATTTATTTTGAAAAATTCCTTACAACTTTCCATAGATACTATTAATCGCGAGAATTAATGCGGGATGATTTTCGAATTGTTCATGAACAAGCACGACACGATTTTAGTTGTTTTTCTTGTGAAATAAAAGTGGTATATTAACTGTAGAGAGTGCAGTTCTGATTACATTGAAGGAAAGATGCTTTATAGGCGAACGTGTTTTACTCGACTGCACGTGCTTGTTGACGGAACATTGACGGACGCACTTAGTGATTACGCGTGCTTTACTCATTGTGTTTTTTTGTTGGTGCTTTGTCTCTTGATATTTAAACTGTGTGTGCGATCTAGTTTCGCGGTCCTTTTCTTTTTATCAGAGTAGTGCATACTTTGGATTATCCAAATATAAGGCCGTAAGGAATGGTTGTAGAAAGCAGACCAACATATAATGTACGCGGCCGTAAGGAGTTAGTAACAATACCTGCAATAAAAAAATTAGAATAGTAAACCTGCAATAATAAAAAATTAGTCCTGCAAACCTGAAATAAAGAAAAAGCATAGCATGCTGATCGAGCATAGATTGTTCAGTACTTTGTAGAATGTAAAAAAAAAACTGTTTAGATAATCTATATAATATAACAACGGTAAAAGCAATACAAAAAATTTTTAGTACAAAGTGAGGTAATATTGGGGAGTAGCAGAAACGTTTCCTCACACACCAATTAAACATAAATCAGACAAAATGTTAACAAAAGATAAATAGATAAGACACAATTGATATGAGCAATCCAGTAGCATTGATTTTTTTTTCTTTCCTGTCCAAATATTCAAATTACTCAAACTAATTTGTTTTGTTTCTTTTCTTCCTTTTTTTTTGTTTCTTAATAGCATGCAATTCTATTGTAAAAGGTATCCGAACGACAAAGATATGGCAAAACAACGGATAGATATTTACAGTAAGAACAAGTAGGAAATAGTTCAACATACAAAAGGTCCTTCAGTAACGCTTCCTTGCAATTGAAGTGTGGGATTCACGATGTCCGGCACTACCGCAGCACTTCACCCTTGACTGTGAGGGTGTTGATAGAACTTATCACACGTTACCCTAATCACACCTACGTATTTCACTGGTGTTAGCAGCAGACATTATCACGCGACGGAACTATGTAGCATTGATAAATTTCTTGTTAATTCTATTTCCTGAGACAATAATTTCGAAATATTCTGTAGCACTAGTTTAATTTCAACTGGGACCAAATGTATATTATTTTCTTAAACATCCAAAAAGCAGTGAGAAACTTCAACCAATACCTTTGTAAACCGGTAATCTGTTATATTTCGCAAATAACGAAATTTGCGCAAGCAATGATCTGTTTTAAATACTTTGGGGTTGGAGAATTCAGTAACTACAGTATCAACTGTAATTGGATAATCCAAAGTATGCACTACTCTGATAAAAAAGAAAAGGACCGCGAAACTACATCGCACACACAGTTTAAATATCAAGAGACAAAGCACCAACAAAAAAACACAATGAGTAAAGCACGCGTAATCACTAAGTGCGTCCGTCAATGTTCCGTAAACAAGCACGTGCGGTCGAGTAAAACACGTTCGCCTATAAAGCATCTTTTCTTCAATGTAATCAGAACTACACTCTCTACAGTTAATATACCACTTTTATTTCACAAGAAAAACAACTAAAATCGTGTCGTGCTTGTTCATGAACAATTCGAAAATCATCCCGCATTAATTCTCACTATTTTCAAAGCAAAAAGGAAACGGTATTTTTAACGTAATTACTATATAGGAACAAAGAACAAAACACAACTGCCTATCTGTTTATATTAACTCGTTGCTATTTCAACCTCTTATCGTCTATTATCTAAACTTGTATATCCACATAAGGAACAAAATTTATATGAACGGCAAGACAAGAACGATGCAATCCACTCATTATAATACGACGCATTCGCCCTAGGATTTAATAAATATATAATATAGAAATAGTAGTTACAGAAATGTATTTATTAATTGGGAAAAAGCGTAAAATGTTAAGCTATTAAAAATGCACGTTACACGATTCTGAGGAATAATTTTGTAAAACGTTTATAGCACCCTTTCAATAAATACGCATCTTTGTTATAATTCTTTTCATAAGAACTTCAATCCCCATTTCAGTTATGTGGAAATTTGAATTAAACAATACTAATGTATAATTTATATTTTATAACATAAACAAGCTAATATATACAAAAATAGTTTCTAAATTCACATCATTCATTTGTTATGATAGTAGTTGAGGTGGTTGTATTCTTGCTTTAAAACTTACAATTTAGTATATATTCCATCTGAATATCTGCCAACAGTTTTATAAACCCTTTGCTTTAATTCTGTTTAGTCCTATTGTATAGGACTTTACTTTTACGAAAACACAAATTTTAGTACATAGACCGTTCGTGTATAAGTAAGTGCATTATTATTATTATTATTATTATTATTATTATTATTACAGTTTCATATACAAATTAAATTTTTTCATTGACATTGGGAATTAAAACCCATCAGATCTTTGAGAAAATTCTAGACTAATTTGATAGGTCATACTACTGGAACGTAATAAATGTTGGTTATTCTAAGTAAACTTTTGTTGAACGATTACGCGGTCAATAGTATCTAAGGAAAGTTGTACGGGAATTTTTTCAAAATGAGTTGTAAGGCCGGCGACAATTTTTAATTCCGGTAAATACAATTAAACGTTACTACCATCAGAGAAAACGAAGATTCACTTCCAAGGTATTTACAAAACTCATCTCGTATTAAGAAAATGGAAAAATGTAAGATATCTGCCATAGAATATGTGTAGAAACAGTTTTATAGAAAATTTAATTAGCTTTTATTTTTATTTAAAACATTTTTCCAAAACCCCCGTTCCGCCTTTAGCTCACCTCCAGGAGCGGGGAGTTTTAGTATGTTTACCTCCTCACTATTCCTAACAAACTACCTCTAATTACCTCTAATCAAAAAGTCTTACATTTTCCATGCACTCTACACCCTCTTTTAAGCACTAATTGATTGGACTAATATATGTTTATGGTTTGTGGAACCCATCTCGAGATGGCAGCACGCACAATTCCAGAGAAAATGACATGTAATACAAGAATTATTTTTGAACCGCCTTGCTAACAACATCGGTAGCGAGCTTCGCGTCTACAGGAACTTTCTTTAAAATTACGTGTGCTATATAGGAAAAAGTGACAAACCTGCAATATAAAGCTGGAGTATTCACCGTTTTGATTGCTTTACATTATGCTTTAATGTCCCCTTAATAACAGCACACACGTGCAACTTTGCTATATAGTTAGCGGTTTTGTTTTTTTCTATGCTTTTAGCAACTCATAAATCTTCCTTATCGTTTCCTAAACATTTTCTGTCCTACAGTAACTTCTTACCATGTACACTATACCGAGTTATAACATAATTTGATGATAATATTGTGTATAATTGTTCTACACTTTTTGAAATAATTAGGAGGGCAAGGAACGTGCTAGTAGTATAACTATGGAGAAGCTGGGACAGCCCTTTTTAAAGGGTCATAAATATCTTGTAAAGGTGTGTGTATTATGGAAAGAGAAGTATGTATGTGTGAAGGTCATGTATGTGTAGGTGTGTGTGTGTGTTAGTATTAGTTAGGTTTGAGGATAACAATAGTATGGCTATGGAGAAGCTGGCCGGCCCTTTTTAAAAGGATCATAAATATCTTGTAAAGGGTGTGCGTATTATATAAAAGAGAGGTATGTATGTGCAGGTGTGTGCGTGTAGGGTGTAGGGTATGTATGGTTCGTCGGTGAAGTTAATGTGGAAGTCGTGCCGCCGCCCTCATGATAAAAGTGTGTGTGTAGATATCGATCGGTGGGGGGTGTGTGTGTGTGTGCGGTGTTGTTGTTGTTTTATTTTCGAAAAGAAAGGTATGTATCGTTATGTGTATAGGTGTGTAGGGGGGCGTGCGTGTTTTAGTCTAAGACGAAATACCTTAAGGGGCGCGCAAGTGGTGCGAACGTGTTTTTGTTTTAAGAGCGTGTTTTCGGGGGGGTGGTGGTCGCGTTCGAGAATAAGTCTGGGTAAATAACCGCCCTCCGAGAGAGAAGATGATGATGAAAGTGCGCTATTTAATTCGTATACATTGTATGAACGAATGCATAATAGAGACGATGACGGGTTTGTAGTAATTTAAAATAACTAAAAAATTAAAAAATTAAATACTAACCAACTTCCCGCCGCCCGGACGTGTCGGGGTAATAAGAATCGTTTATTTATGAGAGGTCGATGTAGAGGTCAAGTATGTGTGTAGGCGGCGACTTCTTTGTATGCGAGTTTGTAATGATTTAAAATAACGCAGAGATTTCAGATCGTCGGGCAAGAGAAAAAAAAACGGGGTCACGATTATCTCATCGGACACGTGCAGGACGTTTTAAGTAATCTTTTAATAATTTGAAAAATGTTACGCTCGATATGTCGTAGGCAATTATGATGAAGTATAAGGAGAATAAGGCTGGGGGGAAAATAACCGCAAGGGTTTTTTTATTACAGGTGTCAATAAGAAAAAATTGCGTGCTGCGTTTGTATTTGAAAAAAAATTTCTCCCCTACTACGAATAATAGTTTCGTCGTCTTGGTAAAAGAATATCCAAAATATTTTCTATTTATTATTGTGTAATTATTCGAACGGTAAACATCGTGTGTCGAAAGTGCAAAAAATGTCTCAAGCTTTGGACGAATTAAAAATTCCAGACGCGCCTACCTCAACGCGTGCAATTTTAAAACAATTGAAAAGTGCTTGCAACGTAGGTCGAAAACGTCACTACGAATCGATGCTGCTAAATCTGAAATGTAATCAGATTGTTTCTAATGCAAAAAGCAAGCGTGATAGGGCGATCAGAGGGGCAGGTATTAGTAAAAAGAATGGATCCGGCAATAATACTAGTGCGAAGGACGACGGCGAGGGTTATGCGAACGACGTCGAAGTCGACGATCCTGCTGAAAATTTCGATAGATTAACAACAAAGAAGAATGTCAAAAGACGTAGAACGTCGAACAATATCGTGTGGGTCGATTTGAAATCGGCTTTCGCCCGCAGGATACGTTCGAGTGCTGTGGTCAATTTATATCACATAGATCCCATGCAATTTTTAGAAGATGCATTCGCCCTAATAGAGCGACGTTTGAGAAAATGTTTGAGAAAATTCGGCTCTCTCAAAATTAATTTCGTGTTTAACGGTGAATACGTAAAGCCCAACGCATCAACATCATCATCGTCTTCAGAAGCCGTGGATACATCGTCATCATCATCGTCGTCGTCGCTCAGACATTTTACTACTAAAATTATAAAATTTTAAAATTGAAGACTTTCAAACTCAAGTTAAACCCGAAGCCATTCAGGAATTGAACAATAAACTGGGCGAATATACCGAAAAGCAGAGCGGGTTAGCTCTTTCGAGAATATTAAATTTAGGCGTCAATATAAATCATGCAGGAACATATAGTATGCATTCTTAAGGAAGGGGATAAGAAAATTGTCTACGAGATGATATGTTTATTTTTAATCATATACGTTTGTAATATAGAAGAATGTTGACGGTCGAGGATCTTACGAAATTACCGCTCGAGTATATCGAGAGGCATGCAAGTAAAGACGTCGCCAGAAATTTCGATAAATTACCGGAGTATTTGCAAAACAATTATGGACGCATCGCTATTGTTTAGCGCATGGCTTACAATCGTCGTCGCATGCAGATCAGATAGATGGACCTCCTCTGCAAATAAAATCGTGTCCTGAATGCGCATGTTCTACCCCATATGTACGCGCGCACAACAACAACACATCGCAGCCCTGCAATAAAAACCTATGAATGCAATTAAAAATGCTCATTGTTCGAAATGTCTCCTAAAGGACCGCCCGCAGCCGTCGCAGCATATCTCGCCTACTCTTTAATATGTAATAATTACCTATACATATTTAAACCGAGCGTGCCCTCCTGGCAAAGAAATCCGGTTCCCGTAGATCCTCCGAATGCATTCGTATGTTTCGAGCTTGTTGAAAATAAAGACGTTTTGGCATTGTCGAAGTCCGAGTCGTCACAACAACAACAACAACAAATAAGATGCTCTCGCTCTGAAGATTGGAAACGTATGGAATTAATTACCATGCAGCTGCAACAGCAATGGCAGCAGCAGCAACAGAACCATTCGGAAGAGGTTCCCTTATCGCCATCATCAGAGACGTCGTCGTCGTCGTCGTCCGCGGTATCGAGAGACCTTTTAATTTATAAAAGTTATCTAGGAGGAGGAAGAGGACGCCTTCAACGACGACGAGAAATAGAAAACTTAGATGGATCCGGCGACGGCGAGGACGGCAACGACGACGACGACGACGACGGTGCCGAATGGTTGAACAATGGATGCGCGGGCGATTGTGTCGGAGACGGAGTTGGCATCGATCCTTTTCTGATGTTTAAAATAAGATTTAAATATAATAGCAGTTTTACGGAGACCGAATGGTACGTCATGCCATGGAATCATAAACGAATCGCCTTCGAAAGAGAAAGAGAGCGAGAAAAAAGATCGAGAATTTGATAGTTCAGATGGTGTATGGACGTATTTAGAACACATCGTACTTATGCAATTAATAGGAGCGTGGGCATACTACATCTATTACAAATATAAAAATAAACTATGCGCGCATGAGCAACATCGTTTGCGCTCGAACGAAAACCTACACATGCAAAATAATTTTCAGTTCTAACCGGGAGGTATCTTCGTTCAGGTGTGTATGTGCGCGTGAAATTTTGCACTAATTAAATAGCAATTATGGTGAAGTATATTCAAGACGAAAATAATCATACAAGTGGTGACGACAGTCAAGTATTTTAAATAACGATGATGATGACGTAATTTCGTCATCATCATCATCATCTACGTGTGCAGTATCTGGATCGCCGCAAGTTTTGTCAGGTATTCATGTCTACGATAACGATCAGGCGATGGATCCTGATATGTAGCACCGAATACCGATTGAATTCCTCCAAGGAGAATGCGCAATGGTGCGCTCACGGTCATACGATCGAAGTGGGCTTAACCAAACGAAAGAGCAATATGGATTTTAGCCCTGTTATCAGACTTATATGCCCCAACAGATTTTGTAAAGAAGGCGAATTGCAAATGGACGAAAACGAGTGGAAAGATTTGTCGTCTATCAATATCGAACATAAATTTAGAAAATTTTTTCCAACCGCTCGGATACTGCCAAGGTTGCATCTGCAGGGCTACCGCCGCCTCCGTAGTCGCAGACGTATGGCACTGGAGGCGTGAAATGCATCAGACGATCGACGGATACTTGGAAGTGGAATTTAAAGACGAATACGAGTCCATTCATAGAGTCGAGGTGCAAAAATGCTGCGGCTCTCGCCGCATTAGAATCAACAACAACAACAGGATCCGGATACAATGTTGCGCGAATTTCTCTCTCCGCGATGAATTTGCAAAAGTGTTTACTCTAGCGCCTCTTATAATGCTCACATTAGAAATATTGAAAGGACAAGATTTTCAAGAGTTCTACGATAGAAATATAGAGTGCGTCGCCACTTGCCTTCCGAAGAGTTCGGAGCTTACGCGTATAACAGGTGCAAGAGCAGTAGCGGCGACGGCGACGACGATGGAGGTGAAGGCGGGCCCTCCTCGAGGATGCTGGACTTTATTCGAACGTGCAGGATCAAATCTTATGTCGAGTCGAGATGATAAGCGAATACGTATTTGGAAATCCATCCCTAAGTACCTAAACGTTCTTTACGACATCAACAGACTCGGCTTATTAGAAATCACGCGCCATTTCCTCACAAAATTGTCGATGACGTATTATGTTTATATCAAAAGAATTTAAATGTCGAAATGAAACCTTTGTATTTTAAAGATAGTGTATGATCCTTTTTGTAAATAAAATTTATTCTGTATGCAGTTATTTTTATATATATATTTAAATTGTTACGTTATTGCAGGAAAGATGTTAGTTAATGTTGGTAATATCGGGGTGAAGGTTGTTCAACAACCTCTTAAATAAATTGCCCTTCGAACTGCACCTTCCTGGTCATAACTTCTGCGGTCCCGGAACCAGGCTACAAGAGCGTTTAAACCGCGGAGACAAAGGTATCAATCCTCTAGACCATAGGTTCCCAACCTTTTCTGAACCACCGCCCCTCTACTGGAAAAAACTTCCAACGCCCCCTCCTCATCATAGTGCATTATAACGAATATTAAAATATTGTCACATAGTATCTATCTATATATGTATATATATATATATATATATATATATATATATATATACATAGATACTCATATACGAAGGTTGCACTTTTGACTGCTATTACAAGCGTTCACTAAAGCGTTGGACAAGGTATATATATTAAAATCGCAAAAGTAAACCTTAATTAAAACGACTATCAAATGTAGTACAAACTTGTTTATTAAAACTTAAATATGAATACATAATGAACAGAAAAAAAGATTAAGAAAAAATTAATGAGATAGTTGAGGCTGGTGAAGTTTTAACAATTTGCTAATGTCGGGTTCCAATTTCGTTAACATCAGCCGCAAATCGCCACGTTCAGTAATGTGCAGTCTGTTCCTTTCTTAGACAATAAATTAGCTACTGCACTGAACCCACGCTCAGCCAAATAAGATGAAGGAAATGCAATTAAAAATATCTGTACTCTTGACCACAATCCAGGGTAAAGAACTGGTATTGGTTTTTGAAGCCAGAACTCTTGATATCCATTTCTGAATTTTACTTTTAGTTCTTCGTTAGTTGTGAGTTCTACGAGTTCCTCTTCTAAATTTGATGATTCTGCTGTATCTGCATTTGCGAAAGGATCTAAAACCCAACCCGGTATATTCATGTTTAAAATATCCTGGAATCGCTCCACACAATCAACATGAAGAACGTCCAAGTGTTGGCAGTAAGTAAGTAAATCTTCATGTTTTGCAGAGACTGCTGATAATGTGGGAAAGTGGCTGTATTCACCTCTCCCTAGATTTCGTTTGAATAGAAGAAGTTTTCCCACAAAAGCAGCTATGACGTTTTTTGTTTTAATTAAATTCAATTCGTCACCTTGCAATTGTAAATTGACTTCATTAAATATTTTAAACAAGTCTGTCAAATAAGCGATGTCATTTTTATGTATAATCAGGTTTTCGCGGAATTTTTCGTTTCTGTTTTCAAGAAAGTCCAGTACTGAATCAAATAGTTGAAAAAACGGTTCAAACAAGTACCTTTTGAGAGCCAACGAACTTCTGTGTGCAGCAGCA
This sequence comes from Platerodrilus igneus, assembly GCA_036346225.1. NCBI lineage: Eukaryota > Metazoa > Arthropoda > Insecta > Coleoptera > Lycidae > Platerodrilus > Platerodrilus igneus. The sequence goes on from JARFIW010001382.1 coordinate 625,682, forward strand.
AGCGATTGTAATCTTCATCATTTTCACTACAAAGTTGGCTAAATAATCTGTCATGCAATGAATTGCTTCTAATCGTATTTACTGCTCTAATAACGTAATGAAGCGACGAATGCAAACGTTCGTTCAGATTTTTGCAACCAAGTGCTGACGATGAATAATACAATGTATACAGTACATTTGGTACTGCTTGTTTCAAATGAGCTATGAAACCCTTATGACGTCCCGTCATTGCTGGAGCACCATCAGTAGCTGCCGACAAAATATTATGCATAGGTATTTCTTTCTCTTGAAAAAACGTACTCATGGTATTAAATATCGTTTCTCCTTTGTATCAGTTTCCAAATTTTTTGCAAATAATAACTCTTGATAAATTTTTTCGTCTTTTATGAACCGAACGTATGATAACAGCAGTACTTCGTTATTTGGTAGAGTGGATTCTTCAAGTTGAATGGAAAAATTGCAAGTTTTTAAGTAATCGCATAATGATATTTCAACGTCTTGAGCCATTTCGTCTATTCTCCTTTGCACTGAGTTATTACTCAGAGGAATTTTTCTGATGACATCTGCCGATGTCTTATGATGAAGAACAGTTTTTATTACCTCTCTGACTGCCGGCAAGATAAGTTCCTCGCCAATGGTATGTGGTTTTCCCGTTTTTGCGATTAACAATGAAATGTTATATGATGCTCGTAGTCCATCATCTTCTTGTTTAGAAGACGACGCAAATAGGTTTGATATAGTTGGCTGTTTCAAATATTTCTTCTGCAGTTCTTGAAAATAGGACAAATCTTTGTCCTTTTATCAGTATGCATTTTATTTAAATGTTCTTGTAGCCTAGAAGGCTTCATGGCTTCATTTGAGAAAACTTTTTGGCAAAGTAAACACATGGGTAATGATGGGTTTACAGGAGAGTGCGTAAATCCATATTTCAAATACAAAGACTGTACTGCCGGCATTTCTCTTAGATTCAGACATTTTGAAATCCAAAACTTGCCACGGTTTAAAATAAATTAACTTTTCAACGAATTTATAGATAATTATAAAATTAATGGTTATAATGACTTATATAACTTATCACTCACGAACATGGATTATTTCGAAGCACAAAAATAATAACACATTCCTAGAGCTATCCCTGCCTTTTATACGTTTGATTTACAAGCATCAACTTGTATGTTTTATCTTGTTTGCGATGCCGGTGCACTTTGTAAGCAAGTCAAATCGCGTCTTTGTTTATCAACTTGCAAAGACTTGTTGCGGACAATATTAAACGGAATTAGGTATTCATAGACTTAATGCTGAATTAAATGTTTTAAAGTATATTTTCTCGATAACAATAACATAGACATTTTAAATAGCTAAATAAACTGTCTATTCATGCCAACTAGGTATTTTCAAAGTATTTTAATATATTTATTTTCTAAAAAGGTAAGTACGTCACGAACGCCCCCCTTGATCCTCCTAACGCCCCCCTTTTGCCCCTGTACTCGCTACCACCCCCTTTGAAAGCTACAGCGCCCACTGGGGGGCGGTACCGCCCCCGTTGGGAACCTATGTCTAGACGAAGCGTGCAAGCACGACATCGCGTATTCGCATCACAAAGACGTGGAGCGCAGGCACGAGGCCGACAAGGTCTTGCAAGAAGCGGCTTGGCGGCGAGTCAAGGCCAAAGATTCTAAGTGGTCCGAGAAGCTCGCAGCGTTGGGCGTAACGGCTGCAATGAAAGCGAAACATAAACTAGGAATGGGAATAGACAAGAAAATGGCCGTGAAACTGGATCGTCGACAGCGAGGACGACGACGACGACAAAAACGACGACGTCGAGTACGTCGATGCTCGGGTAAATTCAAAGACAATAACGGCAACGTCGGCAGAAAATGCTCCTTCAGAGGCGGTCTTATAAGTAAAATATCTAAAGAAATCAGAAAACAAAGCATCAAGAGTAAAGGACACGGAGATGCTTCGCATAATCGTCTCATTTCGAGCGCGATGAATGCCGCAAAATTATAGTCAACAGGATGGGAGGTCGTTCGAAAATTAAAGTACCGCGCATAATACCGGTGCCCAAGCGAGGAGGCTTATTGCCCTTGATTCCGATATTTGCGGGTCTTTCGGCGCTCGGAGCACTGGCCGGTGGAGCGTCGAGCGTTGCAAACGCCATCAATTCGGCCAAAAATGCAAAGAGGTATTTCGACGAGAACGCGCGTCACAACAGAGCCATGGAAGAGAAAAAAGTCGGCAGCGGATTGTATTTAAAGCCTCACAAGAAAGGTAGCGCCTTGTACTTGAAACCTTATCCGGGGGATTCAAAAAACGGATGACTTCGACGGTGTCGAGGAATGCTAAGCTCGCCACCACCACCACCCTTACACCTCCCATGCGCGCATTGACCGATCTCGATCTGCACAAATATGCTAAAGGTGTTCCGTATTTTAGAGGCGTGTACATGCGAGACGAGTTGCCGCTAAAAAGACGCGACGGAAGCTTAGCACCGCCGTGGCGAAACGAAAGTGGTATTATAAATTTAGACGATGGATCCGGTCCGGGCACGCATTGGGTCGGTTATAAAAAAAGGGCCAATACGGTGATATACTTCGATAGTTTCGGAGACCTGAGGCCTCCCGAGGAAGTCTTAAGATATTTTCACGGTAGCGATATATATTATAACGTGGAAAGGGAGCAAGACTTTAACACGATCGTGTGTGGTCATTTAGTGTTGAAATTTTTACATAAAAGAACCATAATGCCCTCGGAGCGCTACAGTCATGTCTAGGACATTCACGATATTCGGGTATGGAAATACCATCAGCAGCGGTACGCTATACCCACCTGTGAGACTGAACGATGGCGGCACGTACACCTGCGGCTTGGTGGGTCTTTACACGTGCAACACCGTTCGAAATATTTACGAGGGAAATAATAAGTTCTATTACGACAAAGATAAAGAAATCAACATCGACGAGGGATGCTACGAAATAGACGAGCTAAACACGTTCCTGAGAAAAAGATATTGAGTCGGCTAAAGCCCACAAAGAAATTAATTCGTCCGTAACTTTGGACGACGACGGATTGGTCGACGGCTTGTTTTCTTTAAGAGCTAATAATAATACCCTAAAGTGCGAAATAAAATCGAAATACTCCGTAGACTTCACGAAGCGCGGCAACATCGGTCGAATGCTGGGATTTCATGATCGAATTTTAGAGGAAGGTCGTTCGCATACGTCCGATCGCGATGTGGAAATAATTTCGGTGTCTAATATTTTCGTAGATACTAACATTACGACGGAGCGTACCGCAATAACCAACTTTGTCATAGCATTTACGAATTTGGCCTAACCGTGCCCCCAGGCTTCAGCATAGAACAACAACCCAGCAATATAATTCGTTTCCCTCTGTGCGTGGACGATTTCGATAACATTACGTTGAGACTGGTGGATCATACGGGTGAAGCGGTTAATTTTCGAAGGATACGTACCTTTGCGTTCGCCTAGAGCTAAGACGCGAATAATAAAATTATTATTAAGTTAAAATGGGCGTCGTTTACGATGACGAGCGTCAGCATCAGCAGCAGCAGCAACAGACGTTAGCCGCAGTCGTCAATATACCTAAGAAAAAATCCGCGCGTTGGGCATTGTTATCGTCGTTGCTGCCGAAGTCTTCTTCTTCTTCTTCCTCAAAAACAAACCTATATAAAACGCAAAAAACGTTCTCGAAATCTGCAGTCGCACGCAAATCATCGTTAGGCCATAACGAAATAAAAAGCGGAAGAGGTGTGAAAAAGCGACATCGTATTAAAAAGAAGAGGAAGAAGAACCTCGCTCTTAGTCGCGCAGACGCAAGTTTCTTAAAAGCGCTCGGCTACAAGCTTTTGAATACGAGAAAGAAAAAGTACTAGAAATGGCTAAACGTGGCGGTAAAATACGTGGTGATTTTGGTAGTAGCACGAAAATGGTCGCAGATCACATCTCGTCGGTGATTAGTTCTCCTTTGAAGAAATTACGTTTCGACGAGGTGGCCAAATTAGACGTATTCAAAAGGCCTCGCTACGAAGAGACAATTTCGAAAGAAGATTATTATTCGTATTTACCCTTCACGCGAAACACAGACCACAGCGATAGAGTGATTATAGAAATCCAAAATTCCGATGCTATAACCGCAACCTACGACAGTTACATTAATATTAAGGGAACGTTTTCGGTGAAAACCGAAGGTAAACCGTATACGATAACGAACAACGCAATATTATTCTTGTTCGATGAAATACAGTACAAAATGGGAGCACGCATGTGGTCGACGTTTGTAAGCAGCCTGGTATAACGTGCACGATGAAGGGTCTCGCTTCGTATCACAAAAAATTCAACGGTTTGAGCAATAGCACCTGGGACCCTCGAGGAGATACAAACGCCGACATTTTTAAGAACGGACGCTTCTCGTGCAATGTGCCTCTAAAGCATATTTTTGGATTTTGCGAGGATTATAAACGAGCCGTCGTAAACATGCCGCAAGAGCTTGTTTTAATTAGATCCAAGAGCGACGTCAATTGTTACAAGAGCGACGAAAACGAGCTAACATTTAAAATTACTAAAATATCGTGGGAGGTTCCGCATTTAAAGCTTAGCGATGAATCGAAATTAAATTTATTCCATCATTTGCATAAAATCCCAGAATTGTGGTTTACTTTCGTCGCTGGGAGCTTCACGAGTTGCCGTCCTTTCCGTCTTCGAAAATTCACGTTTGGCGTATTAAGAATTCGAACGAATTAGAAAACCTCGATGGATTCTATTTACTCTTCAGCATGGCAAGTATGATAATGCGAAGCAATCGGCATCCCAGTTCGATCATTGCAATCTGACAAATTTAAAACTATACCTTAATTCCCAAGAATTTCCACTTCAAGATATGAATTCGGACTTTGCCAATAACGATTATTCGACCCCGTTCATGCACTATTCGAAATTTCCGGAAAACTATTATGCAGGCGCGAGCAATTTGAGCTACGCTCTGTGTTGTTTGAACGACTATCAGCAATTTGGCAATTGTCCCGTGTTCGTGATCGATTGCAGTCGTCAAGAAGAATCTATTAAAAATTCGGCCGTCGATATACGTCTCGAAATCGAATCCAGCAACATTTTCGATCAAACCACTAAAGCATACTGCTTAATTTTGCACGACTCTATATTCGAATACGATCCGTTTACGGAAATCGTTACGCGTCATATTAGCGAATAATAGACATGAAGGTTATTAAACAGAAACAATCTCTACCGGTTGCAAATATGGATCTAACGGTCGAACAGGATGATCCTTATTCCTATTTTGGAACGCGCAAAAGCACGGAGATCTCTTACCGGCCAGCATAAGATGCATCGTATGCGGACCTTCTGCGTGCGGTAAAACAAACCTGATTTTGAGTTTGTTACTGGCACCCAACGGATTGGAATTTGAAAACGTTTACATTTACTCCAAGTCGCTATTTCAGCCCAAATACGATTTTTGAGTCGAGTTTTGAGACCGATCAAGGGACTAGGCTATTACGAATTTAGCGAAAATTCGAAATAATTTCACCGCAAGATGCTAAGAGTAATTCGATTTTCATTTTCGACGACATTCAATGTCACGAACAAAACGCGATTCGTCAATATTTTCAATGAGCCGTCATAAGAATATAGACGCGTTCTACCTCAGCCAATCGTATGCAAGAATACCGAAGCATCTTATTCGCGACAATACAAATTTAATTATAGTTTTTCGCAAGACGAAATGAACTTAAGACATATCTATTCGGAGCACATTAATACCGACATGAGCTTCGAAGATTTCAAAAGATGTGCCGTCTAGCGTGGGAAAAAAAGACGGCGATGGCAATAAAGCCGGATACAGATTCTTAGTGGTAGACAAAGAAAAGCCATAAACGAAGGCCGCTACCGTAAAGGATTCGATCATTACATATGTATTTAAAATCACGACGTTCGAGCGAACTTTCACCAACGCAATGTCTGCGGCTGCGATGAGACGAGGACGACGACGACGTCACTCTACGAATTTAAATCGAGCCGTAGTGCAGGCCACTAAAACAATAAGAAAAAAGTTTTTAGATTTTAAACGAGATCAAAATCGAGCTCAATTAAAATACGGAATGAAGCATGCTCAATTACTAGAACCGTTAAAATCGCTATCAAAATTCTCTGCAAGTAAAAATCCTAATTATATTCGACGTCAGAATGCGGAGCACGAATCTGATAATGTCGGCGACGGTTCAGATGTCTTACTTAAAAAGTACGCCGACATCCTGTCCAAAAGCGAGGATCCCAATATAGACGATACCGGAATCGGCATTCAATACGACGACCTTTAGAATAAATGGTCTATGGGCAATTCAGAGTTAGCTATTGCAGACGACGGATCTACGATTAATATTAGAAATAAAAATATCCTATTACGGAGGGCTTACTTCGATTGTTAACTTATAAGAAAATCCTTCGAATAAGAAAACGCCTGCTGGCAATCCTTCCGAGCTAGATGTAAAAATTACATCGATATTTTGAAGAAAACCAATGCATATAATAAACTGTTTCGCAAGGATCTGCCTAAAACGCCCAAATATAAAAATTATATCGTTCCGAATTTAACACCGTCGCCCGTGGCGACTACAATATCTACGCCTCCTCCTCGCCGCAGCATGCTTCGTCGCCGTCACCGTCGTCGTTGTCGTCAAGAGATGAATACAGCATCGGCGACTCCTACGATTCCCATGCAATTACGATCCAAAATAACGAAGAAAAGAAAGGTCTCGGTATGGATGATTTATCGAAAAAGACAGCCATCGAGTAATATAAGCAGAATTTGGCGATACAAAAATTCGATAATTCTAATCATGAGATAGAATACGTTCATTGGGACTCGCCGGCCGAGCTGGTGAGCCGGCTTCGTTTGTTGATGGCCGAACGTTCGGCGGGCAACAATAGCTCTCAGAATCAAAACGAATTTCTTTCTATTATATCCGAATTAAAGGAGGCGAAATTAATCGCCTAATAAAATATACACGTCCTATAGAATAGTCTCAGAAATAAAATGGTCGTCGATAAATTTGGAAGAGCGTATGTTGCCAGAGACTCTGGAGGCGGAGGGTTTGGTAATACCGCTGCGCGCGGGCCTCCTGGTGTAGGCTTTAAACTAACTCCGGAAGGCGATTTCAACATAGAAAATAGAAAACTTTGCAACGTAGGCAATCCCGTGACCGGAACGGATGCGGTAAATAAACGAAGCGCCTTGGTATTGGACGAGGACGAGAAAATAGTTAACTTGAAGGATTTTAGAATAGTGAATTTGGCCGATCCTAAAAATCAAACGACGGCGTAAACTTAAAATTTTGCAGCGAAGAACTCAATCTGCGTATAGGCAAAGCATTGGAAATATGTTTGACCGCTTCATCTTCGGGAAAACGCATGCTAATAAGAAACTTAAATTTGACGCCAAGTCGCGATCCATTGTAAATTTGCACGACCCGCAGAGCTCGGCGATGCCGTTAACAAGAGATACGTGGACTCGACGTTGTCAGAAAAAGCGCAAAATTTTATGAAACTAATCACGATCGACGACGGTAAGGCCAAGAACTTCGACTCTCGAGGCTTGAGAATTGTCAACATAGGCGAGGCCGAAGATGAGCACGATGCCGTTTCTAAGTTCTATGTGAACGCGAGAATACAAAATCTTATCGAAGGTGTCGCCATTCACCGCGATAACGTGATCATTCGAGATGTATTGCAATCGGTCGTTCAAGTGTTGAACGAAGTTGTTTTAAACACGAACTTCCTGATTTTCAACCACTTGAAATTAGACGGGGTCAAGACGTCTGCTGGAGACGATTTACAATTTCACAAAATTAATACCGACGTTATAAGACACCTGCACGTGTTATTGGAGCAAGATAAAGCCTCGTCGTCTAACTCTCATACTCGTGTCAAACCTTAAAAATGCCTAAGAAATATAACGATAAGGAAATACTAGTGGATGAACTGCACAGAGGGGTTAGAATAAATTTTCCACGTCGAAGAACGATCATCAAATCTTATCACGACTTATTCCAAGCCGATATTGCTGAATTTATTCCATATTCGAAATATAATAAAGGGCATAAGTATATTCTACTCGTGATCGATTGCTATTCGAAATATTTATGGACGAGACCGCTTAAATCCAAGAATGGCCATGAAGTCACATCTGCGATGCGCGAGATTTTAAATGAAATTAAAAGATCGCGGCCGCCTTTACCGAAAAATCTGCAAACAGATAATGGTACAGAATTTTATAACGGCCAATTTGCACGGCTGATGAAGGAATATGGCGATATTAATCATTACTCCACATATAGCTCAATCAAAGCCGCCATCGTAGAACGTGCAATCAGAACGATAAAAACAAACTGTATAAAGCTTTTAGTCTGAGAGGCAAATGGAAGTGGATTGATATAATCGATTCGATTGTATCGAAATACAACGATACGGTGCATTCGGCCACTAAAAGAAAACCCAAAATGTGACCGCGAAAACGCGTCTGAAAGTTTACGATAAATTAAAACTGGCGACTAGAAAACCTCGTTATGCCGTGGACGACTTTGTACGCATTTCAAAATATAGAAGTATTTTTCTAAGGGCTACAATGCAAACTGGAGCGAGGAAACGTTTAAAATATGTAAAGTGTTTCGAGCAAATCCGACTACTTATTTACTCGTCGACATGCATGGCGATCCAGTATTGGGACAGTTTTATGAAGCTGAGCTGCAGAAAACGAGAGTTCCAAATATTTACCTTATCGAGAAAATACTAAGGCGAAAAGGAACCAAAATTCTCGTCAAATGGTTGGGCTTCCAAGAGCCTTCCTGGATTCAAAAAGCTGATCTTATATAGATTGTTACATTTAAAAATAAAACATTTGTTTTTATATTTTTATTATATAAATATGTTACGTTTCAAAAATAAAAATTTGTTTCTTTTTTGTTGATTTTTATTATACATTTTTTGATCTTGTAAAAATAAGAAAGATAGAGACGCTACAACTGCGATACTTTGACATGCAGCAGCACTTAAAATGTATTATTTTAGTTTATTTTATACATAATATAAAAAATAAAAATACAATGCAGTTTTTTATCTTGCCTTGTTACAATATTTTAATTAATTTTTATAATAAATATAAAAATAACAAAATACAATGTGTTTTTTTCTTGATTACAATATAACAAAGAGAGCCTCTACAACGGCGCTTAAAATATATTTTAAATTAATTTTATACATAATATAAAAAATTAAAAAAATACAATGCGGTTTTTATAATATAAAAATACAAAAGACAATGCAATTTCTTTATCGTTACAAGATTTTAATTATTTTTTATAATAAACATGCAATTCACAAAATAAAATATGGTTTTATTCAAAGGTCCTTTATTAGATAGTGCCCATGAGGCAAAGTATCTATTCCGTTAGACAAAATGTATCTTTTATCATCTTGATAACTTAAAGCAATTTTCGTCTGACGTATGGAATATACCTTATGCAAATATGATCGTATGCTATTTTGGTCTCGTTCTATGACTACTTTATTTCGTAACGTATCGAGATAGTGATCGAAACAGATTTGCCGATCGATAATGTACTTTTAACACCCTTAGCCTTCTTTATTATCTCACGGCCTTCTATTTTAAAGAGTACATTTTCGATCGAAGGCCTACAAAGTGCGTTAAAATACGACCTCTAGTTTCGTCTTTCATAAGACCAATGACTTTTTTATTAATTAAAGGAATTTTATAGATGTTATCGGGATCATAAGCGCTCGTATCAAATTTTTCTAGATTCGTCTTTATACACTCTTCATAGAAATCATTGCACGTCACACTATACAAAAGGCTGTCGGTGTCCATGTAGCATAATTCGCAATTATTTGCAAATTTTGCCTTCATGAAATTGTAGTGAAAATCATATAATTCAATTTTTGATAATTCTAAGATGGCCATACCTATGTAGATAGGTTTGTTGAACTCTATCTCTGTTTTGCTCAATTCGATCGCGACCAGATTTTTGTCAAAAATCGTCGCCGAATGGAAATTTGGTTTGGAAATTAAAGATAGAGCGCCATACCGACCGCTCCAATGAGTCACTAATTTTATGACGCGTCTTTTCCTAACATTCTCCATTGTTTTACCAAAAATGGAATTGTTTGCAAATTTATATAGATTTTGTGCAAATTCCGTTTTAGCCTCCGTGCGCATTCTTGTATTTAATTCGACAAACGGTCTCAACCAAGGAGACTGACCGAATTCTAAAACCTTATGAACGCGCGTCATAACTACGCCCGCAGATAAATAAACCTGGAGATTTCTGTAATGCACAACGTAGTTGCACTTTGTTCGTGAGAGTGCACATTAATTTTGAAAATTTCGAGCCCGGAGGCGTGCCCTGTTCTGGGCACATTGGCAACTCTTTCTGAGCGTCGTGAATGTCCGTAGGAAATTCCAAGTCGCATTCAATAATATAACCTTTATCGCTCGTAATGCTCACCGTTGTAACATTAAATTTTAATATTTCTTCAGGCGTTAGCCATTTGAAATCCCGTAAGGCAAATAGCAAGATTCGGCATGACCATAGAGATTATTAATATCTCCGTAAAATAAAAATTTATTCGGCTTGGATGGATCATGCGTTGGGGGATAATATTTATTATTGGATTCCACATATCGTTTTACGACTTGAGTAAGGCCCCCCCGAATGCCTCTTTCGATCATTAAAAACATGTCGACGTCACAAATTAGTTCTAGCCTGATTTTAGTATATAATAACATGCTAGACCACGAGTAGCTCGCCAAAGTCACAAAATTTAAGGGATCCAATTTGTATGTTTCAAGACAATTTTTCTAAAGTCTTGGAATATATCGCAAAGTAAAAGAATGTCGCATTTTAAATATAGGTCCGCGTAGTCGCCTAAATTTTGCATTTAAAAGTGCTCCATACGGTTTGCGCATGAATATATTCCGATTCTTCAATATGTGATTCATTAAGATTGCTATAAAAACATTCTATAGGAGGAAGATTTTCTTCGCTTAATTTCAAAATGTCATCCAAATACTCGTAGGAAAAATACCCTTGCGCATTAGCAATTTAATGCGATCCGGGTTTAGTGAACTAAATTCCTTTTTAAAACTTTAAAGTCATCGAAAGACAACTCGCATGCTAATTTTTCCAATGACATTGCCATAAAGCGAAAGGAATCTATGAATCTGAACGTCACATTTGCGTCGTTGTATTTTTAGAAAATGTTATGTATTTTCATTATTCAAGGGTATTATATTCATGGGGCCTTCGAAAGCGTTAGCAAGCTCTTTAATAATAAAATGAGCATCATAATTGCTCAAATTATGATAGACTACGGAATAATTGGAAATAACCTAAAATTTAAATTACAGCTGCTATGCGCAACACCTCTTACAGAACCATTCATGTGATCGTGATCGATAACCTTTTCGTCGTCCGGCAAGAAATCGACTTCGCAAATAAAGCACGTTTTTGCCGTCGAGGCATCTATAGAGGACGTAGCAGGCTCGTTTTTAAAAATGCGCTCCCATAACATATGGCAATATGTTTTAATTGTCGCACAAACCAAGAAATGCAGTCTGTGCCTGTGTATGAACTGTAATATGAAAGAGATTCGTCATATCCACAATAAAAATAATATCCTATTGAAAACGGAATATGTTCCTGGTATTTGAAAGTGCGTTCTGATTCGGAAGCTCGATCGGTTTTTAATAAGGCATTCTATGTCGGAATAAACCACCATCGGCACAGGTATTTTATACTAAAATCTTTAAATTGTAAATATTTGTTTTTTCGGAGGTAAAATAACACGACACTCGTTAAGTTTTTCGCATACTTGCTCGTGGACATCGAGACGTTTGCGATCGTAAAAATAGGAGAGACATCTATCGCATACGTAAAAGTGGCCCGTATGTTTAGTTAATTGGCCTCTCACAAGTGAGGCTAAATTTTTTATAAGACAATAATGATATCTAACGCCCCGTTTATAATCTTTAATATTTTTTTTTAATTCTTCCAAACTTTTTCCAACTTTATCGGCCTCGTCGCCGTCGTCGTCGTCGTCGTCGCCGTTGACGTCTTCGCCGTCGTCAGAATTAAATTTTGACGACTCGTCGACATACGCATCTTCAACAATCAACAGATTAACGTGTTTATCTCGTTTTGGCTAGTTAATTGTACCGGTGTTACGATGTATCGAGCGCGTTTTAAAATAAGAGCAAAAACATTTACAGAAATATCATTCTGCTTTTCGAATTTCGATATATCCGATATAGGCATGGGGCTGACCAAATTTTTCATATTAAAAATTTCTGCAAAATGCGGATACGAAGTTGTGCGATTAGCATGCTTACCTGCTGTAGGCTTAATTATTCCGGCTAAAACGCTCCAATAAAAGCATGAAAAATCATTGTTTCTAATATTTAAACAGGCCTTTTTGTTTTGAATTGCGATAGGAAGAGGCATGAAACAACTCGCGTGAAACATATCATAGCATTTATTAATATTAACATTTAGAAATAATATTTCGGATAGCGTGAATCCTGACCCGTGCATTGCGTCGTTCTCTATTTTATCCAACAAACGTGTTGCGATATTGCACGCAAACCACTCGTTAAACTTCTCTAAATTGCCGAAACAGATTAAAAGTTGGGCGTCGAAAAATACCTAGTTTGAAACTCATTTTCGTTAGCGCGACGGAAAATTTGAAAAATCGCACGCTAACACGACATTAATTTTAAGGTTTACCGAGTGATTTTTAAAAATCGTATACAATTTGGATAAAATTAGTTTTTTACAATCTTCGATAAATAAATTAAGATCTTTATGTGCAACATTAATAATTTGAGCTGTTTGAATTCTCGATTTAAACGCAGACACGATTGGCTTCCAAACCAATTCAGAATGTCGAGGCGTGCTCCGAGAATACATCCATTGTTTAGGAACATTCTGCCGCAGTAGTTTTTTAATAGATTTTAAATAGCATTTTATATCTTTTCATATGGCATAGAAGATTTTCGAATAGATTCAGATAACTAGCCGAGAGCGAAGAAAAGTTTGTTTCACCGTTCTTAAAATCGATTCGGTGTTGTGAATGTGGATTTTAATATTCGAACCCAATTGCGAAATACTTTAGTTTTACGACATTTCGTTAAAATTGCGTGCACTTTTCGATACAACTGTAGCATCTGATCACAACACATCGAAACGCCCGCGTCCGCTTCGATTTTTCTGTTAGTTAACATTTTTTTTTTCGTATTTCAATGCCAACTTTCTGTATTTTGAACCGTGCAATTTTACTAATACGTTTGGCGTATCGTCTTTGGGCGATAAATCGCAGGACCATAAAATGGCTTCTAATTCGGCATGCAGTTCCCGTTTTATTCTAACAATTTGTACGAGTTTAAAAATCTTATACAAAAGGATAAGTCTATAGCATATTTTTCTGAATCTGTAATTTTTAGATGATTTTATAGAAAATACATCTGTCGTTCTAACACATTTACTATAGACAAATAAATCGCCGATTTCATGCAAGCGCATGCGGAGGGTTTTTCTACAAATCAACAAAGAATTAATAAATTGAGTTGAAAACACGAATTCTCTATTTTTTAAGTCCACGTATAGGCAATCGGTTCTTAGAGTTGCATAAAAGAAAATGTCACTTTCACATTTATACTGAAAATTAAACACTATTTTAATGGTGATACGGCAGATTGATCTACAAATCTAAATGACCTAATACCGGCCGAGATGCTTTCGCTAATATTATAAAATGCCTTTCGGTCGTAATTACATAAATTAAAAAGCTTTTCTTTCATACGAGACACGTCGGTGAAGCAAAACGCTATTGTGTTAGAATCGAATATTCTAAGCACGTTAAATTGTCGAACAAATTAAATTGCATGCAAAATAGAAAAAGGGCTCGAGACCCAATCAAAAACCGTCCCGATATTTAAAGTCTTTTAAATAAGCAGGCAATTCCTTGCATGCGATTCTATAAAATTATGTGGATAATCCGCAATTAGCATATCACGATTGTAATGGGTTGCTGATCTAATTCTATATTCAATACTCATAACTTTAAAAATCAAGATGTAAAAATACTAAAATTATAAAAATTAATTACCATGTATAGGTAGGTATTCTAGTGTGATGACGATACGGATGGCTTTTTGCTCTTGCCGTTCTTGATTTTCCTTGGGAGGATCCGTGAGGGCCGATGATGGATCCTTTGTTTTTCGCCCATGCAGCAGAAGGAAATGCTCGCAGCAGGATTAGGTTTACCTTTAAAATAAACGAATTTCGTATTAGTTTTTAAATAAAAAATTAAAAAAATAAATACTAACCAACTTCGAAAGATCCTAGGTAGTGCAAACAAAGGCATTCTTGTTTATTCAGCTCTTCGATATCTTTGTCGCTAATTACGTCCGCGATTCTCTGCGGAAGGAACACAACGCATTCTTCTAATTCGACGAGAATGAGCCGAGAATTCTTCTTTGACTGAAGAGATTTGATGCTTAAAACCGGATAAGGGCGCTGTAGCTCGAGATCTTTGACTTTTACGGTCTTCTTCCTATCGATGCGGCTTACTGAATTGATTTTTTTAATTAACTCCATATTTTATTTCTAATTACGAATATAATTACATAAAGTTAAAAAATATATTTACAATTATTACCTGTTTTTTAATGCAAGCTGCACGATGACAAACACGTTGTACGACTCTCAAACTTATATTTTACAAGATAAAATCCTTACAAGGGCCTCTATTTATATCGCTCCGAATGACGTACAATTTATTACGCATCTAATTTGCGATCCCAAGCACATACACGATTATGACATTAACGATAGCAATTCATTAGAATTAAATAGCATTGCCCTTGTTTGGACAAAAAAAAGCGCTCATTCAAATTAAAACGCCATCTTTTATTATGCGGATATTGAAACGCATAAAAATTAATGATGCATATTTTTTATTCAAAGATGTAAGTAACTAAGACATTTTCCCCGACTCGGCATCGATAAAGAATATAAAAAATCGTCTATATTTCTAGGATTTATAAACCCATATTTGTTAAAAATAATGGGTTCCTATATAATTAATGATTCAAAACGATGTGTACTGAAATTAAAACTTACTCACGAATGATGTAACCATAAACTACAGTATTTTCTTAACGCGTTCCAAAAAGCTATCTTTTATGCATACAATGTTTTAATCAAAAGCGATTCCCCGACTTCGATAATAAAAAATAATTATACAAACATACTCGATCATTTATATTTTAACTTCCTTTTCATACAATGAATGTATACTATACAAAATTTACGACCACTTTTTATTTCTCGGCAAAAATACGATTTCGTCATCGTATATGCTTTGGTTCATATAATGCACTCAAATTATTAAAAGATTACTTAAAACGTCTTGCACGTGTCCGATGAGATAATCGTGACCCCGTTTTTTTTTCTCTTGCCCGACGATCTGAAATCTCTGCGTTATTTTAAATACTTCATCATAACTGCCTACGACACAGCGAGCGTAACATTTTCAAATTATTAAAAGATTACTTGAAACGTCTTGCACGTGTGTCCGATGAGATAATCGTGACCCCGTATTTGTATACGAATTAAATAGCGCACTTTCATCATCTTCTCTCTCGGAGGGCAAAAAATACACGCACACGTCATCGATCGAACCATCTTGAGCAAAAATACGATTACGTCAGTAGTATAGCTATGGAGAAGCTGAGACAGCCCTTTTAAAAGGGCCATCGCAATTTTTTCTTATCGACACCTGTAATAAAAAACCCTTGCGGTTATTTACCCAGACTTATTCTCGAACGCGACCACCACCCCCGAAAACACGCTCTTAAAACAAAACACGTTCGCACCACTTGCGCGCCCTTACGATATTTCGTCTTAGACTAAAACACGCACGCCCCCTACACACCTATACACATAACGATACATACCTTTCTTTTCGAAAATAAAACAACAACAACACCGCACACACACACCCACCGATCGATATCTACACACACACTTTTATCACGAGGGCGGCACGACTTCCACATTAACTTCACCAACAAACCATACATACCCTACACCCTACACGCACACACCTGCACATACATACCTCTCTTTTATATAATACGCACACCCTTTACAAGATATTTATGATCCTTTTAAAAAGGGCCGGCCAGCTTCTCCATAACCATACTATTGTTATCCTCAAACCTAACTAATACTAACACACACACACACCTACACATACATGACCTTCACACATACATACTTCTCTTTTCCATAATACACACACCCTTTACAAGATATTTATGACCCTTTAAAAAGGGCTGTCCCAGCTTCTCCATAGTTATACTACTCGTGCTTGTAAACTAATTATAACAGTCTAGAAATATACGTACCTGCCGCGCAGCTTTGGATAGCATTGTTTATAAATTTTTCAGAATTTTTTGGTATGGACATAATTTTGAATAGAAATTGTTTGCATACTCCGCTTTTGGTTACATCTAAGTGGCAAAATGAATTTTTATTTTAATGGCGTCATCTTTAAAAATCCATAACCTTTTCAGAATCACTAATATAAAACATTTTTACATCTTTTTTAGATAAACAGGACAAGTGTACTAGACGGAAACTTATTTAATATACTAACTTTATCTGAACGCGAGTCACAAATTGAATCCTTTCTTACCTTGACTAAAAGCTAAAGATGGACCATACACAAAAATGGGCACGGATGTTATCACTATTAGCACGTACATAGCAGAAGCCACTTTCCTCACAATCCCATTAAACCTTAGTTCAAAATATTCATATGTAAAGCTTAGTTGTAATTTATAGAAAACTGGAAGGAAAATATAATTCGTTAATAGTCCAGTGATGATCCAGGATATCCACATCATCCAGTTCTGTAGTCCATATAAGTACGTTTCTGCAGGTAAACCAAGTAAATTGAGAGATGAAGTGGAGCTAAAAGTAAGTATTATATTTGAAAGATAGTCGTAGTATTGTACTTTTACCTGGCAACCATAGACATTGCGACAGGAAAAACTGACATACCTTTTCCTCCTAAGAAATAATTTTTTATGGTATTTGGACCTCTTTGGAGAAAGCCAAAATATGTACCAACTAACATACTGCCAATAAGTAGAATACTTAATAGCGTATAATCTATCCAAGTCAGTGTTAAGTATTCCATTCTAAAACGTTTATGTTTAATTTAGTCTTTAGCAAGGGTTATAATAATTATAGACATTATTTATATTGGTATACTATGTATATCTTTTTACGTCTACTTTTGAGTGTTGACAATAGACCATAAGTTCACATTTTCAAAACTCAGGGTCGGTTTAAGATCGCTTTAAAGTGAACAAAGTTTGAATAAAAGTTTATTTTTTGGAAAAATTGAACGAATATTTTATTAGGAACAACTTATAGTAAATCAAAAAAACTTGTAACAACTCGAAATAAAAAAAATATTTCATTGGTGAAAATTTAAATTGAAGTGCGCATTTTATTAGGACAACTTTGATTACAATAAACTTCTTCCTTGTATCGAACAAATTACAATGTGTATAACGATATGTGACAGTTTACCGTCTTTTGCGACCTAACATTTAAGAACTTGTTCCGAAGATCATCATACAATTCCCATTTCAGGCACTTCTCCCGCCAGTAATACGCGGTGTAGTGCCCAATCAATGGAGGATCTCCTCCTGCAACAGGGCTGAATGCAAGAACTCCTCTTAAGCTGTAATTTTTCTCGCCAATTACAATATGACTGAGAATCACATTTAAACTCACGTTAAACAAAGGACAAAGTCCTTTATTGTCCTGTCGCATATACGGCCATTGTTCCATAAACAGGTGGGTGTTCGAAATGGTACTCGTATTCGATGAAATGTCGACAATTTGTACTTTGGTTACTGAACCTTTCATCTATTACCTATTGTAGCTGAGTAATGTCATTATTTGCAATATTTGCAGTAAATACGCACGCAAGAAGGTTCTTGTGCGATTACATGTTGGACATTCATCACTTCTTTCTTCGATCGAAGGATAGTTTATTAATAATTGGTCCAACAGATAGCATGCTGTACAAGCAGAATTTATATGTGTCAATTGTTCAGTAGGTTTTATACAATTTGATGAATCACGAAAGTGAAGTTTAATAAGAATTTGTCCTCTCTTGGCAAAACTTTGTGCAGTAATATCATCGCGCAAAGTGTTACTGATTAATTCAAAAAATTTGAATGATAAATTTTCTGTAATAAATGCTGCGTAAAGTTGACTGTCTGCAAAAGCGCTACAAATCAGATGCACTGCACTATCAAACGTGCAAGTATCCATAAAGGTGTAAAAATTTTCGCCTATCTGGATAGCTTTAAGCGAAGAAGTATTACCATTTTTCAGAATACCTATTATTGATGCGTTTGACTTGCTTAGATCATTATAGTGCAAAATAGTAGGGTCGTTTGTGAGATAGACACTTGTTTTAGTATTTTTAGTACGTTTAGTACTTTTTACTCCTTTACCTCTCCAATTTTCTACAGGTTTTTCGAGGTTAGCTTCAGAAGGATCGGCACAGGAGAGGATGGCAGTACAATTGTCTTCACCAATTGACTCATTAGTAGGCATAGCAGAGGTAGCTGTCAAGATGTTTTGTTCAGAAGAAATACGTTCTGTAGTGGACTACCGCTAACGCGTTTCACTAATTTAGAACAAGTAATCAGAAAAGTCTTTATTACTCACCATTCACAAGTGTAATAAACAGTACATGCCTTATTTATAGATGTTTTCAGTCCAATTTACAATGAAACACTATCACACTAATGCTATTTACAAGCACTAGTATCTTCTTAAACTAAATCCTTAACCATAAGTCTTCTTAACAACACTAGCACTACTATAATGACAAACTAACTATACACGATATGATGTATATACGACATTTCGATATAGACTAACATCTGTACACTCATCGCTGATCTTATATATACCCTATAATTAAATAGATGACATATTCTAGTGTTTGCTGGAACGTTCGAGACTTCTGAAGAATATACTTCTTCAAAAAAGCACAAAAAGAAGTAAACTCATCAAACACCAAATTTAAGTAAGGTATAGCAATATTGAAAACGATATAATCTTAAACATTCACCGAAACATAGTGGTCAGCAATTTTTGAAAATAAAGTTGTTAATTTAAAAGTAACAGGTGTTCTGCTAATGAACAAATGGTGTACACTGTAGAGGCATTTCACTTTAAGAACCCAACTACGTTTTGCGCACTCAGCAAAAAAAGATTTGGAAGCGTTTATTTTATGTAATTAGAGATTGCAGTGTTCAGCGTAGACTTTCTATGCACCTCTGTGGAAGTGGTACCGCGCCGACACTTCAGCTGGACCCCATGTTGTTTTTTAAATATCTAGTTAAGAGGGTAATACAAACGATGGGGTTTGTAGTACAAGGCGGCTCCGTGGCGTAGTGGTATATGTGTGACTACTACGCCTAAGGTTCCGGGTTCGAATCCCGATAGAGCATTTTTCACAAAAATACACACACTCGTTCGGATGAGAGGTAAAATGGAGGTCCCGTGTGTGTGTTGTCACGCACGTTAAAGATCCCTACCTTGCTTGGAACAGCAAGGGTTCGGCAAAATTCCAAATTTTCCCGGTAAAAAAAAACTCGCTTCCTGGCCAATGTAGTACCTTCGGGTGTAGCATTGGAAAATCACCTGTAAGGTTTGTAGTACAAGCCAGCACAAACGGATGCACCTCTTTCCCATATAATACATAACGTCCCATGGGCATCCCGTGGACGTTCGTTTTAGTTCTATTCAGTGTACGAACACCCATGGATTTTTGATGTACGTCCTTCAGTTAAAGTGGTATGTACGTCCTTTGGCGAACGTCCATTGGATATTCGTACATCGAATGGAACTAAAACAAACGTCCAATGGACGTTTGCCAAAGAACGTCCATATCACTTTAGTTGAAGAACGTATTTATGGACGTCCATCAAAATTGCATAGACGTTTGTTGGACAAATTAATAATTATTGGATTTGGAGCAAAAATTCAATGTATAACTTGGGATATTTTACATCTAGCAAATTAGGGGCGAAAGGGAGGGTTCCAACAGAGTCGAGGATTAGTTAAAAATAAATATGATTTTCGGATTCTGTACAAAATTTATGGTTCTTAATAAGTCTCACAGTTGGTTTCGGAAAAATTTGTTCCCGTTGTATTTGCATATTTCTAGATAAAAAAAGACAACCCTAACCAGAGGGGTGACTGGTAAAGCAAAAAAATCAGTGCACCATGTAGCAGAAACGGAGCACAAACGATTACAAGTGCTTTCAACAAATTTGATAAACTTTCAACCACACACCTCACTCTCATTCACTGCATTCTACAGCACCCCCGAATTGTTTTTTGAATATCGCGAAAAGGAAAGCATTATAATTTGAATAAGGGCTGCTATATTTGCGGCCACGTTCCCAATGCTCCACCCGGAGGTACTACATTGGAAAGGAAAGCAGCACAAACGATGGGGTTTACAGCACAAACCAGCACAAACGTAGCACAAACGAATGCGCCACTTTATGTTGCCCTCCGAAAGAGTGGGGGTGCGGACGTTTTAGCAACATCCCCAACTTGTTTTTTGAATATCTCGAGAACGGAAGTAGCACAAACGATGGGGTTTATAGCACAAACCAGCACAAACGTAGCACAAACGAATGCACCACTTTATATTGCCCTCCGAAAGGGTGGGGTTGCGGACGATTCAGCAGCATCCCAACATGTTTTTTTGAATATCTCGAGAACGAAAGTCGCACAAACGATGGGGTTTGCAGCACAAACCAGCACAAACGTAGCACAAACGAACGCACCCATTTTCAGTCTCCCACTCGAAAGTGGGGGTGCCGGTGAAATGCTACTACTCCCAAGGTCCATTGTTCGAATCTCGACACGGTCCGCTTGAAACATGTTTGGCAAGCATTTTTCACAAAAATACACCCTCGTTCAGATGAGAGGTAAAATGGAGGTCCTGTGTGTGAGTGTTGTGACGCACGTTAAAGATCCCTACTTTGCTTGGAACAACAAGGGTTCGGCAAAATTCCAAATTTTCCAGGTTAAAAAAACTCGCTTCCTGGCCAATGTAGTACCTTCGGGTGGAGCATTGGTAAATCAAATGTAATGCCAGTGAAATACACCAACAATGTGGTGTAACATCATATGGTGCGTTTAGACAAGCGCATTTGCTACATCGTTGTTAAACATACGATGTGTCCGCATCCCACGTAAGTTAAGGTGTTATTTCATTAATATAGACAAATCCTTCATTAGTGGAATTTCAATTTTAATACGTTCGACTTCTACTTACACCTATGACATGAAGATTTTGTATTTTGTATACTGTACGTGCCTAACAAATTTTACTTCGTTTTGAATTAAAAACTAATTTTATCGTTTAGTAAACATTTTTCTACCAATAAATCGTGATTTGTACTTCAATGTAATATTGTAGTAAAATACGGTAAGAATAAAAATTATAAACTAAGGAATAAAGTTAGAGACAAAAACTATAACATAAGAAATAAAATTTGGATTTTACTTACTTTTTAAGTCGAATAATTTCTTCGGTATTTTAGGATTTACGTAAACAAGACCATCATCGCTGCTGGACGGCTATGCTAATGAAAAGGTAGAAGCGTTTTAATACAATATTTGCTACTAATGCACACGGTAGATCGTAATAGAAATTATAGTTTTATAACGTGCCCTTGCTATTCTGCTCCTTCAGAATATAAGTCATGGAAAGTGTTAATATCCCATCCCCCTGGAGCTCATTTTAAGTATTCTTAAAGGTTTAAGTAATTTTATTTGACTAGTGGGTTTTAGATCGAAAAATGAAAGTTTGAAGACATGTATGCAACATTTGCTAATATAAAAGAAACCGGTTAATCTGACATTGATTCACTGCAGTCCATTACGATTACGAGATGAAATTTATTATTGTTGTTTGTATGGGGTTTTAATTAATATACTAAAATATAAAGTTTTTCTTCAAACCTAAAAGGATTGGTTAAACGCATTGAGAGGATATAACTATCTCATAACGTCATAACAAGTACTCAATATCAACTCGGCTTTTAGTTATTCAAAATACTTTGAAATTAACATCATAGCTCCCAAACCCACGAGGTGATTTTAAACGTTATGTCTTACTTGAAAGAGAACGTGTTATAAAAATGCTTTAACTACGTTTGGAAATATTATGCAGCTAAAAAAGAAATATATGAAATGCAGTAAATATATAATTAATTAAACATTTCCTCAGCGAACTTCTGAAGCACGTAGTGTTAGCCTTAGGGCTTAACTAGGATTAGGAAAGTGGAATATGCAAAAGTAAATCAACAAACTTGTTCATCGAGCTGCAAACACAATCGAACAAAAACAAACTTGAAGTGCGATGATCTTTTAAAATGCAATTAAACGGACGATTTATGAGATGCACTCTAAACGTAAATAGGCATTATGAAACTAAATTTCACAATAAACACCAATATAAGCTGTGTTACCAATTTTGGGATAATTATCCGATTTGAGGATAATTAGAAAGCATCGCGGATAATTATCTAACCCTATTATTATGCGGATAATTTATGGATATTTTTGATTCCCTAAGAACATCGAAGCTACACTTCAAATGATTTTTTTTTTAGTTTTATTTAAATAGTAACGTGAAAATTTTTCTCGTACATTCCTGCCAAGACAAATAGATGTGGCAACATCCAGTCAATACAAATATCGCTCTAGTTCCTTTAAGCACCGTTTGTTGTTGCGCGGAGTCCGGCAGTAATTCCCCCCAGCATAAATAAGTTAAAACACAGGCGACACGCTGTAAATTAGAAGGTACTTTTATATTATAAAGCAACATTTTTTTCATTTTATTAGTGTGGTTTATGGGTTAAGTTACGAGTATTTCATTATCCTTCCACATATGTGTTAAATATGACAACAGGTAATATATTAAGTAAATGGTTACTGAAGTTAAATAATAAAAAATTATTCAACATGTGTTACTGTTTATACATTGTGTAGAGAGGCGTTGACGGTGATAATTCTGAAAATGGTAACGATGCAGATAATTCGAAATCAAACAAGTAGAAAGAGGACCTTCATCCTGTATCATCCACCACCACAACCTCCACAAATTTGCAAAATATTCACACATCTGGAAACAAAATTTGCACAATATTCTTCAACTAAGCATTTTTAGCTCCAGGCATGGATAATTTCAACACTTGCAAAAAATTCGCACAGCTGGTAACAAAAATCTGCACAACAGGTTTCTTCAGCTAAGCAATTTTTAGCCCCAGGCATGGATAATTTAATTAAATTCTAATTTGCTTTTATCTTACAGTATACCCTTTCACCATATTAGCCAATATTCGCACATCTGGTAACAGTATTAAATAACATTGTCATCTTAAAGCTGCACATTAGTTTTCTTCAACTAAGCATTTTTTAGCTCCAGGCATGAATCTTGCTCTCGACAGCCCGATCTGGGAGCTAGACCCTCCACCTCCACAACCTCCACAACACTTGCAAAATATTCGCACATCTAGTAACAGTATTAAATAACATTATCATCTTAAATCTGCACAATAGTTTTCTTCAACTAAACATTTTTTGCTCCAGGCATGAATCTTGCTCTCAACACACCGATCTGAGTGCTAGACCCTCCACCTCTACAACCGCCGCCGCACTTACAAGAAAATTCGCACATCTAGCAACAGTATTAAATAACATTGTCATCCTAAATTTGCACAATAGTTTTCTTTAACTGAGTATTTTTTAGCTCCAGGCATGAATCGTGCTCTCGACATCCTGATCTGGGTGCTAGACCCTCCACCTCCACAACCGCCACCACACTTGCAAAAAATTCGCACATGGTAGCAGTATTAAATAACAATGTCATCTTAAATTTGCACAATAGTTTTCTTCAACTAATCGTATTTTAGCTTCCGGGCATGGATCGTGCTCTCGGCACCCTGATCTGGACCGTCGGGCCCCCGGCATCCTTCCCCAGGACCACCGGATCTGCAAATGCTCCCCGCTAATCATGACGATATTTATATAAATCTACTAGATTAGAATTTATTTACAGAGTGGGAGATGCTCTAACTGGCGATATTTACATAAATCTACAAACCCCATGTGTAAACCCAATATTTATTAATAAAACTAAAAAGATATGTATCCATTTATTTGCAAATAGGTTTTAAACATGATCACCTTATTTTTGGTACAATTCAAATTATTTTTATCTCCATGAAGTTGACAGTGATGGGAAATACTACTATACTTGTTTAACATCTTGATGCAAGGAACATTGTAATCTTCAAGATTTTGCACATCGTTTCCAGGTAGGTACTGACAAATCAGTTTTTGCTTCTGTAGACCTTTTACGAATATCGTAGCCTTGACGGGTACCAGTTCTTTTAAAAATAGACTTAAAAATTGTGTTGAAAATCCTTTGTTGACGGCGTATCCCAGTGTAGTCCATGCATATTTTTAGTGACCCACTCGTTATGCTTGTGAAAGACTTTGATCAACTGTGCATCTGTCAAAGGCATATTGAGAATCTCGTGCCACAAGTAGCACTTTTCTACATTGAATATAGCGATTTTTTCACGAAAAAATCACTCTCCTTAAACTGGAAACCTATGATATCTATAATGTATGATGACACCATGTTCACTCGTTAAAGATTGTTTTGCAAATGTACAGAAAGTGTGAAGACACTCTTTATATTATAGAATGTATACTTTGCCAAGATGGTTTTAAAGCCGTACCATTGGTTAGAAATTCGCGACCTGTATTCCTCTCAGGCTATATAGGCAACGTTCTTTGTTACAAAACTTGGATGGAAAGATTACGAACTCCTATTAAATTCGAAGTAAACCTTGTTTTTAATTAGACTCTAATCATGGAGACTGAATAAATTTAAAAAGTCTTACCTATTTTGCATCGATTTCTGCAGATGTTGAAACTGATATTTGAAGTAGAAACTCGGTATATTTATATGAATCTTAATTACATAAACAGATCCTTTAAAATCAACGTAAATCCTGTTCTGAAACCTGACCCTCAACTATGATACCCTTCACAGAACGCTCTAGTTTCATATTGTTTATTGAAAAATTTTCAAAAATACTTGAATAACCCTAAAGTATTTAGTAAAACTACGTTACATCAAATCGTTATAATTAAATAACTTTAACTAGAAGTATTGGCAAGCTAAATGTTGCTAAAATACATTAACTATTGTTGTGGGGGATAAAAACGATGGACTACTAAGACAAATGACATACATCACCCACCCTGTATAACAAATTTTAGACGCATCATCTATATTGCAAAAGCAGTCTTTCTGAATGATTAATTACGAGACTTGCGATTTCCTTAATATTTAGATCTACTACAGATGTAAACAAATTTCAAACTCTAACAATCTTTAAACCAAAAAGCGTACCATATTTAAAATTAAAATTAAAATAAATCTTTGGTGTAAAAATACTAGGGTAAATATATCACATTTGACTTCCCCATTTTTCATTAACGCTTAAACAGAATGGAATTTGTAAAAATTAGAAGCAACGTATTTATTGGGACAGAAACTTGACCTTCCCAAATTATATTAAGACAGAGTATTAGGAATTACATTTACGGTATTTTTTAAACACAGGGAAATTCACGAAAAAATATCACAAAAGAAATTATTTTAATTATGGCAATCTCCATAAATAAAAAACAATAGACACATGTTTAGCAATTTTCTACGTCATTAGAATGTAACAATTCATAAACTGAAAAATTTGTTGACAGAGAAACAGACTCCTTTCACAAAATTAATGATAATTACGCGCTAGAAATGTGTTTTGGAAAAATTTTCGCGTTAACAATAATATTTACGTAGAAATGGAATGTTAAACGCATCGTTATTTATAATAGGATATTATGCAAACCTGAAACCTCAAATTTCTGCAAGACAATAACGATTGTTTTTATCATTTAAATTTATAGGATTACAATATCGCGAATATTTAAAACGTCTTTAAAATGAATTATATGGCTCATTATGACGTTGTAAATGAAGAGTTTCATTTATTTACATTAATTATAATAACATCTAGATTTTCCAAAGTATATTTTAAATCTTGTATGTATATAAAACGCAAGAAATGGATGCCAAATCAGTACAGTTACCGGTTTTTACCTAAGTAAAATGGAAAATATTTTTTAACGTCGTCCAGTTTGAATCTGAAAAGGTAAGTAGAATTTTTTGTTTACCGTATTTAATATACCGCTTGAAAATATATTGCATTTTATTTGCTTAAATTAAATACTAAACTGAAAACATCATTTTCTCTGTATGTTGTAGGTCATAATTAAAAAACAGTATCTAGTACAATAATTTATTAACAATATATCGTAACTGATTGGAAATCCTAAATGTACATGATTCATCTTTGAGCGCGGATTCATAAATAACCAAACTGTAAAAACTCGCACATATATTTAAAGTAAATCTGTTGCGGGAATCCTTTCTGTTTCATTAATACCTTAATATTTAACAAATAATTCACGTCCTTTGTTGCGTTTTCGCAATACCTTTGCAGGTGGCCGTACGGCCAAGTGGCCGTACGGCCAGGTTGCCTGTGGCCGTCGTGACCACAGGCCACACCTGGGCGCAGGTGGTCGTACTGCCAGGTGGTCACACCAGGCCTCCCAGAAATAGATCGCAGACGACCCTAAGGTAGATGTCAGACCGCACAGGTCTTGCAGGAGGCCACACACCTGAGATAATCCAAAATTATTTGAAAACAAAATAAAATTTTTAACACATACAAATTTATTAAAAGTATTGCAAATACATAATATTATAAATTATTTAATTGTAGAAAAAATCTATTGACAACTTCTGTAAATGGGTTGTACTCAAAACATAGAGTCGTGAATAATCAAAGCATAGGCCTTCATCGAAGGTTCAAAATTTTTTGATGATTCTAGCTCCATTCGAACGTCCACTGTCGCAACTTTTGAGGCTCTCAAACTGGTGTTGACAGTCAATTACAAATATAGGTCCATCCTTAAACTTGTTGTAGTCTATTAAACATTTATTGGAAGCCTTGTCGGGGTAGTATTTTTCCATAAAAGTTGCATACGGCAGGTATGCTGGTAAATAATCATTCTGCTTAAAATACAGGTTCATGCAATGTTGAAGAAACGCCTGAAAGTTCAAAAACACTTTGACATTGGTTATATTAGCGCTCGTAAAGATTCAGATCAGTTCGCAGAAGTTCGTCGATATTTTCCTGATAATAGAAAATTCGATTTAGTAACGAGAAAAGGTGTATTTCCTTAAAACTATATCACAGATACTCATGTGCTTAACGAAACAGCATTACCGCCAATTTACAAATAAATGGATACATATATTTTTAGTTTAATAATAAATATTGAGTTTACATATGGGTTTTGTAGATTTATGTAAATTATCGTCGTGATTAGCGGGGAGAATTTGCAGATCCGGTGGTCCTGGGGAAGGATGCTGGGGGCCCGATGGTCCAGATCAGGATGCCGAGAGCACGATCCATGTCCCGGAAGCTAAAAAACGATTAGTTGAAGAAAACTATTGTGCAAATTTAAGATGACATTGTTATTTAATACTGTTACCAGATGTACGAATTTTTTGCAAGTGTGGTGGCGGTTGTGGAGGGTCTAGCACGCAAATCAGGATGTCGAGAGCACGATTCATGCCTGGAGCTAAAAAATGCTTAGTTAAAGAAAACTATCGTGCAAATTTTGGATAACAATGTTATTTAATACTGTTACTAGATGTGTGAATTTTCTTGCAAGTGCGGTGACGGTTGTGGAGGTGGAGGGTCCAGCACCCAGATCGGTGTGTTGAGAGCAAGATTCATGCCTGGAGCAAAAAATGTTTAGTAGAAGAAAAATTGTGCAGATTTAAGATGATAATGTTATTTAATACTGTTACTAGATGTGCGAATATTTTGCAAGTGTTGTGGAGGTTGTGGAGGTGGAGGGTCTAGCTCCCAGATCGGGGTGTCGAGAGCAAGATCCATGCCTGGAGCTAAAAAATGCTTAGTTAAAGAAAACTATTGAGCAGCTTTAAGACGACAATGTTATTTAATACTGTTACCAGATGTGCGAATATTTGCTAATATGTTGGAAGGGTATTCTGTAAGATAAAGGCAAATTAGAATTTAATTAAATTCTCCATGCCTGGGACTAAAAATTGCTTAGCTGAAGAAAACTATTGTGCAGATTTTTGTTTCTAGGTGTGCGAATATTTTGCAAATTTGTGGAGGTTGTGGGGGTGGAGGATATAGGATGAAGGTTCTCCCTCTACTCAAACAGTATATTTGAAGCTTCTTCTTCAAAAAATGTTCAGGTATGTATTTATTTTTATTTTTGGTTTTAAAACATTAGAGTACGTCTATCTTTTAGATGTAGAATCAGACAATTTTGATACCGAATACGAAGCAGATAGAGACTCGAAAAGTGACAGTAATGAGGCTGCTACCCCAACCTCCAGTAAAAAACGAAAAATATCGAGGTTTTGTGCTGTTTGGAAGTATTGGGTCACAAAATTAAGCAATACTTCTAAAAGAGGCAATGATTTGGCATTTTGTAAAATTTGCAAATACGATATAGTAGCACATAAAAGTGTTTTAATGAAACATAGTATAAGTGAAAAGCACAAATTTAATACGCTACAAGTTAGTAATAACATGAATGTTAGTCATGTGTACAAAACTACTGCATTAGATACGAATCTAAGAAATGCCGAACTAAAATTGTGCAGTCTATTAGCAACCAATGATTTGCCATTTCTTTTAATGGATACATTATGTCCATTGCTAAAAAATGTTTTTGCACATATAACGAGACGTGGCGCTCGCAATACAACGAAAACGAGCAAGGGGGGATTTCAAACTGAATTCTAATTTACACTAAAATCGCTAATGAGGTAAGCAAGGTAAATGCTTATCGGGGCAGTCGGAGCAATCAGCTTCAATGTACCCTGAGCTAACCCAGTACCGAGGCGGGGAGTGGGGTAAACCATCAACCAAGCCTCTTGCCAAAAATGAGCGCCACCTAACTCTAACAGCTGGGCTCCAACGGAACTGAGATAGGAAATTCCTAACGATCACATATAATTCCCACACAGCATACAATCCAGCTAACCTACGTTGACACACAGTAATGTAGACCTCATAGCTATTCAATACATTTACTATACAAGAATATATCAAATTAATAACAATAAACACATATACTATAATTTAATTAATAACTGGACTTACCCACTTGTTATGGTGCAACTCTAACAATACATATACCAATACATCGATTGACTAATTCGAATTTTACTTTAAAATCAAATATTAACACAGCCAACAAGGCAACATAAATCTGCGACCATACGGTCGATTTAAAAAGACTATTACGCAAATAAGGGGTTGCACTAGGATCCTAGCAGGATAACCCTTAAGTACTGAGGGTATCTGCAATAATACCTGTAATAATAATAGGCGGGTCGTTGGCTTAGTTTTACATACTCTATTAAGTATTGTGAATATGCAATGTTCAACACCCT
Organism: Platerodrilus igneus; assembly: GCA_036346225.1. Classification (NCBI taxonomy): domain Eukaryota; kingdom Metazoa; phylum Arthropoda; class Insecta; order Coleoptera; family Lycidae; genus Platerodrilus; species Platerodrilus igneus. The sequence goes on from JARFIW010001382.1 coordinate 655,495, forward strand.
AAATTAGAACCCGACCCTATTATAGTAAACCCAATAATGTTACAATGTAATTTACCAGCATGCAAAGTCAACCAAACGGTTGCGATGATATAGTCAAAACCAGTTAAGCTGACCGATGACTCATCTTGTTAAAGCATATGCATCAATTCAATCAGAACGTATTTCTAGCATTGTGGATTAGTTCAGTTGCTTATACAAAATGGTGCATGCAGTTTATATTGTGACAAATACTAGCTGAGAATGTATGTCCCAGAGCTTTTATAAATGATCTGTTAATTTCTACGAATTATAAAAAATGTTTGTTGGATATGCAGTTGCCAACGGCGTTAACATAAGTATCAAATACATTTTTCTTTTATAAAAATTAAACCAAAAAAGTTAAGGTAAATTGGAAGTTTGGAAGGGAAATAGACCAACATTTTATTTAGATGAATTGTGTTTAAATGAAGATATTAATAATATGTAATATGGAAATGGACAAGCTATTTTCAGGAATGTAGATAAAATCTTAGTTTAGAAATGTACTGCAGATACTGGATATTTAGCATGGTGTCGCAATATTGTTGGTTTTTGAAACATAAAGTGAATTTTCAAGATATTATATTGTTATTAAGTATAAAGACGCGTGTGTTCTAATTGATTCGATAATATCTGAAGACTAATAATTACTGTTGGAATTAGACTTGTTATTCACACAATTATCAAGGAAATTGTAGTTTCGGGATTTTATTTTATTCCTGTTTTGTATGGTCAACAAGCATGGTTGTACATATAAAAGTGTATTTGTAAATATTTAATCAAATTTAGTATTAAATAAACAAAACGGTATTGTATTATTTTATTGTAATATTGCTCTTCTACATTAAGAAAGTATAAATCTAGGAAATCACTTCATTTCATATTAATTAATTATTCTGAAATTGAATCATCTTCATAAGAGTCATTGCTGCTTGAATCCTCTAAGTTCATAATAAGTTTTTATCAATTTGCCACCATTCTATCATACATTTTTCTGAATGGTGAGTGCATTTTTGCTAATATTTGTCATCTATCCTTCCAAGTGCTTCATGCTATATTAATTGTACGTGCTCGTCATTAAATCTTCCAATATTTTTGTCGTAATAGCCTTTGCAATTACCCCAAATTAATTTTATTGGATTAAATTGGCAATGGTATGGAGGGAGCCTTAATACTTTATGGCCACTTTGTGTTGCAAGTTCATCAAGTATGTATACTTTTGGTTGAACATTTTCCTTTACTAATGCAAGTAATTTTCTTTTTAACATTGAAGTGTCAGCAAATATGTTATGTCGAAGCAAATAATTAATGAATTCCTCTTTATTTGAAAAATTGTTAGGAAGCGTTTCGACTAATTGCGAATTATATGAAGCATTATCTAGCACGATTAAACTTGGACCGCTTAAATTTGATAATAAACTTTCTTGGAACCATTTTGTGAACATTTCTGTGTTCATATCACCATGATAATCTGCATATTGTGATTTTGAAGAAAACAAAGAGATGCATCATGTATAAAACCATTTTTATTTTCAGCATGTATCACAATAAATTTAAAACAACATTTGGTAACTATACAAAGCACAGTGACAGCAACAAATTAACAACTAACCGTCTTCCTGTTCCAAATGGCTTTTTCTTGATGCTTTCGTGAAAATTATCATGCCAATTCTTTTTGGCAGATCCCCTACTAAAAAGCCAAGTCTCGTCAAGAAAACAGGTTCATATAGTTGCGTTTCCTTATTGTAATGGTAATCGTTTAAGAATTTTATTCGTGCAGCAGCTATATGTTGTTTCTCGAACAATCCTTGCCTTCCATCATCTACTTTATAAAAAAAACCTATAGTAGGTAAAAGTCTTCTTAAGCTAGTTAATTTGAAATTACATATACCGACAGTAACAAGCTCTTTTTGGAGTGTTTGTGCAGTTACATGAAGTCCAACAAATATAAAAATTAGTTACTAATTACAATTAATTTTCATATTACTTTTTGAGTGCATCTCATAAATTTTACGTTTAACTGCATGTTTTATAAAATCTTCAACATCGCAAGATTTGCTTTTTGTTCGGTTGCGTTTCCTGCACATCGAATGAATTGGAAAATTTTCTTTTAGAGCTTGTGAGCCTCCTCTCTTAATCATAGTTAAAACACTAAGGCTAAACCACATGCTTCAGAGGTTTGCTGAAGAAATAATTAATTGATTTGAAGGATTAAGTGTATTTATTTTTGTACCTGCTTAACACTTCCAAACGAAACTAAAACACATTCATTATCACGCTCTCTTTCAAAATAATCCATGACGTTGAAGCAAAATTTGAATTCTTCTCCCTTTTTTTTTTTGATGGATAAAGTGAAGCTTTAACTATTCGCGGCTAAGTCTGGGAATTACCCCAAGGGTGAGCAATGAGAAAAGGGTGTGGTGATGGTCTAAACTCTACGATAAACTAACAAAAGGGAAATGGGTTGAGCGCCACTGTATCTGTATGAACGATTACACTAAAAATTCAATACTCCTATGAGAAGATACAGAAACTCACGGGATATAAATGCAATTAAAACTTACAACTTACTAAACTGATGTATCTGGAAATCTCTGGAGCATACTTACAACCTCTCCGATCTCGATGAACCTGGAACAAAATACACAACAAATTCTATACGAGAAAAACACAGTTTGTGCTTTCCGATAAAAATACCTGCTGATAATTGTAGGTGGATAATATTGAGATTAACACACCAAAGCTTTTAAATCAGGAATAAATACCTAGAACAAACCACTTGAAGCAAATAGGGCCTTTTAAATTACTTCAGCCTTGTATAATTTCAAAGATTAACAAACTCGTATACTTTAAGAATTTAGTAAATCTAAATATGCATGGAATAAAAACTTGAGTCTAAAATGAAATTTAATATGGTTTCTCTTTGTTGAATGTTTCTTTAAATGTGATAATAAATTGTACAAATAAAATTAAGTTTCAATACATCTGTTTTGACATAACAGATCTTTAAATTAATAATCATGTATCAAACAAGTTTTAGTACCAAGCTTTCAGATCTGAGTTCTGGTTTACATGTTTTACAAAAATTATTTCTACTAAAACGAATCACATGTGTTTAACTTAAGCAAACAACTTTTCATTTACATCTGGTATTAGAGGCTTATAAAATTTTAATATGAGTAAATAAATATTTTAAAGGCAAAAAGTGGACTGAACTATCACATTGTTAACAAGTGACTTTATACAAATTTATAATACTATTACTGTATTAATTTTTAACTGTTTTCTTTCACACTGCTCTAAGCATACAAAATTTAACTCGATCAAACGGACTTCGAAATTTATTTATTCGAGCATTTATGAATCTTCACAAATAGAACAAAGAAAGATTTGATACCTGTAGGTTTTGTCGCTTCCAAATCTGATTATTGATTACCAGCACACATGTTCCAAAAATCTGCTTCTCAACTGGTTATTACTAAACATTAATCGCCTCGACAAATGAACTGCTCTCTAATCTTGGATACAATTACAACATAAACCATCATTTCACTCATTTTGTAATGTCATACACTAAAGGGGATAAAAATATTTTATAATTTATTCAGTTTGAAGGGAGCTTACCGTTAACAAATCTCAAAACAATCATTAAGGAATGGCGTGTTTTAGTGCTTTGCCGGTTTCGCAGGAGCTTGGCACTTCTTCCGCGTCCCAAAGCAAACTCGCCACCTTCTACCATAACTCATACCAGCCGATGTGGAGGCCCCACTTGGGTAAGGCCTGGAGTTTCATGTTGTTTCTTTTAACAAGCAAAAGAATGCCAACGCGACTACATCTATATGGACAATGGCTGCCCTTTTAGCGACACATCATCAGCGTGTCGTATCCGTGACCGGTATGCACACGCGCTGTACTGATTGTAACGAATGTATAAGAAATATCCGCCTGAAAGATAGACAACACAACCTACCAAACTCCATATAAATACGTTTCCTGATAGTTATAAAATACCAAATATCTCCGTACAAAACATTTAAGTTCTTTAAGTGAACACGACTTCCCGCTTTCATATAGAATTGTTCCTTTAAGATTTTATAACTTCAAACACAAGGATTAAATACCACAGAATATATTTATGTTGAAGCGGTTCTTATGATCATATTACTATAGAATATATTTACGTTACACAGCCCCGAACAAAAAGAAAAAACTTTGAGATTAACCATATGCCAACATATACTTAAACGAGAAGTTTTTTTTATAACAAAGACGAAACTACTACTTAAACAAAAATGGGTACCAAAAATACCATTATAAAAAATCCAACCAAACTAAAATAAACTTGAAACTTGATTTCAAAAAAAATTTCTTACTAGTGACTTTACTAATAATAAAATAGGGTGCAAACAAGCGAGTGAGTAGGTAACTCTGCGTACCACACATCCGTTAGGAAACAAAATAGGTAAGACATAATCGGTAGAAAGACATAATCGGTAAAAGACAAAATATTGAGGTCAAATACTCACGAGTTGCAACCTAGCAAAGAACAAGCCTACTAAATTTGCGGAACTCAAACTAAAACTCAAATAAAACCTCGACGTAAACCACCGTAAAACAACAAACAATTTTCTTCCCTACTAATAACTTTAACATTATTAACACAAAATCGAAAACTCATTCCAAAGTATTTACATATCAATATCTTTACGAAAATGTTTCCACTACTGCTGATCAAAAGGAATCCAGCACAGGAATCACAAAAGAATGTTGTATTTACAAAAATCACTTTTCTTTGATTTAGTCTCACTAATACTAGACGAAATTGAAAACCCACATCAACTATATGGATATCAGTGATCATCCAAAATATTTTCTTCTCGACAAAAAATATTCAACAACCAAGTAGCATCACTGACTAGCTACTGTTTCTACAAAAATAGTTAGCACTTCTAGCCAATTTTCTTTTATCCGGACGCTCCAAAAATTTTCTACACTACAATGGCCGCACCAAACATTCCGACACAACTCGTCTCAAAAAAATTACCATGTAAGCATCTCGCTTACTCCAAGCATAACAGCACTCAAGTGACCGTCTCAAAAACGAATCTCACTTAAGCGATCATTCACCTAACTTAAACTAAATACACTCACAAAATGAAACAACAACTATTTACATGGTCTCACCACAACTATAGTAACTACATACACCAGACAATCTACTTGCCTCTACCTATTTAAATTGATAATTTGTTAACATGTATGACATCACCAACACTTCTGCAACTCTACTATGAACCAAAGCAAAACGCAGACGAAATTACATTTTATCTGAACTAACCACTTAAATTGAATAATCCAAAAACACGTTTCTTGATGAATAAAAGTACTTGAAATAACTGGCGATTTCCATGAATAACAAGATACCAGAAAAGCCTTCAATCAATCACCTCTTATTCGACAAAAGAAATCATAAACGACGAATTAATCCTTTGGGAAATAGTCTGGACTGATGGCGGAATAAGGTTTCAGATCTTTAATATGCCATCTACCTGCTCTCGATCCATCCAAATTAACCAAATCATATACTACACTCGAGCACTTCTTTTTAACTATACTTAAAACAAACTTTGGGGCAAGTTTAGCAGAAAATTTATTACTCGCACTCGACAATACTTTATTGGACCTCCATACTTTATTACCAACCTCAAAAGAAATATTTCTCCTCCTTAAATTATATTGATTACTCGAACGTTCATAAGCTAAATGCAGTTTCGTTCGGACATCTTCAAATACCTTAAAAATACCTTGACGATCAGAAGTATATAATGGGCGACTACCAGGAATGATTTCGATATCACTTTCGGGAGTGAATCCACTACCATAACACTTACCAGTGATAGGGATGTGACGACCAAAAACTAAAAAATTCGGAGTATAACCCGTCGACTCATGTTTAGCAGAATTAATAGCAAATTGAATCTGCGCTAACTCAGTATCCCATGTATCATGTTCTTCAAGATAAGATCGAATAGCTGTGCCTACTGTTCTATTAATTCTCTCGACAAAATTACACTGCGGCGCATAAACAGCATTATACCATATTTTCTGAATTTCAAACCTATTACATAACGACCTAAAAATTCGACCAGCTAAATTTGAACCATTATCGCAAATAATAAATTGTGGCACTCAAACACTAAGAAAACTTTTGTTCCATAAACTGTTCTATAACATGTGACTTTGCACTGCGTAAAGGATGTAAAATTGTGTATTTCGAAAACCAATCTCCGACTACCAAAAGCCATTTAAATCCTAATTTCGAGCGAGGAAATGGACCCATAAGATCCAATGCAATTATCTGAAATGGAAATTTAGCTTCTTTCTCTTTTCCCATTAGACCTAAAGGACCTGCGTTAGAAGATTTTGTGCACCACACACTAAACATGCACGACAAAATTTCAGCACATCTAAACTCATTTTGGCCAATAATAATTTTCCTGAACTCTGGCAATAGTCTTCGAAAATCCAAAATGTCCCGCAACTGAGGGATCATGACACGATCTGATAACTTCTTCCCGTTGGGCTTTCGGAACTAAATATTTCCACTCTACGATGTTAGATGTTAAAGGCAAATTCGATGGAATAAACTTAAAAACAAACTCATTCTCAACTTTCCATTGAGGGTATTTCTCAGGTGACATCAAAATCTTATCACGTAACGACACATACCAATTTTCTAAGTTATCAAGCTTGACCTCTATTAAATTAATGATATATTTTTCTTCCGGAGTTGCACGACTAAGACAGTCAGGAACTACGTTAAACTTTCCTTTCCTGTGTACTAAATCAAACGAATGCTGTCTCAACCTTACTGCCCACCTAGCAAGTTTTCCTGTAGGGTTCTGCAAATTACTTAGCCAAAGCAACGAAAAGTGGTCTGTGACAACTGTAAAACGAACTCCTTCTACCCATGGACGGAATTTTTCAATGGCAAAGATTACTGCAAGACATTCTTTCTCTGTTGTTGAGTAATTTCGCTCAGCACGATTGAGGGTTTTGCTGGCGTACGATATTACACGTTCTTCTCCATTAATATTCTGAATTAACACAGCTCCGAGACCGGTATTACTGGCATCACATTCAACAACAAACGGCGCGGAATAATCTGGCTGCGTCAAGAGTGGAGCAGACACTAAAGCTTCTTTAATCGACACAAATGAACGCTCTGCCTCAGGAGTCCAAGTAACGGTTTGACCTTTCTTTCTCTTCTTGATAAGGTCATTAATTGGCGAAACTAAAGATGAGAAATCCTTTATAAAACGACGATACCAACTACACATTCAGAGAAATCTTTTGACCTCTGTGGTGTTCTTTGGACGTGGAAATTGACCATGGCCGATACCTTATCCGGATCTGTTCTCAGAGAATTTGACCCTACGATGTAACCAAGAAACTTGAGTGATCTCCTAAAAATTCGCACTTTTCTAGATTCAAGGTTAGATTTGCCTCTAACACGTTCCTTGACCTCATATAACAACTTCAAGTGCTCTTCAAACGTCGACGAACATAAGATTATATCATCCAGATAACAAAAACGTATGGTTCGAACCTCGGACCGAAAATTGCATCAACTAAACGTTGTTGAGTCTGTGCAGCATTTTTTAAACCGAACGGCATCGTCACAAATCTATATTGCCCTCGTGAAATAACGCTAAACGCTGTTTTATCTTTCGACGATTCACTAAGAGGTACTTGCCAAAATGATTTACGCAAATCAAGACTGGAAATATAATTTGCATTACGCAACATCCCTAGTATTCTATCGATATTAGGAAGAGGGTAACTGTCATGAACTGTAACATCGTTTAGTGCCCTACCATCAAAACAAAATCTATATTCCTTACTATCCTTCTTCTTGACCAATAACACGGGTGAATTCCACGGACTTTGACACGGTTCCACGACTTTTAAGCGAATCATTTCATCCAGTTCTTTATCTAACTCTTTACTAATATAGGGGGACATAACATAAGGTCTTTTTCTGAAAGGTTTTGCATCTCCCGTATCAATATTCATCTCTATCATATTTGTTCGTCCTAATTTATCAACACTAGAAATTTCTTGAAATGAATCGATAGCAGCTTGTGCTCGAGACCGCTGATCCACTGACAAATCATCTAAATGGAGTAGACAATCACTGTATTTCAATGGGACTGATGATGGGCCTACATACGGAATAATATTCTCACTATCGCTTTGTACATGCCACGAATTGTTTCTAAAGTCAACTATCAATCCGAATAACTTGGCAAAATCGCTACCGAATATGAAAGCATGAGGTAAAGAAGACACAACTAAAGCACTGAGGATGCGACATTGCTTTCCTATTGAAATGGGCAAATCCACGATTCCTTCTACTGGTTTCACTGCCCCATCTGCCGTAAATATACCCTTCTTTTCTGACTTAAAATTTTTAAATTTAATTTATCAATTAAAGGAATAGCGAGGACCCTACCACCGATGTAGTACATCCTGAATCTAAAAGACCAGTGACATCAATACCGAACAATTTAACCATCACATATGGTCGATTATCACCAGATTTTTCAATAAATAAAGAGTCAGTCTTGGGTTGTGATTCATTATGACAAAAATTTTTACTACACTTAACCAATCTGACCACTCCTTTTACTAACACTATTCCCTGCTCACAAATCATAACTGCTGCCTTTTGAGAAGGAATGGAATGTCGGCCGCGCAACATCCATCTCCTCATTCGTTTTTGAACACGATGGGCACGTATCACGCGTAACTCCTCTATGGCCGCAACCAAAACAAAAATTCTTTTAGGAAATCTACAATACCGAAATGAATGACCACGCCTCGAACAATTCCAACATCCGGGGATAATTTTGGTGAACCCGTAGAACTAACAGAAACAGGTACTGGTAAAGACTTATCATTACCTATAATTTGAACTTGTGGAGCAGATGTCTTCTGAGCATCACACGACTTCCCGACGTAGAAAAATCTTTTACATAAACCTGTCGTCTATCTCTTACTGGTAACTTAGCGTTGTTGCGAAAGTTAGATAAATTACTCGACTGAATAGAAACTGATTTCTGTTTTAACAACATGGCTTCCTCTAATTTTTACATAATTTTATTAACGTAGGCATATCTTCAATATCAGAAAGAGCAAGTTGTGAAATAAATTCTGGCAGTAAATTTTTTCTAAGTATCCTAACTTTTGTAATCTCCGCTGGAGCATTGGGTAATCGACTAAATAAACTTTCGACATGAGCTACGAATAAAACAATTGGTTCATCTCTCCTTTGACGACGATTCTTTATAGTTTCCCAGATCTCATCTTCTGAATGGGCTGGCAAGAAATCTTCTTTCAACCGATTTACTAGTGATTCCCAATCTTTTAAGGAATCTCTTACACTCCTAAACCACACTAAAGCATTCCCAACGAATAATTCGACTGATGACTCAAACAAATCTCTACTCGATACTTTACGTGATTGAGCCAACTCCTTTACCCTGTCTAAAAATGAATACAACTGTTTGGGATCTCCTGAAAATTTAACTGACCAGGTACTAATAGGGATTGGTGGAGGAAAATACGAAAGAGTTTGTACAGGTGCAGCTACTACTAGTGGAGTTGTGTGACTTGCATCACCTGAGCTGTGTAATGTTGTACTTGCCTTCACTTTTTCATACAATTCGGCCTCAACAGTAAGAATAGTGGCTAATAATTCTTTTTTCGATAATTCTGTTTCCTTTGACTTGTCAGACGGAAGCCTTAAACGTTTAACTCGACCTGATACATGAACAAGCCTTGAAAGTACTCTCTTAAAAATGGAATCTCCAGGATCTCCTTCAATTCTAACACCAAATGTTTTATCGACTCTATGGTAGCGTTTATTTCTTTATACTCGTCATCGAATTCTACTTTGTATACTGACAGATCAACCAAATAATCAGGTTTCCTACTTCCTTAGCTAACAATCTACCTAAGATTTTCCTCTTTTCTACTACAGGCCTGACACTTTCTATTCCACGAATTCTTAATTCATATTCAAGCTCTTCCTTGATTAAATGCACAATTTGAAATGTTTCTGCCATTTTCAAAAAAATTGTTATGTCAACTTAAAAGTATTTTAACAAGTTCAACTCAGAAATAATGAAAATTTTACTTTAATATAAATTTATACCTGCTACAACATTTAGACAATTATCGAATAAACTTTGAGGTTCCAGACACAACATGAGTACTATAAAAATTTTACCAAACTATTTTGAGTTTACCACAAGCCAATAGTTAAACGATGTTGTAACAACTTGTTACTAATCGAGCAAACCCTTTTTAAACGAACGACCATCGAGCCTCACGTTGGTTGCGCTAGTGAAGCAAAATTTGAATTCTTCTCCCTTTTTTTTTTGATGGATAAAGTGAAGCTTTAACTATTCGCGGCTAAGTCTGGGAATTACCCCAAGGGTGAGCAATGAGAAAAGGGTGTGGTGATGGTCTAAACTCTACGATAAACTAACAAAAGGGAAATGGGTTGAGCGCCACTGTATCTGTATGAACGATTACACTAAAGATTCAATACTCCTATGAGAAGATACAGAAACTCACGGGATATAAATGCAATTAAAACTTACAACTTACTAAACTGATGTATCTGGAAATCTCTGGAGCATACTTACAACCTCTCCGATCTCGATGAACCTGGAACAAAATACACAACAAATTCTATACGAGAAAAACACAGTTTGTGCTTTCCGATAAAAATACCTGCTGATAATTGTAGGTGGATAATATTGAGATTAACACACCAAAGCTTTTTAAATCAGGAATAAATACCTAGAACAAACCACTTGAAGCAAATAGGGCCTTTTAAATTACTTCAGCCTTGTATAATTTCAAAGATTAACAAACTCGTATACTTTAAGAATTTAGTAAATCTAAATATGCATGGAATAAAAACTTGAGTCTAAAATGAAATTTAATATGGTTTCTCTTTGTTGAATGTTTCTTTAAATGTGATAATAAATTGTACAAATAAAATTAAGTTTCAATACATCTGTTTTGACATAACAGATCTTTAAATTAATAATCATGTATCAAACAAGTTTTAGTACCAAGCTTTCAGATCTGAGTTCTGGTTTACATGTTTTACAAACATTATTTCTACTAAAACGAATCACATGTGTTTAACTTAAGCAAACAACTTTTCATTTACATCTGGTATTAGAGGCTTATAAAAATTTTAATATGAGTAAATAAATATTTTAAAGGCAAAAAAGTGGACTGAACTATCACATTGTTAACAAGTGACTTTATACAAATTTATAATACTATTGCTGTATTAATTTTTAACTGTTTTCTTTCACACTGCTCTAAGCATACAAAATTTAACTCGATCAAACGGACTTCGAAATTTATTTATTCGAGCATTTATGAATCTTCACAAATAGAACAAAGAAAGATTTGATACCTGTAGGTTTTGTCGCTTCCAAATCTGATTATTGATTACCAGCACACATGTTCCAAAAATCTGCTTCTCAACTGGTTATTACTAAACATTAATCGCCTCGACAAATGAACTGCTCTCTAATCTTGGATACAATTACAACATAAACCATCATTTCACTCATTTTGTAATGTCATACGCTAAAGGGGATAAAAATATTTTATAATTTATTCAGTTTGAAGGGAGCTTACCGTTAACAAATCTCAAAACAATCATTAAGGAATGGCGTGTTTTAGTGCTTTGCCGGTTTCGCAGGAGCTTGGCACTTCTTCCGCGTCCCAAAGCAAACTCGCCACCTTCTACCATAACTCATACCAGCCGATGTGGAGGCCCCACTTGGGTAAGGCCTGGAGTTTCATGTTGTTTCTTTTTAACAAGCAAAAGAATGCCAACGCGACTACATCTATATGGACAATGGCTGCCCCTTTTAGCGACACATCATCAGCGTGTCGTATCCCGTGACCGGTATGCACACGCGCTGTACTGACTGTAACGAATGTATAGGAAATATCCGCCTGAAAGATAGACAACACAACCTACCAAACTCCATATAAATACGTTTCCTGATAGTTATAAAATACCAAATATCTCCGTACAAAACATTTAAGTTCTTTAAGTGAACACGACTTCCCGCTTTCATATAGAATTGTTCCTTTAAGATTTTATAACTTCAAACACAAGGATTAAATACCACAGAATATATTTATGTTGAAGCGGTTCTTATGATCATATTACTATAGAATATATTTACGTTACAACGTTCAAAATCACCTGGTATGTTTGGGGTTTGAGATGTTTGTTTCGAAGCATTTTGAACAACTAAAAAGCAAAGAGGTGATAGTATTTAGTGTTGTTATAGGATGGCTGTATTTATCTTTTATAATGTGTAAGCAATCCTTTTACTTTTGAAAAAAACTTTTATATTTGCGATTTGAGCTAAATGTAAAAACATAAATACAACAAAAAATCAAGAACTACGTGAAAAGACAACAAAAAGTGACAGGAAACTAAAATTATTTATAGGTTATAATAATACATAAATATTAGTTATAACAGACGTACGTTTTGATGCTGCCATACCAATCCTTAAAAGACGTATTTTTTTCTATCCATCCTGTTTTAGGGCAAATAGTTACATATACTGACAAAGACATGCAATTTTCATTATCATTTCTAATAATGTACCGCGGTGACTCATAGGTCAGCTTAAATGGTTTTGACTATAAAAATAAGATATGGAACGGACTCACCAACTGCTGATGTGGATGACGATGTTCCAGCTCAAATGGCGCGTGCAGGTAGAATATCGCTACCAATTATCTCACATGGGTCCACTGGATCCTTACTTGTAAACATCTTCTCCTTTTAATTACAGATGCCACATCTAGAACTCGAAATTCAACATACAGGTTACAACGGTACTAGAACATAGAATAGCAGAATGTAAAACGTAGAATGCAGCACGTGGAACAAAACGTAGAACATAAATCTTGAATGGAACTGAAGTAAAACTTGAACTAGAATTAGAACTAGAACCCTAAAATATAATCCCCTAATTACAGTCAGTAACATCGTGGCTTACTTACCGATCCACAATCGGGTTCAATGTGCAAACAAACAAAATGTGTAACAGGTGGTTACCAGATAGCAGTCGAGGACTCAACTTTAGTTAAATCGCCGTGATCCCAATTAGGCAATAAGAAAATTATATTACATCACCTCAGAATAATTTCCTTTCAAATTAATTCGCTAAAATCCCTTCAACGAAGGCGGGCATATATACGAACCCAAAGCATAAATTAAAAGTGTACAATTCAAATGAAGAATTATGTCAAGATGATACCACTAAAGCTGGTCTGCAAACTCGTACCTGATAACGCGCTATCAATATTAAAGTATGTACAATCTAATACGGAAAGAATTAACTATTTAATACACTGCTAAAAATCAAAAGTCGTAGTGAAAATTTCAAACGTAACACAGACTCGGAAATTGCACAAAATCTTTCTATTAAAAGAACAAAAGCTACCACCATTATGACGGATACTTTAAGCGAAAATTTTTAAATCGTTTAGAATTGAAATTTAAAAAGCCAGGTTTCTTTTTTCTATCATAATGGATGAAACGACAGACATATCGGTTAAAAAGCAATGCGCATTTGCAATTTGTTTATTTGACAATAACACAAACCAAGTTAAGACACGATTTTTTGATATTGTTGAAATAGAAGGAAGTAAAGCATGTGATTTGTTTGCTACTTTAAAATTTGTAATTCAATCAAAAAACATTCCGTTTTCAAATCTGATAAGCTTTTCGTCCGATACAACTAATGTCTTAACAGGGGAGCACCATTCAGTATTTTCTATGTTAAAAGAAGATAATCCTAATATTGTGTGTGTGAAGTGTTCATGCCACATGATTTACCATGCAGCTTCAAAAGCATGTCTGAAACTACCAAGGTCTGTAGAAGAACTACTTAGAAACATCGGTAGTCATTTTAGCCGAAGTTCTTTAAGACAAAAAAGGTTTATAGGATTTCAAGTTTTTTTCAGACAAAGATACATAAAATCTTTCACCAGCTACAACACGTTGGTTGTCACTAAAGGCATGTGTTGACCGTGTTTTGGAGTAGTTTCAACCAATAAAGTGCTATCTGAGAGATTTATGGCCGGTTGCACAAAACTAGACTAATCGTCCAATTAACTAATGGATAATTAACTTTAACGGTCGATTAAATGTTAGTAGCGTTTCTCAAAGGTTGTGTGCTGCTACTTTAAACGGCGATTAGCTATTCGGTGATTTGACTTGGCAACAAAGCAATTTTAATAATAAGTAAGCATTTTAAGGTTATCTTTAATCATTGATTATCTTGACAGAAGCCACTTGACGTTTATTTAAAAATTTGCGTTTGATTATTATTTTGTCAATATTTCTAGTATATAATGGAAGGAAATAAGAAAAGAGCTCCAAATTATACTTAGGAGGAAAAACAATTACTCATAGAGATAGCAGAAAGGTCAGGTTAAATAATATTTCCTCTAATAGAAAAATTCTCTTTGTTTACTACGAAAACCTCTGTTTTAGCAATCAGATTAACTATACTGTGTTGTAGATACAAGCATATACTAGAAAATAAAGAACAGATGCTGTAACTTCGAAGCAAAAAAAAGCTGCTTGGATAGAAATTGCTTTGAAATTCAATAGTGTGACCATGTCTGGTATTCGCCAGTGGGTTCAGTTGCGGAACCTTTATGATAATCTGAAAAAAAATCTTAGGAAGACCACTGCTGACAACAATGTAGGTTTATTTAGAGGTTCTGAAAATAGTTGTAGTATTACCCTAATAAGTAAATTGTTTCAGAAATGTATGTAGTATATACAAAAGTTGCAAAAAGAAAATATTGTTATTACCGAGGAACAAATCGATATTTTAAAGAAAAATGCTGTCGAAGACAAGGTGGGTAGCTCATGTTGTTTTTACTCTTTACATTTTTTTCTACTTTATACATTTATATGCATGGAGTGTCATAATTTAATATCGACATATTTAGAAAGAAATTTTTAAAACCGGAGGTGGTAAGACAATTCAACAAATAGATCAAACTGGTGAACAGGTATTAGCTGTAATCCGGGACCACATTGAGCCTCTGCAAAATCCATATGATGATGCAGCACTATATTTTAGTAAGTATAATGAATTACCAGTGGCAAAATTTTATATTGTTTGTAAATTCAGACGATGATCTAAATATGGAGGAAATTTCGGCTCAAAATCCGATTCAAGAGCAACCGTTGAACTCGGAAATTGTGAAAATTGCTGCTGTGCCCAAACCGTCCAAACAATATTTTAAAACAAAATTGGCTAACGGTCGGCTTCAAAGAACAATTATGTTATCAGAGCATCGCATGCAGATGAAAATTTACAAGCTACAGCTAAAGAAATTAAAAGAGCATTGTGAATAATTTATTTTTAGTTTATAATATTTGTACATAAATAAATAGTTTATCTCGCAAATACTGTCTTTATTAACGCTGTTCTAACTGCAGTATTTTCATTAATTCTTGAGGCAGCATCCAATTCCTCACTTGCATCGGCAAAGTCCTCTTCAAACGGAAATTCTTCTGGAGGTTCTTCATCATTTAAGCTTAAAGCTATATTATGCAGCACTGCACACGCAATTATAATTGGAAGAACGTGGTTAATATTTATAGACATTCCCAAATACAAGCATGGAAATCTTCGCTTCAGAACTCCAAAACAACGTTCTACTGCATTTCTAGTTGAAATGTGTGCTCTGTTATATGCATCTTCACTTGCAGTCTGTGTATGTAGGAATGGTGTTAGTAAAATTTTTTTACAAGGATAACCACTGTCGCCTAAAATACAGCTGCTACCATAGAAACCGTTTTCAAATTGTGCTGCAATTGGGGAATCATTAAAGATAGTACTATCGTGTACAGATCCTGGCCAACGTGCAATGATATGTTGTATTTTTAACTTGGCAGTGCAAATTACCTGTACATTAATAGAAAAGAAACCTTTACGGTTTCGATACAGTTCGGCATTCTGCCCTCCAGGCGATGCGTTTTTAATATGCGTGCAATCCAGAGCACCAAGTACACGTGGAAAACCCGCTATATTGTAGAAATCCAACGTTACTGCATTTAATTCCTCATTTCTCGGCATATGCAGGTACATATTTTTTAATGAAGCTATTTCATGAGTTACTTTATGTATAATTCTACATACCGTTGATTTGTGTACATTTATAGTGTCTCCAATCAACTGTTGAAAAGCACCCGTGGCATATTAGCGTAATGTCACTAATACCTGATTCAAAGCACCGATCGACTTGTTGCGATTTGTAAATGGTTCTAGAGTATGTCCAAATGCATGTAGTAATTCCATTACATTTGCTTTAGAAAAACGAAATTTAAATTTAAATTCAACATCATCATACATTTCAAATGCATTGTTTCGATTACGGATAGTACGAATTTTTTTAGGAGGTTCTTCATATTCATCAAGTGACGATAATGAAGTATCAGAATCAAACATTTCCTCAAAACTTATGTTATGGTCTAGGGCTAGCTTGTGTATTTGTTAGTAATATATTATAATTACTATGTACTGTGATTGTAATAATTCAATATTAATTTATTTAAAACTGAATTTGTATGGAAACCTGTACTATAAAAATAAAATTACCTCTAACTGTCACTTTAATCAGCCAAATTTCTCTGATTAAAGTTAATGATCGATTAATCCATATTTAGCGAGCTGTCAAACCTTAATCGCCGTTTGTGCAACACTTTACATGATTTAGCGGTCCGTTACTTATAGTTAATCGGTCGTTAAGTTAACAGGTCATCAAATATTTAATCAAAGTTTCCAACAACACTTCCTTATAGATAATCAACTGTTAAATATTTAATCGATCATTAAGTAGTTAACGGCCCTTTGTGCAACCGGCCCTTATTAGTGTTTGAAGATCAGTCGGTCACTACAGAACAGATGTTAACGACAATGGATAATCAATTCACTAAATTATATCTAGAGTTTATGTCCTATGTCTTAGGCCTTTTGAATGATTTTAATTTGTTGTTTCAGTCCGAAACACCACTTTTGCATAAAGTTAAACCAGAAACAGAGAGACTCTTAAAAACATCATGTAGCAATTTCATAGATGTGACTTATATTAGAAAAGAAAACATATTTATCTTAAACCACCAAAACCCAACACAATTTGTAGCATTAGATAAAATATATTTAGGAGTTGAAGCATCAGAAAGTTTATTAGTTTTACAAAATAAATCAAATATGCAAAATACAGAAAGGTTCCTAAAAACTGTGTTGGATTTTTATAATGAACTGATCTCTAATATAAAACAACGGTTTAATTTTGATGATCCTATTTACGAGATATAAGAGATTGTAGATCCTTCTATTGCTGTCTTTTCCACATAAATCTTTAAGTTCCGTTTTAAATAGGTTCCCCTTTTTAAACCAGTATGTAACTAGCCGCCAAGCTCTGGATTCAGAATGGCGGCAGCATGCTCTTTTAGATTTTAATAAATTGGAACTAAATGTACACGATGTCAATGAGTATTGGGCAGATCTCTTCAACTAAAAAAATACTGCTAATAAAGAAATATTTCCTTACTTAAAAAAAGTTATTTCTATGCCACTCATACTACCCTTTTGAAATGCGTCAGTTGAGAGAATATTTAGTGATCTGCATAATGTAAAATCAGATAGGAAGAACCTATTAAATACCTCTACCGTGAAAGCTATTTTAGCCACCAAACAGGGTATTAAAGATGGTGGCTGCGTTTTATTCACACCGAACAAAGAAATAGTGCAAAAATTTAAGATAAAAATAAATAAGTGCCACAACCTATGTATATGTAATGTTACATTTTTTTTCTTATAGAGTTAACTTAGAGAAAATGCATAAATATTAGATACTTTTAGAAAAATGTATTCTTTTTATAAAACTTTGTTTTTGTTTACTATTAAAAATTATTTTTTTACTACAATTAAAGAATAAAACAAAAGTTCATTTCTTATTTTCGCGACAGAAATTTATAATTAGTGGAGGATAAAATCAGATAATTTAGGACCACTTTGTGGATAATTTTCAATTTCAACATTGGCAACAATGATTTATAAGTTGACGATGAGTTTACTGCCAGGCTTTATGGAGAGCACATATGCATGGCATTCCAGTATGATATTAAGCAAAATGTAGTTTTCAGTATTATTTAGTTTAACGAACGTCAGTTAAAACGCTGTAATCTCATCAATTCAGCAGAGTAGTTCATCCAAGAGGGTTTTCAACTAAAAAAACATTGCCGTATTATTTAGTGCAACGGTCATCGTTAACAACGTCTACGGCATCGTTTTAAAGCAAACATCTGATATTACTCATCGATTCTACTAAACGCGCGGGAACCGTAACTAGTTTTCGTGCTTTTATAGGATCGAGAGGGTTTCAACTACACAATACGTTCCAGTGTTGTTTATTTGAACGAACTTAAAAGAAATACAACGCGTTCGGTTTTGTAGACGCGTTGGAACAATTATTTGACTTCGCTCTTTTATAATACCGTAACATCCAAGCTTTGCACTCTTTAGTGCATTAAAAAGAATCGCAACGTGTCAAATTTGAAAACGCGCGGAAGCTTTTATTAGCCTGCTTGCTTTTATAAAATTAAATAATGAAAAGTTCTGCTACGAGTTTCGGTTTCGATTATCTAGCCTAAGACACCTTGGGCAGTGATTGGACGACAGTCTGCTAATCTATAGGTAATCGTCCTGAACAACCGCAGTAAAATCTGAGGTGCTTCTTAACAACGCGTGGGTGCAGTATCGTACAGGCGCCCCGCTTTTACAGGAAACCGTCTTCACCTCCGCCGCAATCTGCAATCTAACCCGCGAGCGTTGGTTTGAATTACTTCGCTTAACGCATCTTAAGCGCTGATTGGAATTGTGAGCCTGCTAGTCCAGGAGTAATGCTAACGATTGTGCGTGTCTCAAGGACACGCTTTCGTTACATTGCGTAGACGTAGTGCTTGCACTATTTACTGCACCTTTTAACGGAAACCATGGATTGGATTCTGAAGACGTAACCATGGCACTTGACGCCGAAGCGAAGAATCCCAACAAGCGCGCCATTGACGACTCTTTGGAGCCCACAACGAATCGGTTTGAACCGATTAGCGCCACGCAGCCAGAAGAAATGAAGCCCGATGCCAACACGAGCGAAAACTCTGCGCCAACCCAGAGTTGCCGTGTCGCCCCTGTCGTTCTTCGCAAGAAGGACAAGTATGTGGCGATTGCGGCAGAGCTTGGTCGTAGTAGACTGCACTTCACTTCACTTCTCATGAAACACTTCCAGTATTCTCCAATTCAGTGATCATAACTTGATTACCTTCTCAATTACACCCAACCTCCCACTCAAATTCAACGCGCAAAGCTAATTGGGGATTCCTACTCTCCGAAAAATTATAAGCCACCTAATGCTTTACATGCTATGAAAACGTTTAAAAGTAAAAAGGTAATAAAATTGGAGTTTCAGGGTTGTAACTCGATAAGAGGTTGATTCTAGATTAAAAGCATTGTCGGATTGGTACTTCTAAGAAAATTTTGGCCCGTCAAATGCTTTACACGCTAAGAAAATGTTTAGAAATAAAAAAGCAAGATAATTCGGGTAAGGGATTCTACCTCGCTAAAGGTGAACAAAAATTACATTAATTGCAGATTTAGCCTTCTAAGGAAATTTGGGTCTATCAAGTGCTTTGCACGCTAAGAAAATGTTTAGAAATAAGTAAGTTATAAAATTTACTTTGGGGTTGTAACTCGAAAAGGAGTTGGTCCCAAATTAAAAGCAATGTGGGATTGCAACTTCTAAGAAAATTTGGGCCCATAAAATGCTTTTCACGCTTTTCACATAATAGGTGTGGAATGCAGTAATTCTTGCATGCGCTTCGGGCGATGATTGTCTTACTGTTATTGTAGGTGATCCTGGCGTAAAAATATGATATTCAAAGAAAATGGATTTCGTTATCAGACAGACGTAGTTCGAAGCCAAGTCGCTAAGTTTAAATGGATTTTGTTTGCTAGAAGAGTGATCTCGGAGATCATCCTTTTTAGAATCATTGTTACGGTATTCCATGCAGACAAAAGAAAGCAGCAAAGTAAGGAAAGAAAATCGCTTACACCGAATATCGCAACGAAACAGAAACAGAATAGTACAATCGAACTCCAAAAGAAGTAGAGTTCGGGCTAGCTCAAGTACGTCGTAAATTGGGCGGGTGAAATATTATATGATATATATGAAATATTACAACTTGTAAGGAAAGCATACAGTTTCAAAAGAATATTTACAAGCGTCAAAAACACATTTACGTAGTAATTAGTTATAACGTAATGTACACAAAGCGTCACTTTATATAAAATACAGTATAAACCTAAACATTTTAAAATATCGAGAATAAAATCTTATGATTTATTATACATGCAAGAATACTTACATGTTCCAGCCCTAAATATGTACCAGAAATTTAAAAAAATATAGTAGCATCTGCTTTTGGAAGCGCATCTCGCAAGATTTAAGAACGTGACATTAAAATTTCAAAAAGCAAATTGTTGACGTTAACATTAATTTACACAAATAAGTAAACAGTAGAAAGTGCTCTAACGTAAGCTTTAAGAATAATGTACATAATCGTTCGTGTTGTGAGCGTGCAGTTGTAACGTATAGTCTGCTATTTATTGCGGAATCAATCAAAAAGAAGGTCTATCTTCCAAAACAGCAACACAAATAAAGCAAACAGGAAAATACACTGTACTTTGAGCTATTGGCTTCTTTCTGGAACCATTTTATAGTGAAAAATGCATCTGCATTTGTCTACAGCTGGGTACTGGAACTACCAACTTAACTTATACTAGCTTACTATGTACAAAATACATTTTTGAATCGTACACAGAAGGGTCGAATACTAAGATGACGAATAAGTAAGAGAGCCTTTCCAAAAGCTGAACTTGTAATTATTCAAATTCAGAACCATAGAATAAATAACATAAAACCTATTCCCACCGATATTAGTAAAAAATATTCCGCGAAAGTAAGCAAAATATACTCCAGGCCACGGCAAACAATTTCTCCAATGCAAGCAATAAAGGAGGCAAAACATGATAATTAATTCCATGGAATTTCGTTGTAAGAATGGGAAAGCAAAATATATTTTAAAACTTCTCAGCGAATATGCAACCAGGCATACGATCAAAGACCAATTCAGTTGCCTAACTTTTAGAAAAGAATAGAGGTTTAGTATTATTATCGATTCACGCTACGAGAATACCAGAAATGACTTAATTAGCAGACCGATTTTATTACCCATAAAACTTGAGCGACCGAACACGTGAGATAGAATTTCACAATAAACAAGCAGATAACAACCCGTTTAAAGTATTTAAGTAAGCGAGAAGTTTTAATCTTTTAACGAATAACTATTGGATTTTACAAGCACGTATTTCAAGGAAGGAGACACTATTAAAGTGGTTGGAGGAGCGCAGATTTCAAAGAATTTATAAACTGTTATAGGATATATTCCACGTACTGATGGGAATTTTTATACAGGACGGTTTAACGTGTATTTATTGAACTTGTTAAGCTCGAATAATTTGAGAATAACATAAAAAGGGTTTAGATGAGCGGTTTTAGAAGGAGCTTAATTACGGTAGTTGAAGATTAATGCACAATCGCTCTATTTCAAACAGTTAGCTTAACAACATTAAGTGAACACTTAACAAATATTGAATGGAGATAAATAAATTTGCAGGAGAATATTTCCATATTCAGGAAATGGTACTAAATGATTTTGCTCCTTTTTAAGAGTTCCTACTAAGCCATATATGGTTTGCCTTAATCGGTTGATAGCGTATCTAAAATTTATTCTGATAGATGTTTGTTAATAGAGCAATAATTGACTACAAATGTGAGTCTCCGTTAAATCAAGTATGCGTTTTTTGCAAGAAATTGTCGGAAGAAAACAGTACATCGGGTTACGATTACGAAAATTCTACCAATGAATAAAAAAATTAATGAAGTTCTGTGAATAATATTCATAATTTTATCTTTGGGTTTATTAGAAATTGCTTATGTGCCTGAACAACGATTGTCAGCTGATCTTTTATTAGTATCGAGGTGCAGAACGTCATGACAATCTGAAAAATTTGCTGTTTTTTCTCTGAATCGTTTGATGACTTCCTTCAGCAATAAATTGGGTCTCGATATCCTCCGTTAAAGTTTTCAGGTTACGCATTGCGCAACCGGGGATGATACGATTGTTTGAAACGGAACCTTTGTTCCAATCGTTGGTGGCAGCTGTTATTAGTTTAGTATTTATTAGATAATAGTTCGGCATTGACTATACTATAAATTTGTTATATAAATTCTTTTTATAGTTATTCTACTGTTTAGGCGGGATATAAATACATAATTCTAAACCGCTGCAGCGAAAATGCATTTCCACTTGTAGGTCTTCTTTAATTGTAGTGTTCACTATTACATAATTTTTTTTAGTTACTTTAGGAAACATTGACACTAAGCATGTATTTAGTTGTTTAAATTGTTTTTTGAATGAATATTTTTTTGTCTATAAATATTTAATAATTGTAGTAGGCAAGTGATTGAGATCAACTCATAATGTATTTTTTTAATTCTTGTCCTAGGTTAAAGATAAATTTGAGGTAGTTGAGTGTACTAATTGTTTTGAGTAGATTTTATGTATAAATGCTTCGGAATAGGATGAATAAATTTTGTTTTTCCGGGTTGTTCTCTTTTCGTGTAACATGTTTTTAAAGGTTTTGTAAATACAGTTTTTTTCTTGAGGTTTCCTTTTTCTTTGTATGTGACCCGCGCCACTCTATGATTTTTTAGCTAACACGGTCTTCTTTGGATTCATTTCCTTTTTGTTGCGGTACTCGGTGCTTGCTATTTTCTTTAATGACTTTACTTTCTTTTCTACTCGTCACGGAATAGCGTAACTGAGTTACGATCACCTAAAACGCAAAACAGTTGTAAGATCAGGTAGGCAGCTATGAGGCAGGAATCTCTTCAATTAGTAATATTTTTGACCTGTTTCTTATTGTTATTTCATTTTTTAGGAATATTCTAAAAGATATGGTTGAGTTCACAAACTTTCAGATAAATCCCTTCTTTACAATTGTCTTATGTAATACCCTCTTCGTGGTTACTGATGGTGCTTCAGCAATTGCAAGACGATTTCGAGGTTTTTTGGAATACTTACATATGGTACAGTAGAATTTTTTAAGTCATTGCCTCATGCTTTATATACGCCAAACGTTTTATGACAACAACGATTCCTTTAGCAATTATAAACTCGTGTAACAAAATTTATTGGATATTTTCCCTAGCATTGTACAATTTAATTTCGAAACCTTTTTGACAAATATTTTTAATCATTTCTTCTATTAACGTAAGATACAAAATATAACACATGTGTCCGTGGTAGGAGTATCTTATTCTAGCACTACAAAATTCATCTTAATACTTCAATGTGGTGCAAAATACTAAAAGGGTTTATTGTTTTAGTTTTGTTTCTTTGATTATAAAAGGATCGTCA
Source organism: Platerodrilus igneus (assembly GCA_036346225.1). Classification (NCBI taxonomy): domain Eukaryota; kingdom Metazoa; phylum Arthropoda; class Insecta; order Coleoptera; family Lycidae; genus Platerodrilus; species Platerodrilus igneus. The sequence continues at coordinate 679,208 of JARFIW010001382.1, forward strand.
GCGTTGTTACTCTCTATAGTACTGGTTGGCAGACAGGTGTCCTGAGCTTCTTGGCCTTCTGTAGTACTGGATTTAAGAAAACGATATATGCAAGGGCTAAATACTTCTTTTGCCATTGGAGGGTCGTTAATACTTTTTGTAAAATTACTTACTAAAAGTGAAACGGTGATGGTGAGTATCCAACCTATAATGCCGTAATAAAAAAAAGAAATTCTGAATAACCAAAATGGCTGTTCATAACTCCTAAAAGTATTAAATTAGTAAATTGCTTGGTATTTTTTAATTAAGTTGCTATACTTACATATTTTTACCGAGTTCTACTTGTGGTAGTGTGGTATTGTTACAACCATACGTATATAGGGGTTTTGTAGTATATTTTAAACTGCCCTTCCAAATATGTATTTGATTATTAACCATAATTGTGGACATCGTTATAACGGATACAATTGCTCCGGTTATAGCTCCCTATAAAATAGCGATGTCATGTCATGGTACAAGGCAGCACTTACTTTAGAATTTGCCATAGGAAAAATCATTCCTAATGTAAATAGTCCTAACAGAGCTCCGTTGAAAGCTCCGCAAAAACTTTGTGATATTTGGATAATAGTACCAAGATGTTCAACCACAAATATTAGTGCTGTGCATAAACTTCCAACTAAAACTGCAATTATTTTCATAGTTCGGTTTGCATTAACCTTTAACGAACTTGTGGCTAGGAATGGACTAACAAAATCCTTGTATATAGTTCCAGATACAGTATTCAAAGACGTAGATAATGTACTGCAAAATAAATTCTATTATTTGTATGCAAAGGCTCTTAAACAAAGTTTAAACTAAAATTAAGTGCCTATTTGATGTTTAACTGTTTCTGCATTTGTTTTCATTGCTGACAATAAGAGAACTTTTACTAGGTAACAAGCTTTTATAGGGAACGAAAAACCTATATGCAAATTAATTTTGCGCTCTGCTAGGTTAAAAGATTTGCTAGCCTAGGTTTGATGGTAAAAAAGTGATGGATCTAATCATTATGGATAAAAATTCGAAACTATAGAATAAACACAGTATAACAGTAGGTATGTCTTACTTTAGACACCAACCAAGTATCTTTTATAAACTGTCTATTTAAAAAAATTCTTTAGTCCGATTGAACACCTTACTAAATTGTACTTTCAGGCTATACCTCACAGTAAGATGTTGTTCTACTACGATTTAAAAAAAAACGCAGCAAAATTAAAGAAACCCTATATTAGGGATTTTTTTGTAAGAAATTCTTACCAATAAAAATTGTTCAAATAAGTTAAATGTGAAATTTCATTAAAAAAGTAAAATTATGAAAATTTCTTTCAAAGAATTTTTATATCCAGAAAATTTGTACAATAATCTCACAAGTTTGTCATGACTTTTTATAATACGCCAGAAACGATGTATTATTAATCTATCCATATGTTATTTATCAAACTGTATACAACATCGTTAAAAATAAGAAAATTTTGGTGCAAAGTTAACTTTGGCTAATAAAGTTGAGATAATAAAAACGATAAGTTTCGTTCAATGAGGGAAACTAGCCCATGAATTTAATGTTAGACATCCAAACCGCCCCAGTTGCGCATATGGCTGCGGTAAGAATTAACAATTTATTTCAATCGTTCCCGAGATGCTATCAAATCAAACACAAGGAGTGAATTATTATAACCTTGAAGATGACGTTATTTTGAATTATATCACTGGGAATGCTAAATCCAGTCTAAGAACGACGGTCTTCGTAGACATCAAAATTCCTTTCATGTTAAGACCTTATGGCAAAAGGTCAAGAAGTTGATCTCTCCTCCGTAGAACGTAGCAAACTGTAGTTGTAAATCGGGATGTGTTAAAGCTTGGATGTCGTAGGACTATTGAATTGTAGTTTGTAATGAAACTCCAGAAATTGGAGGAATCACACTTTAGTTCAAAATCGAACATTGTTACAATGCAACGACGTGCTTATATATATATATATATATATATATATATATATATATATAAAATAAAATCCTAATCTAGCTTAATTTAGCATTAGGTTATAAAAAAACAAAACAACATTTTACTTGCAATTGGTATTGTCAAATACTTCTTTACAGTACTTTATAAAAACATCACTTGCATTGTAATTAACGGCATCGAATACTTCCTGGTTGCATTCCAAATCTCCATTTCCAATTAGTCTTAACGTAGAAATAACCGCTCGCAAAGTGCATTCATCCCCAATAGATCAAATTTAGCAGTTGCTCTTGCACCAAAATTATTTATGTCAAAGATCGTTTAGTTTTCGTAGTATTTTTCAAAATAATTATACTGCATAATTATGCAAAGTTCTATGTTACTTGTGGAACTCCAACAAATCAATTACAAATTACTCGAAACGTATATGTCGCATGTCATAGAATAATTTAAGTAATTCATGTTTACTCGAACTTAAATGTATTCGTATTCTTTTATTAAATATTCGAAAATTCAGGAATAATTCGAAACTAACGTCTTTGTAAGAAAGATACATTTTATTTAAAACTCATAAAATGGCATTTTTAACAAGAATTATTACTTTATTTTTGTTTTAAATGATATATCTACACACGATAATCTATATAGTATTTTAAAAGTACATGCGACTCATTTTCAGTCTGTAATAAATGTCTACATAGAATTTAATTACATAACTAATATTAGCTTCGTTTTAGGATTTGTAAATGCAATGAGAACTTGTTATTAAACGGTCTTTTTCAGGAAAATCGTTATTTACACAAGGTTTTAAGTTGGGCTTCTTCTTAAATTATATAACAATATTATATGGTCCTGAAGGAATGTTATCTTACACGAGAATCTTATTTCCTGTGCTAATGAAATATGCTTATGAGCGTATACAGGATGGAAAAATTAAATATAGTGAAGTTTTACTCTTCTCCGTTTTTCTTACCTTTGGGGTTGTTTTTTTTATAATAATTTGATGTTTAATGATCTCTTGTGACATCATTATCAGATCATTGTGTAAATTAGGTTGAATAAGAGTCATCTTGATTTGGCAGACGGCACAGTTTGTTATCGGCTTAATAAGTACGTCATGAGCGGTTTAAATTTTGACAACACGAAATTTCCGTCTTTGCTGAAATAGTCTTTGAAATTCTAGCAAGAGGCAATTGAAGAGGACGAGCATTGCTTTATTTGAGCAACACTAAATCGTTAATTTTTGAATTGTTTTCTTATTGAAGCCATTTTGGTATATTTGGGAATTATTCAGATATTCTATAGACTAGCGCTTCCAAAAGGATTGCCGATTATTAGATATCCTTTGATAGATAGAGAGTTTATCTTTTGTCAGATGAGAGACATTCTTTTCAGGGTAAGTGGCAAATGAAGAACTAACAAGGAAATTGCCTGGAGTTAGGCTGCCTAAATCTAACGCATCATTGGACAAAGGACTTAATGATCTTGAATACCTTATAGCCTCAATTTCGCATAATGTTGTGAGGAATTTTTGGTAAGAATATTTATAATTAGCAATTATTCTCTTCACGTGATATTTTGCACCTTTTATTGAAGATTCACAAATCCACCCCATTGGGGAGATTTCGGAAAAATAAACTTCCGCGTAGTCTCGTTTTAAAATAAAATTCGGTAGGAGATTTGCAGTTGTTTTTATTTTTGTAAAAATCATAAGGGTCTTTAAGTTGGTTTATTACGTCAGAAAAAATTGTAGCGTGATAGCTGAAAATTACTGAGGGATTACCAGATCGAGAAATAAATCGTTTTAACGTTCAAATAAAGGCTTCAGTAGTCACTGTTTCAGTAGGTCCGATTTTCGTAACCATGCACACGAAAACAGCAATATGAGCATTTATTTCAGAAGCTTTTCGTAGGTTGGACAATTTGATTAGAAAGCGACTGCCAAAGTCGACCACCACTTTTGGAAAGGGTTTGGTAACCACGACTCTGTCTTCTGCTAGATTAAACATGATTTATTGTGCAGTTTGAATACTGAACTTGAAACAAGTCACACAATTTCGAAACTTTACTTTTTATTAATCCGTTAAGTGGTCAAAATCTTAGCCAAATGTTTTCTGGAGTTGTTTGAGCACTAGCCTGTCCCAAACGCTTGTGCTAAGAGACAAGGATCAATTTTGTTATATGATGCTTAGGAGGCAAGAAAGTGGTTGCTTTGTTGATAGGATATATTAGAAAAGTTTTATTGCCTTTAGCAGTATTGATGAAGCGGAAAACATACGCAAACATTCACTTCAAACGAGAGAAACTTGATACGAAGAAGAATATTTCCTCTATATAAGTAAGAGCTTGCGAGTCATTGTGAATCGCAAGATGTGATTTTCTTTACTCAGGTAATTCCAAATTACCTAGTGAATGAACGAATAGATCTAAGCGAGTATTGAGTAAGAAATTGGGGCCATGCCACCAAAAATTATTTTTCAGGCTTTGGTTGGCATGCTTGCGTTTTGACAAAAGAGCTGCGTTATCAGATGATTTGATATGTTGCCATTAAAAATTAAAAGTAATTTCTTGCATTTGAGAAACGCGATGTGACACGAAAACGGACCACCTGTTAGGGTAAGTTTTACACCAAGCTATCGCTATGAGTAAATCTGTTCATAAATTTACAGAATCGAAATTAGCTTTATTTTTAAATATATTCATTATTATCTTTACAAGTTTTGATAGAAGTAGCATGGCACAAAGTTCAAGCTTCAGGAGATTTATTGATTTGAAGGGAGCTACTCTTGATTTAACAGAAATTAACGTAGAGGATACCATACCATTCTGGTATGTAGTTCCGAAATAAATACAACAATCATATGATGCAAATCTTGCATCACCAAACCCGTGAAGCTCTACTTTTGAAATGTTTCTACTCAGAAAATAGAACCTCGGAATGTGTCGTTCTTTTAACACTGTTAAAGATGTCAAGAATATTTTGACCTGAAATGATGATATCCCAATCCAGTTTCAGAATCCATAATATTTGCATGAAATTTTTTCCTTATATAATTATAGAGTTTATCAATCCAAGTGGATACTAACATTGAGCAATAACAGAAAGAATTCTTCTTTTTTTTACAAGAAATATCTGCATAGTCTGGTATCAGTTGTAGCGTCATGTTTTAGCCCTAGAAAGTCATTTGACATTATTTGACATTAATTTTCTGATGATTAAGATAAGATAGACAGACTACTTATATTATAAATGTGAACTTTGAACTCTAGAAGTTAAAAATAATTTTAACGGTAAGGTAAAGAAGGTGTACTCCGAAGGGGCGCTGTCCTGCTGGTAGTGAATTATGTAATAGCTTATCCGAAAGTAATACAAGATTTTGTCCCAATAGCAAATAGAGAAAAAAGTTGGGGTGCGTTCGTTACCTGTCAACTATAACAGATGCATTGAATTGTTGGAATATATGCGACTTCCGTAAATAATTTTTCTGTTATTCTAGAAGATAGTTATAGTCAAAACACAATTTGCTTTGGTTTGGAGATTTTATAATATTTTTCATTACATAAGTATCCCTGATTGTAATTTAGAAAATCTTCGTAGACTTACCTTAAAGCTGTACTAAGTAAACCGGAAATAAATATTCCGCTCAACCCTGGAATCTGAGACGCCGTGTCTAGAACAAAATACGGAATTATTTGGTCAGCAGTTTTAATTCGTTTTGTTGTTAGGGGATCACAGTCATAGTACTTTGCATACGCTATTAATCCAGAAAAGCATCCAATCGATTTACCCATTATTGACAACGCCAAAAATAACATTAAAACCCTAAAAAAATCCCTGTAAAATGAAAGTGCTAATATCATGTAAACCTTTTAGATTGCTTATATGTTGGAACTGCTAAAAAACGCTGTACTGCCGAAGGGTTAATTCCACTCAGACTTGTCCAAATGGCAACGTGTCCAATTACAATAGTCCAAAACGTAGTTCGTACAGTTGGATCTGGATCAAAACTATATGACAATAATCTGATTAAGAAAAATAGTTAGCATAAGTTATAGACTTACTTAAAAAGTTCAGCGCGATCACCTAATTTTGCTTTGTGCCAAACGTTTAAAGGACCGCCTGCTGAAATACTTCCCATGGTGAGTACAACTCCCAAAGTTGATAAAGTATAAAATAATTGAAATGTGTCCGCCCACACAACAGCTTTGAAACCTCCGATCGAAGTATAAAATATACAAATGCATGACAGCAGTAGGGCTATTATATGTAAATCGAATCCAGAAACTAGAAAACAAAAAGCAATATAAAGTTAGGATAAGTACCATTCTGTAAAGTTATTGATATGCTATAATTTCAGTTTGCCCGGGTAAAAATTAATTCAGTTTTTCGGAAACATGTGGAATCCATTACGGTTTTATAGCATCTCACAAACAGTTATGTTGTATAACAAGTTTTCTAATGAAAAACTTTTTTGAACGTGTTATAGTTTATAATTGACTGGGTAAGAAAAGCGACATCAATAAAAAGAACTAGATGGGATGCCTTCATACGAATCAGAATCGTTCATTTTACATGTATGGGGCGAATGACTTTTGAAACTTACAATAATTGTATTTTTGGGCCTTCTAATTAAAAACACATGTAAAACAAGCAATTTTTATCTGGTAAGAAATAGCTTTTCTATTAAAATATATACCAAAAAGTGCATATTTTGTTCTAACTGTTCAATTAACTGACCAATCAGTTAATTGATTAATAGATTAGTCGCTTAATTATTTCCATGACTGATCATATAGTAGACTAAGCAATTAGTCGAAGAAACTAGTCAAATGGTTGGTTTACTGATTAATTAGTTGCAAAATATCCACCATTCAATTATTCTTTGGGTTAACTTATTACAAAATAGCGAATCTAATCCAAACCGTGCCCTTGTGTTATATTTGGTTGTATTATAAGTTATAACGTCTCTATCTTTTCATTATCGGTGTAGCATAGTAGATACAATACATTTTTGTACTACTCAAAATTATTTTTTCTAGGACAACGTGATGCCACTAGGAAGAGTATTACTTTCACTTTCATCTTTTCATGCAATAATATTCCCTTTTACATTTAGAAGTACAATTGTGGGCTCCGAGTACAGGTGTTGACGTGCGCATTAATATCCTTAGTTTGCCTGGAGGGAATGGAAAACATTTTAAAAGATAATAGTTTTTGTTCTTTGGTATCGATGATTGAGCAAAGAAATAGAAATATGCCGCAATGAACAAATAAAAGTAAAAATTTATAAAAAATGTATATGGTAGCAATCGACGTTTTTCACCTAATGATAGTACCATCTTATACATATATTCGTACACGTATAGCTAGTCTCGTGGATAATTATACCTACAATTTACATGTAAGTGTATCAAATAATGTATAAGGTGGTACTATTATTATGAAGAATACACCGATTACTACTATGTATATGTTTTTAATAAATTTTCTTGTTATTTATTGCGGCATACTTTTATTTCTATGCTCAATCATCGATACCGGAGAACAGAAACTACCTAACATTTTATTCAATCTCCGTAGGTAGAATAAGGATATTCAGTTTGCATATCAACACCCACAATCGGATCTAACATCTAGTATGAAAAGGGAATATTATTGCATGAAAAAGTGAAAGTAACGTGTTACAGTAATCCATGCGGACAAGAAAGTAAGCAACGAAAGCAAAAAGTAAAGAAAGCAACCCGCACCGGTACCACAACAACAAAAAATAGGAAAAAAAATTATAAGAATTTGTAAGGACTTACCGTACTAGCTGAACATCATAGAGTGAATTGGATCATTCAGAAAGAAAAATATGAAACCTCAAGAAATGAATTTATTAATGGCTTTTAGAAAAAATATAGTATGCAAAAGGATATTTACAAAAACCCTGTTAACATGCTATAGAAGAAAACATTAACTCACATAATTATAAAATATAAAATTAAAGCAAATATTAATTAGGGATTATTTCACAGTCATCTACCAACTTACATACCGTTACTAGTACTAAATAGGTGAAAAACATAGTAGCTATAAAATAAAAAAGAGTGACCCTTATCTATTGAAATGCATTTCAAAACAAACCCAAAAACAATAGTATAATGCTGTAAGTAATTTTTATAAATAACCAAACAATAAGCTTATCTTAACTTATAATTAATCACTAGCAGCTGTTGACGTTCGCATTTTCAGAAACTTAATCAAAGCAAGTAAATTGTATCCGCTTGTTTCTACACAAACTTACGTTCCGTAACCTTAACTAAATCAAGTAAATTTTATCAGATTGTTTCTAGTCAAGCTTACGTTTATCTTGTTTGTGATTTGAAGAACAAACACGTAGTCACATTTTGTACTCATATTGCATCGTTACCTTTGAACCGGAGTCTGTACATTTAGCATGCAATGACTACGCATAAAAACTAGAGCACAAATTCAAATCGGTCTCCTCTACAGCATCAAAGAAAGAAACTAGCAGAATGATCCTAACTTAAGTTCTTTTTCGTGTCGAAGAAGAGTAAACTGGATTTTGAGTCAACCACTCGGCCATTCCGGGTATGTAATCATCGTACCTTCTCAGCTGACAACAGTTAGCAGACCTAACGTTACTTATAGACAGCAATAGCCGATATACAATAATGCCTCTTATAAGAAATCCGAACCACAATAATGCCTCTTATAAGAAAGCATCTTAAGTGGCATCGCGACTTTTCAGGTCTCTTCATGTGAAAGGACACTGCATAAAAATTATCTCTTGTGCCGTTTAACTTGTATATGTAGATGTCGATAACCCACCAAATTGTATCGTGTTTTCCTTTTAAAACATTTTTTGTCGACCAAACAACCACAGGAAAGGTATTTTTAAAACTTCACCTACAAATATGCGAAAACAACAAAGCCTCTTTACCACATGAAAAATTCCACGAATCACGTCTGTTTATAAACCCAACTTAACGTTTTTAAAACAATGTTTGTTCGACCTGTTAGGCATCTATAACCAACAATGCAGAATTATGTAGCTAAATGTATAATTGTTGACCTACATCCTGTATGAAACCATAGAAATTTAACATTTCGATTAATAATGTCTTGAAAAGACAACCAGGTATAAAATTTTTATTGTTCGAAATATGTGTTTGTAAGCAGATGTTTGAAATGGGATACCACGTTTTAACGTGATAATAGTATTTTCGAAGTAAATGCTTTTGATAAACGACACTTTCCCATATTAAAGTAAACACATATTGCAAGCATTTTCACCTTTGCTAATCGCAAACTCACGTTTTATGCTATCAAATTAAACATATTTCCAAGCAATATGTTCATAATTTAAAACAAATTTCCAACCTTATTAGAATGTTTCAGAAGCAATTGTTTTGACAAACAATACTTATTTAAGCGAACCCATATTGCAAGAATTTTTACCTTTAATGACCAAAACAAACTTCCATTCTTTGTAATAATAAGCTTCTAGGTTGTGCCGTTATCAAAACAGAATAGATTCAAATTATTTAACTTTGTTACTGAATATTTAATACACTTCTACAGGATGTTTAACCAAATGATCGTTTAAAATTGAAAGTGCAACAAGCCTGCTAATAAGCATGAAAACAACCGTGGACACAATAAGAGATATACAAGTTTTCATCAAATATGAGCCACATTATTTAGATACAGGAATGGAACGTAACAAATTCCCCGTCCCCCAATAATATTAAAAGTTCGGGACAGGAAGTAGAAGCAATGGACCATTCAGTACACTAATAGAACAAATCAAGAGAAAATTCGTTTCGTATAACCGAAAAAACAAAAAACCAAAAGAGGTATTTTTATCCAACCTAACGACTATAATACACTAATAAGATGAACCAAAAGAAAATTCGTTTCAGAAAATTGAAAAGAAACAAAAAAAAATTTCCGGTTCAAAGGTACAATATACACTAATGGAATGAACCAAAACAAAATTCGTTTCAGAATACGCAAAAGCAAAAACCAAAAGCAAAAAATAATTTTTATTTGGCTCGAAGAACTAGTACGCCGGACCATGTTAGGAAGTGTAAAGAGATATAGGAAAAGGGAGTGGTATATGGTAGTAATCACCGAGGACAAAGATAGAATGGTCTAATACTGCAAAAGTCGTCGGAGGATGGATATCTCCAGCAAAGTAATAGTAGTGTTTTCCACTGCAAGAAAAGAAATGGATTTTTTGCAAAAAAACAAAAAATAAAGAAAGCAACGAGGAAAACAAATGAAACAATATTTGCTAAGCCTTAAAATATGCATGTGAACGGCGGGGATGCTGGATGGAAAATTGAGGTGTTACAAGCAGTGGTAACAAGAACCGTATTAAACAAACAAATGAAGAAAAGAATAGCTAACCAGGTCGAAAAGTCGACTAAGAGGTGGTGTCCGAAGAAAAGAAGAAAGGTCTAGAAAGCACATACCTTGCATGTGATTTTTCCAATGCTCCACCCGAAGGTACTAAATTGGCCAGGAAGCGAGTTACCTGGAAAATTTGGAATTTTTTCGAACCCTTGCTGTTCCAAGCAGGCTAGGGATCTTTAACGTGTGTGACAACACACACACGGGACCTCCATCTTACCTCTCATCCGAACAAGGGTGTTTTTTTGTGAATAATGCTCTCCTCTAACATTTTTCAAGCGGATCGTGTCGGGATTCGAACCCGGGACCTTGGGCGTAGTAGTCACACACATACTAACTACGCCACGGAGCCGCCTAGAAAGCACATACCTTACATGTGACTTTCCAATGTTCCACCGGAAGGTACTACATTGCAGAAAGCACATACCACAGGAAGTGTATCGAAAATTTAATCAAGTTAGTATGAGGACTAACAGTCAGAAAGCCAGCCAAAGAAAGGGAAAGGAATGTGGGTCAAAGGGAACGAAGAAGCAAAACTAATTCCCGAGTGAAGTTATGTATGGGCATGCGTGTGGAAGGTGTGTGTGCGGCTGTATGTGTGGTATGTATGTATGTGTGTGTGTGTCTGTTGGACCGTTTTAGTTACCTCTTACGACAGGTAGGTCGTACCGTGGGACTATTCTAATCCGGACTCACATGGGGAGGGGTGAGTCAATATTGCGAACTAAACCCTAGGAAAAAACAAAACCAATAAAGTAAGGAAATTATAAGAAAAGTGCAGAATCTAGAAGTCAGATTCTAGAGGAAATCAAAATTGACGTAAGAGTCTGGAGGTGCAAGGACTAGCAATGCGATTTAAAACGTCCAGCAGAAAACAAATCGAGGTCAGGGGCATTAGGGTGTTCGGGATAGCCAGGTTTAATGTCTTTGATGTGCTAGATGCTTGTGTCACAGAAAAGAGAAACAGCTTTATTGATGGAGAAAGGACCAAGGAGTTTCAAGACGATTTTAGCATTGAAATGACGTGAAGCATCAGACAAAGCGATACTACGGCGCTAAACGCAATCGTTTAAACGGAAGTTCACGACTAAACAAAACAAAGAAAGAAATACAACCAAGGATTTCCTGTTTGGACGTTCGAATGACACATGAAACTCGTGGAAGGGTGACATGCCAGTAACGCTGGTTGTCATGGAAGCAAGAATGGTTTTCAGGGAGCGATTAACAAGTTCGGCAGGATTCGCTTGGGGATGGTAGTTGACGGTAAAAAGTATTTTGAAACGATAACGCGCACACAAAGAAGCGAACTGATGGCTGCGGAATTGTACACCGCTATTTGCGATCAGGTTTTAGAAAACACCGAAAAGTACGAAGTCTTGGTCTGCAAGGATTTTGGAGACGGATATTGCAGTGCCATTACGCATAGGAAAGAATAGAAAACACTTAGTAAAGTAGTCGGCCACTATAAAGGTATAAGAATGACCACGAGTGGAACGAGGAAGAGGACCTACTTTGTCACAAGAGATGACCTGCCAGGGATAGGATGGTTGACTCTAGAGACGAAAAACCCATTGGGAGGTAACTGTTCAACTATGCGAGCAGCAAAAACCGGACAATGTCGGATGTAACGAGTGACTCCAGCTCTGAGACAAGGCCAGTAATACTTTTGGAGGAGATGGCAGAATTTTTACTAACGCCACAATGACCGGAAGTAGCAGGATCGTGATGGATTACGCTGCTCAGAAGGTACAACGATATTTCAATAGTCCGGAGAAGCAGCAGCGATAGAAGTTTTGTTGCGATGGAATAGGATATTGTTAACTACGGACCAAAAAGGATATCGTTTGCAGCACTGCCAGGTACCCCTTCTAAGTAACTGAGTAGTTTCGCTCAGGCTTGAAAAACGAACGACTGGTATAGCTAACGACCTTCTTGTCGTTGGGATAAGACTGGCTTAAAATGGTACCCAAATCGAAGTGGGAGGCGTCAGTTTAGATAGTGATAGTTAAAGTAAAGTCGGGGCAGAAAAGGATGGGGACAGAAACTAAGTGTTGTTTAAGGGGACGGTACGCAGATTGACAATGGGGGTCCAAGAGAGGGGTGAGGTTAGAAAGCGAAACAGTGAAAGTGGTAAAATTCGGAATAAAACGCGGATACCAACTGGCCATGCCAATCAATTGACGGACTTCGTTAATAGAGGGGGGAGGGGGATCTTAAGGATAACGGGAACTCTGTCGGAATCAACACGGAGGCCATCCCGGTTAACGACATAACCAAGATAGTGGAGTTCAGGAAGACAGAAATGAAACTTGTTTTGACGGAGGGTAAGGCCAGCAAGGAAGAGACGAGAGAGGACTAGGTCGAGAATCCGGTGTTTATCGAAGGTATAATGATATCATCGAGGTGCGCGAAGTAAAATGGTTCCACGATCTATCAGACGTTAGAAAGTGACGGGAAAATTATAAAGTACAAAAGGGAGGTTGCAAAACTGAAACAAACCACGACGAAGGACGGGAAAGGCAGTGATGGGTTTAGATTTGAGAGCAAGAGGAATTTGCCAATAGGCGGAACGAATATATAGGAAGGAAAAGAAACGGCCATCACGGAGACTATCCAGTATAGTGGAAGGAAGAGGATAAGCATCTTTTTGGGTGACTATCGTATTTCGGGAAAGGTTTTTATTTTGAAAATTTCCTTAATGCGATAGAAAGTTAATGAGTATTTTTGGTATGGTAGATAAAGGTACGTTATGAGGTGACCAGATTTAGGAAAACCGAAAGCATGGAGACCTATCCGGAGTAACCATTTTCCGAGTTGCAAAAATACCGAAGGAATTGCAGGGACAAAACGGTTTGCCACCCTTATTTTACCTTTTAAGGTAAATGGTACTTATGTAGTGGTTTTGTATTTCGTTCATTTTACAATACGTAATTTGATTATTTTTTATCATTTTTTCCATAGACACCCACTCCCGCACCATTGTAGTTAGCCGAAGCACACTTAAAATTGTTACGGAGTTCCCGCCAACTCTGAGCAAATGGAAATTCATAACGAAACGTCGTTTTTACTCCTTATGTGTTTTTAAAAGTTAGCTAATCTATTAATTGGTTACACAATTATTCAGTTAACCGACAATTCGATTACATCGCAAGCGACGGTTAATCGATGAATTGATTATCCGTCTCTTCATATATTATTCGATTAATTAACAAATATGATAAACCATTTAGTAAATTTGAAAAAACGCGAATGCTACTTTTGGTTAGTTTATTAGTCGGTTAATTAAAAATCAGCACTATTACCAACCTATTATCTAGTTCAAAGTGTGTAGTCTAGTACTTGTTGAAGAAAAATCGAGCTGTAAATCGTCTTTTTAAAATTGTAATTAAACTACATAGAAATGACTCTATTCATCCTCAAACGCGATTAAAAAATTGTAAGGGAACTTGACACTTAATTATTTTTTTAAACAATATAAAAACACTGGAGGTAAAATTTTGTTAATCCGATTTGTAGCACTACTTTTTTCTATACAATGCAGAAAACCGTATTATAAAATATTAAAAAATATGGTCCCCAGCGGTAAGCTATTTACTAATAAAACTCCTATTTTGGAAATCGCACGCATACAGTGTGCATTAAATATTTAAGAATGAATTTCTTATTTTATTCCATACGCTATGTTGTACTTCGTTACATAATCGCCGCAAAATACAGGGTGTTCAAAAATTGTCCTGTCAAACGAAAGCCACACATACTAGGTATGATATAATGTTGATTTAACCCAAATTGCCTTAATCCAAAAATGCTCCTAAGGGAACTAGAACTCTTTGAAGAAAGCACCTTTAAGTCAGTTTTTAAAATATCTTAAAAATGCCGTTATATAGATTATTCAAACTCGACAAAATGATCAATTCCCTATTGATAATACGATCACAGCAAATACGATTTTTTTTATTGAAATAACGAGCGCTCCATAGGGGGCCGGGGCCGTTTAAACATTTTGAATTAGAATTTTTTATCTTAAACTTTTTAACGTATTTTACATTAAGTTTGAAAACTTTAAGGCTTTTGCATCTAAGAAGTGTTCTTTTTTTAAATCACCAGCGCGTACCATTGTCGGAATAAATCAATTTAAACTTTTTGTATTTACTGCTTAAAATCCCATTTTATTACTAGAAATACTTGACTAGCCAGCAATGAGATATTTGTAAGTGTTACTAGTGTGTTGTAAAAGCAAAATAGGGCAATTTTTATAAAAATGGTTTATTATGCTAGTGAAGAATACGCTGATATGCATTTAGTGTATTGCAAAGTACAATATAATTCGCGTTCAGCGGAACGAAGATAAGCTGAAAAATATCCTAATGCGTTCCAACTGTGCAACATCTACTGCCCTACACTAACGATTGAGAGCAACAGGCTCAGTATTTTCTAAAAATACTAAAACCGGTAGACACCTAGATGCTACAGAGAAATACTACGAATTTATTTTGGTGGCAATTAAAAATAATCATGGTATTAGCATCAGATTACTCGCTGCTATTGTTTCTTGCATTTCCAAATCTTCCATGTGGAATATCATCCAAGCAGAAAACCTTTATCCTTATCTTTTCAAGAACGTTCATGCGATGTTAGATGGCGATTCCCTTGCTGGCATAGATTTTTCAAACTGACTGCGGAACAAAAACATTTAAGATCCTAATTTCTTTGCCCGTATTTTATTTTGCGACGAAGCTACATTTACCCGAGACGGGGTTTTTAGTTTACATAATGCACATTGTTATCCGTAAGACGAACGAGCCAGTAAAAATTAGTAACGGAATGTTCGCCCGAATTACGTGTAACAAAGGAAGGGAAAGAGAGAAAAAAGCGAATGCCGCGCTAAACACGGTCGGACTGTGGGGTGTAAAACTAAATAACAGGACACACAATCCATTTGCTTTTTGTTGAACATCTGTACCTGAAAGGATAATTAAACACAAAAACTTATGTAAAATACAACTCTAATAAGTAATTTAGGTAGCAAACAGTTTTAAATTGTCTGTTTAAAAACAAGCATCTGCATTCTTCACTACATATGTACTTATATAAAATATTAATTGTATGTAGTTACAATCAAGCTAAAGGGTGTTTTGCAAAAAAAAGGTTACTCGATTGTACGCCCATTAAATATTGCCGTAAATTTAGTACAACAAAACTATATGGTATTTAACCACTGTAATTAAAAACAATAAAAAATATCATATACAAATATAACAAAAATTTTACCTACTCTTATTATGACGCGCTCACCCAAAATAGAACCTACTAACACCTACAAAAACAAAGTACATATTTACAATAATGCCCTTATTTATGCGCAATCAATATTAGCTAATCAAATACCGCAACTGATGGATAATTATCAAGTCGATATATAATTTTAAAACCAATTAATACAGTTATCCATCAATATAAAAACATTGTTGTACCAAACTACACTAAATTCTTATTCTATTGATGACAGTATTAATTAGACAATAATGTGTGGCACATTATCTTTGAATATTTGCTTACTGTTAGCAAATTGACGTGTCGTAACTAAATGAAACAATCACACCTGTGGACACATAATGATATTCGTTCATGTGTGCTTTTGAGGGTCTTGAGTAACTGCAAGGTTCTTATCTCATTATTACTTTATCTGCATATAACGGCAGTCAAACAAGATATGTGATAGCGACAATGTGAAGTTTCTGTAGTACGTAACAATTTTTTAAAAAAGGAAATAAAAAATAAAGAAATTGGCTAAAATTAGTTATTTGCAATCCTAAATATGTTTTCATATTCATAATAAAATTCTAGTTCCAGATGAAAAACAATAAACAATCCGTTATTTTCTATTAATTCTATTTCAAGATTACATTCAATACTTCATTGCTATAGCAAATTATATACGTAAGGTGATTCAAAACTTGTTATGAAGTCATTAGAACCTGGAGAAAATCGTTTAAAATAGTATTTGATTATTAGGAATTGTAAGCAAATACGTTATTATTCTCAAACATATCAAGGCTTTCTCAGTTGTTCTATAAACATGGCATAACGTTTTCCAAGACCAATTGTTCTAAAGAACCGTTAGGGTAATTGTTGTTATTTTCATTTCATTAATGTTGTCACTTTTATTCCATCTCCGAAAAGTTCGTAATGGGGTCGTTGATACGCAAAACCTACTGACTATAATACCGCTTTTCACTTCAGAGATATCGGTCTGGAGTAGTTTGCTCTGTTACACGAAAATGGATCGATGATGGCTGAGCCTAGTTAAATCCTGCACCACAGCAGAGTAATTCCGCCGAGATGACTATCTGCAACTTGCTATTAAGGGTGAGTTATTTATTCTGTTGCCGAATTCGTCAGTGAAACCAGCTGTATTAAACAATCCCCTTAGAGCTTGAAACGCCAATGCCCTCAGTAACCGAACTAGAAATAAAACTACTATCATTTCAGTCCATAGGATTCTTTTCGTAAAACAAAAATTATATTTAATATTTTAACTTTGTTGGTTTCAGATATCTTTAAGAAAAAATAATTAAGTAAAATCTATTTAAAATTTGCAACAACTAGAGTTCTCTCATTTGTGAGAGATCAGCCTAAAGAAATTATGTTAAAAGGTTTAATTATGTAATGATTTGCAACAAAACTTGTCTTGAATAAAAGTAGAAAAACCACTTAGTATACATTCCTCTTTTATAAATTAAAATGTAGCTAATCTGAACATGTAAATAAAATATCAGATCTGAAATATCATGGTTGATACCAAATTTGTAAATGCATAAACTATTCACAAATCCTGTTTGAGTAATTAAAGCTAAAAACATGTGATATTATTTGATAATATCATTGAATATGAGTTTTATAAAGTTGTTACGATAAAAATATTTATTTTTGGAAAACAAAATAGACATGTCCTTACGTTAGTAATTTTCTTGTGTCTGATAATTTAGAGTAACATATTTTAAAGTTTCCTTTTGTTATTGAAAAAGGTATCAGATTGGTTGAGACAAGATGTACTCCACTTTTGTCACACTATTTTTATCCAGGAATTAAGATAAAGAATAAGAATTAACAAGCACAAAAGGATTTTCTGTATCTGTCCTTTAAGATTAATTAATACTTGTTAGATATAGTGGCGTTCAACTTAAGATTACATTTTATTTTATTCTACTAAATAAATTCAGCCCGACCCATTTCTAACTCTCACTTGAGGTAATTGCCAAGTTAGCCGCAGGCATACACTTTTGAAAAACCTTTTTAAAATGTAAAACCATGTAGTAAGTAACTGTATCAAGGATTAATCAAGTATTAGTTCAATCAACTAAGAAATTGAGCGTAAATCCGAAGATTATTATTTACAAACCAGACTGAAAAAGTTAACAGTTCTATTACAGACACATTTTTTCATTATCTACCAGTCATTTAATAAGAGATAGCACGTTTTTATCAAAACGATTTTGTAATTGTCCAATTGGGTTTAGGTTATTTATCATAAAAGAAACAATGAAAAATTATGGCTTGAAATATATTGCACTTATTTAACAAATGTATTTATAAAATTGTTTTCTACAGAATAATCACGGAAATTCCATATAGAATAGAAATAAGTTTGAGCATAGTTTCTATCTTTTAAAGATAATACAGCTGCTTTACCTAATTATAATTAAACTAGCAGCAGTCAGAAAATTCTAATCAACCACATGCTTAAATAAGAAACTACAAAGTAGCACGTGAACTTGTGAAATAAATAAAGGGAGAGTAATGGTGGTTGCCTAACTGAGTTAACTTGAATGATAAAAGTGTAGTGACCCGTATATTTAAATCAGTAGGAACTGAAATGGTTTTTAAGTTAATGAGGCAGTAAATTTAGAAATGCGAAGTGGAACGCAATAACACCATTATTGGTACGTTGGTGAAAATCCTCATGTAATAAGCACCATCAAATGTTTGGCATAAGTGTGTGGATAGGTGTCATCGGTGACCAGCTGCTGGGTCTGTAGAGTTACCAGGCCGTTTAACGGGACAGGATTATCATAATTTTCTTGAAAATGTTTTATCTGATTAACTTGATACTTACAAATATCTGATTATTAGCTTATCAAAGTCAACTTGTTATTTCTAGTATTCAAATGAGATTTTATGCAGTGAATACAAAAAGCTGAAATTGATTTTTTCCGAAAACGGTGCACGCTAGCCATTTCAAACAAGAGCACATCAAAGATAGGAAAATCCTTACAGTTTTGAAATTTGACGTAAATATGTTAAAAATTTGAAGATAAAAAATTGTATTATGAAATGACTAGTCCCTCTCTAATGAGACGCTTGTGATTTCAATAACGTAATCGTATTTACTGTAGTCGAATTTTTAGTAGGGGATTCATCATTTTGTCAAGTTTTAACACTTTATACAACCGCATTTAAAGATATTTTTAAAAAGTGAAAGGCGATATCTTCAAAGAGTTTTAGTTCGTTTAGGAAGTATTTTTGGATTAAAAAAGCAATTTGGGTCAAATTGATATACAATCATGTCTAGTATGTGTGATTTCCGTTTGGCAGGAGAGTTTTTGGATACCTTGTATAAATTACTTGCTTTTGCGTATTCAAATGTTAGCAAAGAAATTTTCTGGTAACCGATTGTATTTAGTGAATGTAAGGAAATTATTTAAATAAAAGTTGATTCATTTTACTAATGCCAATTTTTACCTACAATTTGCAGTTGTGCACTGTTTATTTCAAGTTTCTTGCAGCATTATAACTTCTTGATCACCTCCGCCAATTATTTTTACTGTCTTTGATCGATACACGTAGCTTCCACAGGTATATTAGGTCTTAAGTGAATGTAGGTGTTTAGTTTCGGCAACTGTTTCGCAAATATTTTCAAGTTAAAGGACCTAAATAGTATTTTGAAACTACAAAATATCTCACATTTTGTCTAGGTCCTAATGCAGATCACAACGTCACTAACTTTAAAAATTCCTTCTTACCTTGACTGAAAGCTAAAGATGGACCGTACACAAAAACTGGCACAGATGTTAGTACTGTCAATGCGTACATAGCAGAAGCCAGTTTTCTCACAACCACATTGAATCTTATTTCGAAGTATTCGTAAGTAAAGCTTAATTGTAATTTATAAAAAACTGGTAAAAAAATATAGTATGTTAACAGCCCTGTAATAATCCAAGATATCCACATCATCCAATATTGTATTCCATATAGGTATGTTTCGGCGGGCAATCCCAATAGGTTGAGGGACGAGGTAGAACTGAAAAACAATTGATTCGCTAGGGCAGCAATTTATAATACGCTTACCTAGCAACCATAGACATCGCTACTGGAAAAACTGACATGCTTTTGCCACCTAAGAAATAATTGGTCACGGTATTTTGGCCTTTTCCGAGAAATCCAAAATATAAACCAACTAGCAGACTTCCAATAATCAAGACACTAAATAGTGTATAATCTATCCAAGTAAGTGTTAAGTACTCCATTTTTAGGTTACTTATGCGTTTATTTTTGATTCATTCAAACCAGCACCTACTCCTTTTCCGCACAATGAACTTTAGTTATGCAATGTAATTAGCACTTACGAGATTTTCATGTTCAATCTATTGTTTACAATGATTTACAGCCACCTTAATGGTTGTGTGTTTGTATATTATGTATGGCCAAGTATGAACACTTGACAACTAGTCTTGTTACAGGCAATACTTTAGTGTTAATAACCAAGCCAAAGTGAAGTGTGGCACTTGTGAATATTAATAATAGCTTTTGTTAAAAGTATTAGTCCTTCAGTTTAGATTATCTTATTGCGCAAAACAGAAAGCATTAATTTAATGGACTAAAGTAAATGTAAAAAACAGCTACTGTAAAAAGGTTAATTAATATACAATAATATCTGTCAGAACATTGTACTTTACCTTGGAGAGTAACCACCATTATGCAAATTAAAACTAGGATCAGGAAAATCTTTAAGCAGCTTAAAGTTAATCCATTAACACCCAAATTTTTTGTATCAGAGAAGAAAGATTAATATAACCTTCTAAAATCAGCTACTATCAACTATCAATTTTGAAATAGCTCATTCTTCAAAAAAAAAATTATCTCCAATATATGAAAATTTCTGATTCATTAATATTAATTTGAACATTCTAAAAATCAATCATTTATTTCGATTTAAATACAAAGTAAAATATTTTTAACGTTTGCAACTAAAAAATTATTGATGAATTTTTTTATTATACCACAATTGTGCGTCCTTCCAAGAAGCAATCATATTGATCGATGCCTCCCAATATATCAATTATAATTATAAATAGCTGTTGGCTGAGTGACATGGATTTCTTTTCTTGCGTCATTGCTGTACTGTTTCTTATGGTTTTACAGTTTCTAAACGTTTATTATCATTTCACTTGACAACTAAAATTTCATTTTTGCTTTCGAATTGTAAACAGTATGAGGCTCTAAGTTTTTCGAGTTTATTTGAAAATTTGTAAGGCATTTTAGTTATATTTTTCCTTTTAGTGACAGATGTTCAAAATTCTATTTCGTTGAGCTTGTGAAATAATGGATTACCGCTAAAAAAGTTGTCAAAGCATATGATATAACTTTCTTAATCTTTTACTACTAACATCATAGAGACAATTTGAATGCTAAGGGCTTGACGGAAGTTGCCTTTGACCATTTCTTTTCACAATACACTGACGAATTAAGCAAAATTCATCTTTACCATAAATGTATGCACAATTTATGATCAAACCTTACATATTTGGCGTTGTACTCGTAGTGCCCAATCATTACGTCGATCAATAAATTTATGTGAACTACAGCATTACAAACATTGGTGCTTATTATTTGAAAACGTTTACAAATTTTGAACAGTTACACTTCTCTTGTCTGTCTTAGAAATATCTTAAAAGTGCAAAACAGTTTTTAGCTCCTTCCAAGTAAGTATTTCTAACGAAAGCGTTTCAGATTATGGGTATTTCGTTCCGTTTCCGATAAATATTTTGATGTCCTCCTCCACGGTTACAGAAAATTCATGTTTATTTTTAGGAGTAGGATTGGATGATCCGAGGACAGATCCACCTTATGGGATTCACACATTGGATACACCGATCCACCGCCACCGATCCACCCGGCTCATATCTAACCCAGATAAGAGCTTTCTTCAACTAAACATTTTTTTGCAAAATATTTGCACATCTAGTAACAGTATTAAATAACATTGTTATCTTAAATATGCACAATAGTTTTCTTCAACTAAGCATTTTTTAGCTACAGGCATGGATCTTGCTTTCAACATCCTAATCTCAACCGTTACCCCTAATATATGCTAGAAACTTGCATGCTTTGAAAATTAAAATTTTTGTTTAATTAAAAGTTGAAAACACAAACATTTTACTTTAAACAAAAAAAATTACCCCAACTGAAAAAATTCCAATGCATGCTTAACGATAATATACAAATAGGAAGATCAATTGATTTCGTTCGGTGAATAATTAATACAGTTTATCTAATTTTCATATAGGTAAAATCACCACTTCGCTATGCTCTCGGTTACCTAGTTTCGACTACTTTTCCAAGGTCGTAGTGACGTCATAGCCTTTTATAAATAAAGAGCAATGTAATACCATTCTAAAATTTTTATTCTGGCATTATACATCACAAAATTTAAAAATATTTATTGCCAAGCATGGAGGCATTTAAACTTAATTTTAATACAAAGTTATACACAGAAAACAGTCCTTTCTTCATGCTTGTATGCAGTGGTTTTAATTTTATCTAATTTTATTCGCAGATTTCAATCGACGCCCAAGTCCTCTATCTCCTTTTCTAGCTAATAGTTTGATACATAGAGACCGTCTCGGTTTTCGAATTGAAAAATGTACCGAAGTTTGCCTCTATATATAAAGCCTTTGATTCCACCGACAACCAGATCCATTCCCTCGTATAATTCTTGCAGCTTGTAACACTCTTTTAATCTCGGCTTTTCCACTACATCCTACATACGTATCATGTTAGCTTGATCGACTTCTTTTGTCGGTATTGGAGGGAATTCTTATTCTCTCACTCACTGTTGCGTAGTTGCATGTCCACCACATTTGGGAATATATGCTCGTTATAGGTTGTAAGACCCTCGGTTTGAAATGATCCGAATGGTTTTTTACTAGGCAAAAATACATTGTTTAGCGGAACCACTTCGCGTGTGGTGCACGCTAAGGTTCCGAAATCCGCATTCCTTAGTTCGTTTATGTTATTTGCCATTTTGATAAATACGTTTTTAGAATAACATTATAAAAAGTATACGGATTTAGTACCATCCTTTTCCGCAAGGACGCCTACATAACTAAAAGAGTCTTTCTTACTAACCACAAATGCATACAGCTTGTAGAACCCGGATGTATCTAAGTCAGTCCATCGGCACATAAAATAATCTTTTAATTCTTCCTCATTTTCTCTTATAAGATGTTCTTTGTCTAACACATCTTCGTATTGTGCGGTGTTTTCTGTGTGGCCCAACTTTCGCCTTTTTGCATCCATTTCCTCTCATTCCAGTTGTCTATTTCTTCCACTTACAGCGTATGGCATGCATAATGGAGCAATTTCCTTTAGCGTAAACGGATAGAGTTTACTGCCAATATTTACGCGTTGTCGTACAACCTCTGGTCGAATGTTAGGCGTACTTATCAACTCCAATTCCGAAATGATTATTTCTTTTGGAATTGTAGACTATGGTGTTGCAGATTGTGTAAAATATGTACTACCTGCTTTAATGTAGCACTTGTGTAAGATTTTTATTTTATCTTGGCTGTCTCCTCTACTATCTCCAAATAAATTGCAGGTAAATAGTTAAAACTAAAAGCCGAAAGCACACACACTTTATCAATTTTTCCCTTTCCTCTGGTTTTTCAGACAACTTATTTTGCGAGCCAGTCAATTTCTTTGTATTGCTATTCCCCCAATACACGTACTATAGTAGGTTATTATACACTAAACAGCAGCTATTTTGTAGCTTGTCCGATGGCTTACTACACATTTTGGCAAGTGGTACCGAGTACATTGGCGCCTTTAGGAAGTATAACTTACTAACTTCCAATAAGGTTAAACAGTCTTTTACGGGATTATACACCTGTTCTGCACTGACATAGTTTCCAATTGTACAGTTGTATATTGTCGCTTCCAATAGCGTAATACCATGTTCTTTGGCCAAAGTAGGCGCGAATGTTTCTCTTAAACGTATATCTGGACAATGTAAATATCTAGTATATGATTGCCAAGTTGTTTATTAACACCAGGACGTGTTATCTGACACACAAATTTGTTGTATAACTTAATTCTTGCATTGGTTGTTAGCCATGTTAAACAATCGATTGCCACAGTTTAATCGTTGTCAACTAAAATATTGCAGTTTTCTTCGTATTCGACCTTGTAGCAAAAGTTATGGTTTGTAGTTAAATAATTACACATCTCCATCTTGCTAAATATGCCAGCAAAATCTTGGGTTACATCCATGTCAAAAAGATAGTAATAATCTTTTTTGAGTGCATCTAATATATCTGGTAGTTCTTCCAATAAAGTTTCCAACTTCACATCTGCTAGTTCCACTTTGTACGGAACACCGAGACGCTAACCTAACCTATCAATTTTTCCTGCTATCTAACCTAAGTCCGCACAAGTCCAACTAACTTAACCTTACCAGACAACACCGACTAACCTAACTTCAAACAACGTACACTAACCTAACCCCCCCCCCTCTAATACTTTGTCCTTCTCTCTCCTCTCGCATCTGTATGACATACATCCGACATACATCCAAACGAACTATATCCGACATACATGCGACATATGTCCAGTATACATCCTACATACATCCGACATATATCCGGACATACGTCGATGTGCACCCCTGCCCAGTCCGACCTAGTTCGGATTAAATCCGACCTATCCGACCTAGGTCTGATTAAATCCGACCTAAGTCGGATTAGCGGTTGCGCATTTCGTCGGGTGTATTCGGGTATCTTCGGCAATATACGCCCCCACTCGGTAGGGTACATAAGGGGAAATTTTTCGTATTCAATTTAGTATACGGCAGTAGCTAGAACGGTAAACATGAGCGTCCCCAAGGTGATTAACGTTCCTCAACTTCTTGGGAATAAAGTGAAAGCAACAAATGAGCGATTTGGATTGTGGCTGCTGGCAGAAAATATGTGCAACAATAATCTGGTGCCAGATATTGGTAATATTTGTTATGCCGAAGGGGAACAGATGGTGACTGGTGGACTACACACACCAATTGCAGACCCATTTTGTGACAATATAATGTTGGTTAAAATTTGCGACCATTCTGACGCCGACCAATCATCTGCAATCAAAATGATGTTTATCCTAAAAATAGAAATTTGTGGTGCATTTAACAGCTTTCGACGAAGAAAGTTCGACCGATTTGTTTTCGCTAGGCATGGTGTTAACGCTGAGCTTCCGTTTTCTCTGGAAAGCACTAACAAGATGGGCCAGGGAGTCAAATAAATTATCGGAAAAGAAGGCCTCGAAAGCATTAATAAAAAATTCCAAAATCCTATATGTGTTCCGTACAAAGTGGAACTAGCAGATGTTAAGTTGGAAACTTTATTGGAAGAACCACCAGATATATTAGACGCACTCAAAAAAGATTATTACTATCTTTTTGACATAGATGTAACCCAAGATTTTGCTGGCATATTTAGCAAGATGGAGATGTGTAATTATTTAACTACAAACCATGACTTTTGCAACAAGGCCGAATACGCAGAAAACTGCAATATTTTAGTTGACAACGATAACACTGTGGGAATCGATTGTTTAACATGGCTAACAACCAATGCAAGAGTTAAGATATACAACAAATTTTTGTGTCAGATAGCAAAAGTCCTGGTGTTAATAAACAACATAGAAATCATATACCAGATTTTTACGTTATTCTGATGTACGTCTAAGGGAAACATACGCGTCTACTTTGGCCAAAGAACCTGGTATTACGCGATTGGAAGCGACAATATACAACTGTACAATTGGAAACTATGTCAGTGCGGAACAGGTGTATAATCCCATAAAATACTGTTTGACCTTATTGGAAGATAGTAAGTTGTACTTCCTAAAGACGCCAATGTACTCGGTATCACTTGTCAAAATGTGGAATGTGCTATCGGATAAGCTTCAAAGTAGCTGCTGTTTAGTGTATAACAACCTACTACAGTACGTGTATTGGGGAAATAGCAATTACAAAGAAATTGACTGGCTTGCAAAATAAGTTGTTCGAAAAACCAGAGGAAAGGGAAAAATTGATAAAGTATGTGCTTTCGGATTTTACTTTTAACTATTTACCTGTAAATTATTTGGGGATAGTAGAGAAGGAAGACGGCCAAGATAAAATAAAAATCATACACAAGTGCTACATTAAAGCAGGTAGTACATATTTTACACAATCTGCAACACCATATTCTACAATTCCAAAAGAAATAATCATTTCGGAATTGGGGTTGATAAATACGCCTAACATTCGCCCAGAGGTTGTACGACAACGCGCAAATATTGGCAGTAAACTCTATCCGCTTACGCAAAAGGAAATTGCTCCATTATGCACGCCATACGCTGTAAGTGGAAGGAAAAGACAACTGGAATTAGAGGAAATGGATGCAAAAAGGCGAAAATTGGACTACATGGAAACATGCAACACTGCAACAATACGCGAACAATACAAAGATGTGTTAGACAAAGAACATCTTATAAGAGAAAATGAGGGAGAATTAAAAGATTATTTTATGTGCCGATGGACTGACTTAGATACATCCGAGTTCTACAAGCTATATGCATTTGTGGTTAGTAAGAAAGACTCTTTTAGTTATGCAGGCGTCTTTACGGAAAAGCATGGTACTAAATCCGTATACTTTTTATAAGGTTATTCTAAAAACGTATTTATCGAAATGGCAAATAACATAGACAAACTAAGGAATGCGGATTTCGTAACCTTAGCGTGCACCACACGCGAAGTGGTTCCGCTAAACATTGTATATTTACCTAGTAAAGAACCTTTCGGATCATTTAAAACCGAAGGTCTTACAACCTATAACGAGCATATATTCCCAAAAGTGGTGGACATGCAACTACGCAACACTGAGTGGGAGAATAAGGATTCCCTCCAATACTAACAAGAAGAAGTCGATCAAGCTAACAAGATAGGTATGCAGGATACAGTGG
The DNA here is from genome assembly GCA_036346225.1 of Platerodrilus igneus. Classification (NCBI taxonomy): domain Eukaryota; kingdom Metazoa; phylum Arthropoda; class Insecta; order Coleoptera; family Lycidae; genus Platerodrilus; species Platerodrilus igneus. The sequence goes on from JARFIW010001382.1 coordinate 705,879, forward strand.
AAAAGCCGCGATTAAAAGATTGTCACAAGCTAAGGAATTACACGAAGGAATGGATCCGGCTGTCGGTGGAATCAAAGGCTTTATATATAAGAGGCAAACTTCGGTATATTTTGCTATTCGAAAACCGAGACGGTCTCTATGTATCAAACTATTGGATAGAAAAGGAGGTAGAGGACTTGGGCGTCGATTTAAATTTTAAGCTGCGAATAAAATTAGATAAAATTAAAACCACTCCAAACAAGTATGAAGAAAGGACTGTTTTCTGTGTATAACTATGTATTAAAATTAAGTTTAAATGCCTCCATGCTTGGCATTAAATATTTTTAAATTTTGTTATGTATAATGCTAGAATAGTATTACATTGCTCTTTATTTATAAAAGGCTATGACGTCACGACGACCTTGAAAAAGTAGCCAATTTTTTTAAATCGAGTTGGCCTAAGGTTAAATTAATGGTAGATTCGGACTTACAAGAAAAATTAAATCGGTATTACCATGCACGATTAGAAACTGTTTATAAATAAAAAGTTATAAAATTGGGAGTTGTAACTCGATAAGGGTTGGTCTTAAATTTTAGGGGTTAGATTACCGATTTTTTAGGGTATGGATGGTGGGTGTCCGAGCAAGGACGGGAGCAAGGAAGAAGCAAGAAGGAAATTCCTTTGAAATAAGACTTTATAGTGCGAATTTACATGTAAGAACCTTGGTTAGATATGAATCGGGAGTGAGGAGGAGTGTTCCAGGACCATCCATATCCTCTATTATTTTTTGTGATTATGCATACGCATTTTTTCTTCTACTATTATTAGAGCAATACTATGCGATTTTGGGCCCAAGGTAGATCAATCGAATAAAAACGACGAGGCTACGTTGGTTTGTGGATTAATCTACTAAAATGAACGTAACTGTGAATTCAATGTACGTCAATCGACTAGAAAAGTGCGTTATTTTAAACTCAAAGTATGTCAGGTGACTAAAACAGCATTACTTTGAACACAATGTAGGTCAGCAAAACTGCTGGTAGTGCATAATTTTGCTAATTCTTTGGTTAGAAGTACAGTGAATTCAAAGCAGGTCAGGAAAACTGTTGGTGTGCATAAATTTTCTAATCGCCTAGTTTGCCGCATAATCTACTAAAAACAGCGTTACCTTGGATTAAAAAAGGTCAGAAAAACTGTTGGTGGTGCAAGTACAGTAGATAATTTCGGTAACCGCTTAGTTATCAATATATTGGCACGGTTGAAAGGAGGAAAAGTGCTGCTTCGACGGTATTCACTTGTAATATAAAAAAAGGATCTCCCTCAATATTGTACATATAGATTTCAATTCTAAGTGCGTCCTTTGCCATTGTACATTTTGATTTCAATTACAGGTTGCGTGGAATAAACACTATGTGCATTATAGATATACAAGGATTTAAATATAAGGGAAATAAATTTGTGTGCAAAGAAATCGCAATTTTGGATTTGAAGAATAATGGTTTTTGAGATGAAATTTTCAAAATGTTGGTAAACTTTATTTCCCTCTGACCAGATTATGTAAGTCAAAATAATTGGGTAACAAGAAACATTCATCGTCTTTTATGAGATGACTGTTCAACAAATTGGCTGCTTGTTTCACTAATGTCTCACCAATGCTTTTAAGACGAATTATTAGACCTGAAAAAGAAATCCTTGTAAAAGGATTAGAAAAGAAGCAATGGTTGAAAATGTATCTTTTGAGAACGTTATTACTGATATGTTTGGCATGGGCCCTAAACATTCTAAGTTGAATTGTAACAATTATTTGTCATATAGCACAAACTGTTATAAGCATAGTAACAATAATCTAGAATGTGCAAAACCAAATTATTGCTATTAAAATAATGGTAAAATAAAACGCTTTATAAAAGTTACTGTTTGCTTTATTTGTCAAATTTACACATATAAAACTAACAACAACAACAACAACAAGATAGTACTTAGCTAATATTATTTTTAAAAATCCAACCATTATGAGCTGTAGAAAAACTCAACCATTAACAAAAACTTTATTTTTTCTTCTTTAATACCTTTTCAAGCAAATAAATTCCTAATGTTTAACTTTTTACAATTCCATTTAATATAAAGCGCCTCTTTTAACAAGTATACCTTTGAATTTGTGTTGTACATTGCAAATCCTAAAGATTTTGTTGGACCAGTTAGCAGTTAAACCTTTCCTAAAGACTTCTAGGTGCTTACTTATGCGAACATACTCGCCAACGGCATACTTAGACGACATGTTGGCAATTTTATTGTGTGTAAATGCTGATTTGAGTATACGTTTTTCATTATGCTTAGTAACTTTAGCCGGTTTTATTGCCGTAGCACTGTGAACTATATTATCATAACGCCATATAATGTTGTCTACAGATCGCTAAATCATGCCTTTTAAAGTTCTAATCACACGTTCAACCATGCATGCTCTTTTTGTGCTTAACACGCTATAACGATTGATTTCATATTTTTCATTTTCCCAAGTCAGATTGCAAATTGTTCGGAAATTTTTTAGAGTTATCCAAAATTGCTTTTACACCAGCAGCAACGCTTCGGGTAGTGCATTCACTTTTCAGTTTATATCAATTTCATCATAAGGTAGTTCAAATTTTTGATATAAGTTGAAAATGAGAAATGTTCTGCTTCCCGCAAGGAAAGTAATGGATTAAAACATAATTACTATTTTATAATGCAAGATACATAACATGTAGTTTAAGAATCTTTCTAATAGTTTTCCAATTTCAGTTATGCGAAGTAGTTCCCGTCCAGAGATCCGAATGGGGGACTATTTTAACTCCGGAATCTTTTACCCCAGAGAATGCCATCATGTTTATTACAATTTAAGTACGCTGTGTATTTGGGAGGTAATGTGGTGGTTTCCCGTTGCCTTTCACATCGCCGTAGTGTGTCTTAGACTGCCATACCGAGCCCTATAGTCTCTGCCAATCTAAGTACTGAAAGAGCCGCTACCCTCTGTCTTAGTCTGGTTCCTCACTAACGACGCTACTACTTTGGTTGAACCTGTAGTTTGGCTCTTTAGCTCATTAGAACACGGAAGCCATTCCACCTTCGGCAAGGTGCAGGTCCATTCGGAAAGGACTAACACTACTATAATTTATTTATTACCCTTTTGTCTATTTATGTTCAGGCTGGCAGTACAATATGCACGTTCACATAACACAAATTTATATTTACTATAGGACTTTCAAAACGTAATAACTAACTAACTATACACGATATGATTTATATACGACATTTTCATATAGACTAACTGATGTACACTCATCACCGATCTCATATATACCCTAAAATTAACTAGATGATCATAGTCTGGTCTTTGCTCGAATGTTGACTTCTGTAGAATACACTTCGTGTTGAGTACCTAAAAGGATACTTAGGAGAGAAAAGCGGGAATATAACCAAACTGATATTAAACAAATGCGGCCTTCAATATTCTTACCTGATGTTCAGTTAGAGCGGTGAAGATTCTTGGATCCAGAACACTTATTACTACACTCAAAAAATAATATAAAGCGGTGAGGTAGTCCTATACGAGTACTGACCTCCTAAACAGAAACTTATTGTCCAAGCGGTGGCAATAGACTGCGTTAGGCCGCGCGGTCACCAAAACATATGGCAAACAAGATAGAACATTGAAGGTGAAAACGCGACCGGGTTCATCAAATTTAAATAAAAGAGCAGATATTACCATTAACAAATAAACTTAAATTTTATAGTAATAATATAAAGAAACTAAAACCGTAATTGTTAAACGTATAGTCCCACAGGTTCATGTCTTGTCAAAAACATTATATTTTTTTCTTCAATTACTAGCTCCATTTGAAATGAACATTTGGGCTTTGCATAGAAGTCTAAGTTATTGCTTCATCATATTATATATATATATATATATATATATATATATATATATATTGCCGTGGACTCTGGACAGTCTCTGGATTACTCGCTTCAGCTCCTAAAATCATTCGAGCTCCAGCGTTGGGCCGTCATAAAATTGCCGTGGAAGCTTAGTAAAATTCGTGCCCCTCCTGGGCTAACATAAAATTTAAAAAAAATTTTTAGAAATTTAAAAATCTCTTACCCCTATTTTATTAAGAACGCCTTCGAATTTCTTCTGCTTCCCTGGCTAGCTCAGCAATCGGCCTCTTCTTGAATATCTAATTCTACATTCATACCTCTTTCACACTCACACACCATCAAATAAAATTACCAAAATAATACGACAACCACACAACCTTTTATTTACACCTATTAACGGATAAAATATATTTACACATGTTTCCAAACAGTTTGATACAATAATTATCGGCTCAATATATTGTATGTTTTAAAGTCCTTGATTTTTATAATGATTTTAAACAAATTCGATTAGATATGAGTGGATGGGCCCCACATGTAACCCTAAATTGACTTCACACTGGAGTATTGTGAGCTCATTATAACCCAGTTTTGTTTGTATATGCTTTTTAAAACCTTGCATTAATTAAAACAAATTTACAGACCCGTTTACCCTTTACAACTCAATTTATATCCTCAATAAATTTCTGATATATTCTGAATACACCCTTTTTCAATACTCAAAATTAGTAAATTGTCCAGTACATGTATCTTTTAAAACAAGTTTCTACAACAATAAATATGCTACCAAAAGTCAACCACACAACACAAAATTCCACAAATGTTTAAATAACAACAGAAATTTCAAATAAGTTACCTGGAGAATTCTTCATTCTTCAATCCCGTCGGAGATGATTACCAGAAACCACTCGGCTTTGTTTCTATTTAGTATGCTGCTTGTCGGATCCACGGGCCTCTACCATCTGATATCTCTGCAAGCTATTCGCTTCGTCTCACAGTACCATTCCATACCCATATATCACGCATACAAAATTGATTACCAGTTCTGCTTACCCCCATATATCATGCATCCCTTTAATAATTTTTGTCATAGTAGCCGGACCTTTTATTAAATACGCACTAACTCGCACATCACGTTAATAATTTGAGGTCCGCTACTACGGTTTTATACTTTCAACTACGAAATTAAAGGTAATTTTATTACACACACAAACTACTAACCAAAAGCTTTATTATTATGGTGGTTGGAATCAGTAATCAGCATTTGATCGAAGTAAAAGAGAAGAGAGCTTTAATAACTTTGCTTGGGTATTTATATTCTTATTTTAACCCCCTATTGGTCCCGTTTCCTTTGAAAAGCTCATTTTCCAAAGCAGTTTCTAAAACTTTTGAGCGTAGCCGTCGCTAAATTCGGAAAACTTCTCCCGTCCTACGTGCTGTATACCTCGAATTCGTTTTCTACCTTTGCCTGTGCGTTCGTTTCAAAAACTGTTGGCTCTCAACCAATGACAAAGTTTTTTGTCGTCACAAAACCCCGCCTAAGCGCTATTCATCTTTGTTCTATACATTTTTGCTGTCTCCTTCCAAACCCCACTTGAGTTACAGAAAATCGATATTGTCGACGCCTTACATCAACTCCACTTGTATACCTTACGTGACTTTCAACCCAAGGCTGCTCTATATGTGTCTCTATCTGTTGTGTATTGCCAATCGTTCATTTCACTCGCTCCTTAAGATATTTGTTACCCTAGCTGTTTGTACAAATTGACGGTTGAAAACAATTTCTATGAAATCTTATATTAACGTACGTTCAAATTCTTTGAACATAACCTTTAACAAGCAGGTGTTTCTGTTAATTATTGACCGTTTGAAAATAACAATTCCTCGATTTTCTGCTTCTCCGTATCTGTGTAAATGCACGTTGGCTTTTAAAACGAATACATTTGCGTTAGAAATTATTGATTTTCTTATACAAACACGCTCCATTTTGCTTTCGTGCGTTTGATTAAAATAAATTATGATTAATTATGCGTATCCTTGCACTTCTATATGCTTTCCTCCTTCATGTAATTCTAACATTCCAATTATTAAATATAAAAATACCTTAATACTCGTCCGTTTTCACTAAATGAATTAAATTAATTTAGCGCGTAAATAATTTGCTCTTTTCTATATACATGGTTGCTGAAATTTTATTGTATATACCTATTTACCCCTTTTAATCCACAACAATATATATATATATATATATATATATATATATAATTTATTGAGGATTGCAGCAATTATGGAAGTCTACTCTTTATTTTATAACTCGAGCTTTCGAGAATTTATTTTTCTCTTCTTCAGGAGCAACTAAATACATATAATGGTAAACAAATAAATAAGTTTTGGAAGTTAGATACTTACAAATGCGAGGTTTGACTTAAATTAAAAATATTAATTCTAAATTACAAAAAATTGGTTTTCAAATTTTGAAGGTATAAATGTCAATGTCAATGCGTACTACAAGATTTAGATTTTAGTCATATAAAAACACTAACTCCGTGGATTAATTTTAAACATATAACAAGTATTCAAATAATTAACTAACTAACAGGTATAAGTTAATCGCAAGTGTATGTCAGTCTAAATTAGATCATTAGTAATATTAGTAGGAAGATGTAGTAGTAATTAAGTTACATTCATTCACATTGTATATACATACACAAATATATAGACATACATATGTGTGTGCGTACATAGGCATGTAAATACATTTATATAAAAAATACATAAATATCAAACAAAAGAAAAACTGGACAAAAGAACGAATGTTTACATTTACAAACATAAAGACCTGAAAACACAAACAAACACACCTATATACAAACAACCCACCCTCACATACATACATATAAACACAAACACATAAACACACACGCACACATAAACACACACATACAGACACAGGCAAACAAAAACACATAAATCTAAGAGGTATAGAACCTAATGCGATTTAAAAACTATGTTTGTGGTTCTGTTGTTGTTCTTATTTTGGAGTCTATCTCTAGTAAATATGCGTATATGCAGCTAAGATTATCTATATCTTTCTTTAAGTTTAGTGCTTCTGGTTCTTGTGCAATCCTAACCATTTCTATAAATTTTCTTTTTGTAGTGTCTTTTTCTACATCTAGAATTACTGCTTCGGTATAATTCATTTTGTGGCCTGTTTCTATACAATGCGTTGACAGTGCTGAAGAATTAACGTTTCTTCTCGTATCACTTTTATGTGAAGTAATTCGTTGATGGAGCGTTCTTGATGTTTGGCCAATATAGTTTTGAATACAATTACAACAAGGAATTTTGTATACTATGTTAGATTTTAGTTCTTTGGAAGTTGCATCTTTAATTTTAGTGTAAAGGCTTCTGCTTAATTTGACATTTTTTAATGCTATTTTAATTCTAGGGTTTTTGATCAAAAATGTTATCCGTTTGGTTAGATCTCTGATATAGGGTAAGCTTACGTATTTTGAAAGACTATGATCTTGTGTTAGGTTGTTGGTTTCTTCTTGTTGTGTTTGTGGTTTTGGATGCTTTTTGATAGGTGTATTATATATGAGTTTTGTTATAAATCTCCTAGGATAACCGTTTTTTTGAAGTATTTCATGAAGGATTTTTAAATTTTTATCGATAAAGGATTGATTTGATAATTTCACTATTCTTGTTTTTAAATTTAAAATGGTATTGATCTTCATAAACATGGGATGGTATGACATATAGTTCAGGTATCTTCCAGAGGAAATTGGTTTTTTGTACCAGTCTGTTACGATGGTTGTATTGTTCCTTATTAATTTCATATCTAGAAAGTGGGTTGTTTGTATATAGGTGTGTTTGTTTGTGTTTTCAGGTCTTTATGTTTGTAAATGTAAACATTCGTTCTTTTGTCCAGTTTTTCTTTTGTTTGATATTTATGTATTTTTTATATAAATGTATTTACATGCCTATGTACGCACACACATATGTATGTCTATATATTTGTGTATGTATATACAATGTGAATGAATGTAACTTAATTACTACTACATCTTCCTACTAATTTTACTAATGATCTAATTTAGACTGACATACACTTGCGATTAACTTATACCTGTTAGTTAGTTAATTATTTGAATACTTGTTATATGTTTAAAATTAATCCACGGAGTTAGTGTTTTTATATGACTAAAATCTAAATCTTGTAGTACGCATTGACATTGACATTTATACCTTCAAAATTTGAAAACCAATTTTTGTAATTTAGAATTAATATTTTAATTTAAGTCAAACCTCGCATTTGTAAGTATCTAACTTCCAAAACTTATTTATTTGTTTACCATTATATGTATTTAGTTGCTCTGAAGAAGAGAAAATAAATTCTCAAGCTCGAGTTATAAAATAAAGAGTAGACTTCCATAATTGCTGCAATCCTCAATAAATTATATAATTTTAAATTAATATTTATCAGCAAATAAAACTTGAAGATTATATGTTAATATGGGGTTTTTCAAAACATAGAAATACATTATGGTAGACAAATGGTCCAAAATCTCAAAGAATTTTCAAATAACTGTATGAAATTGGCAAAAGGCAAAATAGAAAACTTTTCTAACCAAATGCAAGACAAACAACATATTTCCAAAACACATTAGCAATTGCATTGATAAAATTGACGATATTTTTGAATTTAAAATGCCACTATGGGTAATAAGGTCAGAAACTTTAGTATCAAATTAAAGTACAAAATTATCAACCTAGAAATTACAATTACTCAACAGAATTTATTATATTTGGAAAAAGACAAGAAGATCTCACAAATAATATCGCTAACATTTTACCCGAAGATACATGGTTCGAATTTCAACGTAGAATCAATATAAAATTCAACAAACTTTTCCACAATATTAAAACATCCAACATAAATAAATATAAGTATCTCAGCGAAATTAAAAGAAACAAAATTCAAGTTGAAAGTGAATGGTTTAAAACTTAACAAATATAAGCATACCAGATACCGTACGTACATTCTTATCACTTGGACCAAAATTTTGCATCCAACCGTTTATTCAAGATATATCGATTCCAAAATTATTAGCAGAAGTAGAAATAATTAACGAATTACTTCCGAAAAGAAAAACTTTTAACAAGAACTAAAATCACTAACATCATTACAAACTTTTTTCATAAGAATCAAAACAAAAATGATTTCTTCGTGAATCTATATAAAAAATGTAAACTATTTCTTAGAGAACATCCAGAGCTTATCCTTATTCAATCCGACAAAGGTAATGTTAGTGTTCTAATGCCAAAAGCTCAGTATGTTGAACTCGCTGTTGATTTACTTTCTAACGAAGAACATTATAAAACCATACCCAGAAATCCAACAAGTACCATCCAACAGAAAACAAACAAAATAATCAGCAACTTACTAAACGCAGGATATTTAGAAAAACTTGAAGCCAAAAAACTTATGATATATAATGGGACATGTCCAAAGTTTTATGGCTTACCCAAAATCCATAAACCTCAACTTGCACTAAGACCAATAATTTCTTCAATTGACTCTCCAACTAGTAAACTCACCCAATTCATAAAAGACATTTTAACTTCTGCTTATCAAGTTCAAAATCCATATTACATCAAAGATTCTTTTGAATTTGCAGAATACATCAACAACTTTAATATTCCAAATGGATACATCCTAATTAGTCTGGACATTGTATCACTATTCACGAATATAACATCAAATCGTGCTATTTCAAGCATAAGTAAAAAATGGAACATTATTCAAAACCACTGTAAAATACCACTTCAAAAATTCATAGAACTCATTCAATTTATTTTCGATTCAAATTATTTTTCATTTCAAGGCAAATTTTACAAACAAACTACAGGCACACCTATGGGATCTATTATATCACCCATAATAGCACAGTATGTCATTGATGAATTATTAGATACATGTTTACCCAAACTACCCTTCACTTTACCATTTTGTAAAAATTTGTTGACGATTTAATTTGCGCCGTACCAAACAACACACAGGACATCATACTAAATACTTTCAACGCCTATGATGAATATATACAATTCACCGTTGAAAATGAAACAAACAAATCTGTATCCTTTCTAGATATGAAATTAATAAGGAACAATACAACCATCGTAACAGACTGGTACAAAAAACCAATTTCCTCTGGAAGATACCTGAACTATATGTCATACCATCCCATGTTTATGAAGATCAATACCATTTTAAATTTAAAAACAAGAATAGTGAAATTATCAAATCAATCCTTTATCGATAAAATTTAAAATCCTTCATGAAATACTTCAAAAACGGTTATCCTAGGAGATTTATAACAAAACTCATATATAATACACCTATCAAAAGCATCCAAAACCACAAACACAACAAGAAGAAACCAACAACCTAACACAAGATCATAGTCTTTCAAAATACGTAAGCTTACCCTATATCAGAGATCTAACCAAACGGATAACATTTTTGATCAAAAACCCTAGAATTAAAATAGCATTAAAAAATGTCAAATTAAGCAGAAGCCTTTACACTAAAATTAAAGATGCAACTTCCAAAGAACTAAAATCTAACATAGTATACAAAATTCCTTGTTGTAATTGTATTCAAAACTATATTGGCCAAACATCAAGAACGCTCCATCAACGAATTACTTCACATAAAAGTGATACGAGAAGAAACGTTAATTCTTCAGCACTGTCAACGCATTGTATAGAAACAGGCCACAAAATGAATTATACCGAAGCAGTAATTCTAGATGTAGAAAAGACACTACAAAAGAAAATTTATAGAAATGGTTAGGATTGCACAAGAACCAGAAGCACTAAACTTAAAGAAAGATATAGATAATCTTAGCTGCATATACGCATATTTACTAGAGATAGACTCAAAATAAGAACAACAACAGAACCACAAACATAGTTTTTAAATCGCATTAGGTTCTATACCTCTTAGATTTATGTGTTTTGTTTGCCTGTGTCTGTATGTGTGTGTATGTATGCGTGTGTGTTTATGTGTTTGTGTTTATATGTATGTATGTGAGGGTGGGTTGTTTGTATATAGGAGTGTTTGTTTGTGTTTTCAGGTCTTTATGTTTGTAAATGTAAACATTCGTTCTTTTGTCCAGTTTTTCTTTTGTTTGATATTTATGTATTTTTTATATAAATGTATTTACATGCCTATGTACGCACACACATATGTATGTCTATATATTTGTGTATGTATATACAATGTGAATGAATGTAACTTAATTACTACTACATCTTCCTACTAATTTTACTAATGATCTAATTTAGACTGACATACACTTGCGATTAACTTATACCTGTTAGTTAGTTAATTATTTGAATACTTGTTATATGTTTAAAATTAATCCACGGAGTTAGTGTTTTATATGACTAAAATCTAAATCTTGTAGTACGCATTGACATTGACATTTATACCTTCAAAATTTGAAAACCAATTTTTGTAATTTAGAATTAATATTTTTAATTTAAGTCAAACCTCGCATTTGTAAGTATCTAACTTCCAAAACTTATTTATTTGTTTACCATTATATGTATTTAGTTGCTCCTGAAGAAGAGAAAATAAATTCTCGAAAGCTCGAGTTATAAAATAAAGTAGACTTCCATAATTGCTGCAATCCTCAATAAATTATATAATTTTAAATTAATATTTATCAGCAAATAAAACTTGAAGATTATATATATATATATATATATATATATATATATTAAAGTGAATAAGATGAAATAATATTTCATCTTATTCACTTTAATACGATAGTATTTATCAACTTACCTTGTGTAATTAACTACCTAAAATATATATATAATGGTCAAACCCTTCGCTGTCTTTATCAACAACTAGAAATCCAAATTTGTTTATACAACAGGTTTCACACATGTCTCGAAACTTGTCAAAAATCATATCAGTATTGATATGATATTTATAGATGTGTTTTAAATTTAGATCGTATTGTTTAAACAATATTGATAAATTGGCATTATCGCGTAATAAGTGTTTAGGGTATGCCAGTATAGGTCGAC